>JBAIZL010000005.1:18512083-18624583 GCA_036971475.1 Prosapia bicincta
CCCGTCTCGCCTACTACGATGTCTCAAGGGCAAGTGTACGGTTACCTGGTCCGCACTACATAGGACCTACTAGATTATTAGAGGTATAGAAAAAAGCAGGCATAATAACTCCGAGTATTGAAAAAATCACCTAAAAACTTACTTTGTCTTGGGAAAATGTATTTAAAGTGGCTAGTACACAGTAATAAAACGTTGTGAATAGTTCAACTGTTCACCCACAATATAAGGCATTTTATTATAAACTGGGACACGAGACAATCAAAATAAATTTTATCTAGACATCTTGATTATTAAACATAAACCTATTTACGTTTCCACTATATCGAGGACAGTTAATAATAAAATGAAAACGTTTTAGTCAAATAATCAATTATTAAACTCTCTCACTACTATCCGCTGTTGAAAATTTAAATATTTTGTAAATTACGAATTGTGAAACAGTAATCCCAAACTGTGGAAACCCAATCTGTTATTTGTTGCACAGATTAAAATAGGAAGTTGTGTTTTGAATATTTAAACGCATCGATTGTTATTCGATTCTGTGTATCTGTGTTCAGGCAGTGAATGAACTTCGAAAGACAAACAATATCACGTCATCGTAACTAAAGAACTCTCTGGTAAATCTTAAGCAATTTTGAGTAAATCTCTATTGGAATTTTAGTGATGTATTTGATAAATGAGGACATGAGAAATTTTACCAAACACATCCAATAAAAATAGATTTATAAATACAGAAAATGAAAGTCAAAATTGAAGAAGAGGAAGAAAAATATCTGACAAAGAAGAATATATTTTATAATGGAGTAGTTACTAAGTAACATTAATTTTAATTTCTGATTATTTTCCAATATTGAGATTTCTTAAGAAAGAACTTTAAGATATTCCTGTATGAAAATTCCATAACATTTGGCTTGATTCATCCATGATATTTTCAACAATTTCACAATGTGTGATTAAAATTTTCACAATTAACTTTAATTTCACATTATTTGTGTTGATAAAATGTTAAAGATCTGATTGTGAATGTTTATTTTTTAACAATATTATTAAACTATATTTTCTACAAGAAATATGACCCCATTTAAGCATGCATTTCTGTCATTTTACACCTTTATTTAGATAAAAGCCATGAAATGAGATTCGTAAACCGCCATGCACGCTATGAAGCCAACGAGTTCTTGAATGGGGTTCCTTATGCGCCTATGTATTACCAGTTTGTAAAGTTTTGTGGGATTTTATAGGCAAAAGTAATAAAAATAAAATTGTCAAGTGAAAAAGTTTTAAAAACTCTATCACTCTTTCAATTACGGCGACTTAATACATTTTCATTGTCACAATCAGGAAAACATTAGTTTTTAAACAATTCTGACTAAAATTCAAGAACATTAACCCGTTTGGTCTGACGTCATTATTTTGTATGAAAATAATAATAATGTACCTTTTCAACTGAAAATAATGAAACGTCTCTCTTAGTACCCAGAACTTTTAACATAAAATCGAACAGTCTATATTTATTACTTAAGTAATTTAGTCTACCTTAAAAAATAATTTATAAATTATAGAAAGAAATAAAAATTAATAATACAAATTTTATCACAAAATATTCTTGCGAAATATTTTTGATTTTGTCTCTTATTTAATTCCTTCTATTAGCTCACATGCTCTCTCTCTCTCTCTCTCTCTCTCTCTAGATATACAGTATATATCTATATCTATATCTATCTATCTATCTGTCTATCTATCTATATATATATATATATATATATATATATATATATATATATATACGTATATAAATATTAAATATATATATAAATATATATAATATATATATATATATATATATATATATATATATATATATATATATATATATATATATATATATATTAAGCATGCATTTATGTCATTTTACACCTTTATTTAGATAAAAACCATGAAATGAGAAGACTTCTATTAAATATATTATATAATTAAATAATATAATAAATGGAAATTAATTTAATTATAAAATTTTGGGGGGTCTAGGTCGGATTCGAAGTGACTATCTTCAAGTCCAAAGCTTTTAGCACTGAGGCAACTTTCCCATAGCTAGTAATGTATTTTCTTAAATATGTATATGCGTTTTACTTTTGCCCCTCCTGTTTGTTGCCGAAACCTCCATTGTACAACCTTAAATTCTTGAAATGGTTACAACACAGTACCATTAATAATGTTCTAGGATTAAAAATGAATGATAAGAATAAAATAAACAAACAAACCGGATTAAAGGTATTGAACCTTGCTTCACAAAAGTACAATGCGAAAGGAAAGCGAAATGAAACTATAATACAATGCACGCAACGAAAAAAAGGAAGTGTATAAATAATAACAAAAAAAAAATAATAGTAAACTTCATACATAGAAAAAAATTTAAAATTGTAAGGAAATTCGCTTTCTATACATATTTATAATATTTGTAATTATAAAATAAAAAGGAACTAAAATACAATTTTTTTTTGACTTAAGTTGGAATTGTCTTTGTACAATGTTTATTTTTATATTATTTGTTTTATATGACAAAAAAATACTTGGAAAATATAAAGTTCTAATAATAAAATTAAAATAAAATACCTCTAGGTAGTTTTGTTAAAATATATTGTAAAAATAATAAGCTTTCAAAAGAATGCCCTCTGTGAGAACGACGAGGTAAATTCAACTTCTGGTTTTAAAAGCTTCTCCGAGTTTGATTATCACAGAACAAACTCTTCAAGGGTTAGATAAAGATGTCTGTGTACATATTGCATTATTCTTAAGCGTAATATATTAGCGAGATCTTTGAATTTGTTTCTTGATTAATACAATCAATAAAATACAAATCAATATAATATTTAAGAGATTTTACAACATAAGAGATCTTGATAATTGAGTATCAACCTTGATTGCTTGTGACCCCAGGAATTTCAACGTACCTATTCACGTTCAAAGTAATAAATAAATTTTAATTATAAATACAGAAGATGAAAGTCAAAATTGAAGAAAAGGAAGAAAATTAGCTGACAAAGAATATATTTTATAATGTAACATTAATTTTAATTTCTGATTATTTTCCAATATTGAGATTTCTTAAGAAAGAGCTTTACGATTCATACATGATATTTTCAACAATTTCACAATGTGTGATTAAAATTTTCACAATTAACTTTAATTTCACATTATTTGTGTTGATAAAATCTTAAAGATCAGATTGTGAATGTTTATTTTTTAACAATATTATTAAACTATATTTTTTACAAAAAGTATGACCCCATTTAAGCATGCATTTCTGTCATTTTACACCTTTATTTAGATAAAAGCCATGAAATGAGAAGACTTTAGGATTCGTAAACCGTCATGCACGCTATGAAGCCAACGAGCTCTTGAACGGGGTTCATCATGCGCCTATGTATTACCAGTTTGTAAAGTTTTGTGGGATTTTATAGGCAAAAGTAATAAAAATAAAATTGTCAAGTGAAAAAGTTTTAAAAACTCTATCACTCTTAAATTACGGCGACTTAATACATTTTCATTGTCACAATCAGGAAAACATTAGTTTTTAAACAATTCTGACTAAAATTCAATAACATGAACCCGTTTGGTCTGACGTCATTATTTTCTATCAAAATAATAATAATGAACCTTTTCAACTGAAAATAATGAAACGTCTCTCTTAGTACCCAGAACGTTTAATATAAAACCGAACAGCCTATATTTATTACTTAAGTAATTTAGTCTACCTTAAAAAATAATTTATAAATTATAGAAAGAAATAAAAATTAATAATACAAATTGTATCACAAAATATTCTTGCGAAATATTTTTGATTTTGTCTCTTATTTAATTCCTTCTATTAGCTCACATTCTCTCTCTCTCTCTCTCTCTCTCTCTCTATATATATATATATATATATATATATATATATATATATATAGTATATATATATATATATATATATATATATATATATATATATATATATATATTAAACATGCATTTATGTCATTTTACACCTTTATTTAGATAAAACCATGAAATGAGAAGACTCATATTAAATATATTATATAATATTATATATAATTATATTATATATAATAATTAAATAATATAATGTAACGTTTTAGAAATCATTAATTTAGTTTAAATTTTATGTTTAAATTTTAGTTTTAGTTTTTAGTTCTAGCTCACAGTTCAGGCGTAATAATAATCGTCTGTCTGTAACGCTCTTCAAAACTTGAAGGTAGAACTCCGTTACATTAAAATACTTTAAAACACATAGTTAAATTATTTAAACTAGCAGAGTCTCATTAAATTAATTTTTAAGGCTTATTAACTTGAAACGCATGGAATTGTGTGCTGGTTAAATAATTACTCTTTTAAATTCAATTAAAGCAAATTACACTCATTTTATTTAACAAAAAAAATAAATTATAATCATGATACAAATTTCTAGACATTGCTTCAGTTACGGATTATTGAACATTTAATATTTGACTTATGAATTTTTACGTATAGCAATCTATCAATAAATCAATCAATGGCTGAAAATGGATCTGTACTCGAGTTTACTTGCTTTTTTCATAATAAATTTTATAATGCAAGGTGAACACAAGTGCACCAAAAGATGCGTAAATTACATTTATGTATATAGGTTGAAACGTTCAAGGTTCATTAATTTGAGTTAAACTGTCTAACATTTTAAATTTTGCAATAAATCTCTAAAGTTTGAAATCGTCCACTTAGCTGTATTCACATGTCGTAGCCTCGCATCCTCCTAGTGGAAAGGTCTCACGAAATATCTTCAGTAACTTCAGCGTCCCGTCTTTGTACTTGGTTACGTACGCCGTCTTCTACACCATGATTATAACGTGTTTAAGAAAAAGAATATTACATTAAATTTTGAAAAATAAATAAAATTTCCTCGCTCTCGGATAGGTCAGTGCCCTTTCACATTTTGGCTAAAAGAGAGCTTAAACTATCGTTGGAAGCAACCTTCCCCGCTACCGCGCATCGCATGTGCGCAGACGTACTTTAATTTACTTGTTTTTAAACTCTCCGACAGATGTCACTATCAACCAGAGATCTCATTAAAAATATTTCTAATACATCACAATTTTTTATATAGTTGTATATTGTTACAATTTTTGAATACATTCTCGTTTGTTTTCTGAAATTTCCAATTTAATATGTAACACCATCTAAAGTGTGTTACAATAATAAATGGAAAATAATTTAATTATAAAATTTTGAGGGATCTAGATCGGATTCGAAGTGACTATCTTCAAGTCCAAAGCTTTTAGCACTGAGGCAACTTTACCATAGCTAGTAATGTATTTTCTTAAATATGTATATGCGTTTTTCTTTTGCCCCTCCTGTTTGTCGCCGAAACCTCCATTGTACAACCTTAAATTCTTGAAATGGTTACAACACAGTACCATTAATAATGTTCTAGGATTAAAAATGAATGATAAGAATAAAATAAACAAACAAACCGGATTAAAGGTATTGAACCTTGCTTCAAAAAAGTACAATGCGAAAGGAAAGCCAAATGAAACTATAATACAATGCACACAACGAAAAAAAAGTGTATAAATAATAACAAACAAAAATAATAGTCTAACTTCATACATAGAAAACAAATTTAAAATTGTAAGGAAATTCGCTTTCTATTTTGCCCCTTATTATTGTTATTCTGACATATGTATATACATATTTATAATATTTGTAATTATAAAATAAAAAGGAACTAAAATACAATTTTTTTTTGACTCAAGTTGGAATTGTCTTTGTACAATGTTTTTTTATATTATTTGTTTTATTTGACAAAAAAATACTTGGAAAACATAAAGTTCTAATAATAAAATTAAAATAAAATACCTCTAGGTAGTTTTGTTAAAATATATTGTAAAAATAATAAGCTTTCAAAAGAATGCCCATGTGAGAACGATGAGGTAAATTAAACTTCTGGTTTTAAAAGCTTCTCCTAGTTTGATTATTACAGAACAAACTCTTCAAGGGTTAGATAAAGATGTCTGTGTACATATTGCATTCTTCTTAGGCGTAATATATTAGCGAGATCTTTGAATTTGTTTCTTGAATAATACAATCAATAAAATACAAATCAATATAATATTTAAGAGATTTTACAACATAAGAGATCTTGATAATTAAGTATCAACCTTGATTGCTTGTGACCCCAGGAATTTCAACGTACCTATTCACGTTCAAAGTAATAAATAAATTTTAACTATAAATACATTGACTAAATTTTAGTAAAACTGAGAAAAATGTTATTTTGAAACAAACTTTATTGCGTTTACTAGACGGAAATGCGAAAATATTTTGTAAGGTTTAAAGTAAACAAATTCACTTGACGAAACTTTCTAAGTTGAGGCTTGACGAACTTAATTTACAAAGAACGTTTCTTCGTTCTTTTATCGTAAACCCTAAAGTTGTTTCCAACTTAGACGTCTGTAGTTGATTGACAGATTTTGGAATAAATGCTAATTTATTTTGTAATTTTAAATTTATTTATGCAGAATAATACGATAATTACATTTAGCTTAATGAAACGATAGCAAACAGTACTAAAAACAAAATCTTTAAGTTTCTCACTGTGTTGTTCAAAGACTTGGGGAGTAAATGGAAAACAGAATAAACGAGATGAAATAATCTTTTGTAGAAAAATGCTGCATACTAACGTTAAGAGACAAAGTACAGGACGAAAGTATAAAACAAAAAACAAATGATTACAAAAGGGCCACTAAAAGAAGAAATAGAAAGAGGAAAACCATTTTGGAATGGCCATATGCAAAGAATGGAGAACGAATAAATGGAAACCTAAATAGAAGAAGAAAGAGTAGGTGTCCTAGATTGCAATGGAATAAACAAATACAAATGCCGATGGAAAACGAAATAATGAGAAAGATGTTTATGGCAAAATAAATGTAAAAAAGAAGTGTCAAATGGTAAATATGCAGTGCTAGACCATTGGTAAAGTAAATAAATAAATAATACTCATGCAATAGGTAATAATCATTAGGTATTTGGTTCAATGAAGTGGGGAATAATTTACATAAAATAGTTAATGGAAAAGTAAAAACCCAAGAGCGAGATATACTTATTTCCATCAACAATTTAAACAATTAATTTAAAAAGATGAAGAAATGTAGAGTGAAAACTAAGAGAAGTGAATTAAGTAATGAAATAAATATATTCAACGGACCAAAGTCCATAGAGCAAAATAATTCGAACACCTGTAGGTGGGAAAAAATATTTTATTCACACCAGGTTTAATGGAAGGACAGTTTCCGATCAGTTACTCTCCATCCTTATAATACATCTAAACAATACAAGTCCCACCGTTTAAATAAGTTACGTGAAGGCCATTACTAACCGCGACGGACCCTTTGGGAATTACAAATATGTGACAGCTACAATTTATTAAAAGAAAGAGGGCGACGGTTTTTCTAGATGTGAATTTTATTTGTCTGTAAAAGTAAATAGACGAGACGTGAGTGCTTTCGGGATCGGAAGCCCCAAGTACACACTGGGCACGTTCAAGCAACACGAGTGCATGGAATGGGTACTGATCATATTTGTAAATCGAAAGATGTCTCACAAAGCTGATTGTTTACAAAGTTTATTTAAACTGGAGAAGTTATAATGCAAAAACGTTATGACGACAAAAGGGGTAGAATAGTTTGTTGTTTTCTTCTAGGATTGGATAAAAGTAGTTTAAAATGTTTATAACTCCAACAATGTAACATAAAATAATTTATGAAATTGGCGATGTTACTGTGCAAAAGAAGTTAATTTTATGTGAAATTACCCTTTGAAACATATAAATGCAAAACTACTCACTATTAATAAAGCATCATTTACACCTAAGCCTACAGGATAGCTGGGTAGCAGGTAGACTCCCTGGTCGAGAGGTCTATATCAGGTAAAAGAACTCGTTTACACGATGGTTCTGGGAGTTTTCCCCCATTCCTAGTGCAATCAGGTCAGTATGCTTTTTCCTTAATCCTACCTAATTCCACTTTCTTTTCTTTATCTCTCTTCTAGCAAGGGTGTATAACGGGTAACGACATTTTTTTATGACACAGTAGGCCCACTTCAAGTACGCAAGCCTATATTTTCCACAAGTGTTCCTTACATAATCCTAACCATATTTAAAATTATTTCAAATCCTTCGTCTTACTGGCTGATCGAGAAAAGTCATACAAGATGGATCAGCTGCAATGACATTACCCTAATCTAACTCGTAATTGGGACATCTATAGAAGCACGAAGCCCTAGTATACTGCAAGCGTTGTGGGACATCTATAGAAGCACGAAGCCCTAGTATACTGCAAGCGTTGTGGGGCATCTATAGAAGCACGAAGCCCTAGTATACTGCAAGCGTTGTGGGACATCTGTAGAAGCACGAAGCCCTAGTATACTGCAAGCGTTGTGGGCCATCTATAGAAGCACGAAACCCTAATATACTGCAAGCGTTGTGGAACATCTATAGAAGCACGAAGCCCTAGTGTACTGCAAGCGTTGTGGGCCATCTATAGAAGCACGAAGCCCTAGTATACTGCAAGCGTTGTGGGGCATCTATAGAAGCACGAAGCCCTAGTATACTGCAAGCGTTGTGGGACATCTGTAGAAGCACGAAACCCTAGTATACTGCAAGCGTTGTGGGACATCTATAGAAGCACGAAGCCCTAGTATACTGCAAGCGTTGTGGGACATCTATAGAAGCACGAAGCCCTAGTATACTGCAAGCGTTGTGGGACATCTGTAGAAGCACGAAACCCTAGTATACTGCAAGCGTTGTGGGACATCTATAGAAGCACGAAGCCCTAGTATACTGCAAGCGTTGTGGGACATCTATAGAAGCACGAAGCCCTAGTATACTGCAAGCGTTGTGGGACATCTATAGAAGCACGAAGCCCTAGTATACTGCAAGCGTTGTGGGACATCTATAGAAGCACGAAGCCCTAGTATACTGCAAGCGTTGTGGGACATCTATAGAAGCACGAAGCCCTAGTATACTGCAAGCGTTGTGGGGCATCTATAGAAGCACGAAGCCCTAGTATACTGCAAGCGTTGTGGGACATCTATAGAAGCACGAAGCCCTAGTATACTGCAAGCGTTGTGGGACATCTATAGAAGCACGAAGCCCTAGTATACTGCAAGCGTTGTGGGACATCTATAGAAGCACGAAGCACTAGTATACTGCAAGCGTTGTAGATGAACTTCTAAGTCCTCCGTACCTGCTTTGGAATATCAAAAACATTTCATATTCTCGTAGCAGAGAAGATACATTGAGTGGAAGAAGACAAATTAATCGTACTGACAAGAAGGAAGAGGAAATTAGGATATCTAGGATACATAATGAGTCGTTAGCCAGTGTGCTTGTTAAAGAATGAGGATAAGGAAAATTGATGAAACTTGAAGGACGACGATGGATGTCTAGGTTGGTACCTATTATCCATTCTTACCAGAGGACCAAAGTCACAAAATGTGTGAGGATTATCTAAAATCCAGCAAAAACATAACGTTTCGAACCCAACCTAAAACACATAGGATTCGTAATTGTGGAGCTTATTACAAGACTCTTGGTACTACTGTATAGGTCCCAAATGGCTTTCTGTAACTCATGAAGTGGTCACCGGAAATGAGACTAGTGCTCCAACCAGAACCAATGGTTGTGATAGCTATTACACAACTGCTCTGGACCAGTAGAACCTTCAAGATGACCTGGTTTTCCTAAACTTCTGAAAAGTTCGACTAGTTAGTGTAATCGGACCTAAGGACGTGATCTACAAACTGGAGAATTGGATTTACACAGAGAGGGCTGCAGTCCATCCTCCCCACTAACACTTTAGGGTCACATAATAAGAGAAGATAAATAGCGAATACTGATAGAAGATAGACAGCAATAGAGGACCAGGAAAGATACAGAAGAGGGTAAGGGAAAGGTGGTAACAAGAAAGGGTTGTTAAGGAGACAGCAAGAGAGAATCGAGGAGGATATACATAAGGGAGAAGCAAGAGAGGAACGAGAAGGAGACAGCAAAGAAAAAGACCTGTCCCGGACCTGAAGCTAGTCAACCGAGAGTCAGATTGATTACTTCTGGGGGTGATTGTTTAATATTGTCGGACTTGAGATGCTTCTCATTATGCATCCATCTTTGTATTCTTTGAAAAGGATGTGGAATCAAAAAACAGGTACTCCGGGTCATCATTCATTTTTTGCCATATTTCTTCTTCATCTACTTTGTTTTTGATCCACTCAGTATAACGGTACTGGATTCAAGATAACGGTAGTAAAGAATATTGCTATTTAATTGTACTATTACCTAATTTTGTCTAAAGGATAATTTAATTGAAACGATAACTAGTCTTATACAATTCAGTTACACTGCACTATACTTTAAATTCAATGTATGTCCTATAAGGGAATATTTGTGTACATAAAGGGGTAGTTAGTAAAATTTTACAAGTTACACTACATTATTATTTACTGTCATTACATAGTGCAAATTAAAAAAGCAACTGTAACACAATAAATACGAACCTAATAATCAGAATAAAATTAATTTATTCACTATATATCAATACCTGATGTACATTTCGGTTAGACGTTAACCATCTTCAGAAGTACTCAAGTGCATGTTGATTTATAATGAATAAATTAATTTTATTATGGTTTTTGGTTTTTTATTTTATTGTGTTTACGTAAATATAACAATTGTTCAAGAGAATAAATAACTAAGCAACTGTAATAAAATATAGTTAAATATGCAATAAATCTTTACACGATGCGGCCGTATCGTTTAATGTGAAATCAGCTGTTTGCTACAAAGCACATACTTGCATTGAAGTGTCGTGTTGTTTGTATAGAAATGATCTTTCTCAAATCGCAATATAAGATAATCGCAACGTGAAAAGCTCACGAACAATATAAATCCAACGCCAGTGTTGCAACACGTTTATACGAACGAAGGAGGTTTACAATACGACATTTACTGAAACAAACTGTCAACAATCGAAACGGTTTAAAGTTTTGCCCTACATACTCCACTCACTGCTTTACTGAAAAAAAAACATCAATAAAACTAACAATACTGGAAAAAATGACACAAATGTTTTTATGTTTGATATACGTAGTTTTAAGATTATTAGAACATTTACTATTAGTTTTATAATAAAATAGATTACACTTCTTTTTGGAAGTAAAAATAGCTTCATTTTGCTACAGCAATGACAGAAAACACTTTTTTAGAAGATTCACATAAGAGGTATTTGAAATTACACCTGAAGTATGTATCAGTAAGAAAATATTTCAGGAAATTTTAATTTCAGTTTATGACGCTAACTTTCTCAAAAATATTGTAATTTTTAATTGTATTCTGCTCGGTACTGACAATTTTTTTACACTTTCTTCTTAGGCTTGACATTTCTTCTAAGAGAATATCCTCAGAGATAAAATTACTAATCTTGTAAATCCTCGATTCAAACTTCAATAAAGATCAACCAAACAGAAGGCAGTAATAAAAAAGTTATGCAAACAGTATGGAAAACGAATCGCGTGTGTCTGATGCCCTCTATGTCTTGGAAAAGACAAAATAATAAATAAAATGTTTGATTGAATATTCACTATGAAATTCAAATACACAAGGTTTTTTTGAAATATTAATGTTAGGAACACAGATCAAATAAACTATCCATCATAAAGTTAAAGCCACTAAATTACAAGTTTTCCTGAATGTGTCATAATTGTGATCATAAAAGTAGGTTAGTGCTTAGTTTACTTATTTAGACCTGCCTTTTGTCCTAGTCACACGTGTATTTATATGGTTAAAAAGTGTAAGCAAATGAAATATAAGAAGACAAGCTGATATCTTTAAAGATTTGTTTATAGTCGAGAATATTTTCGTACTTTTAAAAATAATATATGTTACTTAGAAAAATGTAATTTTCATAGTAAGGTTAACGAATAAATCACTGTGAAAGAAGGTAAAAATGTATAATAAAGATCTAGTTTATACTCACAGAATATATTTAAAGATATATTTTGGATAGAGAATTTAGGAATATATTTATATTCATAGATAGATATCTTTGGCGGTGATTGTGAATACAAATATTTAGATAGACTCAAATATGAAGACTATAGTTCTTATTGAAAACATTCAAAAGTTCGTGCAGTTTTATTGTTAAAACTAAGGAAATAATTCATTTAGAAAATGCATTGTTAAAAATATTTCAGTCCATACATTAACAAACTATAAATCACTGAATAACCAAACATTGTAATTGAATAAATATTTATGTTTGTATACAATATATAATTATATGTAGCTCTAAATTGATTCTACAAATAATTTTAAAACATTGCTTTGTTTCGATTCAAACTACAAAAGACAAACTACAATGTTTTAAAACTAACTAGAGATTTAAAAACAAAATTTATAGTCTATAATTGGTCGTCATCATCGAAAGTATTCATAAACGAAAGATGTAAAAGTAATATAGAAATAGTTTCGCATTTTAACAACAGATAGCTCTTAACACTATGAACGATTTAAATGACATACAAATTGTTAATATTTATACATGATTGAGAGATTTGGTAAGTGAGAGCTTTGGTAAATGAGAGCTTTGGTAAGTGAAACTTTAGTTTTTATAAGGAAATTTAGTTATTCCATTATATACGAAAACTTTTATATCTTGATTAAACTCAGACAAATACTGGTTCAAAATTCAAATCGAAACAGTTCACCGAGTAAGCATTGTATTAAAATTGAAAGAGGTTTTCTTATTTCTATTAAAAACCAAACATAGTAATTTAGAATAATGCCAGGGTTACCTCCTGCGGGAACTTGTTCAAACAGTGACGTAAGAACCCATTATACACGACCTGTCATTTTCTTCTGCAGCGGTATGTCCTGAAGGACTAATATTCCTTGGCAAACCTCGAAACAAACTTCCCCGAAGTACGACGGGAACATACAAACAGAAGATAGAGTAATAAAGCAGCTGTATTTACAGTTAGGGAACCGTCAGCCATATTTGCTAATATGTAGGCTAACACTGTGACGTCACTGGGAGAAATCAACTTTTTCGAGGGATATAGAATTCCAGTTATGTTCAAAGGCAGACAAAATATAATACAAATTGATTTAATTGATTTGTTTAATCAATTTACTTTTAGTTTTCATTCCAAATTTTATTAGTGATACATTTTTTCGTAGAAAAAATATAACCAATATTTAAAGTTAAAAGCAAACATTAGAGCTGGTAGGGATAGCTACGACAGCACCTCGCGGGATAATTATATTAGAATGCATGTCCAATTTTTATTAGAAATCACAGGATCACAAATAAGCAGATCCCGGACGAGGAGCATTTGAGCCATGCCCGTATGGGTTCAGTATATTTTAATAACAAAGTACATGGCATGAATTGTAAAAAGGTATATAGATATATCCCAGTAGCTATATTAATCTAAGAGTGAAATAATCAACTAAACTCAGTTTATCGTCCAAAATACGGACCGAGATAGGAACAGAAAAATCACAGATCTGGAGCAAAATTAATTACCATACAGCTGTATACGATCGTGTCGCACTTAGCTTGTTTCAGCTCCCTGTAGTGTCTATTTACAGTGTGTAGTTATAAGTGATAAATATATACTGTAATCCGTATTGGGCTTTTAATAAGCTATTTTTTTAATTTTTTTACCGTTAGATTTGGAACCAAGCCTGCAGCGTAGAGATAGTGCTACAGACCACTTACTGTCGAAAAGACCTGGCTAATATTAATTAACGAATTGATTGAAATTTGAAATATATTTGAGAATTTATATTGACACATATATTGCATTGTAATGTTCTTTGGTATAAATTGAAGTGACATTGTTGTCTACGAAAGTAAATGTAATGCGTTTGTATTCTTACCCTGAAATATAATTACTGGTGGGTTTACTACAGTTTATGTGAAGGTTGTTTTACCTGAGGTCCTGTGATATCCTTGATAGGACCGACTCCGAAGAACAAAGGAGGGCATTGAAGGTAATGTGTTACTGTTGCAATTACAATTTGTAATATAATTAATTTCTTAAGAATTGTGTCACCGACCACGGTCCGTAAGGGAAAAGGCGTAACCCTCCTAAAGGCGGGGGACAGTAGATTAGTCTTTTTCTGTACATTTTAGGCGATAAGAATGCATGATTATTATTGCCAATGGAAAGGATTATAGGTGTAGGTAAGGTTAGGGTAGGATATAAACTCCTATAGTGGAGGGTATGGTAGGAAAGTCATTGGACATCACGTTTGCAGGGTTATTTACCACAAGTAAACCTACTCTCTATGAGTGTCACATCTACCAGTTACACTCCCAAAGACTAAGGGTAGACGGGATTAGTCAGGACTAAGGTAAGGACCTCGTGTACTGTCAGGGATAGCTAAAGTAGACCTGTTCTCAACCAGGGTGAAGAGAGGCATCTACAAAGTACTCAGATTGGAAGTAGTTATAAATAATAACAATGACAATGATGATGATAAAAACAAAAACAACGACGACAATAAATAAAACAATAAGAAAAAAATAATAAATAATATTATTATATACTAATAAATAATAATAACAATGATAATGATGATTGATGATGATGAAAACAACAAAAAAACACAACAACACGTAATAAAAAAACAGCAACAATAACAGTAATACTAGTAAATAATAATTACAATAATGATGATGATAATGATAATGCAAACAACAATATAGACATTAATACGTAATAAAGTTAACAGAAACAATAACAGTAATACTAATAAATAATAATAACAGTAATGATGATGAAAATAACAAGAAAAAACAATAACGATGACGATAAAAAATAACAATAACAGCAACAATAATTGTAATAATAAATAAATAATAAATATGATGCTGATACCAAAAACAGCAATCATGACGATTAGTTCATAATATTATTAATGACGATGTTGATGCTGTTCACGACGACAATTAATAATATTAATAATAACGATACTTAAAACAATAATAATAACAACTGAATAGAGTTAAATTGGCGAATATTAAAGTGAATGCTAACGACACTAAGTTTATTAATTCACACATTTTTACTACAATAACCGTTGTAGTAGTCTGTAAAAATTCAAGTTAGATTTTAATAGGAGAAAAATTAATATAAGTTAAACATTTGTTAATTGTTAACAATGGGTTACTTTTAGGTGGTGATACTAGTACTACTAGACATTTTGAAAACTATTTTGAAGCAAAAAATAAATATTTTGAAACAAATTACCACATATTGCTATGATAACCTAAATCCCTAATAGGAAATATACTGGTACATATACTTTTGATTATAACCTTATGCTATTTCTGGCGTTGTCATGCCACCTTTATTTGATGCCTTAAGGTTAACATACAAGATTTACAATTTCAAAATTTTGGAAAGAAAAATTAAAAAAAAACACCATAAACAAAAAAGAGTTTAAAAGCTAATGAAAATTAATTTCTAAAACTGAAAATACCAATTGAAACCGTACATACGAGCTTCGGGAAAACCTGCGTTGGTTTTTATTTGTTATCAGTTACGTTGTATACTGTTTAGTTGTCAGAGTATATACTTAGGTCTCTGACAACTATAGATGATCGTGGTTTATGAATTCAAATAATTCACAATGTTGGTAAATTATAGGAGTTAGGCTGTCATGGCATAATGCTTGTAAGTATAATATCGAGGTAAAACACGACAGACATTTGAAGTTTTAGAAACCCAGGATTTATTTATTACGAGTACTTTCTATATACTCTCATACTTATTAGAACAAAACACGATTTTTTAATTATTTTACGTTTTAATGAGTAAAAAAAATAAATCTCTCGTTATTCGATCTTCAGAACTGTAAAATTGTTTAACACAATTAAATTTCGTTTCGTTACAAAAATTTGAATTCTACGTTTAGGAGGGAAACGTCTAGAGATATTTAATAATAATTATTCCTTTTGTACTATTTAGATGGCTTTGGAGTGAAGCTTGAGTCATAGGCTTAAGTCATAGCCTTAAGATAATTGCACACACACCGGTTTTGGACGGCCGATTTTTTACCGGTCGTCCAAATCCCAGTAGTGAACCATGTGTGGGAACGGGACCTGGCACACACGCCGACCGCTGATAGGTGCTGGTAAAATGCCGGTGAGCAGCCATCCATTGTCGCTACATCGCGACCGTCCCGGCAAAAAACCGGTTACTCAGTGGCGTAACATAAGCGATGTTACATAACATAAGCGTAAACATAAAAACAATACAAAAGAGAAAACAAATTCAAAGGTCACAGGTCAGAACTCAGTTCATTTTTTTTAGAAAATGAACCAAATTCCAACTCTTCTGATAAAACGTTGAATAGAGAAGTTGGAAAAGAAAGTATGCGAGTATAAATTGATCAAAAATAAGTTTTATTTTTCAAAATTAGTGTAGGTTTTCATCATCAACCTATGATACCAGTTTACACGTATACGTTTCAACATATATCAATATTTAAACACTCGTTTCTCATTGTTATTTCGCATATTGTCAACGGAACACATCTTCCAAAATGCTCATTAAAATAATATGTAAGTGCTATTTGTATTCAAGTATTTATACATTGTTATATGTTAAAGTATGTGTTATAATTCTTACATTTATTTAAATACTAGGTGATGTATGATGTCATCTGATTTGTTACAGGAATTACACATTTGTTTGTGACAAAATTTGTATTTATTTCATTAATACATGAAACATACAACCTAATGAGCCACAAGGTTATGTGTCTGATGTTATGTTTTACAACTTCTTACAGTTGTACTTGTAATGACTCCCCATAACAAATCTTCTAAAATGGCGTACGCAACTCCACAATGACGGCCCTAGGCTGTACTGCATATACCATGATCTGTGGGGTGGCTACATTCCTTCACCTTCATAACATTATCTTCTAAAATGGCGTACGCAACTCCACAATGACGGACCTAGGTCGTACTGCACATAACATGATCTGTGGGGTGGCTACATTCCTTCACCTTCATGACATTATCTTCTAAAATGGCGTACGCATCTCTACAATGACGGCCCTAGATTGTAATGCATATAACATGATCTGTGGGTTAGCTACATTCCTTCACCTTCATAACATTATCTTATAAAATGGCGTAAGCATCTCTACAATGACGGCCCTACGTTGTACTGCATATAACATGATCTGTGCGGTGCCTACACTCCTTCACCTTCATAACATTCTGGAAATCTGATAATAAATGATGACCAAGTCTTTTGTGTAGGGCATGAAGCACTGCGTTGACTGAATTAATTAGCGGGTTTTACGGTATTTCACGTAAGCTGTGTACGCAGCTGCTCCAATTACAAAACCAATAACAAAACCGCACACAAAATCTTTAGATTCTTTTGTCATTCCCGCACATCCAAACTGAATTACTTTGTGTGTGTTTTGCAAGTACAAGTCGCTGTTCGATGTTTTTTTTAAAATTATTGGTTCAAGAAGTTATTATTGGTAACTATGGTTTCCTTTAACAAATAAGTTTAGTATTTTTTATTGTTGAAGTAATGTTTAACTTAAAAGATACTTTTACAATTCATACTTTGTATGTGATGAAACAATTTTTCTCCTTAACATGTTTTAAGTGGAATTCATAGCAATAAAATTCAATTTATGAATTTAACTTGGCAAATGATCACTGCTTACAGATATATCTCAACAGACACTTTTACAGTGCAATATTCTCTATCTCGTGTGCACATAGCCTAAGAAAGAATCTCCTAGTGTCGGAAGCTTATGTTACTATCAGGAGACTCATATTTGTTCTCATTAACATATTTTATGTAGAATTCATAACAATAAAATTAAATTTATAAATTTAACTTGGCAAATGATCACAGCTTACAGATAAATCTCAACAGACGCTTTTACTGTGCAATATTCTCTATCTCGTGTGCACTTAGCCTAAGAATGAATCTCCTAGTGTCGGAAGCTTATGTTACTATCAGGAGACTCATATTTGTTCTCATTAACATATTTTATGTAGAATTCATAACAATAAAATTAAATTTATAAATTTAACTTAGCAAATGATCACAGCTTACAGATAAACCTCAACAGACGCTTTTACTTTGCAATATTCTCTATCTCGTGTGCACATAGCCTAAGAATGAATCTCCTAGTGTCGGAAGCTTATGTTACTATCAGGAGACTCATATTTGTTCTCATTAACATGTTTTATGTGGAATTCATGGCAATAAAATTAAATTTATAAATTTAACTTGGCAAATGATCACTGCTTACAGATATATCTCAACAGACACTTTTACTGTGCAATATTCTCTATCTCGTGTGCACTTAGCCTAAGAATGAATCTCCTAGTGTCGGAAGCTTATGTTACTATCAGGAGACTCATATTTGTTCTCATTAACATGTTTTATGTGGAATTCATAGCAATAAAATTAAATTTATAAATTTAACTTGGCAAATGATCACAGCTTACAGATATATCTCAACAGACGCTTTTACTTTGCAATATTCTCTATCTCGTGTGCACTTAGCCTAAGAATGAATCTCCTAGTGACGGAAGCTTATGTTACTTTTAGGAGACTCATATTTGTTCTCATTAACATGTTTTATGTGGAATTCATAGCAATAAAATTAAATTTATAAATTTAACTTGGCAAATGATCACAGCTTACAGATATATCTCAACAGACGCTTTTACTTTGCAATATTCTCTATCTCGTGTGCACTTAGCCTAAGAATGAATCTCCTAGTGTCGGAAGCTTATGTTACTTTTAGGAGACTCATATTTGTTCTCATTAACATGTTTTAAGTGGAATTCATAACAATAAAATTAAATTTATAAATTTAACTTGGCAAATGATCACTGCTTACAGATATATCTCAACAGACACTTTTACTGTGCAATATTCTCTATCTCGTGTGCACTTAGCCTAAGAATGAATCTCCTAGTGTCGGAAGCTTATGTTACTTTTAGGAGACTCATATTTGTTCTCATTAACATGTTTTATGTGGAATTCATAGCAATAAAATTAAATTTATAAATTTAACTTGGCAAATGGTCACTGCTTACAGATATATCTCAACAGACGCTTTTACCGTGCAATATTCTCTATCTCGTGTGCACTTAGCCTAAGAATGAATCTCCTAGTGTCGGAAGCTTATGTTACTATCAGGAGACTCATATTTGTTCTCATTAACATGTTTTATGTGGAATTCATAGCAATAAAATTAAATTTATAAATTTAACTTGGCAAATGGTCACTGCTTACAGATATATCTCAACAGACGCTTTTACTGTGCAATATTATCTATCTCGTGTGCACATAGCCTAAGAATGAATCTCCTAGTGTCGGAAGCTTATGTTACTATCAGGAGACTCATATTTGTTCTCATTAACATGTTTTATGTGGAATTCATAGCAATAAAATTAAATTTATAAATTTAACTTGGCAAATGGTCACTGCTTACAGATATATCTCAACAGACACTTTTACTGTGCAATATTCTCTGTCTCGTGTGCACTTAGCCTAAGAATGAATCTCCTAGTGTCGGAAGCTTATGTTACTATCAGGAGACTCATATTTGTTCTCATTAACATATTTTATGTGGAATTCATAGCAATAAAATTAAATTTATAAATTTAACTTGGCAAATGGTCACTGCTTACAGATATATCTCAACAGACGCTTTTACTGTGCAATATTATCTATCTCGTGTGCACATAGCCTAAGAATGAATCTCCTAGTGTCGGAAGCTTATGTTACTATCAGGAGACTCATATTTGTTCTCATTAACATGTTTTATGTGGAATTCATAGCAATAAAATTAAATTTATAAATTTAACTTGGCAAATGGTCACTGCTTACAGATATATCTCAACAGACACTTTTACTGTGCAATATTCTCTGTCTCGTGTGCACTTAGCCTAAGAATGAATCTCCTAGTGTCGGAAGCTTATGTTACTATCAGGAGACTCATATTTGTTCTCATTAACATGTTTTATGTGGAATTCATAGCAATAAAATTAAATTTATAAATTTAACTTGGCAAATGGTCACTGCTTACAGATATATCTCAACAGACGCTTTTACTGTGCAATATTATCTATCTCGTGTGCACATAGCCTAAGAATGAATCTCCTAGTGTCGGAAGCTTATGTTACTATCAGGAGACTCATATTTGTTCTCATTAACATGTTTTATGTGGAATTCATAGCAATAAAATTAAATTTATAAATTTAACTTGGCAAATGGTCACTGCTTACAGATATATCTCAACAGACACTTTTACTGTGCAATATTCTCTGTCTCGTGTGCACTTAGCCTAAGAATGAATCTCCTAGTGTCGGAAGCTTATGTTACTATCAGGAGACTCATATTTGTTCTCATTAACATGTTTTATGTGGAATTCATAGCAATAAAATTAAATTTATAAATTTAACTTGGCAAATGGTCACTGCTTACAGATATATCTCAACAGACGCTTTTACTGTGCAATATTCTCTATCTCGTGTGCACTTAGCCTAAGAATGAATCTCCTAGTGTCGGAAGCTTATGTTACTTTTAGGAGACTCATATTTGTTCTCATTAACATGTTTTAAGTGGAATTCATAACAATAAAATTAAATTTATAAATTTAACTTGGCAAATGATCACAGCTTACAGATATATCTCAACAGACGCTTTTACCGTGCAATATTCTCTATCTCGTGTGCACATAGCCTAAGAATGAATCTCCTAGTGTCGGAAGCTTATGTTACTATCAGGAGACTCATATTTGTTCTCATTAACATGTTTTATGTGGAATTCATAACAATAAAATTAAATTTATAAATTTAACTTGGCAAATGGTCACTACTTACAGATATATCTCAACAGACGCTTTTACTTTGCAATATTATCTATCTCGTGTGCACTTAGCCTAAGAATGAATCTCCTAGTGTCGGAAGCTTATGTTACTATCAGGAGACTCATATTTGTTCTCATTAACATGTTTTATATGGAATTCATAGCAATAAAATTAAATTTATAAATTTAACTTGGCAAATGATCACTGCTTACAAATATATCTCAACAGACGCTTTTACTGTGCAATATTATCTATCTCGTGTGCACTTAGCCTAAGAATGAATCTCCTAGTGTCGGAAGCTTATGTTACTATCAGGAGACTCATATTTGTTCTCATTAACATGTTTTATATGGAATTCATAGCAATAAAATTAAATTTATAAATTTAACTTGGCAAATGGTCACTACTTACAGATATATCTCAACAGACGCTTTTACTTTGCAATATTATCTATCTCGTGTGCACTTAGCCTAAGAATGAATCTCCTAGTGTCGGAAGCTTATGTTACTATCAGGAGACTCATATTTGTTCTCATTAACATGTTTTATATGGAATTCATAGCAATAAAATTAAATTTATAAATTTAACTTGGCAAATGATCACTGCTTACAAATATATCTCAACAGACGCTTTTACTGTGCAATATTATCTATCTCGTGTGCACTTAGCCTAAGAATGAATCTCCTAGTGTCGGAAGCTTATGTTACTATCAGGAGACTCATATTTGTTCTCATTAACATGTTTTATATGGAATTCATAGCAATAAAATTAAATTTATAAATTTAACTTGGCAAATGGTCACTACTTACAGATATATCTCAACAGACGCTTTTACTTTGCAATATTATCTATCTCGTGTGCACTTAGCCTAAGAATGAATCTCCTAGTGTCGGAAGCTTATGTTACTATCAGGAGACTCATATTTGTTCTCATTAACATGTTTTATATGGAATTCATAGCAATAAAATTAAATTTATAAATTTAACTTGGCAAATGATCACTGCTTACAAATATATCTCAACAGACGCTTTTACTTTGCAATATTATCTATCTCGTGTGCACTTAGCCTAAGAATGAATCTCCTAGTGTCGGAAGCTTATGTTACTATCAGGAGACTCATATTTGTTCTCATTAACATGTTTTATGTGGAATTCATAACAATAAAATTAAATTTATAAATTTAACTTGGCAAATGATCACTGCTTACAAATATATCTCAACAGACGCTTTTACTGTGCAATATTCTCTATCTCGTGTGCACATAGCCTAAGAATGAATCTCCTAGTGTCGGAAGCTTATGTTACTATCAGGAGACTCATATTTGTTCTCATTAACATGTTTTATGTGGAATTCATAACAATAAAATTAAATTTATAAATTTAACTTGGCAAATGGTCACTACTTACAGATATATCTCAACAGACGCTTTTACTTTGCAATATTATCTATCTCGTGTGCACTTAGCCTAAGAATGAATCTCCTAGTGTCGGAAGCTTATGTTACTTTTAGGAGACTCATATTTGTTCTCATTAACATGTTTTATGTGGAATTCATAGCAATAAAATTAAATTTATAAATTTAACTTGGCAAATGGTCACTGCTTACAGATATATCTCAACAGACGCTTTTACTGTGCAATATTATCTATCTCGTGTGCACATAGCCTAAGAAAGAATCTCCTAGTGTCGGAAACTTATGTTACTTTTAGGAGACTCATATTTGTTCTCATTAACATGTTTTAAGTGGAATTCATAGCAATAAAATTAAATTTATAAATTTAACTTGGCAAATGATCACTGCTTACAGATATATCTCAACAGACGCTTTTACTGTGCAATATTCTCTATCTCGTGTGCACTTAGCCTAAGAATGAATCTCCTAGTGTCGGAAGCTTATGTTACTTTTAGGAGACTCATATTTGTTCTCATTAACATGTTTTATGTGGAATTCATAACAATAAAATTAAATTTATAAATTTAACTTGGCAAATGATCACTGCTTACAGATATATCTCAACAGACACTTTTACTGTGCAATATTCTCTATCTTGTGTGCACTTAGCCTAAGAATGAATCTCCTAGTGTCGGAAGCTTATGTTACTTTAGGAGACTCATATTTGTTCTCATTAACATGTTTTAAGTGGAATTCATAACAATAAAATTAAATTTATAAATTTAACTTGGCAAATGATCACTGCTTACAGATATATCTCAACAGACGCATTTACAGTGCAATATTATCTATCTCGTGTGCACTTAGCCTAAGAATGAATCTCCTAGTGTCGGAAGCTTATGTTACTTTTAGGAGACTCATATTTGTTCTCATTAACATGTTTTAAGTGGAATTCATAGCAATAAAATTAAATTTATAAATTTAACTTGGCAAATGATCACTGCTTACAAATATATCTCAACAGACGCATTTACAGTGCAATATTCTCTGTCTCGTGTGCACTTAGCCTAAGAATGAATCTCCTAGTGTCGGAAGCTTATGTTACTATCAGGAGACTCATATTTGTTCTCATTAACATGTTTTATGTGGAATTCATAACAATAAAATTAAATTTATAAATTTAACTTGGCAAATGATCACTGCTTACAGATAAACCTCAACAGACGCTTTTACTGTGCAATATTATCTATCTCGTGTGCACTTAGCCTAAGAATGAATCTCCTAGTGTCGGAAGCTTATGTTACTTTTAGGAGACTCATATTTGTTCTCATTAACATGTTTTAAGTGGAATTCATAACAATAAAATTAAATTTATAAATTTAACTTGGCAAATGATCACTGCTTACAGATATATCTCAACAGACGCTTTTACTGTGCAATATTCTCTATCTCGTGTGCACTTAGCCTAAGAATGAATCTCCTAGTGTCGGAAGCTTATGTTACTTTTAGGAGACTCATATTTGTTCTCATTAACATGTTTTATGTGGAATTCATAACAATAAAATTAAATTTATAAATTTAACTTGGCAAATGATCACTGCTTACAGATATATCTCAACAGACACTTTTACTGTGCAATATTCTCTATCTTGTGTGCACTTAGCCTAAGAATGAATCTCCTAGTGTCGGAAGCTTATGTTACTTTTAGGAGACTCATATTTGTTCTCATTAACATGTTTTAAGTGGAATTCATAACAATAAAATTAAATTTATAAATTTAACTTGGCAAATGATCACTGCTTACAGATATATCTCAACAGACGCATTTACAGTGCAATATTATCTATCTCGTGTGCACTTAGCCTAAGAATGAATCTCCTAGTGTCGGAAGCTTATGTTACTATCAGGAGACTCATATTTGTTCTCATTAACATGTTTTAAGTGGAATTCATAGCAATAAAATTAAATTTATAAATTTAACTTGGCAAATGATCACTGCTTACAAATATATCTCAACAGACGCATTTACAGTGCAATATTCTCTGTCTCGTGTGCACTTAGCCTAAGAATGAATCTCCTAGTGTCGGAAGCTTATGTTACTATCAGGAGACTCATATTTGTTCTCATTAACATGTTTTATGTGGAATTCATAACAATAAAATTAAATTTATAAATTTAACTTGGCAAATGATCACTGCTTACAGATATATCTCAACAGACGCATTTACAGTGCAATATTCTCTGTCTCGTGTGCACTTAGCCTACGAATGAATCTCCTAGTGTCGGAAGCTTATGTTACTATCAGGAGACTCATATTTGTTCTCATTAACATGTTTTATGTGGAATTCATAACAATACAATTAAATTTATAAATTTAACTTGGCAAATGATCACTGCTTACAGATATATCTCAACAGACGCATTTACAGTGCAATATTATCTATCTCGTGTGCACTTAGCCTAAGAATGAATCTCCTAGTGTCGGAAGCTTATGTTACTATCAGGAGACTCATATTTGTTCTTATTAACATGTTTTAAGTGGAATTCATAGCAATAAAATTAAATTTATAAATTTAACTTGGCAAATGATCACTGCTTACAAATATATCTCAACAGACGCTTTTACTGTGCAATATTATCTATCTCGTGTGCACTTAGCCTAAGAATGAATCTCCTAGTGTCGGAAGCTTATGTTACTATTAGGAGACTCATATTTGTTCTCATTAACATGTTTTATGTGGAATTCATAACAATAAAAATAAATTTATAAATTTAACTTGGCAAATGATCACTGCTTACAGATATATCTCAACAGACGCTTTTACTGTGCAATATTCTCTATCTCGTGTGCACATAGCCTAAGAATGAATCTCCTAGTGTCGGAAGCTTATGTTACTATCAGGAGACTCATATTTGTTCTCATTAACATGTTTTATGTGGAATTCATAACAATAAAATTAAATTTATAAATTTAACTTGGCAAATGATCACTGCTTACAGATATATCTCAACAGACGCTTTTACTGTGCAATATTCTCTGTCTCGTGTGCACTTAGCCTAAGAATGAATCTCCTAGTGTCGGAAGCTTATGTTACTATCAGGAGACTCATATTTGTGCTCATTAACATATTTTATATGGAATTCATAGCAATAAAATTAAATTTATAAATTTAACTTGGCAAATGATCACTGCTTACAGATAAATCTCAACAGACGCTTTTACAGTGCAATATTCTCTATCTCGTGTGCACATAGCCTAAGAATGAATCTCCTAGTGTCGGAAGCTTATGTTACTATCAGGAGAATCATATTTGTTCTCATTAACATGTTTTATGTGGAATTCATAGCAATAAAATTAAATTTATAAATTTAACTTGGCAAATGATCACAGCTTACAGATAAATCTCAACAGACGCTTTTACTGTGCAATATTCTCTATCTCGTGTGCACTTAGCCTAAGAATGAATCTCCTAGTGTCGGAAGCTTATGTTACTATCAGGAGACTCATATTTGTTCTCATTAACATATTTTATGTGGAATTCATAACAATAAAATTAAATTTATAAATTTAACTTGGCAAATGATCACTGCTTACAAATATATCTCAACAGACGCTTTTACTGTGCAATATTATCTATCTCGTGTGCACTTAGCCTAAGAATGAATCTCCTAGTGTCGGAAGCTTATGTTACTATCAGGAGAATCATATTTGTTCTCATTAACATGTTTTATGTGGAATTCATAGCAATAAAATTAAATTTATAAATTTAACTTGGCAAATGATCACAGCTTACAGATAAATCTCAACAGACGCTTTTACTGTGCAATATTCTCTATCTCGTGTGCACTTAGCCTAAGAATGAATCTCCTAGTGTCGGAAGCTTATGTTACTATCAGGAGACTCATATTTGTTCTCATTAACATATTTTATGTGGAATTCATAACAATAAAATTAAATTTATAAATTTAACTTGGCAAATGATCACTGCTTACAAATATATCTCAACAGACGCTTTTACTGTGCAATATTATCTATCTCGTGTGCACTTAGCCTAAGAATGAATCTCCTAGTGTCGGAAGCTTATGTTACTATCAGGAGACTCATATTTGTTCTCATTAACATGTTTTAAGTGGAATTCATAGCAATAAAATTAAATTTATAAATTTAACTTGGCAAATGATCACTGCTTACAGATATATCTCAACAGACGCTTTTACTGTGCAATATTCTCTATCTCGTGTGCACATAGCCTAAGAATGAATCTCCTAGTGTCGGAAGCTTATGTTACTTTTAGGAGACTCATATTTGTTCTCATTAACATGTTTTATGTGGAATTCATAACAATAAAATTAAATTTATAAATTTAACTTGGCAAATGATCACTGCTTACAGATATATCTCAACAGACGCTTTTACTGTGCAATATTCTCTATCTCGTGTGCACTTAGCCTAAGAATGAATCTCCTAGTGTCGGAAGCTTATGTTACTATCAGGAGACTCATATTTGTTCTCATTAACATATTTTATATGGAATTCATAGCAATAAAATTAAATTTATAAATTTAACTTGGCAAATGATCACTGCTTACAGATATATCTCAACAGACGCTTTTACTGTGCAATATTCTCTGTCTCGTGTGCACTTAGCCTAAGAATGAATCTCCTAGTGTCGGAAGCTTATGTTACTATCAGGAGACTCATATTTGTTCTCATTAACATGTTTTATGTGGAATTCATAACAATAAAATTAAATTTATAAATTTAACTTGGCAAATGATCACTGCTTACAGATATATCTCAACAGACACTTTTACTGTGCAATATTCTCTGTCTCGTGTGCACTTAGCCTAAGAATGAATCTCCTAGTGTCGGAAGCTTATGTTACTTTTAGGAGACTCATATTTGTTCTCATTAACATGTTTTATGTGGAATTCATAACAATAAAATTAAATTTATAAATTTAACTTGGCAAATGATCACTGCTTACAGATATATCTCAACAGACACTTTTACTGTGCAATATTCTCTGTCTCGTGTGCACTTAGCCTAAGAATGAATCTCCTAGTGTCGGAAGCTTATGTTACTTTTAGGAGACTCATATTTGTTCTCATTAACATGTTTTATGTGGAATTCATAACAATAAAATTAAATTTATAAATTTAACTTGGCAAATGATCACAGCTTACAGATATATCTCAACAGACACTTTTACTGTGCAATATTCTCTGTCTCGTGTGCACTTAGCCTAAGAATGAATCTCCTAGTGTCGGAAGCTTATGTTACTATCAGGAGACTCATATTTGTTCTCATTAACATGCTTTAAGTGGAATTCATAGCAATTAGTACGTGGCTAAATACACGCTTATACAGCCACCGGTTTTTTACGACCATTCCACTCAAGTCAACTGCTCATTTAAGCTAGGTAGTGCTTGCTCAAATAATTGTAATAGATGATACTGATAATGATGTATTTATTTCGCTAGTGGAGGCAAGACCTGTTTTGTGGGACAAAACATTGGATTTATTTAAAGATAGGAATCAAACTAGGGATGCATGGAGAGAAGTTTGCTGCGCTCTGAAATACAATTTTGAAGATATGGAAGATAAAGAAAAAATGCATTTGGGAAGTAGTTTTCTGTATATCATGTTTTATTCGTCCTAATCTCTTGTTTAGAATACAGGGTTTATTAAACATGATAAATATTAGTAAAATATAATATTATAGAATATTAAACAACAAGCAGAAAATGTATCCTACAATCTCAACAAATTAAAACTTATTAATCTTTTCATTACTCATTTGCCAGGGAACTGCCCCGATATGTGTAACACTTAGTGTAAAACACTAAATATATATAATTGTTTCAGAAAAAGAAGTAACAAAGAGATGGGGTAATCTTCGGGATGCGTTCTCGAAGTCGAAGAGGAAGCTAAAAGACTGTAAGAAAAGTGGAGCCGGTGCCCGTAATATTAAGAAGTACGTCTATGCTGACCAAATGCAATTTTTAAATAAATTGTACCAGACAAGGGAAGTTGCAGAAAGTTTAGAAGCGAGGACAGACAACATTAAAGACGAAGATGTTGATGATCTACCCGAAGGCCCACCACCCCTCAAAGAGACTCTCCGTGACAACCCCAATCAGCGAGGACACAAAAGACGCCGCCAGTCTGATGAGGTAGAACTGAAAATGCTTAAAGCATTGGAAGAACCATCTCTAAGTCCACATATACGTTTCATTCAAGGGTTTTTGCCCCATTTGAATAAGTTTAAGGACAGCGAAGTGCTCGAATTTCTAATGGGTGTATTAGAACTAATTGGAAAAATTAACAACAAAAGAACTCAACAACAACTCCTACAACCGCCAACACCCTCCTACTTCTTAAACAATTATTCCTTCCCGCCGCATCAAACTTTTTCAAATCAATTCAGCAACAACCACAACAGTCCCAAACCTATCAGCCCCAAGAACAGCCCCAAACCTATCAGCCCCAACAACAGCCCCAAACCTATCAGCCTCAACAACAGCCCCAAACCTATCAGTCACAACAACAGCCCCAAACCTATCAGCCCCAACAACAGCCCCAAACCTATCAGCCTCAACAACAGCCCCAAACCTATCAGTCACAACAACAGCCCCAAACCTATCAGCCTCAACAACAGCCCCAAACCTATCAGTCACAACAACAGCCCCAAACCTATCAGCCCCAACAACAGCCCCAAACCTATCAGCCTCAACAACAGCCCCAAACCTATCAGTCACAACAACAGCCCCAAACCTATCAGCCTCAACAACAGCCCCAAATCTATCAGTCACAACAACAGCCCCAAACCTATCAGCCCCAACAACAGCCCCAAACCTATCAGTCACAACAACAGCCCCAACAACAGCCCCAAACCTATCAGTCACAACAACAGCCCCAAACCTATCAGCCCCAACAACAGCTCCAAACCTATCAGTCACAACAACAGCCCCAAACCTATCAGTCACAACAACAGCCCCAAACCTATCAGTCACAACAACAGCCCCAAACCTATCAGCCCCAACAACAGCCCCTAAATCGCCAAGCTAACAGATTTAAGAATTTAAATAACAATGATTCCCAGCAGGCAGGCTCTTCTAAGGAACAAAGTATACAGTAGCAGAATATTATGAAGATTTTGGCCAAACATCTTTGCCCACTTCTCCAGAAATTCCATCAGCGAGCACCTCCACAGTTGCATCTGTCTATTCAGACACTACATTAGACTTTTCCTAATTTCTATTTTTTAATGTATTTTTATTTGTAATTGTATTTTTTATTCTATTTCTAATTTTAATTTACTTTTATTAATGTACAATAAAATAGTGTTAATTTAGAAAAAAATAACTTGTGTGTTTATTTGTTCTGTACACTTTCTTTAATGGTACCTCTAACTCGCAAACTCTTGGGTTGTTTAAAGTGATTTTAGCTATTAAACACAAAAAAAAGTTAGACATTATCAGAGTTGTTTGGACCTCTTGTTTTATTGTTGTAGCCATCTTGTGGTTCTCTTTATTTAATATTACTTAGTGAATTGTGAACATCAGTAAAAAGTGTAAGGTCTTTATTTTACTGAGAGGAAGCATTGAATTATTTTATATTGCATTACTACTTAGGCCTACCTCAATGATGGAGCAAGCCTTTCTCGTGAAGGAATAGAGTTTCTCATTTTAGTATTCTTTATTAAACTCTAAAATTTTGAAAGCCACAACGACATATTTTGTAATATACAGAGAATACAAACATTGGTTGCATTGTTCCAACATCTCTCTTTTCTCTTTTGTAGTAAAACTACTTAAAAAATCTAAGGAACATTACATTGCGTAACACGTAACAAAACAGTGATATTTCAGCAGATACCAAGTTCACGGCAACAATAAGATGCTCTTTATTATTGTGATATAGTTCGTTGCTAGGCAACACACATAGCTATGAAAGGCAACAATAGAAGAATTGGTTTTTTACTTTAATGACGCAAAAATTAAACATGAATTAATTTCAATGAATTGCACAAGACAGTTATAATACTGATTTCAATATTTTATTAATTCAATCGATGTTTCGTCATATTTACAGAAACCTTATGCACTTTTCAAAACAGTGTGTAAATTGAAACTCTTCATCAATATTACACAGAGGATTGAAAATATGACATCGTCGAAGTGTAAATGTAGGATACGTCGACGGTCATTTGCAACATGTGACTGCTCCAGATGTCCTCAGTTCTATCTAACGCTCCTGAGAAAACGCTTTAGCGAGCCTGTTTGTGCAACATACCACCTATTTATTTCCCCAGAAGTGTTAGGTAGTATTGAAGAAAATGTGCCTTTAATTAATGAGAAAACAAGATGGGGATTCTGAAAAATATAAAGCAACAGATTTGCATTTTGGTCCAGTAGAGAGACAAACTTCTCGACTAGTGGAAAAAGTTGTCAATTCTGTGAAAAAAACCTGTTGTCCTTATGTCACGAAATTATGAAATGCACAATAAAGTAGAATAATTAAGTACTCCAGGGAAACATAATGACCTCAATCCAGACTACGTGGAAAATCTTCGACACGAAGCTTCACTACCTGTCTTGTCTCAGTGTTGGCGTCATTTTCGTGCAGTCACATGTTGCAAAAGATCTTTAGCGTACTTTAACACTTCGACTATGTCCTCCTTTCATAGCTTTGTGTTAAATTGATAAATAGTCTAAGTTTACACACAATCTTGAAAAGGTCCACATAGATCCTTTAAATGGCAGAAATGTCGACGTGAAATTGGATGAATTGAAATTGACGTGAATATTACAACTATCATATGTAAATAATTGAACTCAGTTCATGTTTTATACAAGATGTTGCGAGGCAAGTATCACATTGAATGCACTTCATAATGAAAACGTTTACTGTTGCTAGAGAACTAATGCAAGTATTATATATAGTAATGATAGAATATTTTGTTGTTAAATAACTGACACTAATATTATATATTCCATTACAAGAAGATATTATTGCTAGATGTCAGATCCAATTGTAACCAGAACTATCAGAATAAGTTTCAATAAAATAATTCATACGTATATATATATATTATATAATTATTATAATTATATAATTATTATAATTAATTTGCACATTATTTTGTGTATTTTTGTTAAATTTTACGTATTTTAGAGCCTTGTTCATTTTCAAACATTTTAAGATTAATTTCTACTTACTTTAGGCTATGCCTTTAATAAAAAATCCGTTTAATTCACTAATAGACTCTCGTTAACATTTACCTATTTATAGGTTAACCTAATTAGTTATAACATGCTAGGCATTTACTAAAACGTTCCTGCTAATACTTATATACTAAGACAAAGGATTTCATACATTTTTCAAGAATAAAGCCAAATCAGATAAAATTATTTAAAGACAATACGTTTATTTCCACTTCGGGCATACGGTTGAATGGAAATCAATTTAAATATTTGTTAATTAATTTAGGTAACCTAATCTCGTAATTCATACGTATAAATATTTACCAAATAACAACATTGCCGAAATCCAGGAACTTTTCCAATTCCTTCTATTAGTTTGAACTCATCTTATATAATTTTTGTTCAAATTTTCAATAGTTAATACAATACCTTTTATTCGTCCACTCAAATTCAAGCAAATTATTTATTAAAACTTGTAGAGGATGACACTTGATATTAATATAGTTTTTTTCAAATAGTAAATCATTAATTAAATTTAACAATGAATTAGTTTTATAGTTTTGTATGGGAGAAAACGTTTTAGTAAAAGGGGTAAGGTATGCAATGTAGTTATTTAGTCCTATTTAGCTTAAAATAAGTGATAACAAGATTTCATAAAACAAATGATTTTATGTATAGGTTATGTGGCGGAACAGCTGTTTTTACGCATAGGATATGCTACTTTATTTATATTAATTGTAATAATTTAATACACAGTAACTAAAATAAATCTTTCTTTGTTGAACCAAGTAAGAATTTACTTTAATTCTTTTTTATATACTACTTGTTTATAAATAAAACTATTTACTATGCTTGAAATTGCAAACTCGGAATTTCACTCCAAAAAAAGATGATCAACACAGATGAAGTGCTGAGTGAAATATGTTTACAGTACAGATCCTCTAAACACAGCCACACAAAACTATTTTCCGGCTTAGATGACATCATCACGTTATGTAGGGGAAATTCTCGTCAATGCTAAAATTCAACTCACTTAAATAACAAAACAAACACAAAACTTCACTAAACACAATACTTGTGTTAGTACAATCTTTACATTTCCTTCATTCCGTAACAAAAACAGTCAAAGGAAATGCATAGAAAACCAATAAAGTCAGTCACTCTTACTAGAGTGTAATAAATTGCACATTTGCCAACCAGACCGCAGCGTTCAACAAAAGAGCAAACACACCATTTATTAAAAACTGTGGTACATATTTTGTTCACCACATAATTCTAACAGGCTACCGTTACATCAACCACAACCTACAAATTCTTCGCGTTAAAAAAATGTCTTCACATCCTCGACACACTAATGTAGTATGAAATTTGTAACCACAACAGATCAAAAAATATTAATAAAACACACAATATAAACCTCATATTGTTGGGTCACCTTTTTTTTTAATTAGCCTATCAAACCGGCAACTCCCAGCTCAACAACGCATCCTTGTGGACAAACAAGATAGCCTATTAATGGTGGCTGCCTACTAAAATTAATACGTTTTTCTTACAAAAAACAACTATTTGTACACACAATACAAGAAGAACGATTTCAAACATGGCATAATTGATTCTTATGATTGTCTAACATCTTGATTGCCATCTCGCATGAACAGGCTAACATAATATTGTTTGTTTGTTTTTTTTACCAAATTAATACATGTTTGGTACAGTTTTTTACTTATTTTTCAAGAAAAATTAAAATTAGAATAAGAAAATTAATTTACCTATTGGGAATGCCAATACACGGCTCATTAGGAAAACAGCTGCGAGCGACAAGATACGTCCGACCCAACTTAGGTAGCTAAGGGTCGTGAGACAGGTTACATCATTAAGACTACACTACTGATATGAACGTTACAAAAAAAGGCACAGTGGAAACTGAAGCTCAAGCAGAAGAAGAAAATTCCTGAAACTAGTTAGCTATTAAAGGACCGACGAGTAAATCATTTTGTAGATTCTATTTTAAGATGTTGCTACAGAATTATCACAGCGTTTGAAAATCCTAACAAAATAAAATGTCAAAATAAAAAACAATCTTAAAAAACACCGACAAAAATGAAATTAAAAAATAGACTGCAGCTAAAACAAAGCGATTCTTCACTATAAAATGTTTACTTTACAGATTTTAAATCAGTTGACTAAACATAAGTTATGTTGGAAATTACTCTTTTAATAATAAAGTGAACGAAATAAATTCAAGCCCTAGATGGAGTGGCCCAATTTAATACGAAACATTAACAAAGAGACCTTCGTATTATAATATGTCAGTAGTTACATTGTTGAAATCTTATATTATTACTTATAAAACTGAATAGTGATTGATATTTATCATAATTATGATATATTGAGAATTACTTAATTATAGCATATTTAACTTGGATAGCGTAGGTGTATGATTATGAATAACGGCTAACATGAAACGTATAGTTAGTGTGATATAAGTGTGGTAATACGGTAATACGGTATGGTATATGTGTGGTAATGAGTAAAGGGTCGTATATGCGTGTCAGTGCATTCATGTGAAGTGTCGTGTATCCACGGTTATGCGTTAAGGTAAAGAGATGTGTATGAGTGGTAATGCTTTAATGTAAAGTGATATATATACGTGGTAGTGCGGTATTGTGATGGGAATTGTGGTGTAGGCGTGGTAATGCGTTGATGTAAAGCGAGTTATATACGTGGTAGTGCAATATTGTGATGGGAAAATTGGTGATTGCGTGGTAATGCGTTAATGTGATGTGTGCCATATGCGTGGTAGTGCGTTGATGTAAAGCGAGTTATATACGTGGTAGTGCAATATTGTGATGGGAATTGTGGTGTAGGCGTGGTAATGCGTTAAATTGATGTGTGCCATATGCGTGGTAATGCGTTGATGTAAAACAAGTTATATACGTGGTAGTGCGGTATTGTGATGGGAATTGTGGTGTAGGCGTGGTAATGCGTTGATGTAAAGCGAGTTATATACGTGGTAGTGCAATATTGTGATGGGAAAATTGGTGATTGCGTGGTAATGCGTTAATGTGATGTGTGCCATATGCGTGGTAGTGCGTTGATGTAAAGCGAGGTATAAACGTGGTAGTGCGATATTGTGATGGGAATTGTGGTGTAGGCCTGGTAATGCGTTAAATTGATGTGTGCCATATTCGTGGTAATGCGGTGATGTAAAGCGAGTTATATACGTGGTAGTGCAATATTGTGATGGGAAAATTGGTGATTGCGTGGTAATGCGTTAATGTGATGTGTGCCATATGCGTGGTAGTGCGTTGATGTAAAGCGAGATATATACGTGGTAGTGCGATATTGTGATGGGAATTGTGGTGTAGGCGTGGTAATGCGTTAAATTGATGTGTGCCATATGCGTGGTAATGCGTTGATGTAAAGCAAGTTATATACGTGGTAGTGCGGTATTGTGATGGGAATTGTGGTGTAGGCGTGGTAATGCGTTAAATTGATGTGTGCCATATGCGTGGTAATGCGTTGATGTAAAGTGAGGTATATACGTGGTAGTGCGGTATTGTGATGGGAATTGTGGTGTAGGCGTGGTAATGTGTTAAATTGATGTGTGCCATATGCGTGGTAATGCGTTGATGTAAAGTGAGGTATATACGTGGTAGTGCGGTATTGTGATGGGAATTGTGGTGTAGGCGTGGTAATGCGTTAAATTGATGTGTGCCATATGCGTGGTAATGCGTTGATGTAAAGTGAGGTATATACGTGGTAGTGCGGTATTGTGATGGGAATTGTGGTGTAGGCGTGGTAATGCGTTAAATTGGTGTGTGCCATATGCGTGGTAATGCGTTGATGTAAAGCAAGTTATATACGTGGTAGTGCGGTATTGTGATGGGAATTGTGGTGTAGGCGTGGTAATGCGTTAAATTGATGTGTGCCATATGCGTGGTAATGCGTTGATGTAAAGCAAGTTATATACGTGGTAGTGCGGTATTGTGATGGGAATTGTGGTGTAGACGTAGTAATGCGTTAAATTGATGTGTGCCATATGCGTGGTAATGCGTTGATGTAAAGTGAGGTATATACGTGGTAGTGCGGTATTGTGATGGGAATTGTGGTGTAGGCGTGGTAATGCGTTGATGTAAAGCGAGTTATATACGTGGTAGTGCAATATTGTGATGGGAAAATTGGTGAATGCGTGGTAATGCGTTAATGTTATGTGTGCCATATGCGTTGTAGTGCGTTGATGTAAAGCGAGGTATATACGTGGTAGTGCGATATTGTGATGGGAATTGTGGTGTAGGCGTGGTAATGCGTTAAATTGATGTGTGCCATATGCGTGGTAATGCGTTGATGTAAAGCGAGTTATATACGTGGTAGTGCAATATTGTGATGGGAAAATTGGTGATTGCGTGGTAATGCGTTAATGTGATGTGTGCCATATGCGTGGTAGTGCGTTGATGTAAAGCGAGGTATATACGTGGTAGTGCGATATTGTGATGGGAATTGTGGTGTAGGCGTGGTAATGCGTTAAATTGATGTGTGCCATATGCGTGGTAATGCGTTGATGTAAAGCGAGTTATATACGTGGTAGTGCAATAATGTGATGGGAAAATTGGTGATTGCGTGGTAATGCGTTAATGTGATGTGTGCCATATGCGTGGTAGTGCGTTGATGTAAAGCGAGATATATACGTGGTAGTGCGATATTGTGATGGGAATTGTGGTGTAGGCGTGGTAATGCGTTAAATTGATGTGTGCCATATGCGTGGTAATGCGTTGATGTAAAGCGAGTTATATACGTGGTAGTGCAAAATTGTGATGGGAAAATTGGTGATTGCGTGGTAATGCGTTAATGTGATGTGTGCCATATGCGTGGTAGTGCGTTGATGTAAAGCGAGATATATACGTGGTAGTGCGATATTGTGATGGGAATTGTGGTGTAGGCCTGGTAATGTGTTAAATTGATGTGTGCCATATGCGTGGTAATGCGTTGATGTAAAGCGAGGTATATACGTGGTAGTGCGATATTGTGATGGGAATTGTGGTGTAGGCGTGGTAATGTGTTAAATTGATGTGTGCCATATGCGTGGTAATGCGTTGATGTAAAGCGAGGTATATACGTGGTAGTGCGATATTGTGATGGGAATTGTGGTGTAGGCGTGGTAATGTGTTAAATTGATGTGTGCCATATGCGTGGTAATGCGTTGATGTAAAGCGAGTTATATACGTGGTAGTGCAATATTGTGATGGGAATTGTGGTGTAGGCGTGGTAATGTGTTAAATTGATGTGTGCCATATGCGTGGTAATGCGTTGATGTAAAGCGAGTTATATACGTGGTAGTGCAATATTGTGATGGGAATTGTGGTGTAGGCGTGGTAATGTGTTAAATTGATGTGTGCCATATGCGTGGTAATGCGTTGATGTAAAGCGAGTTATATACGTGGTAGTGCAATATTGTGATGGGAATTGTGGTGTAGGCGTGGTAATGTGTTAAATTGATGTGTGCCATATGCGTGGTAATGCGTTGATGTAAAGCGAGTTATATACGTGGTAGTGCAATATTGTGATGGGAATTGTGGTGTAGGCGTGGTAATGTGTTAAATTGATGTGTGCCATATGCGTGGTAATGCGTTGATGTAAAGCGAGTTATATACGTGGTAGTGCAATATTGTGATGGGAATTGTGGTGTAGGCGTGGTAATGTGTTAAATTGATGTGTGCCATATGCGTGGTAATGCGTTGATGTAAAGCGAGTTATATACGTGGTAGTGCAATATTGTGATGGGAATTGTGGTGTAGGCGTGGTAATGTGTTAAATTGATGTGTGCCATATGCGTGGTAATGCGTTGATGTAAAGCGAGTTATATACGTGGTAGTGCGATATTGTGATGGGAATTGTGGTGTAGGCGTGGTAATGTATTAAATTGATGTGTGCCATATGCGTGGTAATGCGTTGATGTAAAGCGAGTTATATACGTGGTAGTGCAATATTGTGATGGGAAAATTGGTGATTGCGTGGTAATGCGTTAATGTGATGTGTGCCATATGCGTGGTAGTGCGTTGATGTAAAGCGAGATATATACGTGGTAGTGCGATATTGTGATGGGAATTGTGGTGTAGGCCTGGTAATGCGTTAAATTGATGTGTGCCATATGCATGGTAATGCGTTAATGTAAAGCGAGGTATATACGTGGTAGTGCGATATTGTGGTGGGAAGATTGGTGTATGCGTGGTAAGCGTTAATGTGATGTTCGATGTATGCGTGGTAGAGCGTTAGTAAGGTGTAATGTGAAAGCTATTCTGCAGAATAAAGCCATTCCCTTCCTTGGGGCCCAACAGCAGACCAACATATATTATTTTTCCATTTAAAAATATTTGGATATTTATCTTTGGATGCTGGAGTAAACCACTGAAAGCGGTTGCAATTTAAAATTCATAGATCTTAGACCATAGATTTAAATCCATAGACAGCAGAAACAGAAAGCAATTTAATTTACTTGAACATGAGTACTTCCAATATACATCAAAAGAACTATAAATAAGTATAAATAATAAATAACTCCTTGTTAAGAAGCGAGATCGTTCCTTTATACTCTAACAAAGGATCGTGACATAATTATTGTAAACAACCAATTTAGGTAATTGGTTACTAAGCAACGGAAATGCTGACTTGGCTGTTGTGTGCCTGCCGGTAACCATGGAAACAATTACCTGATTCAAATTGCGTCATATTGCTGTAGAGAAACATTAAATTTATAAACGTGGCCCCTCTTCGTCTACATAAGGTAAAGTTTTATTATTTTATTGCTTGAACGCAATTTTACGTAGAAAATTTGTCATCAAACGTTTCCAATTCTTGCAAACCTGACTGTTGTAATAATATTTGATTCGAGTTTATTTATTTAAAATGTTGAAAGTAAAAATGTTGTTATTTTGAATGATATTTAACCACGTCACCAGTGGTTTTGGGCCTCGACGGGCGTTCATCTGGTTTCTTACTTGTGGTCCACTCACCACTCTACTTGCTTAACACCTTGTGGTTAATATCCACAACTCCTGTTCCATAAACATATGACAATACTGACTCGATAATGTTCTTTTGGATAACAGGTCTAGGCAGAAAACAAAGTCATAAAATCCAATTTCGAAATCAGATTAAATTCAAAATAATTTTCCTGTTTTCAGGCGCAGTTGGTTTCGAAACTAAGACTCGAATTGCGTCTTTTGTTATTTCAAACTATTTATTTTCCGTAACACTTTTAACCAAGTTATCAGGTACGAAGAACGTGAAACAATCGATTGTTAGTAGTAATTTTAGAACGCATGTTCTCAAGTTCCAGAAATCAGTTAAAATTGAGCATTCTGAAAATATAGACTATTGTAAAAAGCATTAAACTGGTGTTGCACAAAGAAATACTTCATGAACGTTCAGGGGTGGCATAGGAATTTAAAATTATTCTTTGAAAATTAAAAAAAATCTAGAATAAAAGAAACTAGATTTTCTTGATAGTTTGAAAGATTTCGTTACTGGTTCCCAAAACAATGGTACAAGTGTTTTGGCAATGATGGTGATTTAAGCTGAATACCAACAGTGTTTAATATAAATATGCCTTAATATTTCTATTAAAGAAATAACATAATATTAAGAAATTAATATCAACTAACTTGAAGTTTAATAGCTGTGACTATTAAAAGTCAGAAATGTTGGTCACGTGATGAGGTATAACGATAAATACGGCCTCCTTGATCTCTCATTGCAAGGGAAGTCAGCGATGACTAGATCAAGGAGGAAGGCGTCAAGGCTCAGAAATATTAAGTAAAAGTAAAGTCAGTCTATATATTTTAGGCGACTTATTTTAGTGACTTTCAAATAAAGCTTCACCCTGCCCGTCTTAAATGTGTTGATCATGTAAGAGAAGTTACTATTATAATAATAATGATTTACTTAGACAAATTTGAATTGGAGAAAATATTGGAAAAAGACAAAATTGCTAATAGTTTTCATATGTTTTTGACGTTCACTTACTTTGATTAGTAAAAAAGGAATGGCACTGGATACCTGAGAACCATTAGAAAGAGTAAAAGCCTGACAATGTCTTAAAGTTTAAATTTAATAAGTCCATTCATGGGTTATATAGGTATTAAAGATCGAAAGAAATATATTTAATGAAATAATGTGAATAATTATTACTTTAAACCTAATTTAAAAAGTAAAATACTTGATTAAAGCCCTTGACATACTTAGACGCGGGTCGAATTCACTGATGTTAAAATTCATGAGACATATAAAACACTAATAGGTCAATAGTTTTAGGTAAGAAATATTTTTAATCATATAGTGATTTATAAAACCGATACACAGACACAGACACAGACACAGACACAGACTCAGACTCAGACACAGACACACGCACGCACGCACGCACGCACGCACGCACACACACACACACACACACACACACACACACACACACACACACACACACACACACACACACACACACACACACACACACACACACACACACACACACACACACACACACACACACACACACACACACACACACACACACACACACACACACACACACACACACACACACACACACACACACACACACACACACACACACACACACACACACACACACATTCCATGGATCTATGATCCAGACCATAACAATTACCTGAAACAACCTTGTTCAGAAAACCGATTTACAATAATTATTTTAGGTGAAATTTATCTAAAGTATTACAATGAAATGCTTTATGAAGCATAAAATGACCCATAAATTAGGGCCTAATATCAATTTCTGAGTTGTAAAACAATAATTACTCAGAAAACTCCAAATCTCCTAGTGTTACAAATATACATTGTTTACAAATGTCTTTAAAACTATACTGAACATTTCTATATAACAATAAATGTTCAGATTTTAAAATGTATTATGTCATTCTTAAATACAACATTCAAAATTTAAACAACATAAAAATTGCATTTCACTGTCTACAAAATGGCCGTTTTTCAAAACGTATTCACGATTTACTTTATAAAGTAAATTGTTATTATTAAAACGAGATGACAAAGTACAATTGTTTCAGTGTTTGAACGGTACGAAACGTTTGCCACCAGTTGTTTAAGTGCGTCATATAGATGACGCATCATCGCCAAACACGTTTTATGCCCATATTTGGCAATGATAGACAGATAAAACCACGTATGTTTTCTATCCTCCAATAGAAACGCAACACATCGTTCTGGTTATATTTAGCTCAGAGTTAATGCGTTGTTCTAGATAAAGAGTAAAGACCCTATGAATGCTAAATAGAGCAAACGTTTTGAAATTATAATCTCTTCAGTATATTGTCGTGCATAAAAACAAGAGCTGGCGAACTTGAATGACCCATTTCATTACAGAATATAGGGAATCGAAGATACATACCAGCAAGGTTAAGAAATGTTCGACCCCATCCGACATCCAGTAGCAACCGGAAGTAAGTGGTTTCAATGTCACTTGGATAACTTCCTCCTGTTATAATGACTCTGATAATGTAATGTATTCCTTGTTAAGATAGGTTCGGAAACTTCACGTCATTCATTATTTCCGGTCTATGCTCTTCCGCGATGCTCAACTGCCAGACGGCGCAGCTACGAACATTCTATGTAGGTTAAGTGCGCTAATCCGCAACAGCACCTCTTTAGTAGCCCACCTTTTACTGTTGCATCAGCTCACACAGCTATTTAGTAAAGCATGCTTTCAGCAAGACAGGATCGACCATAGTAAGGAAAACACCTCCGAATCATACCACTGGTTCATTCACGTCAACACTAAAGCCGCTTTTTAGGCTCGATGATTCTCCAAACACCATGTAAAACGCAACCTTTTATTTAGCTCCTTTCTTGCTCCACCATCGTCAAACCACTCTTCTTCTTATAGCATTCCACCTCAATCATAAGCCTATCTTTAAACACTTTCACTCCTATTGGTCACTTTTCCTCTTGGTGTACGTCAGAGCGCCTCTTCCTGCATATCCAACGTCGATCAATTTATCCCTGGATAAATATCCTTTAAGCTAAGAACATTCAACTCCTAGCCACTCTGCCACCACCAGGACGAACATCCTCTTCCATAAGGGCCGATAACTTCTAGATAGGTTTTCATATAACCAGGGCCACAAGCTTCCTACACTTCTAGAACAGGAGGAGAAAAGATTATCTCGAAGTAGAAGCTTTTAATTGTCCTTTCAAAATTTGAGGTTTCAAACTGGGTCCTCTTGATTCACAGTGGATATGGCCAAACTAAATGGAGTCTTCATCATTACTGTTACCAAAAGGGTCGTGTCCACCCTAAATATATAATATTCGTCAAGATCTTCAACCCTAAACACAAGTCCAACCTAATTTGAAACACCATCCCTCCAAAAAGGGGGGGAAATTAGATATGAATATTAATCAGGCAAAAAAATATTTTAAAATTATTTTCTATTGCTTCGTATATTTATATAATCAGTTTTTTGTATACTTTCCTTAAAAAATAAAACATTAAATTTTCTTATTAATTTTGTTTTTATTGTTTATGTATGAAATATTTAAAGACACGTTTCCAGAGAAATGATATTGATTAGATATTTCCATGGAAACAAATTTAAAATTTAAATAAATGTATTGTATAATAAATTTAAATTGAGTCAATTGTAAAATATGTAAGTTTATTATTTCTTATTGCTCACAAATTCTCAATATTTTTTGCATACTTTTATTACTCAATATTCTCACAATTTTTAATATATTTGTGCTACTTATATTTAGAATAATGTTGCCAAAATTGGTAACTCGCTAAAATGTTGGATGTATTTTTTTCTTTTAATCCTAACATTTAAGGACAAACCAAGCACAAATCTAGACTATATCTAGGATTCTTCGGAACCTAATTTTGTAATAAAAAAATGTAGATAGTTTTAAAAGTGTAGATGTAAAATATAGACTACTGCTTTTATTTTGCATTTACTCTTCCTTTTTCTCACTGTCTTCTATTTATTAATTATCTTGTCTGTACATGTTTAATTTGTTTTCTAACCTTCTTATACCCTCCTGTTATTTGCTATTTACATTGCATACAATTTATCTTAAACTTTAAGGAATTCGTATTTAATTCGTCCCAATGCATTCAACTCTTAGCTCTTTTTTAAAGTGAATTTTATGCTTGTCATGAAATTTATTTTAACTCTGGCCAAAACACAAATCTGCTATTTAAGAGAGAAAAAGTTCATTATAACAGAGGAAATAATTCAGTGAATGGTTGTCTTTGAAGTGATTTTTGCCTTAAAAATAAATATCTAGTTTTACGAAGATTTGTACGACGTACGTGAAGGTGTTCTTGGAGATAAAATGGAATCTTCTGTATGTTTGATTTAGTGATATATTTGAGAATAACACACACGGGCGCGCTCACGCAAATACTCTCCCAAACACACCCTCTCCTTTCAAATACTCTTTAGCTTTAATTTGCACGCGCACTCGCGCGCATACACAATAAATGTAGAATATAGATTATTTTATATTATATGTAACTATTAAGTATGGTTCTATGGCTATTTATTTACCAGATTATCTCTTACCAACTTAATATCGTGAAAAACGTTATATCGTATTTTATTATGTAAATGACCAATAACAAACTATCTAAGCATTTTTTCCCGATTACTTGATAAAGCTCTTTGAAAGATCTAAATCAAGAGTTAGTGTAAACTAGCAATATACATTTTATTTTTAAAGATAATTCCTGCTGTAGTCAACAAAGATAAATGTTATTTTAGTTGCTTTTTATTTTATAATTACAGTTAATATGAATATGATATGATTAATACACTTATGATAGAAATAACAATATTAAGTGGCAAAATAGAAAGCGAATGTCCTTGTAATTTTCCATTTTCTTTTCTATATATGGTGTTGGACTATTATTTTTGTTTGTTACTATTTATATGCTTATTTTGTCGCTTGCATTGAGTTGTAGTTTCTTTTTGCTTTCCTCTCACATTGTACGTTTGTGAAGAAAAGTTCGATATCGTTAACCCAGCTTGTTTATTTTTATTCTTCTAACTCATTTTTAATCCTTGAGCATTATTTACGATATTGTGTAGTAACCATGGCAACGGTTTAAGGCTATACAATAGTGGTTTCGGATACAACCAGTTTTGGTGGCAAAAAATAATATATACATCTTTGAAAAATGCATTTATAGCTACGGAAAAGTTGGCTCAGTGCCAAAAGGCTCGATTAAAAACAAGAAAACATTCAGTTCGAAACCGACCTAGACTCCCAAACGATTTAAAATTTAGTAATTACTAAATATTTGAAACAAAAACTGTATTAACGTCAATTGTCGTCCACTATAGGTTTGAAAAGTTGTATTTGAACTTGAGTGGATGAATGAAAAAGTATTTTATTAACGATTAAAAATTTGTACAAGATATATATATATAAAGAGAGAGAGAGAGAGAGAGAGAGAGAGAGATGAGTCTAAAATAATAGAAGGAATTGAAATAGAAATGAAACAATATGCAGATTTAACCCATATGTTGAAAAACAAAACTAAAATGCTTTAAAAAATGAAAAAAGTAGTTCGTCGTTTTAGACAATAGAATATTAATAACAGAATATAAAACAAAGTCCATATTAAGGGTAACAATCGAGAACTATTCACAAAAATATGAACATACTTCAGAGAACTGATTTGCATTTTAACAATTAATAATATTAACGAGCGGTATCGATATCATTTCACAAAATTTATAAAATAATCCAGTATCAAATATCATGTGATCAATGTTACATCTGCAATTTTTATACAGATACATTTGTAGTTAAAACAAATATCCCGCAATGGTGTACGCAAACGTAGGCCAGATGTGAACGTTTATAAAGCGCCTTACTGACGCTGCCATCACAGTCTGATACATATCAACGAGATGGGTAAACTATTGATTGTAAGTATCTATCCATTAAATGCTATATAGTTTGTATCGGAGCTCTCTTATTAAAAAAAAACACACACACTCTTCTCTAAACTCACACTCCTGATGTATATCTTGTACAAATTTTCAATCGTTAATAAAATACGTTTTTATTCTTTCAGTCTAGTTAAAATACATTTTCAACCTATAGTGGATGACAATTGATGTTAGTAAAGTTTTTTTAAAATATTTATTCCATTTTAAAATTATAAAATTTGTAGGGTCCAGCCGGATTCGAACCACAAATCTTCATGTTCGAAGTCTAGCGCGCCTTGGTACTGGCCAACTTTCCAATAATTAGAAATATATTTCTCAAAAATGTATTTTTTCCCCTTTCTGGTTATCGTTGAAATCTCCATTGTACATTCTTAAATTGTTGCCATGGTTACCACACAATATCATAAATAGTGTTCTAGGGTAACTAAAATAAAATTTTTCTGTTATCCTGAGTAGGAATTTACTTAATTTTTGTTTACATTACTTGGTCCAGTAACACTTGCTAGACTTTATTTAATAACGAATTTTGTTTTAAGGATTTCATAACTTATACAAATTTATAAAGCTAATCAATGTTTTACATACTTCTTTCTAGGCTCGTCGGATAAATTTATGTCATAAACTAAGGAGCAGCAGTTATTTATTAAACATTTTTATCGTTATTTATTATACATGATATAACATGATATCGTTATTTATTATACTATTATAGTTTTTTACGATTACGTTTATTCATTTGATTTTTCATATGTTACGTTTTATAGCGTTTCACTAAAGATTTTATAGTAATTAGTTTTTAAAAAAATATCTAAGGGCTATTAATTTTATATGTGTTTTTAATGTACATAAACACTACATAAATAATTTTAGAACCTAATATCGTAATATAGTAGCAATGTAATAATTAGTTAAAACTAGTAATGTTTTGTTTAATTACTGAAGTTTGAGCCACATAAATGAATAATTTTTAAATTATAGCTAAAACTTTACTTCCACATCAATTTGTTACTTTTATATTTGACTCTCTTATAAATGAGTCTCGTATATGATTCTACTTTGTATATTTATTAATTTATTCTGATTTAAAATTTCCTTTTTTTGTAATTTTGCTTGATTGAAAATTATTACTTGTTTTTAGGCGTTTTAAAATGTAGTAAAAGTGTTTGAATAAGTCCAGTAATGTTTCATTGATAGTATTTATTATTTTTTATTATTCACTTTCACAATAGCTTATGACTATCCGAACTTTAAATTTTGTAAATTTGTTAAAACTTACTGAGACAGAACATTCTTCTGAAGACACTGATGAAGATCGCCACATAGCGATCGAAAACGTTCTGTCTCAGTACGTTTTAACAAATTTACAAAATTTAAAGTTCGGATAGTCATAAGCTATTGTTTAAGTCATTAATTCAGATTTACCAAATGTAATGGACTATAAAATTCAAGAATTATTTTATATTTTGTGTTCTTTATGTTTTTTTTACGTTTCTCAAAGTTTGGTTACTAATAAAATCCGACGTAACTATAGCTTATTTAGTTTTATTATATCTGTTACATATCTAATCAACTGATGTTTTATCTTTATAATTTTCATTTGATGCCCAATTTTTTTGCTCATTGTTTAATTGTTTATTTCCTCGTCTAAATAAATGTGTTCTCTTACGATATTAGTTACATTGACCTTTTGCTACCTATTTCATTTCATATTATTAAATTATACTAGACATGACTTTTGTCTATTTCTTCGTTAGGTATTAACACTATATATTGCTTTACTTGTAACAAATCTACAATTACTTGATGATTCCTTCTATCACTAATGGCTAATTTTTTCCTTTAATTTTTTATTATGGTTCAATTAAATATACTGATAAAATATTACTCAAGTTAAACCTTTATATTGGTAACATTGCCAAATTATAGCAGAACGAAGCATGTAAGGCAACTATGTCTTTATTAAGAGATAAACTATATCCAAAGTGCAGTTATACTATTAATAAGGATATTATTAGCATATATTATAATTTAGTTTCTTCAGTTAGCACTTTTATAATTTAGTTTCTTTAGCTAGCATTTTTTTATAATTTAATTTCTTTAATTAGAATTTCTTATAATTTAATGTCTTCAGTTAGCACTTTTATAATTTAATTTCTTTAGCTAGCATTTTTTTATAATTTAATTTCTTTAATTAGAATTTCTTATAATTTAATGTCTTCAGTTAGCACTTTTATAATTTAATTTCTTTAGCTAGCATTTTTTTATAATTTAATTTCTTTAATTAGAATTTCTTATAATTTAATGTCTTCAGTTAGCACTTTTATAATTTAATTTCTTTAGCTAGCATTTTTTTTATAATTTAATTTATTTAATTAGAATTTCTTATAATTTAATGTCTTCAGTTAGCATTTTTATAATTTAATTTCTTTAGCTAGAATTTATTTATAATATAATTTCTTTAATTAGAATTTCTTATAATTTAATGTCTTCAGTTAGCCCTTTTATAATTTAATTTCTTTAGCTAGCATTTTTTTATAATTTAATTTCTTTAATTAGAATTTCTTATAATTTAATGTCTTCAGTTAGCACTTTTATAATTTAATTTCTTTAGCTAGAATTTTTTTATAATTTAATTTCTTTAATTAGAATTTCTTATAATTTAATGTCTTCAGTTAGCACTTTTATAATTTAATTTCTTTAGCTAGAATTTTTTTATAATTTAATTTCTTTAATTAGAATTTCTTATAATTTAATGTCTTCAGTTAGCACTTTTATAATTTAATTTCTTTAGCTAGCATTTTTTTATAATTTAATTTCTTTAATTAGAATTTCTTATAATTTAATGTCTTCAGTTAGCACTTTTATAATTTAATTTCTTTAGCTAGCATTTTTTTATAATTTAATTTCTTTAATTAGAATTTCTTATAATTTAATGTCTTCAGTTAGCACTTTTATAATTCAATTTCTTTAGCTAGCATTTTTTATAATTTAATTTCTTTAATTAGAATTTCTTATAATTTAATGTCTTCAGTTAGCACTTTTATAATTTAATTTCTTTAGCTAGCATTTTTTTATAATTTAATTTCTTTAATTAGAATTTCTTATAATTTAATGTCTTCAGTTAGCACTTTTATAATTTAATTTCTTTAGCTAGAATTTATTTATAATATAATTTCTTTAATTAGAATTTCTTATAATTTAATGTCTTCAGTTAACACTTTTATAATTTAATTTCTTTAGCTAGAATTTTTTTATAATTTAATTTCTTTAATTAGAATTTCTTATAATTTAATGTCTTCAGTTAGCACTTTTATAATTTAATTTCTTTAGCTAGCATTTTTTATAATTTAATTTCTTTAATTAGAATTTCTTGTAATTTAATGTCTTCAGTTAGCACTTTTATAATTTAATTTCTTTAGCTAGAATTTATTTATAATATAATTTCTTTAATTAGAATTTCTTATAATTTAATGTCTTCAGTTAGCCCTTTTATAATTTAATTTCTTTAGCTAGCATTTTTTATAATTTAATTTCTTTAATTAGAATTTCTTATAATTTAATGTCTTCAGTTAGCACTTTTATAATTTAATTTCTTTAGCTAGCATTTTTTTATAATTTAATTTCTTTAATTAGAATTTCTTATAATTTAATGTCTTCAGTTAGCACTTTTATAATTTAATTTCTTTAGCTAGAATTTATTTATAATATAATTTCTTTAATTAGAATTTCTTATAATTTAATGTCTTCAGTTAACACTTTTATAATTTAATTTCTTTAGCTAGAATTTTTTTATAATTTAATTTCTTTAATTAGAATTTCTTATAATTTAATGTCTTCAGTTAGCACTTTTATAATTTAATTTCTTTAGCTAGAATTTTTTTATAATTTAATTTCTTTAATTAGAATTTCTTATAATTTAATGTCTTCAGTTAGCACTTTTATAATTTAATTTCTTTAGCTAGCATTTTTTATAATTTAATTTCTTTAATTAGAATTTCTTATAATTTAATGTCTTCAGTTAGCCCTTTTATAATTTAATTTCTTTAGCTAGCATTTTTTTATAATTTAATTTCTTTAATTAGAATTTCTTATAATTTAATGTCTTCAGTTAGCACTTTTATAATTTAATTTCTTTAGCTAGAATTTTTTTATAATTTAATTTCTTTAATTAGAATTTCTTATAATTTAATGTCTTCAGTTAGCACTTTTATAATTTAATTTCTTTAGCTAGCATTTTTTATAATTTAATTTCTTTAATTAGAATTTCTTATAATTTAATGTCTTCAGTTAGCCCTTTTATAATTTAATTTCTTTAGCTAGCATTTTTTTATAATTTAATTTCTTTAATTAGAATTTCTTATAATTTAATGTCTTCAGTTAGCACTTTTATAATTTAATTTCTTTAGCTAGAATTTTTTTATAATTTAATTTCTTTAATTAGAATTTCTTATAATTTAATGTCTTCAGTTAGCACTTTTATAATTTAATTTCTTTAGCTAGCATTTTTTTATAATTTAATTTCTTTAATTAGAATTTCTTATAATTTAATGTCTTCAGTTAGCCCTTTTATAATTTAATTTCTTTAGCTAGAATTTTTTTATAATTTAATTTCTTTAATTAGAATTTCTTATAATTTAATGTCTTCAGTTAGCACTTTTATAATTTAATTTCTTTAGCTAGCATTTTTTTATAATTTAATTTCTTTAATTAGAATTTCTTATAATTTAATGTCTTCAGTTAGCACTTTTATAATTTAATTTCTTTAGCTAGCATTTTTTATAATTTAATTTCTTTAATTAGAATTTCTTATAATTTAATGTCTTCAGTTAGCACTTTTATAATTTAATTTCTTTAGCTAGCATTTTTTATAATTTAATTTCTTTAATTAGAATTTCTTATAATTTAATGTCTTCAGTTAGCACTTTTATAATTTAATTTCTTTAGCTAGCATTTTTTTATAATTTAATTTCTTTAATTAGAATTTCTTATAATTTAATGTCTTCAGTTAGCACTTTTATAATTTAATTTCTTTAGCTAGAATTTTTTTATAATTTAATTTCTTTAATTAGAATTTCTTATAATTTAATGTCTTCAGTTAGCACTTTTATAATTTAATTTCTTTAGCTAGCATTTTTTATAATTTAATTTCTTTAATTAGAATTTCTTATAATTTAATGTCTTCAGTTAGCCCTTTTATAATTTAATTTCTTTAGCTAGCATTTTTTTATAATTTAATTTCTTTAATTAGAATTTCTTATAATCTAATGTCTTCAGTTAACACTTTTATAATTTAATTTCTTTAGCTAGAATTTTTTTATAATTTAATTTCTTTAATTAGAATTTCTTATAATTTAATGTCTTCAGTTAGCACTTTTATAATTTAATTTCTGTAGCTAGCATTTTTTTATAATTTAATTTCTTTAATTAGAATTTCTTATAATTTAATGTCTTCAGTTAGCACTTTTATAATTTAATTTCTTTAGCTAGCATTTTTTTATAATTTAATTACTTTAATTAAAATTTCTTATAATTTAATATCTTCAGTTAGCACTTTTATAATTTAATTTCTTTAGCTAGCATTTTTTTATAATTTAATTTCTTTAATTAGAATTTCTTATAATCTAATATCTTCAGTTAGCACTTTTATAATTTAATTTCTTTAGCTAGCATTTTTTTATAATTTAATTACTTTAATTAGCATTTCTTATAATTTAATATCTTCAGTTAGCACTTTTATAATTTAATTTCTTTAGCTAGCATTTTTTTATAATTTAATTTCTTTAATTAGAATTTCTTATAATTTAATGTCTTCAGTTAGCACTTTTATAATTTAATTTCTTTAGCTAGCATTTTTTTATAATTTAATTTCTTTAATTAGAATTTCTGATAATTTAATGTCTTCAGTTAGCACTTTTATAATTTAATTTCTTTAGCTAGCATTTTTTTATAATTTAATTTCTTTAATTAGAATTTCTTATAATTTAATGTCTTCAGTTAGCACTTTTATAATTTAATTTCTTTAGCTAGCATTTTTTTATAATTTAATTTCTTTAATTAGAATTTCTTATAATTTAATGTCTTCAGTTAGCACTTTTATAATTTAATTTCTGTAGCTAGCATTTTTTTATAATTTAATTTCTTTAATTAGAATTTCTTATAATTTAATGTCTTCAGTTAGCACTTTTATAATTTAATTTCTTTAGCTAGCATTTTTTTATAATTTAATTTCTTTAATTAGAATTTCTTATAATCTAATATCTTCAGTTAGCACTTTTATAATTTAATTTCTTTAGCTAGCATTTTTTTATAATTTAATTACTTTAATTAGCATTTCTTATAATTTAATATCTTCAGTTAGCACTTTTATAATTTAATTTCTTTAGCTAGCATTTTTTTATAATTTAATTTCTTTAATTAGAATTTCTTATAATTTAATGTCTTCAGTTAGCACTTTTATAATTTAATTTCTTTAGCTAGCATTTTTTTATAATTTAATTTCTTTAATTAGAATTTCTTATAATTTAATGTCTTCAGTTAGCACTTTTATAATTTAATTTCTTTAGCTAGCATTTTTTTATAATTTAATTTCTTTAATTAGAATTTCTTATAATTTAATGTCTTCAGTTAGCACTTTTATAATTTAATTTCTGTAGCTAGCATTTTTTTTATAATTTAATTTCTTTAATTAGAATTTCTAATAATTTAATGTCTTCAGTTAGCACTTTTATAATTTAATTTCTGTAGCTAGCATTTTTTTATAATTTAATTTCTTTAATTAGAATTTCTTATAATTTAATGTCTTCAGTTAGCACTTTTATAATTTAATTTCTTTAGCTAGCATTTTTTTATAATTTAATTTCTTTAATTAGAATTTCTTATAATTTAATGTCTTCAGTTAGCACTTTTATAATTTAATTTCTGTAGCTAGCATTTTTTTTATAATTTAATTTCTTTAATTAGAATTTCTAATAATTTAATGTCTTCAGTTAGCACTTTTATAATTTAATTTCTGTAGCTAGCATTTTTTTATAATTTAATTTCTTTAATTAGAATTTCTTATAATTTAATGTCTTCAGTTAGCACTTTTATAATTTAATTTCTTTAGCTAGCATTTTTTTATAATTTAATTTCTTTAATTAGCATTTCTTATAATTAAATTTTTTTAATTATAATTTTTTAAATTCCTTTTAATTATTAAAAGAATTTGACGCAAAGTAAAAAAAACTGAACAAGGTTAGGCCTTTACCAAGAAATCAGTAATAATGAATAATTGAAATTTCTTAGAAGTAAATATAAAGAAAAATTTCGTAATGAATTTACTTATCTTAGTGATAATTTACATGTGTCTTGTATCCCAGGTAAGTTAAGCAAAATGTCTTGAATATATCTAAATATTTACAAACATTTCGAAAACAGCATATTCCTAATTGTTTTAATTAATTATTTTTTATTTAAATATGATGCAGTTGAAATATTTAATTAATCTCGTAACTTAATAGACATACAATTTCGCGTTAGTAAGATTTCATCATGTACGTCGAGTCAGCTCAAAGTGAATTAAACAGATGATTTCGTGTAACAGCTGATTTTATGTTGTAATTTGCATTGTAAAACAACTGTTTTAACACGTAGGCTAGGTTACATTATTTATTGATTATAGTTTGGGATTATTAAATAGTTTTGATCAGTTAATAAATATGGTAATGTATTTAAATTTTGATAAATCTCAATACAAATAATTCAATATAACTATAAAAATAAGTTAGGAATTTTTAAACCGGTTTTTGAAATGAAACAATTCTTAGGCGTATATAATAACAAAAGTTTAAGTAATTTTTCATTACAAAAAATTAAATAATTTCTCAATTCAAAATTTCTATAAAGGTTTTTACTTTCATCTCCCTCCGAGTACCATAACCTAATATTTTTTTATTATAGATGATAAAATAACACTGCTAATATAAATCGAAAAGCCCTTGAAGATTCATCGTTTTACTTTGTTTGTTTAAAATAATATTAGTCTTATCAGTGTATATATGGAAACATGTCAGTTTTTATCTTAATATTGTTATTTATAATTTTGCAAGTTAAAACATGTTTAGCGAGTTCCTATTTTTTAAATTTTTGTTTGAAGAAATGTTGCATTAAAAAACGCTTGAGGGATGCTTATAACGAACAAAGTTAAGGAATCATTTTGTGGTACGCCTAAAACAAACGTACGTGTAAAAAAATAAAAAATAAAAACAGTTACACTGCTAGGTTTAAGCCTCGTTGAGCGGTAGTAGAAACACATCCAAAGACTCGAACGCGAGCATAAGAGTGAAGAACAGAAAAATGTGTACAATAATGTGTAAAGCCAGCCTATAGTAACATCAGTTTTCTGTCTAAATAAGAACGACTGTTTCGAACAGGTGTCCTCCTTTATAAGACAAATTAGTGGCACAAAAGGCTATGCTTTCATAATAATAAGTTTAACTGGTAGAACAAGTGTTAGATGTAAACAATAATGTTCGAACACTTGTTTATATTGCAGCTCTTCATGGCGCTGGCCATCGTCGCCGCTAAGCCCCCTCCAGGCGAAGATCCAAGATTAAAGGAAGATGTCCAAGATCCCTCGATCCCGATAAATAACGTTGGAGTGGTTCAGGATCCTCAGTTGTTGGGTAGTCCATTAGATAAACTATTGGAGAAGGCAAAGTCGAATTAATAAACAAACCTAGAAAACTCTTTATTAATCAAATAAAGTATTTTCAATAGAAAAGAGAATGTTTTATTTTAGTTTTAATAGTTAATAGGTTATTGGACAGTAATGTAACCTAAACCGAACATATCTAACCTCTCTAGTGAACAATAAAATATACTTTCCTACACACTACACACGACATTATAATATAAACGTAATATTTTTTAAGCCAGTCCATGGATAAATAGCATGAAACAGATCACTTGAAATAGTAAGAAGAAACTTTTCCATATGATGTTAGCGCTGTCTTGCTCAGTTTATAGAATCGGGAAGCTATTTAATTTCCCATGTTACTGGGCTCATATCTTTTTAAGAGTTTCCTTAGAAAATAAAGGGTCCTTAAAATTTTCTGCATAATGAAAATGGAACTCAATTAGGTATTTAAAATATTATTGGTTGACAGTACTTTTATTATTAAAGTTAACTGGCAAGAAGTATAAAATCCTATTGCTTCTCCTAACTTGAAACTTGAAACCAAAAGAAAAATATCTGGTGCAAGCTCTGAATATGATTTTACATAAACACACTGTGTATAGTGAACGCTCTGAATATGATTTTACATAAACACACTGTGTATAGTGAACGCTTTGAAAATGATTTTACATAAACACACTAGTATAGTGAACGCTCTGAATATGATTTTACATAAACACACTGTGTATAGTGAACGCTTTGAAAATGATTTTACATAAACACACTAGTATAGTGAACGCTCTGAATATGATTTTACATAAACACACTGTGTATAGTGAACGCTTTGAAAATGATTTTACATAAACACACTAGTATAGTGAACGCTCTGAATATGATTTTACATAAACACACTGTGTATAGTGAACGCTTTGAAAATGATTTTACATAAACACACTAGTATAGTGAACGCTCTGAATATGATTTTACATAAACACACTGTGTATAGTGAACGCTTTGAAAATGATTTTACATAAACACACTGTGTATAGTGAACGCTCTGAATATGATTTTACATAAACACACTGTGTATAGTGAACGCTTTGAAAATGATTTTACATAAACACACTAGTATAGTGAACGCTCTGAATATGATTTTACATAAACACACTGTGTATAGTGAACGCTTTGAAAATGATTTTACATAAACACACTAGTATAGTGAACGCTCTGAATATGATTTTACATAAACACACTGTGTATAGTGAACGCTTTGAAAATGATTTTACATAAACACACTAGTATAGTGAACGCTCTGAATATGATTTTACATAAACACACTGTGTATAGTGAACGCTTTGAAAATGATTTTACATAAACACACTAGTATAGTGAACGCTCTGAATATGATTTTACATAAACACACTGTGTATAGTGAACGCTTTGAAAATGATTTTACATAAACACACTGTGTATAGTGAACGCTTTGAAAATGATTTTACATAAACACACTGTGTATAGTGAACGCTCTGAATATGATTTTACATAAACACACTGTGTATAGTGAACGCTTTGAAAATGATTTTACATAAACACACTGTGTATAGTGAACGCTTTGAAAATGATTTTACATAAACACACTAGTATAGTGAACGCTCTGAATATGATTTTACATAAACACACTGTGTATAGTGAACGCTTTGAAAATGATTTTACATAAACACACTAGTATAGTGAACGCTCTGAATATGATTTTACATAAACACACTAGTATAGTGAACGCTCTGAATATGATTTTACATAAACACACTGTGTATAGTGAACGCTTTGAAAATGATTTTACATAAACACACTAGTATAGTGAACGCTCTGAATATGATTTTACATAAACACACTAGTATAGTGAACGCTCTGAATATGATTTTACATAAACACACTGTGTATAGTGAACGCTCTGAAAATGATTTTACATAAACACACTAGTATAGTGAACGCTTTGAAAATGATTTTACATAAACACACTGTGTATAGTGAACGCTCTGAATATGATTTTACATAAACACACTAGTATAGTGAACGCTTTGAAAATGATTTTACATAAACACACTGTGTATAGTGAACGCTTTGAAAATGATTTTACATAAACACACTAGTATAGTGAACGCTCTGAATATGATTTTACATAAACACACTGTGTATAGTGAACGCTTTGAAAATGATTTTACATAAACACACTAGTATAGTGAACGCTCTGAATATGATTTTACATAAACACACTAGTATAGTGAACGCTCTGAATATGATTTTACATAAACACACTGTGTATAGTGAACGCTTTGAAAATGATTTTACATAAACACACTAGTATAGTGAACGCTCTGAATATGATTTTACATAAACACACTAGTATAGTGAACGCTCTGAATATGATTTTACATAAACACACTGTGTATAGTGAACGCTCTGAAAATGATTTTACATAAACACACTAGTATAGTGAACGCTTTGAAAATGATTTTACATAAACACACTGTGTATAGTGAACGCTCTGAATATGATTTTACATAAACACACTAGTATAGTGAACGCTTTGAAAATGATTTTACATAAACACACTGTGTATAGTGAACGCTTTGAAAATGATTTTACATAAACACACTGTGTATAGTGAACGCTTTGAAAATGATTTTACATAAACACACTAGTATAGTGAACGCTCTGAATATGATTTTACATAAACTCACTGTGTATAGTGAACGCTCTGAATATGATTTTACATAAACACACTGTGTATAGTGAACGCTTTGAAAATGATTTTACATAAACACACTAGTATAGTGAACGCTCTGAATATGATTTTACATAAACACACTGTGTATAGTGAACGCTTTGAAAATGATTTTACATAAACACACTAGTATAGTGAACGCCACACAACTCATGGTTATTATTTTCAGATAGGTTTTTATAAATATAAAAAAGTGTTTCTGTGTTCTGTGAGTTTAGTAGATGAATGGCGTAAAGCTTAAAACATTAAGAAATAAAACTTAAATTTTCTTAGAAATTTTAGAAATACTTGTTGAGGTGAAGAAAGTGCGAAATACAGAACAAAAATACACCCTGCTTTTTGTGTTTTGAATTTTATAAGGGTTTTGAAAAAAAATTATCACTAGAAATTTACATAATTTTTAATTTCACCACCCTCTGTATTATAGCTTTACTTACTCCTTACTGAAAGTAACAACTTAATGAGAACTTACCTAGTATCATTACAGCATCTCTAGGTTTTTAAATAAATGAATCAAGTTTATTGAATATTAAATAAAAACAACCACAAATTCATCAATTTTAACCTAATGTACATTTCGATTACAAAGTAATCATCTTCAGAGGTATTTACAAATGACTATTTCTAAATACCTATGAAGATGATTATTTTGTAATCGAAATGTACATTAGGTTAAAATAAAAATGGTTGAATTTGTGGTAAGAGGTTGTTTTTTATTTAATATAAACATTTACGCCACAGTTGCTTCAAGTTATTAAATTTATTGAACTTTACAAACGACTTACTTACAACAGCTTGATATAAGGTGTTTCTCAAATTATGGCTGCAGAATCAATTTATGAATCAATAACAACAAAAGTTTAGTTATAATGACTAATAACCTATTTCCATTATATTATTTATGGATTCTTAAAGAGTATTGTTCTCCTAATATTAACCTTGTTATAATACAACAGTTTCTTTTGTTTTAAATCTCACAAGTCGCTTCATTGGAACCTTTCTCTCGAGAATATTTGTGCATTATAATAAAACATGATTAACAATTAAATAATAACTTTATGCGAATTTATAAAAAAATTAACTAAGTAATCCAAACCTTTCAGATTCGCTGAAAAAATATAAATTAACTAGCTGACCCTGCGAACTTCGTATCGCCTAAATGTCAAAGATTTACGAGTTAACATTAGCTGAACTAGTATTTAGTATTTTATTAACATAATAATAGTTAAAATTTATAGTGGTAGATGGAGAAATTTGGGAGATTAATAGTTCTTGATTGAATGTTTATTGAAGTGTATTTGGATATACAATATTTTGTGTATATTGTTGGAAAAAAGTTTTTAGATTGTTGAGTGTTGCCTAGCAACTAAAATTTGGAATGAATTCAATGAAATGTCTTAAGATAAGATAGAGTCATATTGTTTGCTATTTTGGCACTTGAAAATTACATATTGGAAAATATTGTTATGTCGCTAGAAACCTTCCCAGGAGTGAACTCAACAATTTCTCAAAGTTTCATGGTGATCGGATCAAGGGTTTAGTAATGCATAAGGCTCATGCATACATACACACATACATACAAGCATTCATTTATATATATATATATATATAATATATATATATATATATATACATATATAATATGTATAATATATTGTAATATATATAATGTATAATATATGTTTATTTAATTGTATGTTTGAGAATTTAAGGTGTTATTGTTGTTGTCTTGGGATATGACATCGTCGTACTTATACCACAGATATATCACTTATTGCTAAAAACATTCTACTAATTCCCTTTAACTTCTAAAACTTTATTAAAACTTAATCCTAACATTTAATAATAATTATACTACTTTTTAGTAATTATAAAAACCCTTATTTCTATTCTTATAATTTATAAACCCCACTTACTTTAGTTATCTCTTATTTCGACTTGAACCTTTCTTTACGATGCCCTTCTTACACGCATGTACTCTCTCGAAGTTGATAACGTAGCCCCCCTTTCCCCCGATGTACTTCCCTTTGGTTATCAGGCTACCTACCGCCCTCTTACAATATTTCAATTAGAGTTATTTGTTTTAAATTTTGAGCGAGTGTAACGTTCTACCAACGGTTCTTGCTGTTTGAATTTTGTCAGTTTTTAGAAACCTACTTTAACCAGGCTCTTGGTATTACCAGAAGTTAACCTTTTAACAACCTAATTTAGCACAACTTCTGAAAACAGTAATGCACCCTTAAGCCTTCCCCATGTCTCAGACTTCTGATTTACAACTCTAAGGTGTCATTACATTTGTAATGCCTCTTGTCGGCTTTTGCTTTAAAATGCAAAAGCAGATTATGTAATATTTTTCCAACTCGCCTTATATCCTTTGGTTATAGTATGGACACATGGATCTTTAAGGAGCTTTATGTATATTTATGCACCTGTACGGAAACATTATTTTATGCTTGAGTTCTTTTTCAAAGTGTATTTAGAACTAAAATCCTTTAATTCGGTTCATAATCTATGAAATAGTTCAGTACGTCATTAATTTACAATACGCTGGGTTATTAAATACATAACATAAAATCAAGAAAGAAAATAATTTTTTATTTAAATGTTTACAAAATTAAGACTTTCTCTATTTATAACTTTTTTACAAGTTTAATTGAAAATTATTTTATGTATGAATTATAATTTGAATACTTTACGACCAATTGTTAAAGTTGAATATTTGAGAAATTTAGTTCTATAATAATTATAAGTTCTATAAATTGTAAAAAAATCCCAATAAAAAGACATTTTAATAAATAATGTCATTTACCAACTTGTTGATTAAATGTTTGAAGCAAAAAGCACGTTAGGGGTTTGTCTCTTCCTAATCTAGAGGGATGTGAGTTAAATTGTGCGGTAGGGTTATTAGTGATTTGAAACGCTGCCGGTTTATTATTTTGAGAGGCCTAAGAATGCAACGTAGGTCTATACTCTGCACCTATACGCAGAACCTAAATAGATGTACGCATTCACATAGTAAGTATGTAATATGGCGGTATGCACCCCTTTACTAGCATGAATGTACATCCCCTACCAGCAACTAAAAATCATAACTCTTGCGCTCGAGAGACTAGTGTCAAAACCAAAGATTTGGGACTAGTGCCACGATCCATATATATGTAAGAACCCTAAGACATTACTGCAACTCCTAGACTGGTCCCTGCCCTGCTACTAGGAAGAGACGAGTGATCCAAGAGAAGTCTACGGTTTCAGCCAGTCAGAGATAGAGGAAGTCTAGAGTCCTTTATGATTTCCAGTGTCTAACAACAACGGTGTCGGAGAAATCAGGTTCCTGCTAAGTATCCATAGCTACAAGTGAGTGATAGTACTTTCAGCACATTCTGAACAGCCCGATCTGCGCGACAAGATACATGTCGGACTACCTCGGTACAAAGTAATGCACAGTATGCCTCCATCCACTCCTGAGTGGCCTTGGTTGTAAGCAGGATGAACAGGATTGCGTCTTGAAAGAGTTTCCAGCAACAGGTACAACATAGCCACCAGGTCCTCGAGAGCTATCTACTGGTATTACCATGGAGAATCTGTTCGACAAAGAGTTTCCAGCAACAGGTACAACCTAGCCACCAGGTCCTCGAGAGCTATCTACTGGTATTACCATGGAGAATCTGTTCGACAAAGAGTTTCCAGCAACAGGTACAACCTAGCCACCAGGTCCTCGAGAGCTATCTACTGGTATTACCATGGAGAATCTGTTCGACAAAGAGCTTCCAGCAACAGGTACAACCTAGCTACCAGGGCCTCCAGAGCTCTCTACTGGTATTACCATGGAGAATCTGTTCGACAAAGAGTTTCCAGCAACAGGTACAACCTAGCCACCAGGTCCTCGAGAGCTATCTATTGGTATTACCATGGAGAATCTGTTCGACAAAGAGTTTCCAGCAACAGGTACAACCTAGCCACCAGGGCCTCCAGAGCTATCTACTGGTATTACCATGGAGAATCTGTTCGACAAAGAGTTTCCAGCAACAGGTACAACCTAGCCACCAGGGCCTCCAGAGCTATCTACTGGTATTAGCATGGAGAATCTGTTCGACAAAGAGTTTCCAGCAACAGGTACAACCTAGCCACCAGGTCCTCGAGAGCTCTCTACTGGTATTACCATGGAGAATCTGTTCGACAAAGAGTTTCCAGCAACAGGTACAACCTAGCCACCAGGGCCTCCAGAGCTATCTACTGGTATTACCATGGAGAATCTGTTCGACAAAGAGTTTCCAGCAACAGGTACAACCTAGCCACCAGGTCCTCGAGAGCTCTCTACTGGTATTACCATGGAGAATCTGTTCGACAAAGAGTTTCCAGCAACAGGTACAACCTAGCCACCAGGGCCTCCAGAGCTATCTACTGGTATTACCATGGAGAATCTGTTCGACAAAGAGTTTCCAGCAACAGGTACAACCTAGCCACCAGGGCCTCCAGAGCTATCTACTGGTATTACCATGGAGAATCTGTTCGACAAAGAGTTTCCAGCAACAGGTACAACCTAGCCACCAGGGCCTCCAGAGCTATCTACTGGTATTACCATAGAGAATCTGTTCGACAAAGAGTTTCCAGCAACAGGTACAACCTAGCCACCAGGGCCTCCAGAGCTCTCTACTGGTATTACCATGGAGAATCTGTTCGACAAAGAGTTTCCAGCAACAGGTACAACCTAGCCACCAGGTCCTCGAGAGCTCTCTACTGGTATTACCATGGAGAATCTGTTCGACAAAGAGTTTCCAGCAACAGGTACAACCTAGCCACCAGGTCCTCGAGAGCTCTCTACTGGTATTACCATGGAGAATCTGTTCGACAAAGAGTTTCCAGCAACAGGTACAACCTAGCCACCAGGGCCTCGAGAGCTCTCTACTGGTATTACCATGGAGAATCTGTTCGACAAAGAGTTTCCAGCAACAGGTACAACCTAGCCACCAGGTCCTCGAGAGCTCTCTACTGGTATTACCATGGAGAATCTGTTCGACAAAGAGTTTCCAGCAACAGGTACAACCTAGCCACCAGGTCCTCGAGAGCTCTCTACTGGTATTACCATGGAGAATCTGTTCGACAAAGAGTTTCCAGCAACAGGTACAACCTAGCCACCAGGTCCTCGAGAGCTCTCTACTGGTATTACCATGGATAATCTGTTCGACAAAGAGTCTTCCTACTTACTTGGAACTTAATCTTAAAGACTCCACTGAAGTGGGTTTAGTAGTGGATACACATTTCCCTTCTTCCTATCTTCAGGTACACGATCCTGCTCACGTGATGCTAAGGATCCCCTACATCCTCTACCAGGAGGGTTTATGTTCCTACATTAATCCCACCTATATTCATAATAATCCCCATTCGTCGTAAGGGTTAGCAGCTATACTGGCTGATCTCCCTAAAGCGACAAAAAAAAACTCCCTCCGTGTCGGGTAGTATGGATCAACATTCGTAAAAAGGAGATACTGCAGGGTCACTTCTGTGAAGTAATCAAGTCCCTGACGGAATCATAAACACGCCTTCTCACCGAAATTGTGAGTTTCAAATATGAATGAATATCGTACAGATAATGAACCTCCCTTTATATGGGTATATATGGATCCCATGAACCAGGTGTTTTCTTATTACTAATTTGATTACGGTGAAGGACAAGTCCTTTACTAGGTATTCTCAATTACATTCTAAACAGAAAAATTTAAGTATGAAATCATGTTAAAATATATGATTTTTGTTCACGATACAAATGAAAACGAATTAAAAACAAAAACCTTCTACACTGCAACTTTTTTAAACTTAAAATTCAAGTGATTTTTTTAAAACTTGATGAGATAAGACATTTTTTGAACATACTTCTCTGTAATCAGAGTTTCTTTGTCGATCTCTTGACATTGTCTACAACTGTAGAAAACTTTCTGAGTAAGTTTAAAAACAACGAATTACTTCGAGTTTGTTCGAATCACGGTGACGTACAAAAGTTTGCATCTTGTTTTAAAATGTTTTATTTAAGTGCCATGAAACGAAATAAAAAAAAAACAACGGCCTCTTATTATCAATTAGGCGCACATTGTTTACTAGCGCATATATTGAAACTAAAAGAAAAATATTAGTAAACAAATATAAATGATTTCTTGTTTTACATTGATAAATTAATTTTGGTTTAGAGTCCTTTAAAAAATTTTCATATTCAATAAGAATATTAGTTTTACGAACTGAATATAATAAGACAGGCTATAATGTCGTGTGGTTAAAATAACAAGAGCGAGTGAAGAATAATGGCTAAAATTAACAATATCAAAAACCAAAAAGACCATTATCAGCAAAAATAGACAACCAGAAAGCCAGTTGGTACCGGGAGGTCCAAGAATTCAACAGGTAGAAACAGACTGTTATCAAGCTTCGACAGTAAATTCAAAATAAGTACCAAACAATTCAAACACTTAGGAAAATAGAATAAGAAAGATTGTTCAGTAACGAAATGAAATTCTTTCAAACAGCCTTATTCTGCTAAAATCTATACTTTTCAAATAATATGTTTCCGGTCTTTTACACTAGCTTGGATATCTACGATACTCGAATAAAAAAGGTTTTGTCCTTACAAATATTGACATATATATGAGTCATGCTAATACCCTGGACCAACTATGTCTCCATGAAGAAGTAATGATTTAACGAGGCGAGGTCACAAATACTAATGACTATTAAGAAAAGAAAGCTGAAATGTCCAGGTCATCTATGGAAGGATTGGGAAACTTCAGCCGATTAATTAAAGGAAAGGCTGATAGACTAGTTAAAGAAAGGTCACTATCTCCTGATTCTCTATGGAAAGAGCTTATGAGCTTTGTACATGGGCAATCATTTCCTCACTGGGTAGATATAGCCAGATATGGGACCCCACTCACGACACACACAGACGGTCGCTGTCCTTACTGACCGCCTAGCTCCAACCCTGACAACAAAAATACAAAATATACATACTAATAAATTCTGCTTGACAGTTATGTTCCAGGCCCGTAGCTTAGCCCCAACGGAAATACTAATTTGACTGCATGCCTTTTCAGTTACGAGTAGGCAGCAGAAAAAGAGGTGCATGCCATTCCTGCCATAGACTCACTAGCAAATTGTTTGTAAGGTAACACCTCTCCTTATTCCTTAGCATAAGTTGATCCAAGCCCCCAGGGTTCCTGCGTGATCTGTCGCGGGATTTTTCCTTGCAGGGTTTCTTTCTTGCCAGGTTTTTTCATCCCGCTCTTAGCGCGACACTTACCGTACTATTTCATTTCACTATTTCCTGATTCTCCATGGAAGAGCTTATGATCTTGGTACATGGGCAGTCAATCTCGTTTCCTTCACTCGCGGTAGGGGTACTAACCGCAAGCGCATGTAAGTCAGAGGTAGTCCACTAGAGGCTGGCTGACACAAGGGCTGGGCGGGTTTTGAAGGCCCAGATCCGGTTAAGAAAAAGTAAAAAAAAAAAAAAAAATTAAAAACAAATAAATAAAAAAAGGCACTTTTTTCATGGAATGAGCTCATCAGCTCGGTAGGCGTACATAAACAATAACATTTTTATCCATAACGCGCGATAAGAAATACTAACTGCATGGGCATGAAAGACGGATGCAACGTGTTAGAGGAAGCTGACACAAGGGCTGGGCTGGTTCTGGGGGCCCAGACCCGGGTAGAAAAACACTCATGGCTCATAACTTGCATTATCTGCCAAAATATTCAGATATCTAGTAAGTAAATTCAGATGTCTTTTTAATTGCCAACGATAGTGACGTTTGAGGAATATAAAAATAAGAAACAAATTCGATTACAAGAAATAAAATAGTCTTTGTCATTTAAGAAACAAAACAAAGGAAATCAAAAAAAAAAATGTAGGAACGGAATATAGCTGCTTATAAACATTCCGTATAATAATTATAATAACAGACCTTAAATGTTTAGGTTTAAATATGAATATAGTCCAAATGTACCATGTTATGGTATGAGTTGGAAAACGTGAAGCCATTTTTTTATGGCGACTTGAAATTAAAAACATTTTGTCGATCTTGATTTTACATGAAGCATTTCTTGAAATATAGGTACTCACAGAAAACAAATGAATAATAAATGTTACCGTGAACCAGGGTCTTGCTAACAAGGATATACCGCTCATTTCTCGTGCCTGAGACAAATTGCGCCATTACAGTAATGGGCTGAACTGTGCCGGCATAGATTTTATTGCGTTGAGAACTGTCTGTAAGCCTTCACTGTTCACTAGCTTCGTGGTGAGGCTATCTAGTTAGTTATTAGCAGCAAAAGTCAATCTTACTGACAAACATAACACTTCGCATAGAAAGCAGAACATAACAAAAGGAAACAATGTGAAGAAAGATTAGTGAGAAAAGATTATACAAATTTGTACAGGGAATCTACCGGTAAAAAATTAAATTACGGTAAATATTCATGAGTCGTCTGAAAGTGAAAAAGGTCGTTCGTGGAAAAGTGAGTAGTCATAATATTTCGTGAATGAACCTAGGCATTACGGAGTAAAAAATTAGATTTATTTAAAATTGTCAGATTTGTTTGTTTCTTACAACGGTTGATTGTTGTTATGAAATATTGTTGAAACAACAGTTATTTTTATGAGACGAATACAATTATAGAATAAATCATTAAAAATATTTATAGCTAATAATTTAGTTTTGAGTGTAAACTTTTTAAAATGTAATAATTAATGTTTGTTTTATCAATCTCAGTAGACATCTGGTAACTGATACAAATCTTTGTTTAATTACACATTATTTTGTTTTATTTATTTATTTGTAATTAAACTGGGTTTCTAAGTATTTGTTTCTGACATTTCTTTTTATTTTAGGTAATTTGTTTTATTTATTTAATTTTATAATTACATTGCGTTGCTATGTATTTATTCTTAACAATGCTTTTTATTTTAAGAAATCTGTGATATATTTTTAGAAGATGGACGATGTAGAGGTCGACCTCCTCCATTCAGCACATTGTGCACGACCAATTGGTTTCCTTTTCAGTCGTACCAACCTGGAAAGCGACCATTCTTAAACTTTCTTTCAGAAAGACATTTACATAAATATAAAATTTTACAAACAGCATTTAGATATTTTGTAATGAAAGTGCACGGAATATTAATACTCAACGTTCAGAATATCTCTTCAGAGCTTAATCCATAAAGCATAGATTATATACAATATTTTTAATTCAAAAGGCAACAGCTGTATATAAAAGAGGACCACTAAAGTTCTGTTTACACAATTGTAATAAAACGTGTGAGAAATCCCACTCACTTGTGATACACAGACACACGCGCACACGTTGATTGTGATTGTATCATTGCAATATAAGAAACTTAAAACCCTTTGCACGCGTATTACATGATTTCTCGTAAGGCTGAAATATCGGCTAGCGCGTATTACGAGAAATCACATATTTACAATATTTTCTTTATGGAAGTCCTAGTTGTTTGTTTAAAGTCCATCAAAATGTGTGACAATGTTTGTTTGGTGTAAATAAACTCCTCTGCTGCGTTTATTGTTCTTGGCCACGTGCTACCGATCCACATTCTGATGTTTTAGCCACCAGACGCCATTACGTGATCTATGATGCGCGTATAACGGGAATTCTCGGCAAGACGCAGCGTCTGCCAACTATCGTATTTTATATTGGTATTGTGATTGCTATAGTTGTTTACTGTTTACGTGAGTAACCTTTGTTTGTACTGTAAGAATAATTTATTGTTTATGTTTTAAGGAATAATAATTTTAGTTATATTAATTTTATTTTAAATGGATTTATTGATATCTTGAATTACATAGTGTAAAAATATAAAAAATTATAAAAACTAGTTTATAATTTTGTTTGTTCAAATACATCTTTAGGAACTCAGAATTAAATAGAACTTTGAACATTTCACAAGAAAGTTTTTTTATCTAATAGCACGTAATCTGTTACTTGCCCTTTATGTGTCCCGCGTGCTAAGAGTTAAGCTCAAACTAGATTCCTAAAAAATTATTTCTCTTGAAAAAGATATTGGAACCTGAAATCACGCGTAGATACATTTGTGTGCAATCGTTTTCATAGCTTATTCATAATATTTTTCATACATAACATTCTATTATTATGGTAACAATAACCTTAATTTCATTCTCAGAACGTAAACCTAAATTTAAAAAAATTAGATTGTGGCAGTCGGTGGAGTATTGTCAGAAGTAAAACTATTATAGCCACATATACAGAAAATTCGAATTGAGAAAAACATTTAATTTAGAGTAGTGAGAAATAACCTAACCTAACCTAACCTAACCCTAACCCTAACCTAACCTAACCTAACCTAACCTAAACAACCAAACCCAACCCAACCAGCCCTAACCCTAACCCTAACCTTAACCCTAACCCTAACCTTAACCCTAACCCTGACCCTAACCCTACCCACTAACCCTAACCTAACCTACCTCAACCCAACCTAACCTAACCTAACCAACCCAACCCAACCAACCCAACCCAACCCAATCTAACCTAACCTAACCTAACCTAACCTAACCAACCCAACGCACCCAACCCTACCACCCAACCAACCCTAACCCTAACCCTAACCTTAACCCCAACCCTAACCCTACCTACTAACCCTAACCCTAACCCTAACCTTACCTAACCTAACCTAACCTAACATAACCTAACCTACCAACCCAACCCAACCAACCCAACCCAACCAACCCAACCCAACCTAACCTTACCTAAACTAAACTAACCTAACCTTTGAGATGATTCATAAGGCTACCTGACGGATATTATACTGACGCGAAATTGTATGTTTTTTGTCCACCCAATTAGTTTTTGTAGCCGTCACTATAAAATATTTCACTCATAACTTTAGAAGCGTTTTGTTGTACTTGCTGTTGTAGTCTTGTAAACACGATGAAGTGAAGTCTCTCTGTAACTTGTCAAGGACTCATCATGCTTAGGTAGTTACTAAAGCGTTTCTTACCCATTACCACAACAAATTATTATAATATTACTATAGAAGCATGGTTACACGCTGAACCAATGTATTGCTATTCGGTGGTAATAAAAAGACATCTCCGTAGACCTCTATAAGATGGAACGTTAATAGCTTCATAAGGATAACTCCTGAAACCTACTCTGTAAAATGAAAAAATGTAGTAAGTCTTAGAAAAAAAACAGTTCAATTTAATAAGAAATGGGTTACTAAGAATTATTAGCAGGTTGGTTGCAGTATACATATATCTCTCCATAACAGATGTTTTCCATAATTGTATGTGTAACTACTTACTTGAGAGTATAGTGTGGACCACGTGACAGTGCACTTGGCTTTGAGAGATCGAACGGACTTCCCGTGTAATACCACTTCCTAAAACATGTTACCTATTCAGAATGTTCGATACGTCAACAGCTTCTTCATCCGATATGTCTACACATATTATAATATTGATTGTTATTTCATACCGAAGCTAATTTATCTAATATCGACCGTCTAATGCAAGTCAGTGTTTTTACTGTCCTTAGCGTGTTTGTAGGAAAGTATTTATACTGACCCTCTACCTCCCGTCTCGTCTACTGCGATCTCTCAAGGGTAAGTGCACGGTTAAATGGTCCCGACTTATACAGTTACGTAGTACACTATACATTGATGGTTTAATAGAGGACATTCGAAACGCGCACCTGAAAAAAACGACATAGCGACTGGCTATGTCTACTGTACTCAACGTATTTTTAAAAATCCAAGCAAAAATATAGAAAATTGCAAGAATTACAAATTATTGGTTTTATTTAATCACATTTGTTCATTAAAGGTGATTTGATAGGCAGTGTAGTTAGGGTTTTAATTTTATAACAGGTTTTTTTTTGTTCATACAGTAACATGAAATTTATAAGAATATAAATCAGGAATACTTATTTGATTAATTTTGCGATTGTTATATTTTTAATGACATTATTTATAATATTATAGTATGTCACAGAAAAAATATTTTTGGTGAACAACTATTATTTGTGGCAAATGTAACTTGTAACTTGTCCTTTTTATTTAGCATAAGATAAAACACTGCGATACGGTTTATATAAAACTCTTTTTTACAGGTTATATACACCTGTAACACATTTAAACAGATGAAATGCTATTTGAACACATTGTGTGACCATTTGTGCCACACAATGCGTCATTGAGTGTGTGTGTGTGTGTGTGTGTGTGTGTGGTGTGTTTGAAGCACAGTACAATACAAAGTTCAAGAACCTATTGCACTCATTGCTGCCAGATCTCCTACTTTGTAAATTTGTTCGTAGTTTCTTACGCAACACTCGTTTTGGATCAATAAACGGATGGAGCATTGATTCAAGACAAATTTATCCCTGAGAAGTCATTTTGTTAAACAATATTTAAAAAAACATAATATTCTATTTAATATTTTACACAAGAAAGTGCTCAATATCAGATCTATAAAATAAGATAATTCAATATTTTCAGTACAAAATGTAATAAATAACGAAAATTAAACTTGTGTAAATAAATAGAATGGGGAAACTTTAAAATTGGAGTGTTGCTATTGTAGGTTAGAATCGTGGTAAAGATTAGCAATACGTAGGTATGTAATCATGTTCTTACAAAAAAAACCTTACTGTTAACTACTGGAAACTAATAATTACACCCAACTGATAGAAGCACATTATAAAATATAATGGACATGAATGAGATTATGTGTTAGAAAAAAAAGGAAAATACCACCATCGTGTATGGAAAGCACCATGGTTCAGTATATTCGAGGTTATTAACTGACATGTTTTAAATGGGAATAATTCGGCAAATAAGAGGTTTTAGCTTGTTTTAAGAAATTATTCTTTAATCAAATACATGAAAATTTCCAAAAATACTTTTATTACTGATAAAACCTGCACCAAAATTATGTGGTGCGGGCGCGCGCGCGCGTGTGTGTGTGTGTGTGTGTGTGTGTGTGTGTGTGTGTGTGTGTGTGTGTGTGTATGTGTGTGTGTGTGTGTGTGTGTGTGAGTGAGTGTTTGTGTGTGTGTGTGTGTGTGTGTGTTTATGTGTGTGTATGCGTGAGTGTGTGTGTGTGTGTGTGTATGTATGTGTGTGTGTGTGTGTGTATGTGTGTGTGTGTGTGTGTGTGTGTGTGTGTGTGTGTGTGTGTGTGTGTGTGTGTGTGTGTGTGTGTGTGTGTGTGTGTGTGTGTGTGTGTGTTTACAGCTTTGTGAGTGTGGGTGTATACGAGAGTAAAAATTTAAATATTTCAACAAAAACAATAAAAGCAACAGGTTATTATTAAAGTTTTTCCAAAGGCTTTATTGGTGTGTATGCATTTTAAGTAGCTTGATTAAGAATTGGGATCGAACGGTCTTAAGGAACTAGATAGAACACTCGACTGCCAACCTAAAAGGAAGTAACAAATAATTTTTAGTTTCTTAGTTTGTGTAAATAAAAGTCTAGGTTGAAACCTAGGGTATTAATGGCGGAAAAGCGTAGTGTTAGCCGATTTAAGTTTTTTGACTTTTTAAATATCACGTAGTTGAAATATATCAGCTTAATTTATAAACTTATTTCTAAAATAAGAAAGTCTTAAGAAAGGAATTAAATTGTTTTAGTAGGCTGTTGTAAAACATCAATTAATCAAAGTAGAAACAAGAGGATAATTTTCTATCAGAGTAGAATGAACTTGAATACAATGTATTCACAATACAAAGCAAACACTTGCAAACTTGAAACTCTGGCGATTGTTTATTTTAAACATTTTTATAAGTTGAAGTAGCAGAAAACATGAAAACGTATATCGTAGATTATTTTTATTTATAAAGTTCCTTAAAGCCTTTTAAAGTGACAGAACTTTTATAAAAATAAAAGGAAAGGATAAAAGAACACGTACTCCAAAGACAAAATTTGTTTTTACGAAATCTGAACTTTTCAGTGTTTAGGTCTAATTGTGCCGGAAGTAAAGCCATCCCATTTGTTGACTTTAATCAGTATAAAACCTAACATTATGCCTACACGTAGCTTTATAAAGGGTTTTGCAATCGTTTATGTATGCTTGAATAAACGCATTGCATTTGATATTTGGTGTTTTATATAAGTTATTACTTATAAATACCTAACTATAGTGCTGTTTACACTTTTAAATGTCGTAAAAGTATTTTTCGGGAAATGTTTTTGATTTGTGCATTGTTGTTTGGTACAGTTTGCACTTGCAATGGATTAAACTCAGTCGCTCAGAGGCCGAAAGAATGCGGTCTACGAGGGTTTAGAATGCAAGAAACTACACAGACAGATACGCTACTAATATGTAAGATACGGAAAATTCTCTCTTAATGCGCATGCCCAGAATAAACAATAGGAAATTACTGCTTTTAGGTTGAATCCTTACAACAGTAAATTAATACTTACAATTTTACATGTTGTATTTCTTTGTTACTGTAAATTTGTTTCAGCTGTTTAATGCAAGAGGTTTTCATATTAAAAACGTATTTACTGACGTCATACCAAGATTACAGTGAACAGATAGTTTTTATATTTAAACGTTCCAGGTATTTCTGTCTATTCGCTTAATCGTTGTAGAATCGCCATAACAGCAGCTGCTATACACTCCTGCAAACTTAAGGATATTTATCTACGATTAAAAACGACTAAAGAGGTTTCCCTTCAAAATAATAAACTATTTGGAAATTCTGATAACGCATTCTCGCAGCTCCAGCAATAATATATTAGACGCCAAATACAAATGTCTGAATAAAAATATATGGAAAATTGGACGTAAGTCAGGACACAAGAACTGTAGGCACACAGATCAAAGAAATACTTCTAATATTTATAAATATAAACAATATTACTGTAACTATTTTATTTTCAAGTAATAACTTACTGTATATAACAGAGTAAATATAAAATGTAACGGGTTTATTCAAGCTACGTACACCATTGCAAACCCCTTAACAATACTATGTGCAGGCATTCTTTAGGTTTTATACTGATTAAGCCAACAAGTATAATGTGCTTACTTCATTGTACAAATAGGCCTAAACACTGAAAAGTTTAGAGTTCGTAAAAACAAATTTTCTCTTTGTAGTTCGTGTTCTTTTATTCTTCCTTTTATTTTTATAAAAAGTTCTCCAACTTGAAAAAGCTTTTTGGGACTTTAAAAATAACAATAATCAACGAAATAAGTTTTCGAGTTTTCTGCTACTTCAACTTTAAAAACAAATGTTTTAAATAAACAATCGTCACAGGAACTCAAGTGTTTAAAGTTTTTAAGTGTTTTCTTTAAATTAAGAATAAATTTAACTCCAATATTTTTTACTTCCGTAGAAAATAAACATCTTGAAATATTTGTTTTTACTCTTAAATAATTGATGTTTACAACAGCCTACGAAAAGAATTTAATTACCTAAATGTTGTACGGTTTTATTTATAATAACAACTTCTTTTTATGCACCTGTTTTAGTTTATGAGCAGAGGATAGAGCAGCATGATAAGAGTCATGAGGTGTTTGAGTACTCCAAGGTTATTTGACTAGCGCTAAGCTCCACCTCAACTTCTTTTTATACCCCTGTTTTAGTTTATGAGCAGAGGATAGAGCAGCATGATAAGAGTCATGAGGTGTTTGAGTACTCCAAGGTTATTTGACTAGCGCTAAGCTCCACCTCAACTTCTTTTTATACCCCTGTTTTAGTTTATGAGCAGAGGATAGAGCAGCATGATAAGAGTCATGAGGTGTTTGAGTACTCCAAGGTTATTTGACTAGCGCTAAGCTCCACCTCAACTTCTTTTTATACCCCTGTTTTAGTTTATGAGCAGAGGATAGAGCAGCATGATAAGAGTCATGAGGTGTTTGAGTACTCCAAGGTTATTTGACTAGCGCTAAGCTCCACCTCAACTTCTTTTTATACCCCTGTTTTAGTTTATGAGCAGAGGATAGAGCAGCATGATAAGAGTCATGAGGTGTTTGAGTACTCCAAGGTTATTTGACCAGCGCTAAGCTCCACTTTAACTTCTTTTTATACCCCTGTTGTAGTTTATGAGCAGAGGATAGAGCAGCATGATAAGAGTCATGAGGTGTTTGAGTACTCCAAGGTTATTTGACTAGCGCTAAGCTCCACTTTAACTTCTTTTTATACCCCTGTTGTAGTTTATGAGCAGAGGATAGAGCAGCATGATAAGAGTCATGAGGTGTTTGAGTACTCCAAGATTATTTGACTAGCGCTAAGCTCCACCTCAACTTCTTTTTATACCCCTGTTTTAGTTTATGAGCAGAGGATAGAGCAGCATGATAAGAGTCATGAGGTGTTCGAGTACTCCAAGGTTATTTGACTAGCGCTAAGCTCCACCTCAACTTCTTTTTATACCCCTGTTTTAGTTTATGAGCAGAGGATAGATCAGCATGATAAGAGTCATGAGGTGTTCGAGTACTCCAAGGTTATTTGACTAGCGCTAAGCTCCACCTCAACTTCTTTTTATACCCCTGTTTTAGTGTATGAGCAGACGATAGATCAGCATGATAAGAGTCATGAGGTGTTCGAGTACTCCAAGGTTATTTGACTAGCGCTAAGCTCCACCTCAACTTCTTTTTATACCCCTGTTTTAGTTTATGAGCAGAGGATAGATCAGCATGATAAGAGTCATGAGGTGTTTGAGTACTCCAAGGTTATTTGACCAGCGCTAAGCTCCACCCTCGTGTTCTTACCCTTAGGTTTAACCACGATTACCTATACAGTATCTACAGGCAGAGACAACTTACGGGACAGAACTTCTTTGGCAGTTTTGGGGATTGAACCAACCTCTTATATTTTTGCAAATAAGTTCCCTACCTACTATATCCCTCAACCAGAAATGTTTAGTTACTTATTACAAAAACACAAAAAGGGCGCTGTATACATTGCAAACATAATCATTATCGTATTATACTACTACTGTAATGCTAGTGCATTGTGAAATTTGAAAATCCACTCAACAGCAAGATCACATAGGTATAAAGTGAACACTTTGAATCAAACATTAAAGATAAAAAAAATTGACTAAAGTGCTTAACCTCAAACCAGATTCACAATGCTCTTCTGAAACGTTATTATACTTTACGTTGTTATGATTGTTGTCCAGAGTTTATTACTATCTATGATAAAAGAATCTCTCTTGAACATTTTCGTATAAATAAATATATAAATTACATTTCTATCCGAAGTGTTTTCCATTAAACGTTATCTACAATAAACTCAAATATACATGCTCATGCCGTCAGCCATCCACGAGAATTGCATTTTCAAAGTTTCTGCTTACGCGTAGAAATTTGATTGATTATAAATGAATTTAAATTGTGCTACTATCTCTTGGGAGTATTTTGAACTAGCACCTGATTTGTGACACTTAAATATATAAAAACAGTATTTTTTTGTGAGTACGTGATCTTTTAAATTTATCTAATACTGTATCTACCTTTTACGTTTTGCTATATTGTAACATGATTTTAATATATGAAAACAACATTGCCTTTTCCAAGTATCGGTTATAGATATTTGCAAAAAATATAGGCAACATCATTAAGTATTTTAAATTGTAATGTTGAGTTAATAGGTTTTGTATCTCGAGCAACAAGTATGTATGTATATTAGGGTGGGTGGGACTGATTTTTTTAAATTACTTTGCATTTTACTTATCTACCCCATAGGCAAGTTTTCCGCGGTATACCGTTCAAGAAAATTTTTTTTCGGCCCACCCTAATATATATATATATATATATATATATATATATATATATATATATATATATATAGTTGATTATTACAGATGCTCTGGCATGGTGACTCATTCTTGTGGGAAATAGTAAGTACACTATTTATGATTTTTGAAATATTGTTTAGCAAAAAGATTTCGCAAAGATAAATATTTATTTGATTCAATGTTCCAACCTTTTATTGATGCTAGTGTGAGCTTTATGCGCGTACAAATAAAACTGCAAGAACAATATAATATACAAACACAACACCAACAACAAAGATAAACTACAAGCACCAGGCGTATACAAACTAAACTGCGACGAATGTAACAAATTCTACATTGGACAAACAGGCCGCATCTTTAAACAAAGAATCTAGGAACACAAACAGAACACCAACTCAACATTCTACATTCACATAAAAGATACAGGACACAAATACACAGACATTTACCATAACCAAGAAATCCTACACATCAACAAAAAAGGACCACATTTCAACACACTAGAACAATATGAAATTTACAGACACACAAAAACACAAAGTACAAACATATTAAACGAACAAACACAAAAAAATCACACATACTCTTTGATACTATCGAAAACCTACCTTTAAAACCGTCACCGCTTGACCCAACATCTCCAAGCAGAAGACACTGATGAAGATCGCCACATAGCGATAGAAAACTTTCCGTCTTAGTAAGTTTTAATAAATTCACTAAATTTAAAGTTTGGATAGTCATAAACTATTGTTTAAGTGATTAATAGAAACTGCAAGGTGGAAAACCACAAACGTCAGTATATAGGGAAAACACAGTTTAATGTAGAGCAATGGGAACTATTACTATTTCCGCAACGATAAAGTATCTACTAGTAACTATATTTTAATTGCATTAAGACGCATAAAATACGAATTTTAAAAAAATATGAAAAACACCCAACACATCAAACAAGTACCAGTCCATAAAAATAAAGCAAAAATTTAGATACACACTGATCCCCAAGGGGAGAGAGTATCACAGATAAACGCATTTTTGACAAAAAAAATTATCTAATTTAAGCCTTATATAGGAAATAAAATATAAACAAAATACAAAAAGAATAAATACAAATAGTTTTTATAATAAATATCTGGGATTTATCAAAACTAATAATTTGAAATTCTATATTTCCGTTTGGATTTATATAGCCTAATTAATTCCAGCAAAGTAAGTGTCTGTACCCCACCCTCCCCGTAGCGATGTTACCTTCTCTGTACCGTGTGGCGGGTGTCCTAGCATATATAACAACCATTTTGGTACAACAAGCAAATGCACTTGCAGTTTTAATCGATGAAAAAATTACAGAAATGCGTTGACTAGTAAGGGTTTAAATCGCTAGGGGCGGGAGAAGTATACTGCAACCAACAGACTAATAATTTGTAATAGTTATATCAAAATTACATTATAATATTTTGTTTTTAAAGATTTAAGAAGAAGACCAATTTAGAGGACAGGTTTCACCCGCTATTGACGCTATAGACATATTTCATCTTTCATTCCATTTTATACAGATAAAACTTACCCTTATCTAAAGAAATACAGATTTCGTTATTATGCCCACCGAATAACAATACATTGGTTCACAATATATATATATGTGCGTGTGTGTGTTTGTTATATATATATATATATATATATATATATATATATATATATATATATATGTATATATATATATATATATATATATGTATATATATATATATATATATATATATATATATATATATATTACTATTTATTAGGATGAATTAGGTTGAATTTAATAATAAATACACAAAAATCTCTTAACCACAAACTTTCTTTAATTTACCCTAATGTACATTTCAGTTACAAAGTAACCATCCTCAGAGGGATAACATACAAAGACTGTATAGTCTTTGTATGTTATCCCTCTGAGGATGGTTACTTTGTAACTGAAATGTACATTAGGGTAAATTAAAGAAAGTTTGTGGTTAAGAGGTTTTTGTGTATATATATATATATATATATAAATACATACATATATATATATATATATATATATATATATATATATATATGAATATATATATATATATATATATATATATATATATATATGTATATATATATTCTTGTATTTGTATTTTGAATCAATTCTTTATTAATACACAAGAATACATATTGATATATATATATATATATATATATATATATATATATATATATATATATATATATATATATATACATATATATATCAAACTGCACTCAACAACAAACATAATTAATATTTAATTACGCTATAACTCACATTAAGGTTTTGACATCATAATCCCCAAATCCCCCTTCAGTATCACCTAATATATCATTCTAACCCATCCCCAACTTTACCTCACTTCCCCTAACCTTAAACAACCAAGAGGTCTTTGACCGCCTGAGTTGACAATGGGACAGATCACTGGAAACAGCCTTCAAACTGTTTATATTTATGATTTTATAATTTGTTATATACAGTCATCGGAACATCTCATTATTTGATTTTTTATTGTTTATGTTGACGAAATTATTTATAAAAGTAGTCTGCTTCTTAACTGTAGCTGTCCATTCCAAACGAAACGTTTGTCAAATTCCTAGGTAATTGTGAAATTTTCAAAAAGCATTTTCTAATAATGGGACTAAACCACGACACAAATTCTATTTATATCAGTAAACATATACCACATTTTTCATTACCTGTTTAACATTTTGAATTATTAATGTCTTTGAACTTAGACAAGTGATCAAAATAAACTTCGACTTGATAAATACTTAAAGACATTTTAAAGTTTTTAAGCAGATATTCATGTTACATTCAGAAATAGAGACATTCGATGTCCAGTAGAAGCTATAAAAAACCACTATTGACGTTGAATTGTGAATTCTTTAGTGCCTCGCCTTCTATGAGAAAACATGTTTCGCTTAAGATAAAGGCTTAAGTTAATTTTCTTTTTAATGACTTTTGTGTAAAAATAATATTTAATATAGGTCAAGTTTCTTCGTAAATTTTAAAATTGAACGTTTAAACATTTTACAATCTACCAAAACTTACACAAGAACATATTTCTGTAAACACGATTAATTACGTCATCTGAAATTGAAAAACAATTAACTTTTCAGTAGCGTAGAGGTTTGTTTGATTTATTAAGTGGCATGTTTTGATTTTAGAGTTAATACAGATCCTCTGTTAATACTTAGTAACAGAAGTATTATGTATTTTGAAACAAGGATGAACCAGGATTATATAGATTGCCTAAAACATCTAATAATTTATTGTTTCCATGTTATATAATTGTTTCGGTATAGAGCCTACACAAATATAAAACAAGTAAAATAGAAAAAAAAGTTTTTAAAATCAATTCCTACTGAGGTAAAAAAAACTTCAATTTAGTTATTTTTTATTTTATAAATACAATTAATAAAATATGTATATAGATATAGCTGAATCACAATTTTAAGCAGCAAAGTAGAAAGCAAATTATTTTGCAATTTTCTATTTCCCTCTTTATACAATATATGTTGTTGGAATATTATTTTTGTTTGTTACTATTTATTCCCTTACTTTTTTTTAGTTTCTAATCAATGAAGCTGGTGGCGGTCAATAATTTCTCTTTCTATCAATCAATTGTAATGCTTTACAATTTATTTATTTAATAAATAAATAAAATATTATAACACATAATAGAGTAGTATAAGATATTATATAATTATAAATTATCTAAAATTTTATTTTAACCCTAGTCCTACACACTTATTTTTCATAGCATAAAAGACACACTGGGGTGTGTCACACCCCATATAAAAAAATTTTTATAACTTTTTTTAATTTTGTTATTTATGGAAATTTCCTATGTTAATATTTTCTTTACATTCTTTAGGAATGAGAACAATGAATAATAAATGTTTTTCTATATTTTTCACACAAATATTTATTATTTTTCATATTGATTGCAAAAGTTTATCACAAAAAAGTGGTCAGTAAAATATGTTTGGTAAAAAGTGTCTTATAAATGTAATATAGGAGAAAACAACACAAAAAGGACAAATATAAATTAGTTTTCAAGATACAATACAAAAAAATGAAAAAGTCACAAAAACTTGTCTTAGCCAAGTAGTCAAAGTTCCTACTCCACACACTCATAACACAACAGTATTCGGTGTTCGTCACACATTGGGCGCTGGCATGTTGAACAACATAGTTTCGTTTTTCTGTCTTTGTTTCTATCACAGAAACAACATCGTCTCTGGCGTCTTTCAGCAGCAGGAATCTGCTTTCTCTCTTCAATTGGGATACCAAGAATTTCGCTAATGTTGACTCGAAGACTTCTTCTAAGAGTGGTTGTCTCTAGCCTAGTTTGCAGGAATGGCTTCAACAATTCAAAAGAGAGCTGTTTAAGGAATTGTCTCCGTTTCATTTTACCATTTCCATCTCGCATATTGTAGATTATCATGGCATTTATGCCACTCTGGTCCAACATGGCAAACCAAATTCTGAGAGGCCATCGGTTTGTTCGTCTAGTTACTGTATAACTGTGACATAATTGGTCGAAGCAGTCAGTACCGCCTTTTGTATTGTTGTAGAATAGTATAGGATATGGCTTTTTTGTAGTGGGGTCAATTTCTTTGTTTCTATGCATTGTAGTTAATAGAAGAACATTTTTCTTACGTTTAGGAGAATAAGAAATCAGCATTTTGTTTTGAGTAAAAGCAAACAGAGAACTATCTTGAGCTTTTGGTGCAATGAAAGACGGGGTATTTCACGTTTGTTGGATCTGAGGGTACCAACCATTGTTAGCTGAAAATTCTGTAGCATGTTGTCAAAAAGTGGAATGGAAGAAAAAAAATTATCCACTGTAATATTTCTATTTGTATGATGAATAGGTTCACTTAGTGTCCGGACGTAGTAAGACGGAACAGGTTCATTGTTGGGTGGCTTTATTTTGCAAACATACGGTATGGCATTTAACATATAAGCTGTTCTTGAATCATTTAGCATGAATATTTTCATTCCATATTTGTCTGGCTTACTCTTCATATAAACCCTAAATGGACACTTCCCACGATAACCGACCAACTGTTCATCTATAGTACAGTGTTCATAAGGAGAGTACAAATCTTTAGCATTTCGTACAAACATTTCCCATATATTTCTGATAGGTGCAAATTTATCATTTGTCCTCCTTTCTATTCTTGTGGTTTTATCGTCAAAGCGTAGAGTTTTAGCCAAAAACTTAAATCTGTTTAGTGGCATTGTTGCTCGAAAAATAGATAAGCCAAAACTGACAGACCAAAGCTCATCTAAGTGTCTGTTGTTATTTCTTTGGACACCAGCTAAATATAACAATCCAGTAAAAGCTAAGAGTTCTGTTTCACTTGTTGCATGATGGTAGGTTTGTATGTTTTCTAAAAGTAAAACATTCCTACCAATTTCTTCATTTGTCCTAAGGACTATTTCTTTCAATATGTCCACATCAATTTGAAGCAACCATGACTCAAGGGGAGTTCTTACCTCTTTCCCTGGTCCTCTAGCACACGGAAAGTGAGTTACCAAGTTCCTTGATAATGGTCGGCCTCTGCGTTGAGGTTCCTCTGAGCTCCACTTGTAACCATCTTTCCCTGAAAGAACAGCTACGATTCTTCTCCTTTCATTTATTTCCTCTTCTTCTTGTTCCTCTGCACTGCTTTCTTCAGAGTATTCTGACTCCTCTTCTACATAATCAACATCATTGTCTGTATCATCATCGCCAAATAAACTTTGATTTTCCTCGTCACTTTCACTTTCCATTAATAAATCACGAATTTCATCACTTCCAAGTTCACCAGACATAATTATTTGTATATAAATAACCGTGAAAATAAAATAGCAATATAATATAGTCTTATGAACAGTCTATTAATATAAAAATAAATTTAGAAATACAAATTCCAAAAGTTGTGCAAACTAAAACTGTTACGTAAAAGACACACTGGGGTGCACTACACCCCACACGACGTTTAGACTTTTCCACTGAGAAACTAACAAGCAGACTGGAGTAAACAAGTGTCAAGCCTGAGCAGTAATGCTGCCAACCTAATTAACATGGCCATCAAAATTTCCCTACACCAAATTTTAATGTTTCAGAAGAAAAATACTTTAGCGTGGGGTTTGTCACACCCCAGTGTGTCTGACTAGGGTTAAACTAAATAATAAAATTTTCAAATTAAATACTATAAATAAACAAGTGATAAATAATTTAAATTAGTAAAAATTTAAAATACGTTATAAATTAATGACTAAACGGGCACATTTCAATGATAATGATTTCCATTTTTTGGGTTCAATCGAGGCTAAACGAAGTTAAATATGTATTACCTTACTAAACAACTGTATTATTTACGAAAATATTCTACGAAATATTTAACTTTCTCAATAAGGTAGAATTTTTAAAGGGTAACTTTAAGAATTTGTTTCCTAAAGTGGAATGATTTTAGGAAATTGTCTCTTATATTTTCACATATATATCTGTAAGTAATTGATTTTGTAACTATCGGATAATTGGCTCAGTGCCAAAGTGCTGGATTTCAAACATGTAGTTACTCAGTTCGTATCCATCTGGGACATCAAGGTTTTTAAATTTAAATTAATGAATAAATATTTGAAGGAACTGTATTGAAAATTGTCTTCCACTGTAGGTAAAAAAAATGTATTTGAGTTTGATTGGACGAATAGAAACGTATTTTAATAACGATTGAACACTTTTACAAATTATATATATGGAACGTGTGAGCTAATAGAAGGAATTGAAAAACCCCTAAAGAACAGCTGGTCGTTTCTCAGGCTGGGTAATAGTTCGTGGTGTAACGCTAATGAGGGCGAAGGACTTGGTGAAAGGACAATATCTTGTCATGTCCGAAATAACTTAACCCTTGTAGGACCAAGGGTCAGGCCGTTATTTCAAGACCGGGGGGGGGGGGCTGGCAGGCCCACAAAACAAAAACGTTAATTTTATTAAATATATGTATATTGAACTTATAAAAACCATCACTTTACATTATTTACTTTATATTTATATTATTGACTAAACTATTACATGAATATTTGGTGAAATATAATAAAAAATATTGAATAAATAATGAAAACATAAAAATGTTATTTAGTCAATAAAAATGTTCCTTAAACCAAATATTTAATCAGAATCGGCTCCACCCGCTTGGCATTTCTCACAAGTGACAGTGTTCTTGCTATGCTTTCCACATATATGTTTATTGCAATGATTACAAACAGACTTTGACTTCCCTAACTTATCATATTTTACTTTCTTTGACCTCGCTGCACCGACACAAATGAAGCATCTTCCACGACCATGAACTAAACTCCATCTCCTCATCAAATATTCTGTCTATTTCACAGTTATGATCATATAAGTTACTCATATTTCGGTGTAAATAATAACACAGACACAACCTCAACAATGCTGGCAATCACAAACACACTGACAGACTGAAATAACAAGCGGCAAATACCAAGGTCAACCAGTGCTACCTCAGTCTTTTAAATTGTTATATTAATACACTATTAATGTTAAATATTGATTATTTTCATAATAATGAAAAAAAGTTAACATTTGAAAAAATTTTTTAATGGTTACCTTGAGGACCAAGGGGGGTCCTCAGAGGCCCAAACGGACTTTTTTAATTCTTATGGACAGGAATTTTTGTAAAAAAAATGTAACAAGTCTAGAAACCAATTCTTCAGTTACAGATTGACAATAAATAATTTAATATAAATTTTCCGAAAAGGTTTTCTATACAAAAACGATAAAATTTTAAAAAATGGGCCTGACAGGCCCCCCCTTGGTCCTACAAGGGTTAACATTTTCTTGCGATTAAATTATACCAAACATAAAATAGCATGTTGGAGTGTTGATGTCGTTTGTTGTTCTTCTGACGTATTATAGTTATGGTTTACTGCCTTGTATGGTAAGTGTGAGTTTATAAACATAATTATATACGAGATACGTCTAAACCAACTGAGTTGGACAAAAGCCATTGGAAAGCCTATACCTCTTCTATTTGTCTGTTACAGTGTTCAGGCAATAAGTGGTAATATATATTTAATGTTCATACGTTGATGAAAATAATAAAATTGACTGTAGGAGTAGCCTAATACTAAGAATAATATTTCAGGCTTTTAGACTTGCTGTAGAGTATATATATAATGAGTTACACAGGTCATAACGAAAGAAAATATCCCACATACAATGAAAAGGATTAAAAAGAAAGATGGTTACTATAAAAACATAGAAACTGTAATATTTAGTAGATATCAAGAGAAACAAAAGTATAAACCTGTTTCAATCATCCAATGAAATAATAAGTTTGGACAAAAGTCTTCCAAGGTAGAAAAAGAATCTCGTGGTTGAAAAAATTACAAAATTGGTTCATGTTTGTAAATTTTTAACGAGCTGCAGTTGACAATATAGCCAGAATGACTGTTAAAATACTAATAAAAAGAAGGTGTGGTGAACAAAATTACGTCATTCTTAGAGTATGTCAAACTTGAGTTATATTGTACGTGCTTTGGAAGCAATTGTTTATAATTAACCACTTGGAGGTTTTTCTGTAAATTGGAAAAAATAATTCTTTAAAGAAATTTATTACTTTTAATAGCAAATAATATGTAAAACCATTATTTAATAAATTAAATATAAATATGCAGTAAAGTAGGCCTACTACTAAATTTATTTAATTAGTGTTTTTAATATACAACCTTATATTTAATATTAAAAATAATAATAAATAAATAAAATATTGTAATACATAATAGATTAATATAACATATTATATAATAATATAAGATGTTATTTTAAAATAAATAATAAAATTTTCAAATTAAATACAATAAATAATCAAGTGATGAATAATTTAAATTAGTAAAAATTTAAATTCAAATTACGTTATAAATTAATGACTAAACGGGCACATTTCAATGATTATGATTTCCAATTTTGGGTTCAAACGAGACTAAATGAAGTTAAATATGTGTTATGTTTTATTACCTTACTAAACAACTTACTGTATTATTTACGAAAATATTCTACGAAATATTTAACTTTTTAAATAAGGTAGAATTTTTAAAGGATAACTTTAAGAATTTGTTTCCTAAAGTGAAATGATTTTAGGGTTGGATACAAAACTTCTGTAACATCAATAACAGATGGAATAACAGCATTATCGTGTTTCGTAGTTTGTAATATTGCCCTCTCAACTTCGAATGTATTATTACATTTCCTTATACATCATGTTTACAAAGGATTTTTAAAACAGGCAATAAAAATATATTACAAAGGGGTTGACAACCAAGTAAAACAGTAAAAACAAATAAAAGAAGTTCAGAAAACTCACAAACTAATCATTTATTGACTCAGACGTGTTTCAATGACAAAGTCATCATCATCATCATCAGTGAGAGTTGCTACAACAAACTCCTACTTGCAACTAGCAACACTCACTGATGATGATGACTTTGTCATTGAAAAGCGCATGAGTCAATAAATGATTAATTTGTGAGTCTTGTATATGTCTTTTATTTGTTTCAACATAACCTCACAAGATAAGCTCAAAGAATAGTTGTAACTAAAACAGAGTGATATTCTCCAAGATAATGAATAATTTAGATTTTTTTAACAAATGCTTTCTTCTTTATATTTAAATCTATAAATTTGGTAAGTTTTGCGTCAGACGTAGGCTACCATATGAATGATACGGCAAATGAATATTACGACAAATATTACGGCAAATGTATATTACCGCCGATGAATATTACTGCAAATGAATATTACCGCTAATGAATATTACGGCAAATGATTTTTACGGCAAATGAATATTACGGCAAATGAATATTACCACCGATGAATATTGTGGCAAATGAATTTTACGCTAATGAGTATTACGGCAAATGAATATTACGGCAAATGAATATTACCACTGATGAATATTACGGCAAATGATTATTCCGGCAAATGAATATTACCACCGATGAATATTGTGTCAAATGAATCTTACGCTAATGAGTATTAGGGCAAATTAATATTACGGCAAATGAATATTACCACTGATGAATATTACGGCAAATGATTATTACGACAAATGATTATTACGGCAAATGATTATTACGGCAAATGGATATCAACTGAAATGAATATTACTGCAAACGAATATTACGGTAAATGAATATTACGGCAAATGAATATTACGGCAAATGAATATCACCTCAAATGAATATTACGGCAAACGAATATTACAGCAAATGAGTATTACGGCAAATGAATATTACGGCAAATGAATATTGCCACTGATGAATATTGTGGCAAATGAATTTTACCGCTAATGAGTATTAGGGCAAATTAATATTACGGCAAATGAATATTACCACTGATGAATATTACGGCAAATGATTATTACGACAAATGATTATTACGGCAAATGATTATTACGGCAAATGGATATCAACTGAAATGAATATTACTGCAAACGAATATTACGGTAAATGAATATTACGGCAAATGAATATTACGGCAAATGAATATCACCTCAAATGAATATTACGGCAAACGAATATTAATTAAAATGAATATACGGCAAATGAATATTACGACAAATGAATATCAATAGAAATGAATATTACGGCAAATGAATATTACAGAAAATGAATATACGGCAAATGAATATTACAGCAAATGAGTATTACGGCAAATGAATATTACGGCAAATGAATATTACCACTGATGAATATTACGGCAAATGAATATTACCGCTAATGAATATTACGGCAAATGATTATTACGACAAAGGATTATTACGGCAAATGAATATTACGGCAAATGAGTATTACGGCAAAAGAGAATTACCGCAAATGAATATTACGACAAATGAATATTACCACAAATAAATACTACGGCAAATGAATATTACGGTAAATGAATATTACAGCAAATGAGTATTACGGTAAATGAGTATTACAGCAAATAAATATTACGGCAAATGAGTATTACGGCAAAAAAGTATTACCGCAAATGAATATTACTACAAATGAATATTACGGTAAATGAATATTACGGCAGGTGAATATCATCACAAATGAATATTAAAGAAAATGATAATGAGGCAAATGAATATTATAGCAAATGAGTATTACGGCAAATAGATATTACGGCAAATGAATATTACCGCTAATGAATATTTTGGCAAATGAATATTACCACAAATAAATACTACGGCAAATGATTATTACCGCTAATGAATATGTTGGCAAATGAATATTATGGCAAATGAATATTACCGCTCATGAATATTACGGCAAATGAATATTACCACAAATAAATATTAAGACAAATGAATATTAAGGAAAATTAATATTACCGCTAATGAATATTATTAGACCTACCACAGTAACAGAAAACAAACTAATAGATTTAGTAAAAGCATACGTTTGCAAGGTATTTTTATACCAAATACAGATGATCTATTCCAAATCACATAAACAGTTCAGATGAGATTGGAACAGTTGTACCGGCGACTACAGTAGGCGTGTGCGTAAATAATTTACAAGTTCGCAATGACCATCGAGCCACAATGCCACTTGTCGAACACAATCAATTTACTCCTCCATTATCCTGAGGTGGAGGGAATGATTTACATTGTAAATATATGAAGCTGTCAGTGGTAAGTGAAAATTGCTAATTTATACGATGTTAACGCAGTAAAAACCATTTACATATTGCGACACGTGTACAAATGTATATTATGTTTTACCAAACATTCGTACATAAATATGTAAAATAACATTCTTCTAGGTAATAATTCCGTAAGTGGTATAGCCTTAATAGTAACAGTAATTCTAATGGTATCTCTGGTGACAACAATAAACCTATGAGCAAGAGTAATGATACTTTTAATGGTAACAGTAAACTGAATTGTGATTATAGTAGTAATTGTAACACAAACTGTAATGGTAACAAAAGTGATACAGTAACAGTAGTTTAAATGGTAATATTGGTGATAACAATAAAATTATTAGTAAATATTCAGTAATTCTAATGGTTATTTTAATTGTAAGAGTAACGGAAACGGCGATTTTAGTATTAATAGTATGTGGTAACAATAGTGATAATTATAATAGTAATTCTAATTGCATTGTTGGTGTTAACAATAAAGTTAATAGTAATAGTAATTCTAATGGTTATTTTAATTGTAAGAGTAACGGAAACGGCGATTTTAGTATTAATAGTATGAGGTAACAATAGTGATAATTATAATAGTAATTCTAATTGCATTGTTGGTGATAACAATAAAGTTAATAGTAATAGTAATTCTAATGGTTATTTTAATTGTAAGAGTAACGGAAACGGCGATTTTAGTATTAATAGTATGAGGTAACAATAGTGATAATTATAATAGTAATTCTAATTGCATTGTTGGTGATAACAATAAAGTTAATAGTAATAGTAATTCTAATGGTTATTTTAATTGTAAGAGTAACGGAAACGGCGATTTTAGTATTAATAGTATGTGGTAACAATAGTGATAATTATAATAGTAATTCTAATTGCATTGTTGGTGATAACAATAAAGTTAATAGTAATAGTAATTCTAATGGTTATTTTAATTGTAAGAGTAACGGAAACGGCGATTTTAGTAGTAATAGTATGTGGTAACAATAGGGATAATTATAATAGTAATTCTAATTGCATTGTTGGTGATAACAATAAAGTTAATAGTAATAGTAATTCTAATGGTAATTTTAATGGTTACAAAACGGAAACGATGATTTTATCTATAATAGTAATTGTAACAACTATGGTAATGATAACAATAATTTTAATTGTAGCAGTTATAGTAACAATATCGGCAACAGTGACGTAATATAAACGATATTGTGATATTACTTTCAATACCGATAATAATGTGTTTCATAGAACACACGAATAATAATGACGTCTGTATAACAAAATAGTGAATACAAACTAAGACTAATGAATAATTACTTAAGAAAGGGAAACATAAAACTCGTCGCAGAAATATACAAAATTTTCGCTCTACGTATTATCATTTTCTTTTTGTGCAGATTTTAAATTTAAATAACTCTTAGCGTAGTGATAAAAGCTTAAGTACATCACCATAATATTTACGCCGATCCCCACAACACTTAGAGTATGCACTTGTTGTATCACTTAATGACATTTAAGCTACTTGACTAACCTTTCGAAATTAATTTATGTATATCACTTCCACTATATGTACTTAAACAAGAATATGACTTGTTATTTATGGGAGTTAACTTTCAAAGACTGGTCTTGTCTCCATCATCAGGCATCACTGAGCGGGGGTTGTAGTAGACTGCGGCTGTGTGGAATTCCCGTTGTCACTCACTGGTGTACCGTTATGTTCTATTTTCGGATTCACTGCACTTCGGTGCGAGTCTTTTAAGTTTGTTTTGGGGTTAATATTGTCTATTAGATTGAATAATTTATCGTTTTTTGATTTTATTTGTATTGTTCGTTAATGATATTATTTTTATATTTATAAATTTGTAGCTGTTCCCAGATTGTCATTTTGAGGCCTTTTTGTACTTTTTTTTATTAGGTGTACGTTTTTTAATGTAGGGAATGCGTGTTTGTTTTTGATGGCGTGTGTAGCTAAGTTTGAGTTATAAGTTTCAGGTTTGATGTATGCATTGAGGTGTTCTTGATATCTGTCTTTTAATTTTTTTTGTTTGGCCTATGTATATTTTATTAGAGTCTGGGCATTCGATTTTGTATATTCCGCTATTAAGTGTGAGGCATAATTTTTCTGGTTGGTTTATTTTATTGATTATGTTTCTTGTGTTATTGTAAGCTATGTTAATATTATTATTTTTTAGTGTTTTAGTTATTCCTTTTATGTTGTACCCTGTGTATGTGAATGTGGCCCATTTTGTTGTTGTTTGTGGTTCGATTTTAATCTATTTTATTTTAATTTAATTAATGTTGTTTTAATTTATTTAATATTTTAAATTCTAATTTATCTATAGTTTTTTTATTGTATCAATTTGTTTTGGGCTATTTGATATATTATTTTTTTTCTTTGGTTTTTTCTTCATTATTTAGAGGCAGTTTTAGCAGTCTGTATAAGATTGAGTTGTAAGCAGCCATTTTATGTTGTGGGGGATGGTTGGAGTGGTTTGGTATTGTATTAATGGTTTGTGTGAGTTTCTTATAAATTGAGTATTCAATGTTACTTGTATTTCTGGTTATTAGTAGGTGTAGATAGTTTATTTCTTCCTGTATGGTGAATTTTATGTTAGGGTGTAAGTTATAACTTTGCAGTGAACCCGAAAATAGAACATAACGGTACACCACACCTTGTGACAACGGGAATTCCACACAGCCGCAGTCTACTACAACCCCCGCTCAGTATGCCCGATGATGGAGACAAGACCAGTTTTTGAAAGTTAACTCGCATAAATACCAAGTAAGATTCTTGTTTAAGTACATATAGCGAAAATATAATGAAAGTGATATATATATATATATATATATATATATATATATATATATACTGTATATATAATTAAATATAGATATAAATATATATATATATATATATATATATATATATATATATATATATTAAATATGGTGATATGTTTTCTTGTAATATAGTTAATAAATTAAAAATATTTCAAAAACAAAAATACTTTTAATACATATATCACAATCATTAAGATGAAGGCATTGATATCTTTCTGTTATATAACTGACTGTTTAGGCAATTCGAATGTTCTTGTGGTTAAACAAATAAATAAAATGTACTTTATTTCTTTATAGAAAATAAATTTATATTTTGCTTTCCGTGTGCGAACTGGATCCAATTCAATCCTATAGATCTCATTTCGCAATGCTAACTCTCAATCTGATTGTTGACCTTCTGTGATTTATACAAGCTGATCACTGACATGTTATACGTTTAACAAACCAGAGACGGTTGGGATGAGAAATAATTCTGTATTTGTTTTTTCTCCACTCTTAACTAATTCACAATCGAATATTATCTTAGAGTGATATATTTGGAATATGTTTTATAGGCATTCTGTATAACAGTGTTTTGTATTTTAGTTTTAGGCTTTTTTTGTAGTGGTCAGGTAGTAAGTCACTCTAATTAAACATACAAAGCTCCTAACGTACATCTAAAAATGTAGTTTTGTGTGTTTATTTAAGATAAATTTAATCTATAGTTGAAGTAAAATTAGGTATAAATATATCGTAAGGTACTGAGACGTTGGCGTGGTAGGGGTACGTCTGGCGAGGTGTTGCTACATCGTCAGTATAATGCCGCTGTTGCCAAACTTCTCATCCCTAAGAAAGTAAAAATACTAAGGAAACTGAGATTCCTGATTGAACCAATGACACGATCAACTGTTTTGAACTCCATTTTAACAATTTTTTAATGTTTTTTTAGAGAAGTAAAATTGTTTATGTTCAATACGCTTTTTTATAATTGTGTCCTTAAAATATCTTCTAAAGATGTCAATTGTACGGTATGCTTTGTAGAAGGTATTAATGTATCAATATTTCGAGATTTTATTAAGCTTCATTAATAATAGAGAAATACAAAACACAACCATTTTAAAGTATTCAAAAGATTTGTTTAAGCTTAGTACTATTTTCCACAACAAGTAAAGTAGAGCTTTTATAAAATTAATTTTCGTAACAATTAGTAGGCTTACGAGCACGTGGCCAAAGTGAAAAGAATGACCAGCATTGTTGAACACTTAAATTTCTTTCATGTTTAATGAAATACGTTTAGAAATATTTAAATTTATTTTTGTAGCAATATCATGTTTTTATTATTACTAAAGTACAGTAGAATTATAACTATCCGAATCAAATGAGACCAGACCCCATTCGGATAAGCGAGAATTCGTATAATTGGATGTTTTTCGATAAAAGGGTAAATTTTAATTAATTATTGTTTTTATATTGTAAATGAGAGAAAAACATTAATTTTTATAGTTTATATCTTTTTATAAGGTTTTGAGCTAAAATTTTAGTTTATTCATAAAGGACTGGACGAAATTGGGTTTCCCATAGAACTTTGCAAAAACTACGTGAAAACAGTTTCTTCTTATTCTTTGTTTCTTGCTGGATTTATTGATTCATTCAAAGAAACTTCATCTTTATTTTCAACATTTGATACGAAGTTTAAAATTGTGATTTTACTTTTTTTAATGATTGAAATCGTTGATTTTCCAACACCGTAAATCTCAGCCAACTGTAGGTCTATACCCGTAACCACATTATCTGATTAATCTATTATTTGTTTATCCTCTAAGAATGAGAGAGATCGCTTTCTTTGAGAAGCCATGGTGAACAACAAACGCACTGGCAAACAAAACAACAACAGATGCGAAATAGTGTAACTGACTGGCTGATCAAAAGGAAGATCAACAGTCGAGCCGGGGCGGACTACAAACTCTACAAAACTTGCGCCCAAATAATGTTTGCGCTGCGCCTACTCTAAAATCGCGGATAAAAGGATAGCAATACATGTAGACAGAATTCTTCTTTTGGAAATCGCAGTAAGTTCCTATCTTAATTTTGTTTTGAAGACCTGAAAGCGATTAGGATAGTCAGAGTCCCACTATATCTATCTATCTATCTATATATATGTATATATATATATATATATATATATATATATATATATATATATATATATATATATATATATATATGTATATATATATATATATGTATATATATATATATATATATATATATATATATATATATATTCATTCTGCAAGTTGCTGCATTATTATTTTTTTATTTATTGTTATGAGGAAAACTTTGTTAAAAGTAAATACGAATTAATATTGTCTTAATTAATAGTATTTTTACATATTATATTACACAATAAGCAACAACAATAGAAAAATATTCAAAATATTCCCTCATTTTAAAATATAATTTTCCGCAGGATGAACGAAATGAATGTAGAAATTGCTGGAATACTTATAAGCAAGAAGCAATTACAGCAAGCATGTAACATCAGTAGAAATAAATTCTTGTGACATTTTTATCTTAATGTATCTTCAGGACCCATTTATTTTTTTTTATTCTTGAATAAAAGTAATTGTTACAACCCTTTTCCCATTGCAGCCAGCGAGTTGTTGGATTTATTCAACAAAGAAAGGGTTTATATGAAAAAAGCAAAACCAAACAGCTTCAACAAACGTGGTTAGAGCAACCCTACATTTTCCATTTGTATGAGTGAATAAATAATGAATTCGGGACATGCGTTAAGCATATTCGCTTTTTTCGGATATCAAGATCCGAAGAAAATTGTTTAGTCCTTCTACGTCCACGTTAAAAGGATAAAATTCCCTCAATGTTGGAGCTAAGTTCTTAATGCTAAGGTTTATCAGACAACTAAATAAACATAACACAACTTCGTTTTATTTATTTAAAACTAAAATTCTTTACCCTTTTTTTATTTATGGACTTCAGTTGTAGTTTTAATAAACAACGAATCAGTTATTTACTTGTAAATTTTCAAATACCTTGAAAATTGATATTTTATTCTTTTGAGAGAAGATATATGGTCTAATTTTATGCTTTTCAAGTTTCACATTTAAAGATATAATGAAAGTATGAACTCACTAACAATTGAAGTTATCATTCAGTAACTCTTAGAATTTTCGATGATAATAGAAACATAGCAGATTTTTCTCGAAACTATTATTAACGAAATAAGATATCGATTTATACGCGGGCGTGTCCAATACATACGCAAACTAAATAAATATGGTTTCTGTAACGTGATGTATATCCCCAGTACAAGGCTGAATGTCTAGATGTGCGTCTTTTACCAGTTGTATTTAATTCTTTTTGTTTGATTCTATGTTCGCCAAAATGGAGAATGACATAATCATTTTGTAACGGTTCGAAAGGTTTTTAGTGAATTTCGGAAAATGCTGTCAAGAAATTACCGAGATGTTGAGAGTTGTTTAAGATGTTAATCGTCTACAAAACCATCCACTTTAAAAAGAATTGAGCTTTTTAAAAATGACAGAGAAGATATCATTTTGATTCTATGTTCCACAAAATGGAGAATGACGAAATCATTTTGTAACTTTTCGAAAGGTTTTTGTGAATTTCGGAAAATGCTGTCAAGAAATTACCGAGATGTTGAGAGTTTTTTTAGGTGATAATCGTCTACAAAACCACCCACTTTAAAGAGAATTGAGCTTTTTAAAAATGACAGAGAAGGTATCAAGAAATATTCAAAGATTGGATGATCAGTGTTATGGTACAGTGTTGATGAAAACATTGATAGTATGCGGTTTTTAGACATTACTGGTCTTCGAAACAGTGTGTATACAGAGTATGTTTTCACACTGTATAATATGCCCATAAAAAATTGAGAAAAATCAGATCGAAATAAAAGTCTTAATCTTGGTTTTCTGTGGCGTGTGAGATGTTCCCAACGAATAACCTCCTCCTGGACAAACAGTAAATGCAGCTTTCTACGTCACAAGCTTGAGACATCGCGTGCGCCGTCAGATAAAAAGTGTTTCTGAAGATGTACGCATCATTAATCAAGACAACACATTTCTAAACTCGAAACTGATTGTTCCGGGAAATTATTTTAATAAAATATTTCACTACACTCCTCATTCGCCAAATCTTACCACCATCGAGTTTTTTTTCAAAATGTAAAGCTTTGATAAAGACACAGCATTGGAAAGACAATAAAACAAGGAACGACGATGAAACTAAAACGCCCAACCACCGAGGACTTCCAGTTGTGCTTTGAGCAATGGGAAAAGAAGATGGTAGAAGTTTTTAACAACTAATTTAGAGTGTTTTATAGAAAAAGGAATTGGTGTAGTTAAAATTTTGGAAAAAAGGTTTTTGTGGCTTCAGTACTTTTGCGTTTTGTTCTCACAGGGATTTGCAATTTTTTTAAATTAAAAACAAGTTACATAAATTAAAAAAAGTCAAATAACACTTAAATAAAAAAGAAATTTATTTTAGTTTTTTAAAAAAAATAATTATAACTAACATAATTATGCTCATATATATGACAGAATAACAATATAAATGACAAAAAGTTTCTCGAAAAAGCTTGTGACGTAGAAAGCTGCATTTACTGTTTGTCCAGGAGGAGGTTATTCGTTGCGAACATCTCACACGTCACAGAAAACCAAGATTTAGACTTTCATTTCGATCATATTTTTCTCAATTTTTTAGGGATTATTTATTCTGTCATATAAGTGGGAAAATATAAAGCAAATTTCCATTCCATTTTCATTTTTTTTCGATGTATGAAGTTGGACTATTATTTTTGTTGGTTACTATTTAAACACTTTCTTTTTTTCGTCGCTAGCATTGTGTTGTAGTTTCTTTTCGCTTATTTCTTTCATTATCCGTTTGTGAAGCAAGGTTCGATACCGTTAATCCATTTTGTTTGTTTATTTTATTATTTTCATTCATTTTCAATCCTTGAGCAGTATTTATGATGTTGGGTGGTAGCCATGGTAACAATTTAATGTACAATAAAGATCTACTATCAGATGTGAGCAAAAAAAAAAAATAAAAAAACCTTATTTTTCTTTGAGAAATAAACTTCTAGCTATGAGAATGTTGACTCAGTGCCCAAAAGGGCTAAACTTTAACAAAAGGACTAAACTGAAAATACTCAGTTTGAATCCGGCCTAGACTCTCAAAATTTTTATAATTTAAATTACTGAATAAATATTTGGAAAAATTATATTAACCTCAATTGTCATCAACTATGAAATAAACGTATTTGAACGTGATTGGATGAATTAAAAGTATTTTATTAACAATTGAAAATTCGTACAATATATATAAGGAGAGTGTGAGCTAATAGAAGGAATTGAAAAAGTATGTACTGAATGTCTTACTCAATAGTAAAAAAGTACGTACTTTATAAAAAGATTTCATCTTGTTAAATAATTCAGGTATTTATTTACCTCTTTACAACACGAGCCCTGGCTGCAAACAATTGATCTAGAATATACGAATTGGAACACTAATAATAAAAACAGCGTATTTCTGGATTTGTCTGGTAACATTTGGTAAGTCTCACAGATTGGTCAATAATGATAAAAATATTTCTTGTGCCTAAATTTGTAATACCTTGAAAAAACCAAACGTAAATGTTTACGAAAATATTGTTTTTGTGAAAAAATGGTTTCGTTTAAAACAATGCTATAAATTTGTAACATTGTAACTTTCTAAGATTGTTGAGAGTTTTGTTTAAAATGTTTTCAAAATACTCACCAATAAATAAAGTCTGGTCTTTATCAGGACAATATTGCTATTAAATAGGGTCGAAAATGAAATATTCTTTATTTGATGACGTATACATTTGTATTTAATTTATTTCAAATTAAATTAGTTTATTATTTATGGAGTTTAATTATAAGAAAGTTGTATGAGCAATAACTTTTGTATGTATTATGTTATCAATAAACCTAAAATTAATTTTAACTGTATTACAGATCACAAAAACTGGTATTAATTTTGCGATTAAAACAAGTAAAAGGAGTAATGTAGGAGACTCTTGATTTGGTTTACGAATAAGGATAACTACTATTAATGGTTTTTATTATTTTTTCAATGCCAAATTGATCACGCTTCTCCACTATTTGTTTTCATAAGAAATTGTGGGTAAGCAAATTGTGAAATATTTCTTTAGCTCCAGCTCGTATCGTTTCCTTGATTAGATGTTGTACGTGACCTCCATACTTTGGTGACTAGCGGTTAATTTCTGCTGTTTAGGTTCTTTTCCGAACAAGGGTAGGCATTAAGGATTCTGAGTAGAGCAAACATATTTAGAAAGCATTGTAACTCACTTTACGTCTCAAGAAAAGAATTTGGTTCTAATTTGGAATGAATGAATCTAAAATTCATACAAATCCTATTGCTATTATTTTTTTCCCATGCATGTCTCTTTCTTTTCTCTCTGTCTCTCTCCCTATTTCTCTGCCTCCTCCTCTCTCTCTCTCTCTCTCTCTCTCTCTCTCTCTCTCTCTCTCTCTCTCTCTCTCTCTCTCTCTATATATATATATATATATATATATATATATATATATTAAATATGGTGATATGTTTTCTTGTAATATAATTAATAAATTAAAAATATTTCAAAAACAAGAATACTTTTAATACATATATATTCAAAGCTTGTATACAAAAAATTATATACTGTATAAGTCTTTTATCTCATAGTTAGTTTTATTTATTTTCTCTGATTCACCCTTAAGTCTATTTTTTTAGCATCCAGTGGATGAAATGTTGGAAATAGAAAAGGGGCCAGAGTAGGGATTCCTGTCATACCACCTACTCCCCATCCTGACACTTGAAGTAGACTTTAGCAAAATGGTTGTGGTAGAATTTGAAGGAGAAATAATGTGAAACATGAAAAAGAAACCATAAATGTAGGCTAATGGCGTTTATAATACCCAGAATCTGCTCCAATCCATTACAGAAGGTCCTGGCGTCCTAAAATCGGGAACATTTTGCACCTATCACTATGAAAGATTTCGAAACTGATGCTGTAAGACGAAGGCCTACCAGAACGTACGATTATGACCATTACCAGAGGTACTACGGACTGTAGAGCCTCCCAAATAGCCAGATTGTCCGTAGTTGGAACATCCCTTCTAATTAGTTCGGTTTGAGGAGTGCAATCGGATATACATCCCCTTTGGATTGGCCTGACCCTCAGGTCGGAGACCGGGATGTAGAGAGAGTTGGACTAGTGCTCTTTCTACCATTAACGTTTTCATTAAGAATCCATTAAATCATACAAATTATAGTACTTTTGCTGTGATTCTTAGACATTTTCTTATGTTGTTGGTAAAATTAAAATAAAAGATTAACGCTTTTTATCAGCACTTGAAATACTAAAAGAAAGAAAAACAGATGAAGCAATTTTATATCATAACAGCTTCGCAACAAAGGATGAAATTAATTTATAAAATTTAATATCCACTACTTTTACGTTCTCAATTTTGGTCCTGCTTTTCTTTCTCTACTCCTAATTAATTTGTTTCTAGTCGTTTCTTCTATAAAACATATTCTCTCTGTTTAAATATTTTAAGGAAACTAAACCTATTTTTCGATTTAGAAGCAGCGAGAGGCGAAAAGCTTTTATCAGGTAAAGCTAGAGACAATAAATGCAGTCTACTGTACGTAGACTCCTAGCGGAAGCCAGTCTAAGGTTTTAATAAAGGCAACTTGCTTTGGGTAAAACTGCAAATTACTGACATTTAGTTTAATTAGGGCAACACTTTATATGGAATTAGGAACACAATATTTGGCATTTAGTCCCAAACTAAACGGTGCTGAAATGTAACACAATATAATTGAATGTTTTTATGTCTCCTAAATTATTCATCTTATGAAAAAAAAGAAACCATTGCTAGTGGAAAGTGTTTGTATATTATTTTTTGACTGTAGTTTAATGTTTGCTAAATTGTTTGAAAGTAACTAACACTGATACCTGCTTACACTAAACGAATCAGAATCACGGTGGCGGTGACAAGGCGCATAGCCAGAATCATGGTGGCAGTGACCAGGCGGATAGCCAGAATCATGGTGGCAGTGACCAGGCGGATAGCCAGAATCACGATGGCGGTGACCAGGCGGATATTCAGAATCATGGTGGCGGTGACCAGGCACATAGCGATCGAAAACTTTCTGTCTTAGTAAGTTTTAACAAATTTACTAAATTTAAAGTTCGGATAGTCATAAACTATTGTTTTAAGTGATTATTAAAATTAATACAACTAGAAGACGATTAAATTTATGCTATGCACATTGATCAGGACATTAATTGTAATGCTCACCTTTTTATTTTTAAAAGTCCACTTTAAATTTAAAAATACTCTTCCACCATTCTACGTGCTTAGAAACTTATACGTTTGCACAATATGCATCCATCAATTTATCCGTAGAAACATTGTGTGTAAACTAAGCAGGTTTTTTGTTGCATGCATTAGATACAACATTGCGGACTTAAATTTCCCCCTTATCTAAAAGGCTCCAGCACAGAACAAAAGCTTTTCCCTGACGTATTTCAGCATGCACATAATAAGCGGTACAAATGTATTGTAATTTTAATTTGTCTCTGCAATGCCTTGGATAATTAATTAGAGCGAAAAGTGAAAAATGAACCGGCTTTAGAACGTCTCGGCGAAATTTCGCTCAACACGAGCAGCCGCTCGCTCTGTAAGTCGCACAACAAAATATTAGTCCTACCGAAGTTTTGTTTTATTCTCTAACAAATTATTATTGTTACTGGGAGGGATATTGAGGGATTGGCATATAAAAGGAACTATCGTGTTTTGTTGTGTTCATTTGGAAGTTCTTTCATAATTAATTCAATTCGTGTATTTATTGTGTTATTTCTTTTGCTCTCATAACAGTTTACTTCACATTTCCTTTTCTTGTACATTACAGTAAAAACTTGTGTTCTTGACCTCGTCCGAATTTTGTTAAACATTTTGCCTTTTTCTATTATGGTCGTTTGAAAGAGGTACCTTCAATGAGATTGCATTTTTTAACGGGTTTTCTTTAATCCACACTCCGTCTATACTGTAATGATACGTAAGAATATTTTATTACTTATGATAATAAGTATTCTTTAGATGAGTGTAAAATTTTTCAAGTGAAGAAAATAACCCACATTTCGCTTTCGTATTCATTTCCGAATATGAACGAACATTTCCGAAAGTGGAATTTTGCACTCATAGTGGGGCCGCTTAGCGCTAACAGTTGTTTTTGTCTCAGAGGTTATTTGGAAGTCACACAACAAAAATACGATTAAATATACATATATCTATATATATATCTTGATATTTTACCTTGTCCATTGTTTTTCCGTTGCACTGACTTTATGAAGTTAATATATTACTATTGTAAGTAATTTTATCCACCATTAAGTGCAATGATTTTACCTTGTGTGATGAGGCACCTTTCGGTCATTTGACCATTGTCGAATCACTTTTTATTTTTTCAGAAGAAAAGTGAAAATTAATCAGATATTCGACAATGGTCAATTGACCGAAAGGCGCCTCATCACACAAGGTAAAATCATTGCACGTATTGGTGGATAAAATTACTTACAATAGTAGACTAATATATTAACTTTATATATTTATATATATATATATATATATATATATATACAATATAAATATTTTGGATAAATATAATATTATATAATATAAATATTTATATTATTTTATATATTTATTTTATATTTATATATTTATTATTTTATATATATTTATATTATATTATTTTATATATATAAAATTATATATTTTATATAATATATTGGATTTTTATATAAAAAATTGGATATAAATTAATAAATATTCTTGTATTTGAATAACCTATGTTGGTTTAAAATATATATATTTATACTGTATATACTGTATATTCAGAATTAGTGTAATTGATAAAAACTTTGATTAAACTAAACTAAGTGATAAGAAAGATTTAGAAAATGCTGAATTTCATTATTTGTAGGTTATGTCACTACTCGATACTTGTTACGTTAGAACGTTTATTATAATCATTTAGGCAATACAAATTTTAGTTTAGATTTTTTAAAAATTCTATAATAAATTCAATATAATGATATATATATATATATATATATATATATATATATATATATATATATATATATATATATATATTTTAATATTTCAAGTGAAAAAACCTTTAGGTGTGTCTGACAAATTTTTAAAAACAGAAAATTCAATGTCTAAAATCAATTATTCTAATCACTAAACGTTTGAACACGAGTACAAATTTTAAATCAGCATTCATTAAAAGTTTCACTTTTAGTGTCCTGTCCATAGAATATAACTTTTTTCTATCTCATACATCGTTGTTTGCAAATGTATCAGTTTTTTTACCGCATTTTAATTCTTACATTTGCATGTATAAGTATTTTGTATAGTGTGTGAGTTCGTAAGCCTAACTTATAGAACACTAACCACTTTTCTTGTGCTGCTCCTAGTGTCTTAGAAATAATTCTGTACTTGCTCTTAATTCTTAAAAGCAACTTATCTCTATTATAAAACTACACGGCTATTTTATATCTCAAATTACAATGTATAAATATATCACTGTGATTATTATCAGTTACAAAGACTAATTATATTAACTTGAAAAACAAATCTGCAAAAAAACACATTTACTGATTGCATAACTTCTGGTAGATCGTATTTTTTTTAGTTATAGCAAAATTTACTTTTCATACTAATTGATTCCATCTTCGCAGAAGCTACTAATTTTTAAGTAAAAACACTTGTACTTACGTTACACTTGCCTATAGTAGCGCTTACGCTTGTAATTGTTGAGGACGACCGTTTCGGGAAATGTGTCCCATTGTGACATTGAGTTACGGTCTAAGTTGACGATGGGACACTTTCCGAAACGGCCGTCCTCAACACATATAAAAGTAAGAGATACTATAGGCAACTGTAACGTAAGTACAAGTGTTTTTATTTTAATTTTAATTAAATACAAATTTCTGACATTTACAACAATGAAAATGTCTAAAACGACATTCAACTCATACTTTTCTTTTGTATAATATTTTTCTCTTTAAAGTTAATATAGATATACCAATATTGAAAGAGGTTAATGTTAAATGTTTTATTTTTTTAAAAAAGTAACGTATATAATATCTAAAAACACAAACAATAACATGAACACAAACAAAAACAGCAATCTATAAAACAACTGTGCTTCAGGGCCGGATTAAAAGATGAGGTAGCACAAGAATGGGCAGGTGTTAACGGGGACCACGCTACACGGGTTTTCACTTAAGAGTTAAGCTGCAGTTTGCTTTTACAAAATCAACGGGGAAAAGAGATTAATGCAAAGTCCCTCAACACTTATGTCCCGTCAAACCCTTTCCAGGATGCGAAGTGTCGGAGCGAAACAAGTTAAATCGACGACAGCAGTCTATCGTTCTTGTTTCACGATTTTCCGCACATTTCTGTAACGTTTTAAATATATATATATATTTATATATATACGTTATATATTTAATATATATATATATATATATATATATATATATATATATATATACGTTATATATATTTTTTTATTTATTTATATATATCAATCTTCTTTATTTATTTATATATATTATTTACATCAATCTTCTTCAAATTTTCAATCGTTAATAAAATACGTTTTTGTTCATCCAATCAAGATGAAATACATTCTTTTAAGATGTAGGTGATGCCACTTGATGTTAACACAGTTTTTTCAAATATTCATTCATTAATTAAATTGAATAATGAATTAATTTTAGGTTTATATGGGAGAACAACTTTTCATAAAAGGGGCGAGGTATGCAATATAGTTATTTCTTCCAAATTGGCTTAAAATAAGTCATAACATATATAGTTATATTATATGATTTCATTAAACAGCTGATTTTATGTTATAGGCAATGTGGTAGAACAGCTGTCTTAATGGATAAGTTGGGTGACTTTCTATTCATTATAAATATTTAACAAAAAGTACCTAAAAATATACCTTTTTTGGTTGACCTATGTAGGAATTGACTTTAAAAAATATATGCTTATATTACTTGTTTTGCAAAAACGTTTGATTTGCTTTTTTAAATTATTTAGTTCAATCTGTAATTATTAAAACATGTCTGGTATTTATTGAAACATTTAAAGATACTGATTGTTAAGTTATTAGTAGGGAAAGTTAGTTTTACTGATTGATTATCCGTTCTAGTTACAGCTTGGTAATACTAAGGAATCAAGTTATAGCTTGGTAATACTAAGGAATCTAGTTACAACTTGGTAATACTAAGGAATCTAGTTACAGCTTGGTAATACTAAGGAATCTAGTTACAACTTGGTAATACTAAGGAATCTAGTTACAACTTGGTAATACTAAGGAATCTAGTTACAGCTTGGTAATACTAAGGAATCTAGTTACAACTTGGTAATACTAAGGAATCTAGTTACAACTTGGTAATACTAAGGAATCTAGTTACAGCTTGGTAATACTAAGGAATCTAGTTACAGCTTGGTAATACTAAGGAATCTAGTTACAGCTTGGTAATACTAAGGAATCTAGTTACAGCTTGGTAATACTAAGGAATCTAGTTACAGCTTGGTAATACTAAGGAATCTAGTTACAGCTTGGTAATACTAAGGAATCTAGTTACAGCTTGGTAATACTAAGGAATCTAGTTACAACTTGGTAATACTAAGGAATCTAGTTACAACTTGGTAATACTAAGGAATCTAGTTACAGCTTGGTAATACTAAGGAATCTAGTTACAGCTTGGTAATACTAAGGAATCTAGTTACAACTTGGTAATACTAAGGAATCTAGTTACAACTTGATAATACTAAGGAATCTAGTTACAACTTGGTAATACTAAGGAATCTAGTTACAACTTGGTAATACTAAGGAATCTAGTTACAACTTGGTAATACTAAGGAATCTAGTTACAACTTGGTAATACTAAGGAATCTAGTTACAACTTGGTAATACTAAGGAATCTAGTTACAACTTGGTAATACTAAGGAATCTAGTTACAACTTGGTAATACTAAGGAATCTAGTTACAGCTTGGTAATACTAAGGAATCTAGTTACAGCTTGGTAATACTAAGGAATCTAGTTACAGCTTGGTAATACTAAGGAATCTAGTTACAGCTTGGTAATACTAAGGAATCTAGTTACAACTTGATAATACTAAGGAATCTAGTTACAACTTGATAATACTAAGGAATCTAGTTACAGCTTGGTAATACTAAGGAATCTAGTTACAGCTTGGTAATACTAAGGAATCTAGTTACAGCTTGGTAATACTAAGGAATCTAGTTACAACTTGATAATACTAAGGAATCTAGTTACAACTTGGTAATACTAAGGAATCTAGTTACAACTTGGTAATACTAAGGAATCTAGTTACAACTTGGTAATACTAAGGAATCTAGTTACAGCTTGGTAATACTAAGGAATCTAGTTACAACTTGGTAATACTAAGGAATCTAGTTACAGCTTGGTAATACTAAGGAATCTAGTTACAGCTTGGTAATACTAAGGAATCTAGTTACAGCTTGGTAATACTAAGGAATCTAGTTACAGCTTGGTAATACTAAGGAATCTAGTTACAACTTGATAATACTAAGGAATCTAGTTACAACTTGGTAATACTAAGGAATCTAGTTACAACTTGGTAATACTAAGGAATCTAGTTACAACTTGGTAATACTAAGGAATCTAGTTACAGCTTGGTAATACTAAGGAATCTAGTTACAACTTGGTAATACTAAGGAATCTAGTTACAACTTGATAATACTAAGGAATCTAGTTACAACTTGGTAATACTAAGGAATCTAGTTACAACTTGGTAATACTAAGGAATCTAGTTACAACTTGGTAATACTAAGGAATCTAGTTACAGCTTGGTAATACTAAGGAATCTAGTTACAGCTTGGTAATACTAAGGAATCTAGTTACAGCTTGGTAATACTAAGGAATCTAGTTACAACTTGATAATACTAAGGAATCTAGTTACAACTTGGTAATACTAAGGAATCTAGTTACAACTTGGTAATACTAAGGAATCTAGTTACAGCTTGGTAATACTAAGGAATCTAGTTACAGCTTGGTAATACTAAGGAATCTAGTTACAGCTTGGTAATACTAAGGAATCTAGTTACAACTTGGTAATACTAAGGAATCTGGTTACAACTTGGTAATACTAAGGAATCTAGTTACAACTTGGTAATACTAAGGAATCTAGTTATAGCTTGGTAATACTAAGAAATCTAGTTACAACTTGGTAATACTAAGGAATCTAGTTACAGCTTGGTAATACTAAGGAATCTAGTTACAACTTGGTAATACTAAGGAATCTAGTTACAGCTTGGTAATACTAAGGAATCTAGTTACAACTTGGTAATACTAAGGAATCTGGTTACAACTTGGTAATACTAAGGAATCTAGTTACAGCTAGGTAATACTAAGGAATCTAGTTATAGCTTGGTAATACTAAGAAATCTAGTTACAACTTGGTAATACTAAGGAATCTAGTTACAGCTTGGTAATACTAAGGAATCTAGTTACAACTTGGTAATACTAAGGAATCTAGTTACAGCTTGGTAATACTAAGGAATCTAGTTACAGCTTGGTAATACTAAGGAATCTAGTTACAGCTTGGTAATACTAAGGAATCTAGTTACAGCCTGGTAATACTAAGGAATCTAGTTACAGCTTGGTAATACTAAGGAATCTAGTTACAGCTTGGTAATACTAAGGAATCTAGTTACAGCTTGGTAATACTAAGGAATCTAGTTACAGCTTGGTAATACTAAGGAATCTAGTTACAGCTTGGTAATACTAAGGAATCTAGTTACAGCTTGGTAATACTAAGGAATCTAGTTACAGCTTGGTAATACTAAGGAATCTAGTTACAGCTTGGTAATACTAAGGAATCTAGTTACAGCTTGGTAATACTAAGGAATCTAGTTACAGCTTGGTAATACTAAGGAATCTAGTTACAGCTTGGTAATACTAAGGAATCTAGTTACAGCTTGGTAATACTAAGGAATCTAGTTACAGCTTGGTAATACTAAGGAATCTAGTTACAACTTGGTAATACTAAGGAATCTAGTTACAGCTTGGTAATACTAAGGAATCTAGTTACAGCTTGGTAATACTAAGGAATCTAGTTACAACTTGGTAATACTAAGGAATCTAGTTACAACTTGGTAATACTAAGGAATCTAGTTACAACTTGGTAATACTAAGGAATCTAGTTACAACTTGATAATACTAAGGAATCTAGTTACAACTTGGTAATACTAAGGAATGTAGTTACAACTTGGTAATACTAAGGAATCTAGTTACAACTTGGTAATACTAAGGAATCTAGTTACAACTTGGTAATACTAAGGAATCTAGTTACAACTTGGTAATACTAAGGAATCTAGTTACAGCTTGGTAATACTAAGGAATCTAGTTACAACTTGGTAATACTAAGGAATCTAGTTACAGTTTTATGTTTGCTATTTTAACTTAATCCTCGTTAATGGTATGTAAAGCCGATTGGGGCAATCTAGACTGTCATCATTTTCATAATAATTAAAAACAATTTAAACAATTCCCGTACGTTATGCCCAGTACTTTGCTAAAAGAAGCTATTAGCTCATTTATGTTTTCTAGAAGTAATATCTACTAAGCATTGAATTATATCGTTATCCTCAGATCCTGCCTAACCAATGGGAGGCACATTTAGCCTAATATAGTGCCGACCACGTAACCGTGCTCTTGGCCTTGAGAGGTCGTATGGTATTTATTTTGTACTACCACTTCTGAAAACTTGTTACATATTCAGAATGTTCTATACATCAACAGCTTCTGCATCCAATATGTTTACACATATTTTAAGATTGTTTGTTATTTCATACCAGAAGCTAATTTATCATCGAATACACCTAATATCAACAGTGTCATGCAAGCCAGTGTTTTGACAGTCCTTATCATGTTTGTATGAAAGTATGAATACCTTCTACCTCCTATCTCGCCTACTGCGATCACTCAAGGACAAGTGCTAGGTTATGTGGACCACACTATACGTCCAAATTTAAACAGATAGTTCCGAAGATTTTATAAATGTAAAATTATAATGGCGTCGGTTAATGCTAACAGCTGTTTTATCTTCCCTTTGAATCATTTGGAGGCTATGTTTACCCAAATTTTTAAACACATATTTTAAAAAATGTAGGATATTTTACTAAGTTAATCAATAAGGATTTAACATACACATTTTCTATTTTATGCATAATGTATCTTTATTTAGAATTTATGATTATGAAAAGATAAAATTATTTCATACTACATTAATCTGCTACATACTTATTTCAACAAAATATCCTGTTAGCATAGAATTGTATATAAACAAAAAACTATTAATGGTAGCGTCAGCTGGAGAATTTTTTTACCCCACGTTACAATAAATATTAATTCCTTCTTTTGTCCTAACTTAATCGGATAGTTTGCCACATATTTAGTTATATAAATAGAATATTAATAGTAATAAAGCACAATACAAAAAATAGTAAATAATTTTCAAAAGTTCGTCGGCACAAGTACCCACATATTCACTGTGCGGGCAGTAAAAAACGTTTTAAATCTCGTTGCCTTGCCACTACCCGGCAAAAAGTATTTAAATATATTTATGTATGAAGTGTTTTGCAAACAAAATTTGTTTTTAATAAATTTGTCTTTAAAAACAAATTATAAAGTTGAAGGCAAAATACGTTGAAAAACAAAATCAGTCATACAGTAACAATATTATAGCTAACATTTATAATAAGGATTATATTTATACATTACTACATAATTTTGTAGCTACGTAGTTACGTAGTGCAGGAATTAATATCACTTGGCATAATCAGGTTTATTTTCAACTACATCACTTGAAAAATGTAAAACGAGGGGTAGTAATATTTTTAAAGTTTTCCACCTGACCTGCATCAGCCCTTCTTTTTTTGATTTAACATCCAATGACTCGTTTAATCCTCAGCGTATATAAACGGAGTTTCCTTTGCTCGCCTGGAGCTGGGTTTCTGCTTGAATTGTCATGGAAAACATATATTGAAAAACAATGGTTTTAAAATGTATTTTTACGTATTTTAAAAACATGTTTAAGGATAAGTTTTACTCCATAAAGACTATTAAATTATTAGTTTTTTTTGAAGCGCTAGAAAAAATTACCGGGTAACATGTAATGATTTAAAAAAGAAACAGATGATCCAAAAGAAGGAAATACAAAAGCGATCATTGCTTTGCATTTCCCTTTTGTACAAGTGAATAAATAATGAATAAATTGAATACAAAAGTAAGTTATTTGTGTCAAATATGAAGACACAAGGTAATGGTATGGCATTTCTTAGTGTTTTAGTGCTTTTCCGTGCTAAGAAAGGGGACCGGCCGCGAATAAATTAGGCGTTTTCCAATGCGTATCACGGGATAAAAGATGTTATTTTCAAGGCGAGAGAACAATAATAAAAATGTTTTGGGGTTTGTCTTTTACATAAAAGCATCATTTGCTGAAATGACTGTTTTGTTGTTCGAAACGACTAAGGTTTGGACCTTTCTGTCGATAAATGTAAAAATGTTGGCTTCTTTGTTTTTTTCTCACTTCATTTGTTACTTTTTCGTTGCTGTGTCCATAACCCGATCCCGAACGACTACTCAAGTTTTTATATTAGATTTGTGTACGTATTTACAAATACTGTAGTACTTTCTTAAAGCAAGTTTTAATGTTGTTTGCAGGACAGGCAGAATATTTAAGTTGGAAATTTTTAAAAAGAAATGTTAAAAATTTCTAATAGAGCTACTTTTGGAAAAAATGTTAGCTATTACGTGTATTAAAACGCCTAGAAATCGAATCCACTTTAATTTTACTATACAGTGAATATAAAAATTCGGTAATGTAAATTGAACTGAAATGTGTTCCTCAATGTAAATTGAACAACTGCCAATGTCCCTCCAGAAAACGTGGTGAATTAACGCTAACATCTATTTCCATCTTCATTTGGAGGTTCTTTGGAGGTTATGTGTGGAATATAATAATAAATTCTCCTTATATTTAGAAACACTGTATTGTATATTTTACTATCCTATAATAAAGGATTGTAAACAGCAGCTGTAGTGTCCCTTTATAAAAATTAGCACTATATTGTATCACTTATATTTAGTTATATTACAATGTAGCTATAACGTTTCTTTATTAACTCTAGCACTATGTTGCACCACTTTAAATATAGCTATATCACAATGTAGCTATAACGTTTCTTTATAAACTCTAGCATTATGTTGCACCACAGCTATATCACAATGTATCTATAACGTTTCTTTAAAACTCTATCACTATGTTACACCACTTTAAATACAGCTATATCACAATGTAGCTATAACGTTTCTTTATAAACTCTAGCATTATGTTGCACCACAGCTATATCACAATGTAGCAATAACGTTTCTTTATAAACTCTAGCACTATGTTGCACCACCTTAAATACGGCTATATCACAACGTAGCTATTACATTTCTTTATAAATTCTAGCTCTATGTTGCACCACAGCTATATCATAATGTAGCTACAAAGTTTCATTATAAACTCTAACACTATGTTGTACCACTTTAAATATAGCTATATCACAATGTAGCTATAACGTTTCTTTATAAACTCTAGCATTATGTTGCACCACAGCTATATCACAATGTATCTATAACGTTTCTTTAAAACTCTATCACTATGTTACACCACTTTAAATACAGCTATATCACAATGTAGCTATAACGTTTCTTTATAAACTCTAGCATTATGTTGCACCACAGCTATATCACAATGTAGCAATAACGTTTCTTTATAAACTCTAGCATTATGTTGCACCACAGCTATATCACAATGTATCTATAACGTTTCTTTAAAACTCTATCACTATGTTACACCACTTTAAATACAGCTATATCACAATGTAGCTATAACGTTTCTTTATAAACTCTAGCATTATGTTGCACCACAGCTATATCACAATGTATCTATAACGTTTCTTTAAAACTCTATCACTATGTTACACCACTTTAAATACAGCTATATCACAATGTAGCTATAACGTTTCTTTATAAACTCTAGCATTATGTTGCACCACAGCTATATCACAATATATCTATAACGTTTCTTTAAAACTCTATCACTATGTTACACCACTTTAAATACAGCTATATCACAATGTAGCTATAACGTTTCTTTATAAACTCTAGCATTATGTTGCACCACAGTTATATCACAACGTAGCTATTACCTTTCTTTATAAATTCTAGCTCTATGTTGCACCACAGCTATATCCTAATGTAGCTATAAAGTTTCATTATAAACTCTAACACTATGTTGCACCACTTTAAATATAGCTATATCACAATGTAGCTATAACGTTTCTTTATAAACTCTAGCATTATGTTGCACCACAGCTATATCACAATGTATCTATAACGTTTCTTTAAAACTCTATCACTATGTTACACCACTTTAAATACAGCTATATCACAATGTAGCTATAACGTTTCTTTATAAACTCTAGCATTATGTTGCACCACAGCTATATCACAATGTAGCAATAACGTTTCTTTATAAACTCTAGCATTATGTTGCACCACAGCTATATCACAATGTATCTATAACGTTTCTTTAAAACTCTATCACTATGTTACACCACTTTAAATACAGCTATATCACAATGTAGCTATAACGTTTCTTTATAAACTCTAGCATTATGTTGCACCACAGCTATATCACAATGTATCTATAACGTTTCTTTAAAACTCTATCACTATGTTACACCACTTTAAATACAGCTATATCACAATGTAGCTATAACGTTTCTTTATAAACTCTAGCATTATGTTGCACCACAGCTATATCACAATATATCTATAACGTTTCTTTAAAACTCTATCACTATGTTACACCACTTTAAATACAGCTATATCACAATGTAGCTATAACGTTTCTTTATAAACTCTAGCATTATGTTGCACCACAGTTATATCACAACGTAGCTATTACCTTTCTTTATAAATTCTAGCTCTATGTTGCACCACAGCTATATCCTAATGTAGCTATAAAGTTTCATTATAAACTCTAACACTATGTTGCACCACTTTAAATATAGCTATATCACAATGTAGCTATAACGTTTCTTTATAAACTCTAGCATTATGTTGCACCACAGCTATATCACAATGTATCTATAACGTTTCTTTAAAACTCTATCACTATGTTACACCACTTTAAATACAGCTATATCACAATGTAGCTATAACGTTTCTTTATAAACTCTAGCATTATGTTGCACCACAGCTATATCACAATGTAGCAATAACGTTTCTTTATAAACTCTAGCACTATGTTGCACCACCTTAAATACGGCTATATCACAACGTAGCTATTACCTTTCTTTATAAATTCTAGCTCTATGTTGCACCACAGCTATATCATAATGTAGCTATAAAGTTTCATTATAAACTCTAACACTATGTTGCACCACTTTAAATACAGCTATATCACAATGTAGCTATAACGTTTCTTTATAAACTCTAGCATTATGTTGCACCACAGCTATATCACAATGTAGCTATAACGTTTCTTTATAAACTCTATCACTATGTTGCACCACTTTAAATATAGCTATATCACAATGTAGCTATAACGTTTCTTTATAAACTCTAGCATTATGTTGCACCACAGCTATATCACAATGTATCTATAACGTTTCTTTAAAACTCTATCACTATGTTACACCACTTTAAATACTGCTATATCACAATGTAGCTATAACGTTTCTTTATTCACTCTAGCACTATGTTGCACCACTTTAAATATAGCTATATCACAATGTAGCTATAACGTTTCTTTATAAACTCTAGCATTATGTTGCACCACAGCTATATCACAATGTATCTATAACGTTTCTTTAAAACTCTATCACTATGTTACACCACTTTAAATACAGCTATATCACAATGTAGCTATAACGTTTCTTTATAAACTCTAGCATTATGTTGCACCACAGCTATATCACAATGTAGCAATAACGTTTCTTTATAAACTCTAGCACTATGTTGCACCACCTTAAATACGGCTATATCACAACGTAGCTATTACCTTTCTTTATAAATTCTAGCTCTATGTTGCACCACAGCTATATCATAATGTAGCTATAAAGTTTCATTATAAACTCTAACACTATGTTGCACCACTTTAAATACAGCTATATCACAATGTAGCTATAACGTTTCTTTATAAACTCTAGCATTATGTTGCACCACAGCTATATCACAATGTAGCTATAACGTTTCTTTATAAACTCTATCACTATGTTGCACCACTTTAAATACAGCTATATCACAATGTAGCTATAACGTTTCTTTATAAACTCTAGCACTATGTTGCACCACCTTAAATACTGCTATATCACAATGTAGCTCTAACGTTACTTTATAAACTCTAGCACTATGTTGCACCACTTTAAATACAGCTATATCACAATGTAGCTATAACCTTTCTTTATAAACTCTAGTACTATGTTGCACCACCTTAAATACTGCTATATCACAATGTAGCTATAACGTTTCTTTATAAACTCTAGCACTATGTTGCACCAATTTCAATACAGCTATATCACAATGTAGCTATAACCTTTCTTTATAAACTCTAGTACTATGTTGCACCAGCTTAAATACAGCTATATCACAATGTAGCTATAACGTTTTTTTATAAACTCTAGCTCTATGTTGCACCATCTTAAATACAGTTATATCACAATGTAGCTATAACGTTTCTTTATAAACACTAGCTCTATGTTGCACCACCTTAAATACAGCTATATCACAATGCAGCTATAACGTTTTTTTATAAACACTAGCTCTATGTTGCACCACCTTAAATACAGCTATATCACAATGTAGCTATAACATTTCTTTATAAACTCTAGCTCTATGTTGCACCACCTTTAATACAGCTATATCACAATGTAGCTATAACATTTCTTTATAAATTCTAGCTCTATGTTGCACCACAGCTATATCATAATGTAGCTATAAAGTTTCTTTATAAACTCTAGCACTATGTTGCACCACCTTAAATACTGCTATATCACAATGTAGCTCTAACGTTTCTTTATAAACTCTAGCACTATGTTGCACCACTTTAAATACAGCTATATCACAATGTAGCTATAACCTTTCTTTATAACCGCTAGTACTATGTTGCACCACCTTAAATACTGTTATATCACAATGTAGCTATAACGTTTTTTTTATAAACTCTAGCTCTATGTTTCACCACCTTAAATACAGTTATATCACAATGTAGCTATAACGTTTCTTTATAAACACTAGCGCTATGTTGCACCACTTTAAATACAGCTATATCACAATGTAGCTATAACGTATCTTTATAAACTCTAGCACTATGTTGCACCACCTTAAATACTGCTATATCACAATGTAGCTCTAACGTTTCTTTATAAACTCTAGCACTATGTTGCACCACTTTAAATACAGCTATATCACAATGTAGCTATAACCTTTCTTTATAAACTCTAGTACTATGGTGCACCACCTTAAATACTGCTATATCACAATGTAGCTCTAACGTTTCTTTATAAACTCTAGCACTATGTTGCACCACTTTAAATACAGCTATATCACAATGTAGCTATAACCTTTCTTTATAAACTCTAGCACTATGTTGCACCACTTTAAATACAGCTATATCACAATGTAGCTATAACCTTTCTTTATAAACTCTAGTAATATGTTGCACCACCTTAAATACAGCTATATCACAATGTAGCTATAACGTTTTTTTATAAACTCTAGCTCTATGTTGCACCACCTTAAATACAGTTATATCACAATGTAGCTATAACGTTTCTTTATAAACACTAGCTCTATGTTGCACCACCTTAAATACAGCTATATCATAATGTAGCTATAACGTTTTTTTATAAACACTAGCTCTATGTTGCACCACCTTAAATACAGCTATATCACAATGTAGCTATAACATTTCTTTATAAACTCAAGCTCTATGTTGCACCACCTTAAATACAGCTATATCACAATGTAGCTCTAACGTTTCTTTATAAACTCTAGCACTATGTTGCACCACTTCAAATACAGCTATATCACAATGTAGCTATAACCTTTCTTTATAAACTCTAGTACTATGTTTCACCACCTTAAATACAGCTATATCACAATGTAGCTATAAAGTTTTTTTTATAAACTCTAGCTCTATGTTTCACCACCTTAAATACAGTTATATCATAATGTAGCTATAACGTTTCTTTATAAACACTAGCGCTATGTTGCACCACCTTAAATACAGCTATATCACAATGTAGCTATAATATTTCTTTATAAAATCTAGCTCTATGTCGCATCACCTTAAATACAACTATATCACAATGTAGCTATAACGTTACTTTATAAACTCTAGCACTATGTTGCCCCGCTTTAAATATAGCTATATTATAAAACACCTACAAGGTTTACAATGTGGATAGGTTTGGTTATTTAAAAATAAATACTGTATATACAATCTCCCTACGTGAGCTAACCAATTGATGTGTGAAATGGCCTTAATCGTGTGCCGTTATGCAAAGCACGAATATTACGTGATCACGTGATGTGTACAGTCGAGGCGTTACAAGATGTAGACGATGCATTTTAATGCAGTAAAAGATACAATACTCTTTTCTCTGGTTTCTTGAATATAATAAAGTTTCGTGTATGTTTGTGTGATGTGACACTATTTTGTTATTTTATTTTATATTGTTCTAAATTATTTATTTTAAATGTTTTATTTTAAAAAGCCGATTTCCCTATTTCCATCCACCCTATTTTCATTTAATAAGCGGATATTAGTTTATAAATACCAGGTTTTTACCGTGTCTGAATAACGCAAAACCAGCTAAATCCTCGTGTAGGACTCTCCTTGCTGGCACATCAACCTTAACAGCCGTCTGTTTAACTGTC
>JBAIZL010000005.1:18629583-18684583 GCA_036971475.1 Prosapia bicincta
ATATAATATATATAAATTATATAATATATAAATATATTATAATGTATATAAATATACATTTATAGATATACGATTATTTTAACACAAGACTTGATCAATTCTAACTTTGAATATGTAAAAATCAATTTATATATCGATCTCTTCATTCTTGCAGAATTTTTCCTAAAGTTTGCCCAATTTGCCTAGTTATAAACAATAAACGATCTTAGAGACAACAGAATAGATAATGCAGAAAGAACTTGCTCGAGGTTATAGTGAGAGTTATAAAATCATGCGCAGAAGAAATAATATATTGCTATTTAGAAAGCCCAAAATAATTTACGAAAATAAATCAACTATATTTAATAAACAATTCTAAACCTTTTATAAGATGCTGTACCTAAGGTTTATGTAATTTCCTTAAGATCAAACTCCGTAAGAAAACGAAGTTGCATGCTTTCATTTTAACGTCTATTCTGTATAATGCGGTAGAGCTAATTAAATTCGGTTAATTTAAACCTCAAGCACTCCCAGACCTTGTGTAAGCAATGCTCCTTTATTAACAACTAAAGGTGAACGACTTAATTGCAAAAAAATACCTCGGCACTAGAGTTTTATGTAAAACACAATATTACTGTCCTGCGGATTAATATAATTTTGTTTTATTCTGTCTGCTCTGTATAAAAATTAAATTCCCCAGTTTGAATACTTGAAGAAACTTAAAATGGAAACATATTTTTAATTACAAAGCACTATAAGAAATGAAATTCTTTTAAGAAAACTTCAAAAGAATTATTTTATTACATACCACGAGAAACAGAATTATGGTTGACATTGCATTAAAATGAAAAAAGATAATAATACGAAATGAGATCCGTTTAAAATTTCAATTTTGTCATAAAAAATGTTAAACTGAAAAGGTTTTGTAGGTAGACAAATAAACGATGAGACATTCTAAAGAATGAGAATGAATCTTTTTTATTTCATTAGTTCACTTATTTCCAATTAGTTTCGCAGACGATGTCTCTATCCTCAGTTATAGGCGTACAGACAGTTTAAGCCTTCACTAGCCAAATATTTACTATTTAGGCCTACCTCAGCAAATAATTCCCACTATCTGAGCCTCGGCTCCCTTGGGGTTCTGAATTTTGGCCCCCTTGAGTCTCAAAACGTTTCAGCGTTGAGGCCATTCTGATTACTTCAGTGAGTTCCAAAAGCCAACACAGTTTTAATTTTCCTGTAGTATCTATGATTTCTAGATCTAAACTAGACGCCGAGAACTTGCACTGAGCGACCATACGCTTGCTAAATTAGCTGGTTCAAACTCTATTGTGTTGTACTGCATTTTGTTTCCGGGTCTAGACCCCCAGAACCAACTAAACCCTCATGACAGCCTCTAGCAAGCTGCTTCCGTCTCACATACGCATGCGGTTAGTATCCTTTAGCGCGTGAAGGAAACGGATTTACCCATGTACCAATCTGTTAAGTTCTTTTCCGCCCAGCCCTCGTGACAGTCAACCTCTAGCGAGATACCATTAAAAAAATTATATAAAATATAATGGAAAATTGCAGACAGAAAGATTTGAAGCTTTGAATCGTGGATTGAAATAACGGCCATTTACGTTTACGAAACTCAATACAGAACAAGAAACACGTGCCAGCTTGTTTGAGGCTCTTGAAATCCCAAAACGAGGAAAATCATTCAACAATGGACAAATTATCAAAGAACGTGTAATTGCAGTAGCCGAAGAAATGTACCCCTGCTCCGGGTTTGTAGTGGTGGTGTGCGGAGCGGCAGTCTGTCTCTAGCCGTCGCCTTAAGTGTTCGGGCGTTGTGCTAGCCATTATGCAGATATTTCACCACGTGTTTCAGTGTTCGTCTAGTCTAGTGTTTTGTGAAACATATATGCATATATAGTGTTTTGTGAAAATGTGTGGATATGTCTGAAGTTCTAAAGCAAGTCACATTAATTGTTAATTTCATCAGATCCACTAGGTTAAATCACAGAAAATACCGCGAATTCACTGGAGAGATTTGTGAAATTACTTTAGCGTATCATACTGCCGTATGCGGAAAAATCCTTCAGTGCTTCTTTGAACTTCGAGCAGTGATTGAAATGTTTTTAATGAAAAGCGTCGTAATTCGTCCGAATTACAAAATAGTGAATGGCTGTGGATGTTAGCATTCTACATCGATTTGACAAAACAAATGAATTTGATGTTGCAAGGAGAAAACCATCTTCTACTAGATTTATACGCTAACATCAATCGTTCCGGCAGAAAATACTGTTTAAATGATAATTGCGTAAAAAGTGTTTCAAACTTTAGAAAACATGTGAAATGTTCAGTCATATTTCTGAAACTCAGTTTCCGGTTAGTTTTGAAGTCGAAGCATTGAGTGCTTTGAACTAAAATAAAAATTTTAATTCACGTTTTTCAGTGTTTTATATCTTCCAGATAAAATTAAGATTTTTCAAAATCCTTTTGATACCGACATTAAAACACTAGTCCGAGAACTTTAAATAGAAATTATTAATCTACAGGGCAGTGATATATTTAAGAACAAATATCAAAGCTCATCTTTGCTGGAATCTTATGAGTCTTCCATTCGCACCATTTGATAATTTGCATAAATTTGCTCGTGTGCTGTTTTGTGTTTTTTGATATTACTTACTTGTGTACCAAAGTAATAAAGTTTGAGAAAACGTCCTACAAAATGAAATACCTAAAGAATTTACGTATCTACAGATCTAAGTCTACCGATGATCATCTTAAATCTCTTTTAATAATTAGTACAAGTAAATTGATCCACAGCTACTAACTATTGTCAGTGGAAAATCACAACTTATGTAAATTAGTATTTTAAATGTTACATTGTTTATAAATATATTTATAAAGTTAGTTGGATTCATTTCAATTATTTGTTAGTTATTATGGTTAAGGTAAATTTTCTGCGTATGGTACTTGTTATTAAGCTTTACCAAACATGCAAATAAAACCGAATTTTATTAAAATTCTGTGTTTTTTATCCAACTAATAACAACAATAAGCTACTATCCATCGTGGGCTGGATTGATGAAACTGGCGGCCAAGGTCTAGCCCGCGGGCCGTAGTTTGGAGACCCCTGATCTAAGCCATAATCAACAAAGTGATAAGAAATATGTAAATTATTTCCCCCAACATTAAAAATAGTTGCTGAACATTTATGACTTAAATAAAAATAAATAAAACTTTTATATATCACAACAAGCAGTCATAAATATGGATTTTAATTAAATACCTCGGTTACAACCTTCATATCTGTGTTTGTCTTTTAATTCAGTCGTTTAGCCGGAAAGCCTTCCCGTAGGGCAGCGAAGACGTAGTCCTCCACTGCTACTTCTATCTCGGAATCTCTATAGAGCAATTTTATTGTCTTCTCTCTTCCATCGTTCTTTTTCGGGACAGCCATTTAAATGTTTCCCTTTTAAAGAACTATTTTTGTTTAACTAATAACACTTACAATACTGTGCGAACGATGTTGACAGTTTTCACTCACAAATCCACAAAAATGGCATAAAGTCTTCCTTTTACACATACGAAGCCCCTCACCCGCCTCCTATTACTCCCGCCCTAAAGCTATACACTCTCAGCCTTTAGTAGAAATTACTAAAATTACATTCCGTGTACATTTAATGCTTAAATTTAAACATAATTAAATCTGTACAACTTCAAAGACAAACACTCTTCTAATAAACTAGAAAACACACTTCCATGTTCACAAAGGAAGACAATTTTAATTTGTATGTAGAGAAAAATTAAAAATACAATAATACTCAGAACAATAAAATTATATAATAAACTACTTATAATGGCAAATTATGCTATTGTAGTTAAATAATTATATTATTATAGCTACCTATAATAACAAAAAATAGTATTCATTTCACACAACATCTGTATGTACTAGTTATATTTCGGCTAGTATAAATAGAAACTAGACAATATGTAACAGTTATTTTTCATTCAATAAATAAAGAGTTATGGTGTGTTATTCTTCCAAATTAGGAGCGTTGAGAATTGGAGCTCGCAAGAAGAACGCCTGGTCGATTTTCTAGGGCTGTTGATAAAACCTTGTCATCAACTTCGTCAGATGTTCTTGGACGACCTTGGATCTCCGCTAGGAGCATCTTAGCGTTTTTGGTACTTAAATTACGTGGAATTGTCGCTGATTTTGATTCCTTAAACACACAGCAAGCCCGCTCGGGTCCAGTGACCTTAAACGCATTCAACGCTAGCGTTCGCTACGTATGATTCGGTACTACGCGAGTCAAAATCTGATGTTTCACTACAAACACTAAAACCAGCTGTGTCGGTTCTTTCAATATTTATTTTTCAACTGTGAAAGTTGTAAAGTTCCCTTTTAGTCACCCTTATAATACTACATATGAGACGTCAGATTAGTTATATTATTATGATATTGAGAAAAGCCAAGGCTTGGTAAGACATCATGATATACTCCTAAATGTTAATCGATCGTATTGAGATTCCTATTAAAATCAAGTCTGTAGTGAATATTTTTAAATGACTCATTTTTAAAGTACATAATACACACACACACACACACACACACACACACACACACACACACACACACACACATACACACACACGCACGCACACACACACACACACACACACACACACACACACACACACACACACACACACACACACATACATACACACACAAACACACACACACACACACACACACACACATACACACACACACACACACACATACACACACACACACACAGATGTCTACACACGCCCGCACACACACACGCGCGCGCGCTCACGCACACACACACATCACTCACACACACACACACACACACACACACACACACACACACACACACACACACACACACACACACACATACACACACACACACACACATACACACACACACACTCACACACACACGTACACATACACACACACACACACACACAGATACCCACACACACACCCACACACACCGACACTCACACACACATACACACACACATACATACACACACACACACACACACACACACACACACACACACACACACACACACAGATGCCTACACACGCCCGCACACACACACACACACACACACACGCGCGTTCACACACACACACACACACACACACGTCTGCATACTCAAGCACTTTCTCTCTCTAATAATATTTTACTTTTGTATAAAAAATACTCACATATATTTCCTGCCCTTAAAATCCAGTGATTGCTTACCTGGAAAAATAAAATACTCATTTAAAATCCAAAAAAGTTCACATTTTCAATAAACGAATTGGTTTTACATGAAACTAATTAGGCACAATACAATGAAACTAAAAATATTAAATCTTTAGAACTTGAGTGAATTAAAGTAATTTGAAATATAAAGATATTTATATGAGATTTTATAAATAAATTGGGTTTCAGATGCAAGCAAGACGTATAGTTGATAAAGAGTAGTCATAATTAGAACATATTAGTATTCTACTTATGTATATTTGAATGGTTTTTCTAAACATTAGAAATGTAGAACATCAAGAATGAAAACATCAAGAATGAAAACGTAAAAATAACTACACAATTTTAAAATATTACATTTAGATTAAGATAAAAATGTGGCTGACGTTTCAGTGAAGTAAAATTTATTAAGTAATCATATTTTATCTACGTCGAAAAACTGGCCTGGAGATAAAAACAAATTAGTTTTCGAAACGTCACCTAAGTTTGTTATTTAATAAATTACACTTGACTCGCACATCGACCTTGTTTTTATTTTATCTTGTATATCTGAGAGCGGTTAAACATGAATTATAAAGCAAGTTATTTATTAATTATTATACAGTCATTAAATAATAACAAATCATGTCAACAGATACTGTTTGTCATATGAGCAAGAATATTAAAACTACAGTTTCTAGTCTTTGGCTTCAAAGCAGCCGTTTTAGCGAAGTGGATCTTTGTAACTAGAGAAGGTGATCAGAATTCCAAAGGCTTTCACGTCGCGTACAAAGGCGGAGAAATTATTTGTTATAGATCAATGTTGAGCTAACGTTATCTTCAGGTGAATCTATGTATTATATATAGTGGACGCCTTGACTAGCAACAGACTATTTTGTTATGGGTTTGTTACGGTGTTCTGATCTGCTTGAAATTGTTTGAGCTGAACAATTGTCTACTAAAAAAAGAATTTGAATTTTTTGTTTTTTATTTTCTTGTCTCACTGCGCGTTGAAAAAATAGGTCTTGTCCTTCAACCACGTTGTTTGTTTACACGTTAGTTCGTGGTGGTACGAATTAGGGAGCTGACAGAACTAGTATGCTTCGATTTTATCGCCTAGTCGTTAGATCGCGCATAGATTATGGCTGTCAAGCCTATTCATCAGTTCTGAAAACTCTCGATGCCGTCCACCACTCTTAGATTTGCTACGGGTCCGTTTAGAACTAGCCCAATCCTTATTCTTCTTGTCGAGGCTGGGGAACGTTCCTTGTCAAAACGACGTCATATGTTACAAATATCGTACATTTCTGGTTTTCGAGCTAATCTAATCATCCGGGATTTAAAATGGTCTTTCATAACCCATATGCATCTATTTATGATCTACGTCAACGTTCACCCGTGTCATCGCATTCTCTCGCCAACTAAATATACTATTTAAAATTTAATATATGGATTTTAAAATAATTACATATTTATTTATTTATTATAGTATAGAATTATTCATGTTACTTAGTGTCTAGAGTTTAATTATTTTTAACTTATTTATTTTCTACATCAAGTGTTATTCATATTGTTATAGATTTATTCCTACTTTGTTTTTTTTTATTGTTATGTTTTTCTTTATTGTTAGGTACGTATTTATTGTAGTATATTTATTTTTATATTATTACTGTTATGTTTCGTAAATTTTGTTTTGTTGTATTTATTTAATTTAATTATATTTTGTTTTACGTAACTATTTTAGTATTACATTTTCTGTTACTTCAAGTGTTAACCACACTTGGTTTTTCGCCAGGAAAAGAAAATGTTTACACGTTGAGTATATGGAAGAGAGTTCATGTTTTTAAAGCAACGAGGTTTTCAAGACTTGCCAATAATTAATGGCTTCAGTTTTCCGGTTCCGTTTTAATTACAGATACATTGTTGACACATTGTCTATATATTAGACATATTGATAATACTTCATACTGAAAGCTAAATATCTAGCTGAATTTACCTAGGTTGAGAGAAGCTGTCGTCCTCTCCCCCATTCTTTGAAGGTTACTATGGGGTAAGTTACACTTATATACCCAATAAAATTTCACACAGCTCTAGTTATACTTAAAATTCATTTAAAATAGGTAAATACAACATTGATTTTTGACAAAAAATAATTTGAAATGCATACTATATTATCCAAAGATTTTTTTCTAATCCTTGTTGTTTTTGATGATTGTTTTACCATATTCTATTTTCACTTTTAAAAACACAATCTAATTATCAGGTAGAAAAGCGGCAGTCGTTCTCTTACGTTAAAGAACTAAAAGTGTTTTCATTTTGAACGAAAAATTAAAGCAGCGAGACATTCTTTCTAGAAAGTTTCTGTTTAGATTTAATAAAGAAAACCGCGGACAAAATTTAACTTTCTGAATCCAATTATATATCCCGCCTTAACTAGTTTAGTTGTTAAATTTAACTTTGCAAATCTTCATTTGTTTTAATATTTAACAGTAAAATACTTTATGAAATAACGCATGATCAGCATGAAAGTATTTACTTTCGTTGAAGTTTAAATTTACTATGAACAAAAATGAATGTTTCTGTTTTCTATAAGAATACTATTGAATACTAACTTATTGAAAATCAAGAAAGTTTAACACTGAATTAATGTCGTAATATTTCCTGCCTCCTGAATTAACGTCTCAGAATAAGTCTGAGAGATGCTGTAAGCAAAATAATAATAAAGTGCGTTAAAGGTTATAATGTGAGAAAGAAACAAGAGAAAGAAATAAAGAAAGAAAGAAACTTATTTCATTCCACATAAATACAAGTTGTTTGTAACTGGACGTGAGAAATAATACCCATTGAAACCATTAATATCATCTAGCTCTGGTCAAGCGTTACTATTATTATAAAATACAGCAATTAAGTTAGTTTAATATTAATTTTACTGTAATGTAAAATGAGTCTTTACTTTAATGCTACCGAACGCGTGCCGAGTCTCTGCAATTTGCACTTGTACCACTAAAATAATAATATACATTTTGAAATAAAATATTATTTTCTTAATATTGCACCTAAAACTATCTACAAAAGTGGATTAATAAAGTAAATGAAAAAACAAAATTTTCCATGAAAAAGAGTCAAAATAAGAGTTGTAACAACTGTTTCACAAAAGCCCTTGCATCGCGCCTTACGAACGATGTTGCATGAATGCCAGTACAACTGCATTGTATTAACCCTTATGTTACCAGCATTACCAGACAACACAAATATTTACAGTGTATACCTTAGTTATAGCCCTACTCATCACCTTCCGCAGACCTAATTGTTTTATATACTAACTTTTCAGTTATCAAAAAATATATTTTATTAGTCTACTTCTTATTCTGTTTAACAAGATTAAATATTTTTGGCCATATAAAATTGACCCTCTTATTATCCTAAAAACGTACCCTAAAAACACTTGTGGGACAAGCAGTCCTTGACACACACGTCTTGATTTCTGCTACATTCTATTAGGCATATTGCTACTACAAATATAAAGTACTTTCAGTGATTATAAAATAATTTTGTTTATTTTTTTATTTTTAATTACAAAGTTATTTACTTCTTCTCAAATTTCAAGGCTATAAATGAGTTTAGATCGTTTGATAGTGGATTAGAGGAGAAAGTTTCTCGTTTAGAAAACTCCTCGTAAAATAAATATGCCATATGTTTACCCAGCTCCATTTCCAGGAATACGACGTGAGACTTCGCATATATATTTTTCCGCCCAGAGGGAATGTCAGACATTTGATGGTGTACAATCACAAGGGTAGCAAATTAACAGACGTACAATGGCAGGGTAGCCAATAGACAAACATCTAATTACTGGGTAGCAATTCAATAGACATGCAACCACGGGGTAGCTAATTAAAAAACATACAACCACAAAGAAGAAAATTAACAGACGTAAAATCACAGGTTATCAAATAAACAGACATACAATCACGGGGTAGCTAATTAAAAAACATACAACCACAGGGAAGAAAATTAACAGACATAAAATCACAGGCTATCAAATAAACAGACATACAATCACGGGGTAACTAGTTAAAAAACATACAACCACAAAGAAGAAAATTAACAGACGTAAAACCACGGGGTAACTAATTAAAAAAACATACAACCACAGGGAAGAAAATTAACAGACATAAAATCACAGGCTATCAAATAAACAGACATACAATCACGGGGTAACTAATTAAAAAACATACAACCACAGGGAAGAAGATTAACACACGTAAAATCACAGGTTATCAAATAAACAGACATACAATCACGGGGTAGCTAATTAAAAAACATACAACCACAGGGAAGAAAATTAACAGACATAAAATCACAGGCTATCAAATAAACAGACATACAATCACGGGGTAACTAATTAAAAAACATATAACCACAGGGAAGAAAAATAACAGACATAAAATCACAAGGTAGCATATCAACAGACATACAATCACTCGGTATCAGGTTAAGAGACACATAATCACAGGGTATCAAATAAACAGACATACAACCACAGGGTAGCTAATTAACAAATATACAATTACAGGAAAGCAAATTAACAGTTATAGAATTACAGAGTAGAAAATTAACAGATATACAATCGCAGGGAAGCAAATTAACAGAGATACAATCACAAGATAGCAAATTAATAGACATACAATGACAAGGTACCAAATTAACAGACATACAATCATAGAAGAGGAAATTAACTGACATACAATCACAGGGTAGCAAATAAAAGTTGCGTTTTTTATATTGTGCAATTTCGTGATCTAAAGAAAAAAATCGATACACATTGATTCCGAAACGTTTAACGACATCGATTTACTGTTACATCATTCTCTTATGGTAATCAAATCTTTGTTAATTTTAAAACAAGATTGGTGAGGAGTGTGTGTGTAACGGGTAGAATTGTCAGATAAAACTTATATGTATCAGATAAAGATTACCATATATTTGCAAATTTAATATATTGTTAGTAAAATTATAAATAGTAATGCCTCGAGAACCCTGAGGGATCTTTTCATTCACAATTCACAAATTTTGATCCACCTTGGGAATTCCCATTCCGAGTACGATGCGTTCGTCCCCTTAGGTATGAACCCTTAGTATTGCAATGCTAACTCTCTCATTCAATCTTTTATAGTTCCTTAAACAAGGAACTTTTTATCTAGATCAACAAGGTGAAGTCTTCAAGGAATCAATAAACAGAGCACTACAATTTCTTTAAACTATTGCAAAAGCTTTCTGTAAAAATAATAACTGCAATTTCATTACTTTTTACTGCTTCGAATTAAAGAATTTGTTTATATCAAAAAGTGTAGTAACCTCACATTTAAAAAATTTACTACATAACTGATAATAAAGCAAAACGTCTTTAATTTTACAAAATATCGTTTAAATAATTCATTTTTACACTCGTAGTATTGTTTAAATAAATGCGTTTGATTTTCGAGTCAGTTCAACTATTTATTTAAACAAGAAACTTTTCAATAACGCATATGTCTTTAGTCCAACAAAACATAAGTACAGATTAAAATTTTCAATACTATTTACAATAGTTCACAAATAAAAATGTTTTTATTCCTTGAATTGTAAGTGATTTTAACTGTAGTAGTAGTCAGGGTTTTTCATGTTTTTGTTACAATTAAATATGTAATAGTTCATTATTGTTATGTTAATGTTATTTAAAAATTGTTGACGATACCCAATTTAGTGGTTTTTGTAATGTTTTATCATTGTAAGGAATTTCGTTGCAGCTATGTTTATTTGTGAACTATTGTTATTGTTGTCGATAATTTTAGTTGTTTACTCATACATTGTAGCCTTGAAGGTAATAACGTATCCGTTATTGAAACGTTGCCTCTATAAATAAATAGTTGTACCTGACTTGCAATTCAAAAGCGTTTTTTTAAACAATATCTCTTTTAAATTTTTTAAAATTCGATGTAAGGAATGGTTTATTAGTTTATTTGAAAAATCACTCGCAATAAACTAATATTATTTGTACGTTATAAGACATTTGAAATAATAGGTGTTGAGAATATTCAAATTACACAGAAAGGGAAACATCAGATCCACAGAGAAGGGAACATCCGTTCCACAGAGAAAGGAACATCAATTCCACAGAGAAGAGAAGATCAGTTCCACAGAGAAAGGAACATCAATTCCACAGAGAAGGGAACATCAGATCCATAGAGAAGGGAACATCAGATCCACAGAAAAGGGAACATAAGATCCACAGAGAAGGGAATATCAGTTCCACAGAGAAGGGATCATCAGATCCACAGAGAAGGGAACATCAGTTCCACAGAGAAGAGAATTTCAGTTCCACAGAGAAGGAAACATCAGTTCCACAGAGAAGGGAAGATCAGTTCCACAGAAAAGGGAACATCAGATCCACAGAGAAGGGAACATCAGATCCACAGAGAAGGGAAAATCAGTTCCACAGAGAAGAGAACATCAGTTCCACAGAGAAGGAAACATCGGATCCATAGAGAAAGGAATATCAGATCCACAGAGAAGGGATCAACAGATCCACAGAGAAGGGAGCATCGGATCCATAGAGAAGGGAACATCAGATCCACAAAGAAGGGAACATCAGATCCACAGAGAACGGAACATCAGTTCCATAGACGGGTAGGAAACACTAGCAGAGATTTTTTTATCCAAGAAGATCAGTAATATTTTATTCCATAACTGGAGATAGAAATTTGCTTTCGGTTTGGATTTCCTAATGAGATAAATCAAATCGTTTAGGTGGAAACAAGTTAACCACTTGGCAAGAGGCTTGATATTGGAAAATGTAAAAAAATAATACCCCTCTTTAGTTTGTATGCAAAACTAAGCTATTCAAGACAGTTTTGTTTCCAAGGAAGGTTTTATATTAAAATATATACAGAATATTTTTATGTAATACATGAAAGATTTAACGTTTTGTTAACACGGAGTTTAACATTCGCTAGACATTTAGGAAGAAAATATGAATTATAAATTTATCTTTGTGTTACAGGGCTGATGAAAACTGTCAGGAATAAGGGTGGGGGTGAATGAACTCACCCTTGTTTCAATCGGCTTACGTCTCCTCGCAACGTACAGTCTTAAGCCATCTTGAATTAAGCCCGACATTATACAGCTTTACAGGTAGCCATTTTAACAACATATGTTGTAAACAGAATAAACAAAAACAGATTTATGGGAAGATCGGTAACTGTATTGTGCATTGTGGATAGAAAATGTTTTTAGTTGAAGTGATTTCTCTTACTAATTAAAAATTCAATATGTTGCATAGACATTACACATGTGCATATATATATATATATATATATATATATATATATATATAACTTTTTAAGGTTATAAAATTTTACCCAATAATATTACATAGTAATTAATTTAATTATGTTGTATAACATTTACTTATAAAATACCTTTTGAGGCTAATAAATTTTACGCTCCTAATAAATAATTTAATTATATTGCAGAAGATAAGACATTGCCATATATATATATATATATATATATATATATATATATATATATATATATATATATATAAAACGTTTAGAGGCTATTAAATTTTACTTTCATATTAATTAATTTAATTATATTGTATCAGATAACGCTTGGACATTTGCGTTCTCTGAATATTCCTGCGTTTTCTTGCAACGTGGGGGAATACAGGAAGCAACCGTACGTTTATTTTTTATAGAAATGACGCTGGAAACAGAAAATCTAGAATTACATTGAAAGATATGAAGAAGAAAGATAAATAGAAAGATGAGGGAAAAAATTAAGAAAGGGACAAAAGTGAACTGCAATTAGATGTTTCATAATTTTATGTTTACTGAAGTTGTATTGAGATAGTAATGTATATTAGTGATGAAGCCAGCACTGTCACCGAAACTATTCTGTATTAATAAACCACTGTGTCGGGAAACTCTGGATAAACCATTTATAGGAAATGTTCTCACTAGCCAAGCACTAGCTTAAAGTAATGCACCACTGTGTCGGGAAACTCTGGATAAACCATTTATAGAAAATGTTCTCACTAGCCAAGCACTAACTTAAAGTAATGCATCACTGTGTCGGGAAACTCTGGATAAACCATTTATAGGAAATGTTCTCACTAGCCAAGCACTAACTTAAAGTAATGCACCACTGTGTCGGGAAACTCTGGATAAACCATTTATAGGAAATGTTCTCACTAGCCAAGCACTAACTTAAAGTAATGCACCACTGTGTCGGGAAACTCTGGATAAACCATTTATAGGAAATGTTCTCACTAGCCAAGCACTAGCTTAAAGTAATGCACCACTGTGTCGGGAAACTCTGGATAAACCATTTATAGGAAATGTTCTCACTAGCCAAGCACTAACTTAAAGTAATGCATCACTGTGTCGGGAAACTCTGGATAAACCATTTATAGGAAATGTTCTCACTAGCCAAGCACTAACTTAAAGTAATGCATCACTGTGTCGGGAAACTCTGGATAAATCATTTATAGGAAATGTTCTCATTAGCCAAGCACTAACCTAATGTAATGCACCATTGTGTCGAGAAACTCTGGATAAACCATTTATAGGAAATGTTCTCACTAGCCAAGCACTAACTTAATGTAATGCATCACTGTGTCGGGAAACTCTGGATAAACCATTTATAGGAAATGTTCTCACTAGCCAAGCACTAACTTAAAGTAATGCATCACTGTGTCGGGAAACTCTGGATAAACCATTTATAGGAAATGTTCTCACTAGCCAAGCACTAACTTAAAGTAATGCATCACTGTGTCGAGAAACTCTGGATAAAACATTTATAGGAAATGTTCTCACTAGCCAAGCACTAACCTAATGTAATGCACCACTGTGTCGAGAAACTCTGGGTAAACCATTTATAGGAAATGTTCTCACTAGCCAAGCACTAACTTAATGTAATGCATCACTGTGTCGGGAAACTCTGGATAAACCATTTATAGGAAATGTTCTCACTAGCCAAGCACTAACTTAATGTAATGCATCACTGTGTCGGGAAACTCTGGATAAACCATTTATAGGAAATGTTCTCACTAGCCAAGCACTAACTTAATGTAATGCATCACTGTGTCGAGAAACTCTGGATAAACCATTTATAGGAAATGTTCTCACTAGCCAAGCACTAACCTAATGTAATGCACCACTGTGTCGGGAAACTCTGGATAAACCATTTATAGGAAATGTTCTCACTAGCCAAGCACTAACTTAAAGTAATGCACCACTGTGTCGAGAAACTCTGGATAAACCATTTATAGGAAATGTTCTCACTAGCCAAGCACTAACCTAATGTAATGCACCACTGTATCGAGAAACTCTGGATAAACCATTTATAGGAAATGTTCTCACTAGCCAAGCACTAACTTAAAGTAATGCATCACTGTGTCGAGAAACTCTGGATAAACCATTTATAGGGAATGTTCTCACTAGCCAAGCACTAACCTAATGTAATGCACCACTGTGTCGGGAAACTCTGGATAAACCATTTATAGGAAATGTTCTCTTTAGCCAAGCACTAACTTAATGTAATGCATATGTTGAGACAGTTTTTGTATGAACGATGTTATTATACCTAACAAGTTGTGGTTTATGTAGTAAACTGTGTTGCATTGTGTAGTTTATATTTTTATTGTCTTAAGATGAGTCAAAAAAATACGAAACCCAATAGGAAAATGTATTTACTTTTTTTTTGTTTGAGTGTCATGACTGTATTTGTCTTATTTTAAAAATGCTAATAAAGCTATACAAAATTAACGCTACAGAAATAAAAATTTAACTTGTTCGCAATGGAACTATATTTGCTTTAAATTAGAAAGTTTACAATCAACGGTATGTTCTATATAATTCAAGAATTTGTTCGTGTTTTAACATTAGTACGTTAGGGACTATGGTTTTATTTATTAACGAGTTTGAAGCACCTTTGAAGTGGGCGGTGTATTTGTGTATTTTGTATTAAGTGTGGGCAGAAATGCCTGGCTTAGCGTAGGGAAGGCTGGAGAAGTGGTTGGAAGAAACATTATTTCGCTCTACAACAAGTTTCCAGACATTTCCATTTCTTTATACATTTCTGGAGACTTAACTTCGTTCTTTTAACTACATAGATATATATTAAAAGCCGAAATATTATTTATTTGAAACTACCATTGTAAAAAAGGAAATATTTACTGAATATTAACGTTATTTTATACGAAATTGTATTTTTTTTTTGGTTTAAAAAGTTTTATTCCACATAAAAGTACACGTCATTAGAAAATAGAACAATTTCACTTCAGAGTAAAGTTATTTTACTAAAGGCACAATATAACACTTAACTTGTAACGTAATGTTTAAAATAATTAATTAAATTTAAAGGAATATGGTATGTTTGGTACTTACAGGACAGGGAAAATGCAGGTTTAATGAAATGATTTTAAAAATATTTTACTTATCTAAACATTTTCCATATTTTACTTATCTACAAGTTTTAATTCCAAACCCTATGCAATTAATTGTATCTAAACCCATTTAATGCACGTAACTGTTGTAGAAAGCATTCTTGGATTTGCTATTTTCAATATTATTGTAGCTTACAATTCTTTCAATGCACTCAGTTTTATAACATATTTCTCTGATATCAAATTCTATTACGTTTAGGCGTTTGTTGTGATAATAAACAGCTGAAGAGCGAATCGCTGTGTATTTTGAAACCGAAATTCCAATTCCGACCAATAAAATTCTGTTATATCTTGTGTCTGAAACACACACACACACACACACACACACACACACACACACACACACACACACACACACACACACACACACACACTCACTCACACACACACACACACACACACACACACACAGATATACACGCTCCTACACACACACACACACACACACACACACACACACACACAAACACACATAAACACACACACACACACACACACACACACAGATATACACGCTCGCACGCTCACACACACACACACACACACAAACGCACACACATACACACACACACACACACACACACACACACACACAGATATACACGCTCGCACGCTCACACACACACACACACACACACGTTCGCGAGCACGCACACACACACACACACACACACACACACACACATAATACAGACGATAAAGCAAATCATAAATTTTAACCTTTGTCTTTTTAACTGGCATGGGATATAATAGTGGAGTAAAATGTGACTGAAAATCTTTTCACTTATCAGTGTATGACATTTTGTGACGTGTTTCAAATTATACATAATTAACTCCACAATTCAATATTGAAACTAATACTAATTAAACTATAAATTAGAACCCTGCTGTATATTTTCAGACGAAATATAATGAAGTAAATTATACTGTCTATTATATTTATTTAATTATTATTACCATTGGAAGTGTAACAATAAACGTATTGTTAAAAAGTAAATACAGTATTTATTGTAATTAAATTTGGCCCAATTGTGGTGTTCAGTAATACATGCAGAGTAAACCATAAAATATTAGAAAACCAGGGAAATGTTTAAATATTTGAATTAGCTTAACGGTATTGTCAGAATGTATTTAAGCACATCGCTGGAAAACACTTGCTCAAGCTGCGAACAGCACTCAGAACCTATTACTATGTCGAGGAGAATGTTTGTCCATTGGATCGTTTCCGTGAAGCAGAAACACGCACGATTACAAGTAACAGTATTGTCAGAATGTATTTAACTACATCGCTGGAAAACACTTGCTCAAGCTGCGAACAGCACTCAGAACCTATTACTATGTCGAGGAGAATGTTTGTTCATTGGATCGTTTCCGTGAAGCAGAAACACGCACGATTACAAGTAACAGTATTGTCAGAATGTATTTAAGCACATCGTTGGAAAACACTTGCTCAAGCTGCGAACAGCACTCAGAACCTATTACTATGTCGAGGAGAATGTTTGTCCATTGGATCGTTTCCGTGAAGCAGAAACACGCACGATTACAAGTAACAGTATTGTCAGAATGTATTTAAGCACATCGCTGGAAAACACTTGCTCAAGCTGCGAACAGCACTCAGAACCTATTACTATGTCGAGGAGAGTGTTTGTCCATTGGATCGTTTCCGTGAAGCAGAAACACGCACGATTACAAGTAACAGTATTGTCAGAATGTATTTAACTATATCGCTGGAAAACACTTGCTCAAGCTGCGAACAGCACTCAGAACCTATTACTATGTCGAGGAGAGTGTTTGTCCACTGGATCGTTTCCGTGAAGCAGAAACACGCACGATTACAAGTAACAGTATTGTCAGAATGTATTTAACTACATCGCTGGAAAACACTTGCTCAAGCTGCGAACAGCACTCAGAACCTATTACTATGTCGAGGAGAGTGTTTGTCCATTGGATCGTTTCCGTGAAGCAGAAACACGCACGATTACAAGTAACAGTATTGTCAGAATGTATTTAACTACATCGCTGGAAAACACTTGCTCAAGCTGCGAACAGCACTCAGAACCTATTACTATGTCGAGGAGAGTGTTTGTCCATTGGATCGTTTCCGTGAAGCAGAAACACGCACGATTACAAGTAACAGTATTGTCAGAATGTATTTAACTACATCGCTGGAAAACACTTGCTCAAGCTGCGAACAGCGCTCAGAACCTATTACTATGTCGAGGAGAGTGTTTGTCCGTTGGATCGTTTCCGTGAAGCAGAAACACGCACGATTACAAGTAACAGTATTGTCAGAATGTATTTAAGCACATCGCTGGAAAACACTTGCTCAAGCTGCGAACAGCACTCAGAACCTATTACTATGTCGAGGAGAATGTTTGTCCATTGGATCGTTTCCGTGAAGCAGAAACACGCACGATTACAAGTAACAGTATTGTCAGAATGTATTTAAGCACATCGCTGGAAAACTCTTGCTCAAGCTGCGAACAGCACTCAGAACCTATTACTATGTCGAGGAGAATGTTTGTCCATTGGATCGTTTCCGTGAAGCAGAAACACGCACGATTACAAGTAACAGTATTGTCAGAATGTATTTAACTACATCGCTGGAAAACACTTGCTCAAGCTGCGAACAGCACTCAGAACCTATTACTACGTCGAGGAGAATGTTTGTCCATTGGATCGTTTCCGTGAAGCAGAAACACGCACGATTACAAGTAACAGTATTGTCAGAATGTATTTAACTACATCGCTGGAAAACACTTGCTCAAGCTGCGAACAGCACTCAGACCCTATTACTATGTCGAGGAGAATGTTTGTCCATTGGATCGTTTCCGTGAAGCAGAAACACGCACGATTACAAGTAACAGTATTGTCAGAATGTATTTAAGCACATCGCTGGAAAACACTTGCTCAAGCTGCGAACAGCACTCAGAACCTATTACTATGTCCAGGAGAGTGTTTGTCCATTGGATCGTTTCCGTGAAGCAGAAACACGCACGATTACAAGTAACAGTATTGTCAGAATGTATTTAACTACATCGCTGGAGAACACTTGCTCAAGCTGCGAACAGCACTCAGAACCTATTACTATGTCGAGGAGAATATTTGTCCATTGGATCGTTTCCGTGAAGCAGAAACACGCACGATTACAAGTAACAGTATTGTCAGAATGTATTTAACTACATCGCTGGAAAACACTTGCTCAAGCTGCGAACAGCACTCAGAACCTATTACTATGTCGAGGAGAGTGTTTGTCCATTGGATCGTTTCCGTGAAGCAGAAACACGCACGATTACAAGTAACAGTATTGTCAGAATGTATTTAACTACATCGCTGGAAAACACTTGCTCAAGCTGCGAACAGCACTCAGAACCTATTACTATGTCGAGGAGAATGTTTGTCCATTAGATCGTTTCCGTGAAGCAGAAACACGCACGATTACAAGTAACAGTATTGTCAGAATGTATTTAACTACATCGCTGGAAAACACTTGCTCAAGCTGCGAACAGCACTCAGAACCTATTACTATGTCGAGGAGAATGTTTGTTCATTGGATCGTTTCCGTGAAGCAGAAACACGCACGATTACAAGTAACAGTATTGTCAGAATGTATTTAACTACATCGCTGGAAAACACTTGCTCAAGCTGCGAACAGCACTCAGAACCTATTACTATGTCGAGGAGAATGTTTGTCCATTGGATCGTTTCCGTGAAGCAGAAACACGCACGATTACAAGTAACAGTATTGTCAGAATGTATTTAAGCACATCGCTGGAAAACACTGCTCAAGCTGCGAACAGCACTCAGAACCTATTACTATGTCGAGGAGAATGTTTGTCCATTAGATCGTTTCCGTGAAGCAGAAACACGCACGATTACAAGTGACAGTATTGTCAGAATGTATTTAACTACATCGCTGGAGAACACTTGCTCAAGCTGCGAACAGAACTCAGAACCTATTACTATGTCGAGGAGAATGTTTGTTCATTGGATCGTTTCCGTGAAGCAGAAACACGCACGATTACAAGTAACAGTATTGTCAGAATGTATTTAACTACATCGCTGGAAAACACTTGCTCAAGCTGCGAACAGCACTCAGAACCTATTACTATGTCGAGGAGAATGTTTGTCCATTGGATCGTTTCCGTGAAGCAGAAACACGCACGATTACAAGTAACAGTATTGTCAGAATGTATTTAACTACATCGCTGGAAAACACTTGCTCAAGCTGCGAACAGCACTCAGAACCTATTACTATGTCGAGGAGAATGTTTGTCCATTAGATCGTTTCCGTGAAGCAGAAACACGCACGATTACAAGTAACAGTATTGTCAGAATGTATTTAACTACATCGCTGGAAAACACTTGCTCAAGCTGCGAACAGCACTCAGAACCTATTACTATGTCGAGGAGAATGTTTGTCCATTGGATCGTTTCCGTGAAGCAGAAACACGCACGATTACAAGTAACAGTATTGTCAGAATGTATTTAAGCACATCGCTGGAAAACACTTGCTCAAGCTGCGAACAGCACTCAGAACCTATTACTATGTCGAGGAGAATGTTTGTCCATTGGATCGTTTCCGTGAAGCAGAAACACGCACGATTACAAGTAACAGTATTGTCAGAATGTATTTAACTACATCGCTGGAAAACCTTGCTCAAGCTGCGAACAGCACTCAGAACCTATTACTATGTCGAGGAGAATGTTTGTCCATTGGATCGTTTCCGTGAAGCAGAAACACGCACGATTACAAGTAACAGTATTGTCAGAATGTATTTAAGCACATCGCTGGAAAACACTTGCTCAAGCTGCGAACAGCACTCAGAACCTATTACTATGTCGAGGAGAATGTTTGTCCATTGGATCGTTTCCGTGAAGCAGAAACACGCACGAACACAAGTAACAGTATTGTCAGAATGTATTTAAGCACATCGCTGGAAAACACTTGCTCAAGCTGCGAACAGCACTCAGAACCTATTACTATGTCGAGGAGAATGTTTGTCCATTGGATCGTTTCCGTGAAGCAGAAACACGCACGATTACAAGTAACAGTATTGTCAGAATGTATTTAAGCACATCGCTGGAAAACACTTGCTCAAGCTGCGAACAGCACTCAGAACCTAGTACTATGTCGAGGAGAATGTTTGTCCATTAGATCGTTTCCATGAAGCAGAAACACGCACGATTACAAGTAACAGTATTGTCAGAATGTATTTAACTACATCGCTGGAAAACCTTGCTCAAGCTGCGAACAGCACTCAGAACCTATTACTATGTCGAGGAGAATGTTTGTCCATTAGATCGTTTCCGTGAAGCAGAAACACGCACGATTACAAGTAACAGTATTGTCAGAATGTATTTAACTACATCGCTGGAAAACCTTGCTCAAGCTGCGAACAGCACTCAGAACCTATTACTATGTCGAGGAGAATGTTTGTCCATTAGATCGTTTCCGTGAAGCAGAAACACGCACGATTACAAGTAACAGTATTGTCAGAATGTATTTAACTACATCGCTGGAAAACCTTGCTCAAGCTGCGAACAGCACTCAGAACCTATTACTATGTCGAGGAGAATGTTTGTCCATTAGATCGTTTCCGTGAAGCAGAAACACGCACGATTACAAGTAACAGTATTGTCAGAATGTATTTAACTACATCGCTGGAAAACCTTGCTCAAGCTGCGAACAGCGCTCAGAACCTATTACTATGTCGAGGAGAATGTTTGTCCATTAGATCGTTTCCGTGAAGCAGAAACACGCACGATTACAAGTAACAGTATTGTCAGAATGTATTTAACTACATCGCTGGAAAACCTTGCTCAAGCTGCGAACAGCACTCAGAACCTATTACTATGTCGAGGAGAGTGTTTGTCCATTGGATCGTTTCCGTGAAGCAGAAACACGCACGATTACAAGTAACAGTATTGTCAGAATGTATTTAACTACATCGCTGGAAAACCTTGCTCAAGCTGCGAACAGCACTCAGAACCTATTACTATGTCGAGGAGAATGTTTGTCCATTAGATCGTTTCCGTGAAGCAGAAACACGCACGATTACAAGTAACAGTATTGTCAGAATGTATTTAACTACATCGCTGGAAAACACTTGCTCAAGCTGCGAACAGCACTCAGAACCTATTACTATGTCGAGGAGAGTGTTTGTCCATTAGATCGTTTCCGTGAAGCAGAAACACGCACGATTACAAGTAACAGTATTGTCAGAATGTATTTAACTACATCGCTGGAAAACCTTGCTCAAGCTGCGAACAGCACTCAGAACCTATTACTATGTCGAGGAGAATGTTTGTCCATTAGATCGTTTCCGTGAAGCAGAAACACGCACGATTACAAGTAACAGTATTGTCAGAATGTATTTAACTACATCGCTGGAAAACACTTGCTCAAGCTGCGAACAGCACTCAGAACCTATTACTATGTCGAGGAGAATGTTTGTCCATTAGATCGTTTCCGTGAAGCAGAAACACGCACGATTACAAGTAACAGTATTGTCAGAATGTATTTAACTACATCGCTGGAAAACACTTGCTCAAGCTGCGAACAGCACTCAGAACCTATTACTATGTCGAGGAGAGTGTTTGTCCATTAGATCGTTTCCGTGAAGCAGAAACACGCACGATTACAAGTAACAGTATTGTCAGAATGTATTTAACTACATCGCTGGAAAACCTTGCTCAAGCTGCGAACAGCACTCAGAACCTATTACTATGTCGAGGAGAATGTTTGTCCATTAGATCGTTTCCGTGAAGCAGAAACACGCACGATTACAAGTAACAGTATTGTCAGAATGTATTTAACTACATCGCTGGAAAACACTTGCTCAAGCTGCGAACAGCACTCAGAACCTATTACTATGTCGAGGAGAATGTTTGTCCATTAGATCGTTTCCGTGAAGCAGAAACACGCACGATTACAAGTAACAGTATTGTCAGAATGTATTTAACTACATCGCTGGAAAACACTTGCTCAAGCTGCGAACAGCACTCAGAACCTATTACTATGTCGAGGAGAGTGTTTGTCCATTGGATCGTTTCCGTGAAGCAGAAACACGCACGATTACAAGTAACAGTATTGTCAGAATGTATTTAACTACATCGCTGGAAAACCTTGCTCAAGCTGCGAACAGCACTCAGAACCTATTACTATGTCGAGGAGAATGTTTGTCCATTAGATCGTTTCCGTGAAGCAGAAACACGCACGATTACAAGTAACAGTATTGTCAGAATGTATTTAACTACATCGCTGGAAAACCTTGCTCAAGCTGCGAACAGCACTCAGAACCTATTACTATGTCGAGGAGAGTGTTTGTCCGTTGGATCGTTTCCGTGAAGCAGAAACACGCACGATTACAAGTAACAGTATTGTCAGAATGTATTTAAGCACATCGCTGGAAAACCTTGCTCAAGCTGCGAACAGCACTCAGAACCTATTACTATGTCGAGGAGAGTGTTTGTCCGTTGGATCGTTTCCGTGAAGCAGAAACACGCACGATTACAAGTAACAGTATTGTCAGAATGTATTTAACTACATCGCTGGAAAACCTTGCTCAAGCTGCGAACAGCACTCAGAACCTATTACTATGTCGAGGAGAGTGTTTGTCCGTTGGATCGTTTCCGTGAAGCAGAAACACGCACGATTACAAGTAACAGTATTGTCAGAATGTATTTAACTACATCGCTGGAAAACCTTGCTCAAGCTGCGAACAGCACTCAGAACCTATTACTATGTCGAGGAGAGTGTTTGTCCGTTGGATCGTTTCCGTGAAGCAGAAACACGCACGATTACAAGTAACAGTATTGTCAGAATGTATTTAACTACATCGCTGGAAAACCTTGCTCAAGCTGCGAACAGCACTCAGAACCTATTACTATGTCGAGGAGAGTGTTTGTCCGTTGGATCGTTTCCGTGAAGCAGAAACACGCACGATTACAAGTAACAGTATTGTCAGAATGTATTTAACTACATCGCTGGAAAACCTTGCTCAAGCTGCGAACAGCACTCAGAACCTATTACTATGTCGAGGAGAATGTTTGTCCATTAGATCGTTTCCGTGAAGCAGAAACACGCACGATTACAAGTAACAGTATTGTCAGAATGTATTTAACTACATCGCTGGAAAACCTTGCTCAAGCTGCGAACAGCACTCAGAACCTATTACTATGTCGAGGAGAGTGTTTGTCCGTTGGATCGTTTCCGTGAAGCAGAAACACGCACGATTACAAGTAACAGTATTGTCAGAATGTATTTAACTACATCGCTGGAAAACACTTGCTCAAGCTGCGAACAGCACTCAGAACCTATTACTATGTCGAGGAGAATGTTTGTCCATTGGATCGTTTCCGTGAAGCAGAAACACGCACGATTACAAGTAACAGTATTGTCAGAATGTATTTAAGCACATCGCTGGAAAACACTGCTCAAGCTGCGAACAGCACTCAGAACCTATTACTATGTCGAGGAGAATGTTTGTCCATTGGATCGTTTCCGTGAAGCAGAAACACGCACGATTACAAGTAACAGTATTGTCAGAATGTATTTAACTACATCGCTGGAAAACCTTGCTCAAGCTGCGAACAGCACTCAGAACCTATTACTATGTCGAGGAGAGTGTTTGTCCATTGGATCGTTTCCGTGAAGCAGAAACACGCACGATTACAAGTAACAGTATTGTCAGAATGTATTTAAGCACATCGCTGGAAAACACTGCTCAAGCTGCGAACAGCACTCAGAACCTATTACTATGTCGAGGAGAATGTTTGTCCATTGGATCGTTTCCGTGAAGCAGAAACACGCACGATTACAAGTAACAGTATTGTCAGAATGTATTTAACTACATCGCTGGAAAACCTTGCTCAAGCTGCGAACAGCACTCAGAACCTATTACTATGTCGAGGAGAATGTTTGTCCATTAGATCGTTTCCGTGAAGCAGAAACACGCACGATTACAAGTAACAGTATTGTCAGAATGTATTTAACTACATCGCTGGAAAACCTTGCTCAAGCTGCGAACAGCACTCAGAACCTATTACTATGTCGAGGAGAATGTTTGTCCATTAGATCGTTTCCGTGAAGCAGAAACACGCACGATTACAAGTAACAGTATTGTCAGAATGTATTTAACTACATCGCTGGAAAACACTGCTCAAGCTGCGAACAGCACTCAGAACCTATTACTATGTCGAGGAGAATGTTTGTCCATTAGATCGTTTCCGTGAAGCAGAAACACGCACGAATACAAGTAACAGTATTGTCAGAATGTATTTAACTACATCGCTGGAAAACCTTGCTCAAGCTGCGAACAGCACTCAGAACCTATTACTATGTCGAGGAGAATGTTTGTCCATTAGATCGTTTCCGTGAAGCAGAAACACGCACGATTACAAGTAACAGTATTGTCAGAATGTATTTAACTACATCGCTGGAAAACCTTGCTCAAGCTGCGAACAGCACTCAGAACCTATTACTATGTCGAGGAGAATGTTTGTCCATTAGATCGTTTCCGTGAAGCAGAAACACGCACGATTACAAGTAACAGTATTGTCAGAATGTATTTAACTACATCGCTGGAAAACTCTTGCTCAAGCTGCGAACAGCACTCAGAACCTATTACTATGTCGAGGAGAATATTTGTCCATTGGATCGTTTCCGTGAAGCAGAAACACGCACGATTACAAGTAACAGTATTGTCAGAATGTATTTAAGCACATCGCTGGAAAACACTTGCTCAAGCTGCGAACAGCACTCAGAACCTATTACTATGTCGAGGAGAATATTTGTCCATTGGATCGTTTCCGTGAAGCAGAAACACGCACGATTACAAGTAACAGTATTGTCAGAATGTATTTAAGCACATCGCTGGAAAACACTTGCTCAAGCTGCGAACAGCACTCAGAATCTATTACTATGTCGAGGAGAATATTTGTCCATTGGATCGTTTCCGTGAAGCAGAAACACGCACGATTACAAGTAACAGTATTGTCAGAATGTATTTAAGCACATCGCTGGAAAACACTTGCTCAAGCTGCGAACAGCACTCAGAACCTATTACTATGTCGCGGAGAATGTTTGTCCATTGGATCGTTTCCGTGAAGCAGAAACACGCACGATTACAAGTAACAGTATTGTCAGAATGTATTTAAGCACATCGCTGGAAAACACTTGCTCAAGCTGCGAACAGCGCTCAGAACCTATTACTATGTCGAGGAGAGTGTTTGTCCGTTGGATCGTTTCCGTGAAGCAGAAACACGCACGATTACAAGTAACAGTATTGTCAGAATGTATTTAAGCACATCGTTGGAAAACACTTGCTCAAGCTGCGAACAGCACTCAGAACCTATTACTATGTCGAGGAGAATGTTTGTCCATTAGATCGTTTCCGTGAAGCAGAAACACGCACGATTACAAGTAACAGTATTGTCAGAATGTATTTAACTACATCGCTGGAAAACCTTGCTCAAGCTGCGAACAGCACTCAGAACCTATTACTATGTCGAGGAGAATATTTGTCCATTGGATCGTTTCCGTGAAGCAGAAACACGCACGATTACAAGTAACAGTATTGTCAGAATGTATTTAAGCACATCGCTGGAAAACACTTGCTCAAGCTGCGAACAGCGCTCAGAACCTATTACTATGTCGAGGAGAATGTTTGTCCATTGGATCGTTTCCGTGAAGCAGAAACACGCACGATTACAAGTAACAGTATTGTCAGAATGTATTTAAGCACATCGCTGGAAAACACTTGCTCAAGCTGCGAACAGCACTCAGAACCTATTACTATGTCGAGGAGAATGTTTGTCCATTGGATCGTTTCCGTGAAGCAGAAACACGCACGATTACAAGTAACAGTATTGTCAGAATGTATTTAACTACATCGCTGGAAAACCTTGCTCAAGCTGCGAACAGCACTCAGAACCTATTACTATGTCGAGGAGAATGTTTGTCCATTGGATCGTTTCCGTGAAGCAGAAACACGCACGATTACAAGTAACAGTATTGTCAGAATGTATTTAACTACATCGCTGGAAAACACTGCTCAAGCTGCGAACAGCACTCAGAACCTATTACTATGTCGAGGAGAATGTTTGTCCATTAGATCGTTTCCGTGAAGCAGAAACACGCACGATTACAAGTAACAGTATTGTCAGAATGTATTTAACTACATCGCTGGAAAACCTTGCTCAAGCTGCGAACAGCACTCAGAACCTATTACTATGTCGAGGAGAATGTTTGTCCATTAGATCGTTTCCGTGAAGCAGAAACACGCACGATTACAAGTAACAGTATTGTCAGAATGTATTTAACTACATCGCTGGAAAACCTTGCTCAAGCTGCGAACAGCACTCAGAACCTATTACTATGTCGAGGAGAATGTTTGTCCATTGGATCGTTTCCGTGAAGCAGAAACACGCACGATTACAAGTAACAGTATTGTCAGAATGTATTTAACTACATCGCTGGAAAACCTTGCTCAAGCTGCGAACAGCACTCAGAACCTATTACTATGTCGAGGAGAATATTTGTCCATTGGATCGTTTCCGTGAAGCAGAAACACGCACGATTACAAGTAACAGTATTGTCAGAATGTATTTAAGCACATCGCTGGAAAACACTTGCTCAAGCTGCGAACAGCACTCAGAACCTATTACTATGTCGAGGAGAATGTTTGTCCATTAGATCGTTTCCGTGAAGCAGAAACACGCACGATTACAAGTAACAGTATTGTCAGAATGTATTTAAGTACATTGCTGGAAAACACTGCTCAAGCTGCGAACAGCACTCAGAACCTATTACTATGTCGAGGAGAATGTTTGTCCATTGGATCGTTTCCGAGAAGCAGAAACACGCACGATTACAAGTAACAGTATTGTCAGAATGTATTTAACTACATCGCTGGAAAACACTGCTCAAGCTGCGAACAGCGCTCAGAACCTATTACTATGTCGAGGAGAATGTTTGTCCATTAGATCGTTTCCGTGAAGCAGAAACACGCACGATTACAAGTAACAGTATTGTCAGAATGTATTTAACTACATCGCTGGAAAACACTGCTCAAGCTGCGAACAGCGCTCAGAACCTATTACTATGTCGAGGAGAATGTTTGTCCATTGGATCGTTTCCGTGAAGCAGAAACACGCACGATTACAAGTAACAGTATTGTCAGAATGTATTTAAGTACATCGCTGGAAAACCTTGCTCAAGCTGCGAACAGCACTCAGAACCTATTACTATGTCGAGGAGAATGTTTGTCCATTGGATCGTTTCCGTGAAGCAGAAACACGCACGATTACAAGTAACAGTATTGTCAGAATGTATTTAAGTACATCGCTGGAAAACACTTGCTCAAGCTGCGAACAGCACTCAGAACCTATTACTATGTCGAGGAGAATGTTTGTCCATTGGATCGTTTCCGTGAAGCAGAAACACGCACGATTACAAGTAACAGTATTGTCAGAATGTATTTAAGCACATCGCTGGAAAACACTTGCTCAAGCTGCGAACAGCACTCAGAATCTATTACTATGTCGAGGAGAATATTTGTCCATTGGATCGTTTCCGTGAAGCAGAAACACGCACGATTACAAGTAACAGTATTGTCAGAATGTATTTAAGCACATCGCTGGAAAACACTTGCTCAAGCTGCGAACAGCACTCAGAACCTATTACTATGTCGCGGAGAATGTTTGTCCATTGGATCGTTTCCGTGAAGCAGAAACACGCACGATTACAAGTAACAGTATTGTCAGAATGTATTTAAGCACATCGCTGGAAAACACTTGCTCAAGCTGCGAACAGCGCTCAGAACCTATTACTATGTCGAGGAGAGTGTTTGTCCGTTGGATCGTTTCCGTGAAGCAGAAACACGCACGATTACAAGTAACAGTATTGTCAGAATGTATTTAAGCACATCGTTGGAAAACACTTGCTCAAGCTGCGAACAGCACTCAGAACCTATTACTATGTCGAGGAGAATGTTTGTCCATTAGATCGTTTCCGTGAAGCAGAAACACGCACGATTACAAGTAACAGTATTGTCAGAATGTATTTAACTACATCGCTGGAAAACCTTGCTCAAGCTGCGAACAGCACTCAGAACCTATTACTATGTCGAGGAGAATATTTGTCCATTGGATCGTTTCCGTGAAGCAGAAACACGCACGATTACAAGTAACAGTATTGTCAGAATGTATTTAAGCACATCGCTGGAAAACACTTGCTCAAGCTGCGAACAGCACTCAGAACCTATTACTATGTCGAGGAGAATGTTTGTCCATTAGATCGTTTCCGTGAAGCAGAAACACGCACGATTACAAGTAACAGTATTGTCAGAATGTATTTAAGCACATCGCTGGAAAACACTTGCTCAAGCTGCGAACAGCACTCAGAACCTATTACTATGTCGAGGAGAATATTTGTCCATTGGATCGTTTCCGTGAAGCAGAAACACGCACGATTACAAGTAACAGTATTGTCAGAATGTATTTAAGCACATCGCTGGAAAACACTTGCTCAAGCTGCGAACAGCACTCAGAACCTATTACTATGTCGAGGAGAATGTTTGTCCATTGGATCGTTTCCGTGAAGCAGAAACACGCACGATTACAAGTAACAGTATTGTCAGAATGTATTTAACTACATCGCTGGAAAACACTGCTCAAGCTGCGAACAGCACTCAGAACCTATTACTATGTCGCGGAGAATGTTTGTTCATTGGATCGTTTCCGTGAAGCAGAAACACGCACGATTACAAGTAACAGTATTGTCAGAATGTATTTAAGTACATCGCTGGAAAACACTGCTCAAGCTGCGAACAGCACTCAGAACCTATTACTATGTCGAGGAGAATGTTTGTCCATTGGATCGTTTCCGTGAAGCAGAAACACGCACGATTACAAGTAACAGTATTGTCAGAATGTATTTAACTACATCGCTGGAAAACACTGCTCAAGCTGCGAACAGCGCTCAGAACCTATTACTATGTCGAGGAGAATGTTTGTCCATTAGATCGTTTCCGTGAAGCAGAAACACGCACGATTACAAGTAACAGTATTGTCAGAATGTATTTAACTACATCGCTGGAAAACACTGCTCAAGCTGCGAACAGCGCTCAGAACCTATTACTATGTCGAGGAGAATGTTTGTCCATTGGATCGTTTCCGTGAAGCAGAAACACGCACGATTACAAGTAACAGTATTGTCAGAATGTATTTAAGTACATCGCTGGAAAACCTTGCTCAAGCTGCGAACAGCACTCAGAACCTATTACTATGTCGAGGAGAATGTTTGTCCATTGGATCGTTTCCGTGAAGCAGAAACACGCACGATTACAAGTAACAGTATTGTCAGAATGTATTTAAGTACATCGCTGGAAAACACTTGCTCAAGCTGCGAACAGCACTCAGAACCTATTACTATGTCGAGGAGAATGTTTGTCCATTGGATCGTTTCCGTGAAGCAGAAACACGCACGATTACAAGTAACAGTATTGTCAGAATGTATTTAACTACATCGCTGGAAAACACTTGCTCAAGCTGCGAACAGCGCTCAGAACCTATTACTATGTCGAGGAGAATGTTTGTCCATTAGATCGTTTCCGTGAAGCAGAAACACGCACGATTACAAGTAACAGTATTGTCAGAATGTATTAACCTACATCGCTGGAAAACACTTGCTCAAGCTGCGAACAGCGCTCAGAACCTATTACTATGTCGAGGAGAATGTTTGTCCATTGGATCGTTTCCGTGAAGCAGAAACACGCACGATTACAAGTAACAGTATTGTTAGAATGTATTTAAGTACATCGCTGGAAAACACTTGCTCAAGCTGCGAACAGCACTCAGAACCTATTACTATGTCGAGGAGAATGTTTGTTCATTGGATCGTTTCCGTGAAGCAGAAACACGCACGATTACAAGTAACAGTATTGTTAGAATGTATTTAAGTACATCGCTGGAAAACACTTGCTCAAGCTGCGAACAGCACTCAGAACCTATTACTATGTCGAGGAGAATGTTTGTCCATTGGATCGTTTCCGTGAAGCAGAAACACGCACGATTACAAGTAACAGTATTGTCAGAATGTATTTAACTACATCGCTGGAAAACACTGCTCAAGCTGCGAACAGCACTCAGAACCTATTACTATGTCGAGGAGAGTGTTTGTCCATTGGATCGTTTCCGTGAAGCAGAAACACGCACGATTACAAGTAACAGTATTGTCAGAATGTATTTAAGCACATCGCTGGAAAACACTTGCTCAAGCTGCGAACAGCACTCAGAACCTATTACTATGTCGAGGAGAATGTTTGTCCATTGGATCGTTTCCGTGAAGCAGAAACACGCACGATTACAAGTAACAGTATTGTCAGAATGTATTTAACTACATCGCTGGAAAACACTGCTCAAGCTGCGAACAGCACTCAGAACCTATTACTATGTCGAGGAGAGTGTTTGTCCATTGGATCGTTTCCGTGAAGCAGAAACACGCACGATTACAAGTAACAGTATTGTCAGAATGTATTTAAGCACATCGCTGGAAAACACTTGCTCAAGCTGCGAACAGCACTCAGAACCTATTACTATGTCGAGGAGAATGTTTGTCCATTGGATCGTTTCCGTGAAGCAGAAACACGCACGATTACAAGTAACAGTATTGTCAGAATGTATTTAACTACATCACTGGAAAACACTGCTCAAGCTGCGAACAGCACTCAGAACCTATTACTATGTCGAGGAGAATGTTTGTCCATTGGATCGTTTCCGTAAAGCAGAAACACGCACGATTACAAGTAACAGTATTGTCAGAATGTATTTAACTACATCGCTGGAAAACACTGCTCAAGCTGCGAACAGCACTCAGAACCTATTACTATGTCGAGGAGAATGTTTGTCCATTGGATCGTTTCCGTGAAGCAGAAACACACACGATTACAAGTAACAGTATTGTCAGAATGTATTTAACTACATCGCTGGAAAACACTTGCTCAAGCTGCGAACAGCACTCAGAACCTATTACTATGTCGAGGAGAATGTTTGTCCATTGGATCGTTTCCGTGAAGCAGAAACACACACGATTACAAGTAACAGTATTGTCAGAATGTATTTAACTACATCGCTGGAGAACACTTGCTCAAGCTGCGAACAGCACTCAGAACCTATTACTATGTCGAGGAGAATGTTTGTCCATTGGATAGTTTCCGTGAAGCAGAAACACGCACGATTACAAGTAACAGTATTGTCAGAATGTATTTAAGTACATCGCTGGAAAACACTGCTCAAGCTGCGAACAGCACTCAGAACCTATTACTATGTCGAGGAGAATGTTTGTCCATTAGATCGTTTCCGTGAAGCAGAAACACGCACGATTACAAGTAACAGTATTGTCAGAATGTATTTAAGTACATCGCTGGAAAACACTGCTCAAGCTGCGAACAGCACTCAGAACCTATTACTATGTCGAGGAGAATGTTTGTCCATTAGATCGTTTCCGTGAAGCAGAAACACGCACGATTACAAGTAACAGTATTGTCAGAATGTATTTAAGTACATCGCTGGAAAACACTGCTCAAGCTGCGAACAGCACTCAGAACCTATTACTATGTCGAGGAGAATGTTTGTCCATTGGATCGTTTCCGTGAAGCAGAAACACGCACGATTACAAGTAACAGTATTGTCAGAATGTATTTAACTACATCGCTGGAAAACACTGCTCAAGCTGCGAACAGCACTCAGAACCTATTACTATGTCGAGGAGAATGTTTGTCCATTAGATCGTTTCCGTGAAGCAGAAACACGCACGATTACAAGTAACAGTATTGTCAGAATGTATTTAAGTACATCGCTGGAAAACACTGCTCAAGCTGCGAACAGCACTCAGAACCTATTACTATGTCGAGGAGAATGTTTGTCCATTAGATCGTTTCCGTGAAGCAGAAACACGCACGATTACAAGTAACAGTATTGTCAGAATGTATTTAACTACATCGCTGGAAAACACTGCTCAAGCTGCGAACAGCACTCAGAACCTATTACTATGTCGAGGAGAATGTTTGTCCATTAGATCGTTTCCGTGAAGCAGAAACACGCACGATTACAAGTAACAGTATTGTCAGAATGTATTTAAGTACATCGCTGGAAAACACTGCTCAAGCTGCGAACAGCACTCAGAACCTATTACTATGTCGAGGAGAATGTTTGTCCATTAGATCGTTTCCGTGAAGCAGAAACACGCATGATTACAAGTAACAGTATTGTCAGAATGTATTTAACTACATCGCTGGAAAACACTGCTCAAGCTGCGAACAGCACTCAGAACCTATTACTATGTCGAGGAGAATGTTTGTCCATTAGATCGTTTCCGTGAAGCAGAAACACGCACGATTACAAGTAACAGTATTGTCAGAATGTATTTAAGCACATCGCTGGAAAACACTTGCTCAAGCTGCGAACAGCACTCAGAACCTATTACTATGTCGAGGAGAATGTTTGTCCATTGGATCGTTTCCGTGAAGCAGAAACACGCACGATTACAAGTAACAGTATTGTCAGAATGTATTTAGCTACATCGCTGGAAAACACTTGCTCAAGCTGCGAACAGCACTCAGAACCTATTACTATGTCGAGGAGAATGTTTGTTCATTGGATCGTTTCCGTGAAGCAGAAACACGCACGATTACAAGTAACAGTATTGTCAGAATGTATTTAACTACATCGTTGGAAAACACTTGCTCAAGCTGCGAACAGCACTCAGAACCTATTACTATGTCGAGGAGAATGTTTGTCCGTTGGATCGTTTCCGTGAAGCAGAAACACGCACGATTACAAGTAACAGTATTGTCAGAATGTATTTAACTACATCGTTGGAAAACACTTGCTCAAGCTGCGAACAGCACTCAGAACCTATTACTATGTCGAGGAGAATGTTTGTCCATTGGATCGTTTCCGTGAAGCAGAAACACGCACGATTACAAGTAACAGTATTGTCAGAATGTATTTAACTACATCGCTGGAAAACACTGCTCAAGCTGCGAACAGCACTCAGAACCTATTACTATGTCGAGGAGAATGTTTGTCCATTGGATCGTTTCCGTGAAGCAGATACACGCACGATTACAAGTAACAGTATTGTCAGAATGTATTTAACTACATCGCTGGAAAACACTTGCTCAAGCTGCGAACAGCACTCAGAACCTATTACTATGTCGAGGAGAGTGTTTGTCCATTGGATCGTTTCCGTGAAGCAGAAACACGCACGATTACAAGTAACAGTATTGTCAGAATGTATTTAACTACATCGCTGGAGAACACTTGCTCAAGCTGCGAACAGCACTCAGAACCTATTACTATGTCGAGGAGAATGTTTGTCCGTTGGATCGTTTCCGTGAAGCAGAAACACACACGATTACAAGTAACAGTATTGTCAGAATGTATTTAACTACATCGCTGGAAAACACTGCTCAAGCTGCGAACAGCACTCAGAACCTATTACTATGTCGAGGAGAATGTTTGTCCATTGGATCGTTTCCGTGAAGCAGAAACACGCATGATTACAAGTAACAGTATTGTCAGAATGTATTTAACTACATCGCTGGAAAACACTTGCTCAAGCTGCGAACAGCACTCAGAACCTATTACTATGTCGAGGAGAATGTTTGTCCATTGGATCGTTTCCGTGAAGCAGAAACACGCACGATTACAAGTAACAGTATTGTCAAAATGTATTTAAGCACATCGCTGGAAAACACTTGCTCAAGCTGCGAACAGCACTCAGAACCTATTACTATGTCGAGGAGAATGTTTGTCCATTGGATCGTTTCCGTGAAGCAGAAACACACACGATTACAAGTAACAGTATTGTCAGAATGTATTTAACTACATCGCTGGAGAACACTTGCTCAAGCTGCGAACAGCACTCGGAACCTATTACTATGTCGAGGAGAATGTTTGTCCATTGGATCGTTTCCGTGAAGCAGAAACACACACGATTACAAGTAACAGTATTGTCAGAATGTATTTAACTACATCGCTGGAGAACACTTGCTCAAGCTGCGAACAGCACTCGGAACCTATTACTATGTCGAGGAGAATGTTTGTCCATTGGATCGTTTCCGTGAAGCAGAAACACACACGATTACAAGTAACAGTATTGTCAGAATGTATTTAACTACATCGCTGGAAAACACTTGCTCAAGCTGCGAACAGCACTCAGAACCTATTACTATGTCGAGGAGAATGTTTGTCCATTGGATCGTTTCCGTGAAGCAGAAACACACACGATTACAAGTAACAGTATTGTCAGAATGTATTTAACTACATCGCTGGAGAACACTTGCTCAAGCTGCGAACAGCACTCGGAACCTATTACTATGTCGAGGAGAATGTTTGTCCATTGGATCGTTTCCGTGAAGCAGAAACACACACGATTACAAGTAACAGTATTGTCAGAATGTATTTAACTACATCGCTGGAGAACACTTGCTCAAGCTGCGAACAGCACTCGGAACCTATTACTATGTCGAGGAGAATGTTTGTCCATTGGATCGTTTCCGTGAAGCAGAAACACACACGATTACAAGTAACAGTATTGTCAGAATGTATTTAACTACATCGCTGGAGAACACTTGCTCAAGCTGCGAACAGCACTCGGAACCTATTACTATGTCGAGGAGAATGTTTGTCCATTGGATCGTTTCCGTGAAGCAGAAACACACACGATTACAAGTAACAGTATTGTCAGAATGTATTTAACTACATCGCTGGAAAACACTTGCTCAAGCTGCGAACAGCACTCAGAACCTATTACTATGTCGAGGAGAATGTTTGTCCATTGGATCGTTTCCGTGAAGCAGAAACACGCACGATTACAAGTAACAGTATTGTCAGAATGTATTTAAGCACATCGCTGGAAAACACTTGCTCAAGCTGCGAACAGCACTCAGAACCTATTACTATGTCGAGGAGAATGTTTGTCCATTGGATCGTTTCCGTGAAGCAGAAACACGCACGATTACAAGTAACAGTATTGTCAGAATGTATTTAACTACATCGCTGGAAAACACTTGCTCAAGCTGCGAACAGCACTCAGAACCTATTACTATGTCGAGGAGAATGTTTGTCCATTAGATCGTTTCCGTGAAGCAGAAACACGCACGATTACAAGTAACAGTATTGTCAGAATGTATTTAACTACATCGCTGGAGAACACTTGCTCAAGCTGCGAACAGCACTCGGAACCTATTACTATGTCGAGGAGAATGTTTGTCCATTGGATCGTTTCCGTGAAGCAGAAACACACACGATTACAAGTAACAGTATTGTCAGAATGTATTTAACTACATCGCTGGAGAACACTTGCTCAAGCTGCGAACAGCACTCGGAACCTATTACTATGTCGAGGAGAATGTTTGTCCATTGGATCGTTTCCGTGAAGCAGAAACACACACGATTACAAGTAACAGTATTGTCAGAATGTATTTAACTACATCGCTGGAGAACACTTGCTCAAGCTGCGAACAGCACTCGGAACCTATTACTATGTCGAGGAGAATGTTTGTCCATTGGATCGTTTCCGTGAAGCAGAAACACACACGATTACAAGTAACAGTATTGTCAGAATGTATTTAACTACATCGCTGGAGAACACTTGCTCAAGCTGCGAACAGCACTCAGAACCTATTACTATGTCGAGGAGAATGTTTGTCTATTGGATCGTTTCCGTGAAGCAGAAACACACACGATTACAAGTAACAGTATTGTCAGAATGTATTTAACTACATCGCTGGAGAACACTTGCTCAAGCTGCGAACAGCACTCAGAACCTATTACTATGTCGAGGAGAATGTTTGTACATTGGATCGTTTCCGTGAAGCAGAAACACACACGATTACAAGTAACAGTATTGTCAGAATGTATTTAACTACATCGCTGGAAAACACTTGCTCAAGCTGCGAACAGCACTCAGAACCTATTACTATGTCGAGGAGAATGTTTGTCCATTGGATCGTTTCCGTGAAGCAGAAACACGCACGATTACAAGTAACAGTATTGTCAGAATGTATTTAACTACATCGCTGGAAAACACTTGCTCAAGCTGCGAACAGCACTCAGAACCTATTACTATGTCGAGGAGAATGTTTGTCCATTGGATCGTTTCTGTGAAGCAGAAACACACACGATTACAAGTAACAGTATTGTCAGAATGTATTTAACTACATCGCTGGAAAACACTTGCTCAAGCTGCGAACAGCACTCAGAACCTATTACTATGTCGAGGAGAATGTTTGTTCATTGGATCGTTTCCGTGAAGCAGAAACACACACGATTACAAGTAACAGTATTGTCAGAATGTATTTAACTACATCGCTGGAAAACACTTGCTCAAGCTGCGAACAGCACTCAGAACCTATTAATATGTCGAGGAGAATGTTTGTTCATTGGATCGTATCCGTGAAGCAGAAACACGCACGATTACAAGTAACAGTATTGTCAGAATGTATTTAACTACATCGCTGGAGAACACTTGCTCAAGCTGCGAACAGCACTCAGAACCTATTACTATGTCGAGGAGAATGTTTGTCCATTGGATCGTTTCCGTGAAGCAGAAACACACACGATTACAAGTAACAGTATTGTCAGAATGTATTTAACTACATCGCTGGAAAACACTTGCTCAAGCTGCGAACAGCACTCAGAACCTATTACTATGTCGAGGAGAGTGTTTGTCCATTGGATCGTTTCCGTGAAGCAGAAACACGCACGATTACAAGTAACAGTATTGTCAGAATGTATTTAACTACATCGCTGGAAAACCTTGCTCAAGCTGCGAACAGCACTCAGAACCTATTACTATGTCGAGGAGAATGTTTGTTTATTGGATCGTTTCCGTGAAGCAGAAACACGCACGATTACAAGTAACAGTATTGTCAGAATGTATTTAAGCACATCGCTGGAAAACCTTGCTCAAGCTGCGAACAGCACTCAGAACCTATTACTATGTCGAGGAGAATGTTTGTCCATTGGATCGTTTCCGTGAAGCAGAAACACGCACGATTACAAGTAACAGTATTGTCAGAATGTATTTAAGCACATCGCTGGAAAACTCTTGCTCAAGCTGCGAACAGCACTCAGAACCTATTACTATGTCGAGGAGAATGTTTGTCCATTGGATCGTTTCCGTGAAGCAGAAACACGCACGATTACAAGTAACAGTATTGTCAGAATGTATTTAAGCACATCGCTGGAAAACCTTGCTCAAGCTGCGAACAGCACTCAGAACCTATTACTATGTCGAGGAGAATGTTTGTCCATTGGATCGTTTCCGTGAAGCAGAAACACGCACGATTACAAGTAACAGTATTGTCAGAATGTATTTAAGCACATCGCTGGAAAACACTTGCTCAAGCTGCGAACAGCACTCAGAACCTATTACTATGTCGAGGAGAATGTTTGTCCATTGGATCGTTTCCGTGAAGCAGAAACACGCACGATTACAAGTAACAGTATTGTCAGAATGTATTTAAGCACATCGCTGGAAAACACTTGCTCAAGCTGTGAACAGCACTCAGAACCTATTACTATGTCGAGGAGAATGTTTGTCCATTGGATCGTTTCCGTGAAGCAGAAACACGCACGATTACAAGTAACAGTATTGTCAGAATGTATTTAAGCACATCGCTGGAAAACACTTGCTCAAGCTGCGAACAGCACTCAGAACCTATTACTATGTCGAGGAGAATGTTTGTCCATTGGATCGTTTCCGTGAAGCAGAAACACGCACGATAACAAGTAACAGTATTGTCAGAATGTATTTAAGCACATCGCTGGAAAACACTTGCTCAAGCTGCGAACAGCACTCAGAACCTATTACTATGTCGAGGAGAATGTTTGTCCATTGGATCGTTTCCGTGAAGCAGAAACACGCACGATTACAAGTAACAGTATTGTCAGAATGTATTTAAGCACATCGCTGGAAAACACTTGCTCAAGCTGCGAACAGCACTCAGAACCTATTACTATGTCGAGGAGAATGTTTGTCCATTGGATCGTTTCCGTGAAGCAGAAACACGCACGATTACAAGTAACAGTATTGTCAGAATGTATTTAAGCACGTCGCTGGAAAACACTTGCTCAAGCTGTGAACAGCACTCAGAACCTATTACTATGTCGAGGAGAATGTTTGTCCATTGGATCGTTTCCGTGAAGCAGAAACACGCACGATTACAAGTAACAGTATTGTCAGAATGTATTTAACTACATCGCTGGAAAACACTTGCTCAAGCTGCGAACAGCACTCAGAACCTATTACTATGTCGAGGAGAATGTTTGTCCATCGGATCGTTTCCGTGAAGCAGAAACACGCACGATTACAAGTAACAGTATTGTCAGAATGTATTTAACTACATCGCTGGAAAACACTTACTCAAGCTGCGAACAGCACTCAGAACCTATTACTATGTCGAGGAGAATGTTTGTCCATTGGATCGTTTCCGTGAAGCAGAAACACACACGATTACAAGTAACAGTATTGTCAGAATGTATTTAACTACATCGCTGGAAAACACTTGCTCAAGCTGCGAACAGCACTCAGAACCTATTACTATGTCGAGGAGAATGTTTGTCCATTGGATCGTTTCCGTGAAGCAGAAACACGCACGATTACAAGTAACAGTATTGTCAGAATGTATTTAACTACATCGCTGGAAAACACTTGCTCAAGCTGCGAACAGCACTCAGAACCTATTACTATGTCGAGGAGAGTGTTTGTCCATTGGATCGTTTCCGTGAAGCAGAAACACGCACGATTACAAGTAACAGTATTGTCAGAATGTATTTAACTACATCGCTGGAAAACACTTGCTCAAGCTGCGAACAGCACTCAGAACCTATTACTATGTCGAGGAGAGTGTTTGTCCATTGGATCGTTTCCGTGAAGCAGAAACACGCACGATTACAAGTAACAGTATTGTCAGAATGTATTTAACTACATCGCTGGAAAACACTTGCTCAAGCTGCGAACAGCACTCAGAACCTATTACTATGTCGAGGAGAATGTTTGTCCATTGGATCGTTTCCGTGAAGCAGAAACACGCACGATTACAAGTAACAGTATTGTCAGAATGTATTTAACTACATCGCTGGAAAACCTTTCTCAAGCTGCGAACAGCACTCAGAACCTATTACTATGTCGAGGAGAATGGTTGTCCATTGGATCGTTTCCGTGAAGCAGAAACACGCACGATTACAAGTAACAGTATTGTCAGAATGTATTTAACTACATCGCTGGAAAACCTTTCTCAAGCTGCGAACAGCACTCAGAACCTATTACTATGTCGAGGAGAATGTTTGTCCATTGGATCGTTTCCGTGAAGCAGAAACACGCACGATTACAAGTAACAGTATTGTCAGAATGTATTTAACTACATCGCTGGAAAACCTTTCTCAAGCTGCGAACAGCACTCAGAACCTATTACTATGTCGAGGAGAATGTTTGTCCATTGGATCGTTTCCGTGAAGCAGAAACACGCACGATTACAAGTAACAGTATTGTCAGAATGTATTTAACTACATCGCTGGAAAACCTTTCTCAAGCTGCGAACAGCACTCAGAACCTATTACTATGTCGAGGAGAATGTTTGTCCATTGGATCGTTTCCGTGAAGCAGAAACACGCACGATTACAAGTAACAGTATTGTCAGAATGTATTTAACTACATCGCTGGAAAACACTTGCTCAAGCTGCGAACAGCACTCAGAACCTATTACTATGTCGAGGAGAGTGTTTGTCCATTGGATCGTTTCCGTGAAGCAGAAACACGCACGATTACAAGTAACAGTATTGTCAGAATGTATTTAACTACATCGCTGGAAAACACTTGCTCAAGCTGCGAACAGCACTCAGAACCTATTACTATGTCGAGGAGAGTGTTTGTCCATTGGATCGTTTCCGTGAAGCAGAAACACGCACGATTACAAGTAACAGTATTGTCAGAATGTATTTAACTACATCGCTGGAAAACACTTGCTCAAGCTGCGAACAGCACTCAGAACCTATTACTATGTCGAGGAGAATGTTTGTCCATTGGATCGTTTCCGTGAAGCAGAAACACGCACGATTACAAGTAACAGTATTGTCAGAATGTATTTAACTACATCGCTGGAAAACCTTTCTCAAGCTGCGAACAGCACTCAGAACCTATTACTATGTCGAGGAGAATGGTTGTCCATTGGATCGTTTCCGTGAAGCAGAAACACGCACGATTACAAGTAACAGTATTGTCAGAATGTATTTAACTACATCGCTGGAAAACCTTGCTCAAGCTGCGAACAGCACTCAGAACCTATTACTATGTCGAGGAGAATGGTTGTCCATTGGATCGTTTCCGTGAAGCAGAAACACGCACGATTACAAGTAACAGTATTGTCAGAATGTATTTAAGCACATCGCTGGAAAACCTTGCTCAAGCTGCGAACAGCACTCAGAACCTATTACTATGTCGAGGAGAATGTTTGTCCATTGGATCGAAGCAGAAACACGCACGATTACAAGTAACAGTATTGTCGGAATGTATTTAACTACATCGCTGGAAAACACTTGCTCAAGCTGCGAACAGCACTCAGAACCTATTACTATGTCGAGGAGAATGTTTGTCCATTGGATCGTTTCCGTGAAGCAGAAACACGCACGATTACAAGTAACAGTATTGTCAGAATGTATTTAACTACATCGCTGGAAAACACTTGCTCAAGCTGCGAACAGCACTCAGAACCTATTACTATGTCGAGGAGAATGTTTGTCCATTGGATCGTTTCCGTGAAGCAGAAACACGCACGATTACAAGTAACAGTATTGTCAGAATGTATTTAACTACATCGCTGGAAAACCTTGCTCAAGCTGCGAACAGCACTCAGAACCTATTACTATGTCGAGGAGAATGTTTGTCCATTGGATCGTTTCCGTGAAGCAGAAACACGCACGATTACAAGTAACAGTATTGTCAGAATGTATTTAACTACATCGCTGGAAAACCTTGCTCAAGCTGCGAACAGCACTCAGAACCTATTACTATGTCGAGGAGAATGTTTGTCCATAGGATCGTTTCCGTAAAGCAGAAACACGCACGATTACAAGTAACAGTATTGTCGGAATGTATTTAACTACATCGCTGGAAAACACTTGCTCAAGCTGCGAACAGCACTCAGAACCTATTACTATGTCGAGGAGAATGTTTGTCCATTGGATCGTTTCCGTAAAGCAGAAACACGCACGATTACAAGTAACAGTATTGTCAGAATGTATTTAACTACATCGCTGGAAAACCTTGCTCAAGCTGCGAACAGCACTCAGAACCTATTACTATGTCGAGGAGAATGTTTGTCCATAGGATCGTTTCCGTAAAGCAGAAACACGCACGATTACAAGTAACAGTATTGTCGGAATGTATTTAACTACATCGCTGGAAAACCTTGCTCAAGCTGCGAACAGCACTCAGAACCTATTACTATGTCGAGGAGAATGTTTGTCCATTGGATCGTTTCCGTAAAGCAGAAACACGCACGATTACAAGTAACAGTATTGTCAGAATGTATTTAACTACATCGCTGGAAAACACTTGCTCAAGCTGCGAACAGCACTCAGAACCTATTACTATGTCGAGGAGAATGTTTGTCCATTGGATCGTTTCCGTGAAGCAGAAACACGCACGATTACAAGTAACAGTATTGTCGGAATGTATTTAACTACATCGCTGGAAAACACTTGCTCAAGCTGCGAACAGCACTCAGAACCTATTACTATGTCGAGGAGAATGTTTGTCCATTGGATCGTTTCCGTGAAGCAGAAACACGCACGATTACAAGTAACAGTATTGTCAGAATGTATTTAACTACATCGCTGGAAAACACTTGCTCAAGCTGCGAACAGCACTCAGAACCTATTACTATGTCGAGGAGAATGTTTGTCCATAGGATCGTTTCCGTAAAGCAGAAACACGCACGATTACAAGTAACATTATTGTCAGAATGTATTTAACTACATCGCTGGAAAACCTTGCTCAAGCTGCGAACAGCACTCAGAACCTATTACTATGTCGAGGAGAATGTTTGTCCATAGGATCGTTTCCGTAAAGCAGAAACACGCACGATTACAAGTAACAGTATTGTCAGAATGTATTTAACTACATCGCTGGAAAACACTTGATCAAGCTGCGAACAGCACTCAGAACCTATTACTATGTCGAGGAGAATGTTTGTCCATTGGATCGTTTCCGTAAAGCAGAAACACGCACGATTACAAGTAACAGTATTGTCAGAATGTATTTAACTACATCGCTGGAAAACACTTGATCAAGCTGCGAACAGCACTCAGAACCTATTACTATGTCGAGGAGAATGTTTGTCCATTGGATCGTTTCCGTAAAGCAGGAACACGCACGATTACAAGTAACAGTATTGTCAGAATGTATTTAACTACATCGCTGGAAAACACTTGCTCAAGCTGCGAACAGCACTCAGAACCTATTACTATGTCGAGGAGAATGTTTGTCCATTGGATCGTTTCCGTGAAGCAGAAACACGCACGATTACAAGTAACAGTATTGTCAGAATGTATTTAAGCACATCGCTGGAAAACACTTGCTCAAGCTGCGAACAGCACTCAGAACCTATTACTATGTCGAGGAGAATGTTTGTTCATTGGATCGTTTCCGTGAAGCAGAAACACGCACGATGACAAGTAACAGTATTGTCAGAATGTATTTAAGCACATCGCTGGAAAACACTTGCTCAAGCTGCGAACAGCACTCAGAACCTATTACTATGTCGAGGAGAATGTTTGTCCATTGGATCGTTTCCGTGAAGCAGAAACACGCACGATTACAAGTAACAGTATTGTCAGAATGTATTTAACTACATCGCTGGAAAACACTTGCTCAAGCTGCGAACAGCACTCAGAACCTATTACTATGTCGAGGAGAATGTTTGTCCATTGGATCGTTTCCGTGAAGCAGAAACACGCACGATTACAAGTAACAGTATTGTCAGAATGTATTTAACTACATCGCTGGAAAACACTTGCTCAAGCTGCGAACAGCACTCAAAACCTATTACTATGTCGAGGAGAATGTTTGTTCATTGGATCGTTTCCGTGAAGCAGAAACACGCACGATTACAAGTAACAGTATTGTCAGAATGTATTTAACTACATCGCTGGAAAACCTTGCTCAAGCTGCGAACAGCACTCAGAACCTATTACTATGTCGAGGAGAATGTTTGTCCGTTGGATCGTTTCCGTGAAGCAGAAACACGCACGATTACAAGTAACAGTATTGTCAGAATGTATTTAACTACATCGCTGGAAAACACTTGCTCAAGCTGCGAACAGCACTCAGAACCTATTACTATGTCGAGGAGAATGTTTGTTCATTGGATCGTTTCCGTGAAGCAGAAACACGCACGATTACAAGTAACAGTATTGTCAGAATGTATTTAACTACATCGCTGGAAAACACTTGCTCAAGCTGCGAACAGCACTCAAAACCTATTACTATGTCGAGGAGAATGTTTGTTCATTGGATCGTTTCCGTGAAGCAGAAACACGCACGATTACAAGTAACAGTATTGTCAGAATGTATTTAAGCACATCGCTGGAAAACACTTGCTCAAGCTGCGAACAGCACTCAGAACCTATTACTATGTCGAGGAGAATGTTTGTTCATTGGATCGTTTCCGTGAAGCAGAAACACGCACGATTACAAGTAACAGTATTGTCAGAATGTATTTAACTACATCGCTGGAAAACACTTGCTCAAGCTGCGAACAGCACTCAGAACCTATTACTATGTCGAGGAGAATGTTTGTTCATTGGATCGTTTCCGTGAAGCAGAAACACGCACGATTACAAGTAACAGTATTGTCAGAATGTATTTAAGCACATCGCTGGAAAACACTTGCTCAAGCTGCGAACAGCACTCAGAACCTATTACTATGTCGAGGAGAATGTTTGTCCATTGGATCGTTTCCGTGAAGCAGAAACACGCACGATTACAAGTAACAGTATTGTCAGAATGTATTTAACTACATCGCTGGAAAACACTTGCTCAAGCTGCGAACAGCGCTCAGAACCTATTACTATGTCGAGGAGAATGTTTGTCCGTTGGATCGTTTCCGTAAAGCAGAAACACGCACGATTACAAGTAACAGTATTGTCAGAATGTATTTAACTACATCGCTGGAAAACACTTGCTCAAGCTGCGAACAGCACTCAGAACCTATTACTATGTCGAGGAGAATGTTTGTTCATTGGATCGTTTCCGTGAAGCAGAAACACGCACGATTACAAGTAACAGTATTGTCAGAATGTATTTAACTACATCGCTGGAAAACACTTGCTCAAGCTGCGAACAGCGCTCAGAACCTATTACTATGTCGAGGAGAATGTTTGTCCGTTGGATCGTTTCCGTAAAGCAGAAACACGCACGATTACAAGTAACAGTATTGTCAGAATGTATTTAACTACATCGCTGGAAAACACTTGCTCAAGCTGCGAACAGCACTCAGAACCTATTACTATGTCGAGGAGAATGTTTGTTCATTGGATCGTTTCCGTGAAGCAGAAACACGCACGATTACAAGTAACAGTATTGTCAGAATGTATTTAAGCACATCGCTGGAAAACACTTGCTCAAGCTGCGAACAGCACTCAGAACCTATTACTATGTCGAGGAGAATGTTTGTTCATTGGATCGTTTCCGTGAAGCAGAAACACGCACGATTACAAGTAACAGTATTGTCAGAATGTATTTAACTACATCGCTGGAAAACACTTGCTCAAGCTGCGAACAGCACTCAGAACCTATTACTATGTCGAGGAGAATGTTTGTTCATTGGATCGTTTCCGTGAAGCAGAAACACGCACGATTACAAGTAACAGTATTGTCAGAATGTATTTAAGCACATCGCTGGAAAACACTTGCTCAAGCTGCGAACAGCACTCAGAACCTATTACTATGTCGAGGAGAATGTTTGTTCATTGGATCGTTTCCGTGAAGCAGAAACACGCACGATTACAAGTAACAGTATTGTCAGAATGTATTTAACTACATCGCTGGAAAACACTTGCTCAAGCTGCGAACAGCACTCAGAACCTATTACTATGTCGAGGAGAATGTTTGTCCGTTGGATCGTTTCCGTGAAGCAGAAACACGCACGATTACAAGTAACAGTATTGTCAGAATGTATTTAAGCACATCGCTGGAAAACTCTTGCTCAAGCTGCGAACAGCACTCAGAACCTATTACTATGTCGAGGAGAATGTTTGTCCATTGGATCGTTTCCGTGAAGCAGAAACACGCACGATTACAAGTAACAGTATTGTCAGAATGTATTTAACTACATCGCTGGAAAACACTTGCTCAAGCTGCCAACAGCACTCAGAACCTATTACTATGTCGAGGAGAATGTTTGTCCATTGGATCGTTTCCGTAAAGCAGAAACACGCACGATTACAAGTAACAGTATTGTCAGAATGTATTTAACTACATCGCTGGAAAACTCTTGCTCAAGCTGCGAACAGCACTCAGAACCTATTACTATGTCGAGGAGAATGTTTGTCCATTGGATCGTTTCCGTGAAGCAGAAACACGCACGATTACAAGTAACAGTATTGTCAGAATGTATTTAACTACATCGCTGGAAAACACTTGCTCAAGCTGCGAACAGCACTCAGAACCTATTACTATGTCGAGGAGAATGTTTGTCCATTGGATCGTTTCCGTGAAGCAGAAACACGCACGATTACAAGTAACAGTATTGTCAGAATGTATTTAACTACATCGCTGGAAAACTCTTGCTCAAGCTGCGAACAGCACTCAGAACCTATTACTATGTCGAGGAGAATGTTTGTCCATTGGATCGTTTCCGTGAAGCAGAAACACGCACGATTACAAGTAACAGTATTGTCAGAATGTATTTAATTACATCGCTGGAAAACACTTGCTCAAGCTGCCAACAGCACTCAGAACCTATTACTATGTCGAGGAGAATGTTTGTCCATTGGATCGTTTCCGTAAAGCAGAAACACGCACGATTACAAGTAACAGTATTGTCAGAATGTATTTAACTACATCGCTGGAAAACTCTTGCTCAAGCTGCCAACAGCACTCAGAATCTATTACTATGTCGAGGAGAATGTTTGTCCATTGGATCGTTTCCGTGAAGCAGAAACACGCACGATTACAAGTAACAGTATTGTCAGAATGTATTTAACTACATCGCTGGAAAACTCTTGCTCAAGCTGCCAACAGCACTCAGAACCTATTACTATGTCGAGGAGAATGTTTGTCCATTGGATCGTTTCCGTAAAGCAGAAACACGCACGATTACAAGTAACAGTATTGTCAGAATGTATTTAACTACATCGCTGGAAAACACTTGCTCAAGCTGCGAACAGCACTCAGAACCTATTACTATGTCGAGGAGAATGTTTGTCCATTGGATCGTTTCCGTGAAGCAGAAAAACGCACGATTACAAGTAACAGTATTGTCAGAATGTATTTAACTACATCGCTGGAAAACACTTGCTCAAGCTGCGAACATCACTCAGAACCTATTACTATGTCGAGGAGAATGTTTGTCCATTGGATCGTTTCCGTGAAGCAGAAACACGCACGATTACAAGTAACAGTATTGTCAGAATGTATTTAACTACATCGCTGGAAAACTCTTGCTCAAGCTGCCAACAGCACTCAGAACCTATTACTATGTCGAGGAGAATGTTTGTCCATTGGATCGTTTCCGTAAAGCAGAAACACGCACGATTACAAGTAACAGTATTGTCAGAATGTATTTAACTACATCGCTGGAAAACACTTGCTCAAGCTGCGAACAGCACTCAGAACCTATTACTATGTCGAGGAGAATGTTTGTCCATTGGATCGTTTCCGTGAAGCAGAAACACGCACGATTACAAGTAACAGTATTGTCAGAATGTATTTAACTACATCGCTGGAAAACACTTGCTCAAGCTGCGAACATCACTCAGAACCTATTACTATGTCGAGGAGAATGTTTGTCCATTGGATCGTTTCCGTGAAGCAGAAACACGCACGATTACAAGTAACAGTGTTGGAAAAGCTCAACCAATAGTATAAAAATCGATTCTGGACATAATATTAAGAAACAGAGACATAAGAAGACTGGCCTAGTATGTAGTCTACTAACCGGATGATCGATCTGAAGTAACTTCAAGATGGATAACGCGTGTGCTATTACTTAAACCACAGGACTTACTGAGTTCTAAACTAAGGAGATAATGACAGATTCAAGCGTTTTTTTAACCAAACGTATGCCATCCTTGAGTATCGTGTGGCTCAGGTAAGACCTTGTGCATCCTTAGTCATTCTAACAATAGAAATGGTGTCATTATTACACAAAAAGTAATGAAGTCCTAAGAAAAAACAGACAAAATAGTATTTATTAAAAGAAACTATAGGGGACAGATAGATAGACGAGAGAAGACTGAAGCGGACCGAGGAGAAGACAAATCGGGTAGAGAGCAACCGCCGACAGTCTGCCTGGGCAGCATGATACACGGTGTCAATAAGACACTTAAAAACTAAAGAACACGCATCTGGGAATGGGAAAATTCGTCTAGCGAATCCAGCGAATGGAAGTAACCCGTCCTGCACGAACCACTACATGAGTTTTCTCTATTCGTAGTACCACGAGGTGGTTACGTAAAACGTACCCTTTGCGCCACGTAATTCCTGATTACCTTCTTCTTACAATGAAGAACGGATAGACACCAAATTGTTACTCCAATGAAGAGTAGAATCACTTTAGGTGAGGGAGGATTTGGAGGGATACGCGACATGTATTGTTTCTTCTATATCTACCAGAAGGGGTTTTTTGCACTTAATTTAATCCTTCTTATTTTCACAAATTTTTCTGTCCGTCATAGGCGCTAGTAGTCACAATAGCGTCATGTTCACGAGAAACAAAATTAACATTTTCCAAATGGTATTACAATAAAATTACTATGAAATTCCACAAAATGAAATAAAAGATAAGTATTTCATAAAACATTTACAAATATTTCTGCACGGTATTTTCAATATAAAACATGTCAATAAAGATTGTACACGTAAAGAAGCTGCGAGGAGGGGAGCAAATATTCACAGCTGACTTGTTTCACGTCACGTGACGAACATGGTTCATTGAACATATTTAAGTGTTCTTCTACTCTATCACATGCAACACAATCTTTCTATTTAACTCTTGATAAAAACACCATTACGTTTTTAAAGGTTTGTTAGTTACTACTTATATTAATATTGGAATGTTTAATATATCAATAAATTTAACTTGTGAAACACAATTGAGGCCCATTTAGAAAGCTCTGGAATACTTATAACTTGTAATAGAAGTGTTTCGTATTATAAAATTAAAGTTTTAGTAGTTTTTTTTTTTTAAATTTCGCCCATAATTTACGTATTTGTGTATTATTTACCTTTTCCAGATTCCTTAGATAATTCATGGACATTTTGCTGTTGAAATACGCCAAATAACAGATACAACAATAAATATGGAAATTCTTACGACCTATCTAGGCCTACTAAAAAGCATCCGAATTGCAAGTTAAAGTTTTGAACTTGTAAAACTTCTGAATTATTGAAGAAACAATTATAAGACATGTTTCGAAAGTAATATTTTTTTGTTGATGATCTTCAATGTATTTAGATATAAAATCAAAACATGTTAAAACTATAGCCACTATACAAGGAAAGTGAATGTTACACAACTTTTAACCCCATAAGGTACAAGAATGGTGAATGTTACACAACCTTAAATCCCATAAGGTACAAGAAAGGTGAATGTTACACAACCTTAAATCCCATAAGGTACAAGAAAGGTGAGTGTTACACAACCTTAAATCCCATAAGGTACAAGAAAGGTGAATGTTACACAACCTTAAATCCCATAAGGTACAAGAAAGGTGAATGTTACACAACCTTAAATCCCATAAGGTACAAGAAAGGTGAATGTTACACAACTTTAAATACCATAAGGTACAAGCAAAAAGGTGAATGTCACACAACCTTAAATCCTATACATTTCATGAAAATTATGTGTTACAAACTTTAAAATTGGTTTCATTTTGTCTTCTGATATCGCTAACCATACAAGCAAACTGTCCAAAGGCTTATAACTCAATGTTGTCGTTGAAGCTATTAATTTGTCTTATTTACAATCTACGTTGTACTTATATTGCAACTATAAAGAACTTCATTGTATAAGTCTATCTTAAGAAATAAGTAAGTTATACTGGAGGTATAAATGTTTTTGTTCTTCGTGAAACACAGAAAAAGTAAAAAGTCGTTTGATATGGTAAGAGAAACAGTAATGAACTTTTCCTTCTAATGTTCCAAGAGTTTAAAACTGCTTCAAATAATGTCTAAAGTGAAGTACTGATGTTCTGAATATATTGATGAACCATTACCGTGTTAGAAATAACGGTAAACAGAATATGACCTCGCTCAAGTAGGCAAATTGGTTATCAATAATCTATTCAAATAGATTCTGTTTAACCATTCTTAACGTTTTGCCTAATTTAATATAGGTTGAGAAAGAATTCACATTTTTTAGGCTGTTTATTCTAGTGAGATGAGCACTTTCTAACTTGAAGATCACAGAACCTGATCTCTGGTGCTGCCAAAATATTTCAAAGTACTTTCATCCACCAGGTTGACTTGACTTTTGAAATTAGGGTCAATCTAGGTTAATAATGGGGGAGGGTAAGTGTATTTTAGGGCGTTTAATAAAAGGATCACTCTCTATACGTATTATAAAATAGTACGAATTACTATTTATTTCATGTTAAAAAAAAGATTATTGCGTAGCAACAAGTCACAGGTAATCGAACCTTCTGTTGCCAAAATTTTTCATTTTGAATATTAGGTTATTTTTTCCATAGTCATAAGTAACTGAATCTACTTTCTTTATATTTATCTATCTTCTATATCTACATGTCTGGTAAAGATCGAATGAATGAGGAGAACGACAAAAAGTACGCTACCTTACACATCCATTGCCATGTCTTTTCCGGCTCGTATTATTTATCTACTTTAATCCTATTTATATTGGAAATAGTTTCCCCTGCCACTTGTCATGTTATCTGACTGCTTTTATAGCTACTAAAAATTTCCTCTTTTCTGTTACCTATGGAACATTTTATCCTTGTCTTGTTCCTACCATTAGTTATTTCTAGTCCTTATTTAGTACTAGGGAGTAACGGTAGATATGGTTTGTGTTACCTTACAAGAAGGCGTCGTTTTTTTTTTTTTAAACTCTCTAGTGCATTAGTCTTTGCACTCTACATTTCAAGGGGATTTGCTGGATTAATCCACGTCACTAATATACTTACTTACTTACTTACTAGCCAACGCCCACTCTTGGCTGTTGGGCCATTTGGTGGCGCGCTGACCAGTAGAGGCGAGAAATCTCTTCTTCCTTCGTGTCGTTCAGGGGTCTATGGTCCAGAGCTATACATGACTGGAGGTGCTCAGCTGTCATGTCCTCCCCGCTGTCACATAGGGTGCACCTGGGAGACGAGAAGACGTGTATCTTGTTTAGGTGTGCAGCTAGGTAGTCGTGTCCAGTTGTGAGTCTAAAAAGTGCAACCCCGTCCCGTCGGGGTAACATGTTGTTAATTGGCCCGTTTTCGACAAGAGTAGCACAACGTTTATTAAGAGATGCTTCCCTTAAGTAGGCTTTAGTGCTCCTCTTTATTGCAGCATTTATTTCTATTTTTATGGAGGGGAGCGAAGTTGCTACGCTCGGCTGTGGGAGCGTTGTTCCTTTTTTTGCCAATGAGTCGGCTAATTCATTACCTCTTATATCCACGTGGCTGGGGATCCATTGTAATTCAATTTTCCATCCCCTATTCATTAGTTTTGACAAATTTTGACGACAGGCTAGAGTGGATCTGCAATAGGTCTTCTTGTTATTTGTTACGGCCATTATTGCAGCCATTGAGTCTACAAGAAAGGCTGCTTGTGCTGGTGTCTTTATTTTCTTCATTTCGTTTGATGCGGCTAGTATGGCGGTTATTTCACCGTCAAAGTTACTTTGGTTGTTGCCAACTGCTAGCGATCCTTCGAAAAGATTACAGTAATAACCAGCTTCCAGTCCGTCCTTTGTCTGGGAGGCACGATCCATCGATATATACATGTAGCCACTGTGTCTCTGGATAGACTGTGTTGATGGTTCTGAGGGCTGCAGCCTTTAGTTCTAGTGGGTTACAATCTTTCTTTGGGATGTTGTGGTCAAGAAGATTTAGGATTTCTTTGGGCAGTGAATTGAACACTTCATGTTTCCTGATATCTGTTGTATGAGTACCAATGTTGATGTTGTATTTCTTAATCAACCCTTTATATGTGGCTATCGGAGTTTTTTGTGTTTTTAGCCTCGTTGTGGCTTCTTTAAAGCTTGCCCATCGGTGGCTGTACGTCCTTTTGTTTCTCTCCCAAAACCCGAGGCTGAGTTTTTCTCTTCTAAACTGCATTGGCTCTGTTTCCAACTGTGCCTCCATTGCTGCTATCGGGGTCGATTTTGGTGCACCAGTGATAACTCGGAGGACTGCATTTTGGGTTCTATCCAAGATTTGGGATGTGGTGTTTGACGCTGTGATTGTTGCTTCAGCTCCGTACTCGAGTATGGGGCGTATATATGTTTTGTACGCTGTGTTCAGTACATCCTGATTTGCTCCCCATGTTGTGGCAGTTAGGCGTTTCAGCAGTCTTGCTCTTTTAATGGCTCTGTTGGCGCTTTCTTTGATGTGTGGTTTCCAGGTCATTTTGGAATCTATTGAAACTCCCAGGTATTTGCAGATATTGTTCTCCATGAGTTCGCTATTCCCATATCGCAGAGAGATTTCAGGTCGCCTTGTTGAAAGTGTAAAAAGTTGGTAAATCGATTTATTCGCATTCACACACATCGCGTTAGTCTCCGTCCAAAGCAGCAGGTTAGTCAGTGCCTTGTTTATTGCTTCTTCTAGTGATTTGATGTTGCTACCACTAGCCCAGAGAATTAGATCATCTGCATAGAGTAGGCCTTGTACTCCAGGCACTGCTCGAACTGCCGTGAGTACGTCATTGATCATCAAATTAAAGAGTATACAACTGATTACGGCTCCTTGTGCTAATCCCTGTCTTTGGATACGATATTTGGACATTCCTCCTGTATATCTTACTCTAACAAGTCACTAATATGAAGTGTCTATCTTCTGGCTGTTACCAAATATCTGACTGTGGACCAAATAATTTATGTTAGCTGTTAAGTTTTAACAGAGCAAATCCATCATGGAAATCTTAAGGCTTTTCGACAGCCAACAATGACGTCATGCATACTGACTAACTCAGAGAGTAGCAATGCGTGTCTGATCTGCTTTCTAGAAAGCGTAGGGGGTGGTTTGCTTACGCGAGGGTGGCTTGTTATTTTATTTAGTTTGCGTGTCACAACGCCAGGCCGTTTCTGTATTACACACCCCGGAGACATATTTCACTTTGACAAACACGGGGCAGGGCGCTTTGATGATTTGAAAACATGAGACAATGTATATATCACAAATTGAAGGCAATTTGTGTTATTGGTTTGTTTTGGTGTTCAAACATATTCATTTTTTAGTATCCTAATGTGTTTTATTCTGTTGTTTGGTTTATCGTTTGTTCCAATAGTGTGATTTTCTTCTTCATATTTTTTTAACCTCTCTTAATTTTTATTTCTCAATTTATCTTAATTCCGTAATAAATTAAAAGAAAGTAGAAACTATTCTGAGTTTAAAGGAAATACTTAAGCTAAAGTAACCCGTTCTTTACTATATACTGTGAAGTACTTTTATGTATTTATTAAAAAAAATGATTGACACAAGTTCTGCATTTAGCAATCGTATCATTTTTTAAGTTCTTTCCATTGTTGAGTTACTTTAAAAGTCGTAGAGGATACATATAAACTTGATATATGTTAAGCGGGAGTTGTCTTGAGTAAAAAAAAATTAATATTTAATGAGGAGGTTAAAATATATGTATGTATTTTACTACTGAGTATTTTTTGTTGTATTTATTGCTCTTTGATAGGACGATTCTGTTTATTACTTAACCAGCTACTCAACAGTATATATATATATATATATATATATATATATATATATATATATATATATATATAATTAATAAATTAAAAATATTTCATTAGATAATTATTTTCCTGAAGATGCTGATACTATTTATCGGCTAAAAGCTTTGAATAAATATATTCATTAAAAGTATTCTTGTTTTTGAAATATTTTTAATTTATTAACTATATTACAAGAAAACATATCACCATATTTAATATATATATATACTGAAAGAAAAAGTAATATATTTACAGCTTTATGATTCAAGATGCAATTGAACGTACAGATATGCATTCCTTTTTTTATCCTGACATTGTTATGTACTTTTTCCTTTCAAATATTCCTCAAAATATATTTTAAAAATAATGTTTTGACAATAAAAGTTATTCAAAACCAGTTACATGCAGCAAATTGAGCATATTTCTGATAAATTTTACTGAATTTGATCTATATTCTTTATTGAGAAAATATTTAATTATGTTAGAAATTGTCCAAGAACAGGGTAGTAAATCATCTGGAGTGCTAAAAGATGTATTAAACAATTTGTTTTCAAAATTTCTTAATAATATTAGTTAAAAATTTGTGCTAAACTTACTTAGGAAGTTTAAATTGTCAAATCATAATAAAATCTTTGAACTCTTACTTTTATATACTGCAAATATCAGAGTTTCTATAAAATTTTGATTTCTACGATCAGATTTAAAAGAAGTGTTCCTTTGGCGAATTTGAAATGAGTAAGAGATCGAGTGGTAAAAACTTTTCAAAATGGCGTTGAGGATAACGAGCCCCAGCACCCTAGCACTTCATTGTCACACATGAATTTGTAAAGTTATTACGCCAGATAGACGTTATTGTAAGTATACTAAAATTTGAGTTAAATTGTGAGTGACGGTAATAAATAACAAACCATAACAACTCACAATCAATAAATAATTATTCATATACGTATTTTAATGACTAAGTCGTCGTCATCACTAATTGTAACTATAAAAAGGTTTCACCTTATGTTTATTATATTTTTTGTAAACTACACCATTGTTATTCATTTAAGTATATTAAAGTGACAACTTCT
>JBAIZL010000005.1:18689583-18692083 GCA_036971475.1 Prosapia bicincta
TTGAAGTAAATATGCTTTGTTCAATCATAATATATAAAATACATTTGATCCATCAAGTATAAATAACAGACTTATAATTTAGTTTTATAAAAGCATTTCAAACTACATTTAATGGGAACGTTTAAGCGGAATAGAAAACAATTAGTGGCAGCGTAATTGAAACTACTTTTTACAACCGCAACACAATGGCTTCCACGTATTGTTCGTTAATAATTTGTTTTAAAACAAATGGAAGCAGTGAGTTGTTTCAAAAAAACACACGATTCAATTTTAATTTCAAAGTTGCATCGCTTATCTCTCGTGAAACAATCAAATGGCTTGTTCGAATTGATTACATTTTTAGCAACGAAATTGAAACATTATCAGATCAATTATTGAAGTAATCTCGAAACTACATATTCCGATATGAGTTATATTAGTTACGTGTTTCTGCAATTATTTTATTTAATCGGTTTTTGTTTAAATTACACTTGAATAGCCAAGTTTGAGTTCAGCAAAACGCTGAAAACGCGTGTGCTTTTTCGTCTAAATAAAGATACAGCATTGTTTTATATTAAAATAATCCCCTTGTTTAAAGTAAACATTGTTCTTAACAAGGCTTACCGAAGCTTGTTTCTGCTCTGAAGGTTTAGAAACATCAGGTCGGCGAAACTTCAAAAAGTTACTAATGTTTTTATTTGGCCAAGAGTTTTATTGTAAGATTTATTCTTCATATAATTTAGGCTTCCAACTCATGAGGTAGATTTTAGACAGTTTCTTATATATATATATATATATATATATATATATATATATATACAGTAAACTCCCGATTATCCGTGGGTGGATTAACCGGTTTGCAGATTATCCGGAGCCTGCCATTGTTTTACAAATATCCAATTTTTATTCCAATCAGATTCATGTGTTTAAATTTCCCAAACAGTGAATTACGACGTAAATACATATAAGGCTTAATAGATGTTAAGATGAAGGGAATAGGTATGTAAATATGTACGTACTAATTTTTACATTGAAAGGGAAGCATCCCGACGCGGGCCAGCGAAATAAAAGGGGCGAGCTGTTTACTGTATATAAGAGACAATGACAAAATTCTTAGACGCCCGAAAACCTAATGTGTACTATAAGATTGTAAACAAATGTCAGCTAATATCGGCTATAAATAGTCTAGGACGTGACATATGCATTATCCATGTCAGTCATATACATTATCGATCTTTATGGCATTGTGACACAAGTAGACACTGTGCGACAAAATAGTTCCCAAGAAACTTGGATCGCACATTAAAGCTAAATCAATGCTCACAAAAAAACGAAGAAGACAGATTTTTTTGTTAAAAAGTGAAAGTATTATGTGTACAAGAAATTACATATGTACATACATACTTACTTTTGAGATATACTTATGTACGTATTGTAAATAGTTAGACATATAGATGTACATGTTATAATCGACATGTACATCGACATTTTAAATTATTTTCTGTATTTAATTTGTCCTCTGAAGATTATATATGTGAATTGCATTAACCGGGGTCATTATTTGTGTAACTTATGGTATAATAATCGATTATCGATCGTTTTACGTATTCTTTGTTCATGGCGGATTATCCGGGGAATTCCTTATCCGGCGTTGCCGGGCCACCCTATTCCACGGATAATCGGGAGTTTACTCTATATATATAACAACGTAGGTTATTCAAATACAAGAATATTTATTAATTTATATTGAATATAAATTAATAAATATTGTTGTATTTGAATAACCTATGTTGTTTTAGATTATTAAACAAGAAAACATATTATATATATATATATATATATATATATATATATATATATATATATATATATATATATATAGAGAGAGAGAGAGAGAGAGAGAGAGAGAGAGAGACAGAGATATTAGTACCCCGTTTCGGCTTCACCTGCACTCATTTAAATCTATCACATGTGTTGTCGCTTTCTTACGCCACCTGAATCTATTTAATAATATTTAAATTTTGTATAATTTTAGTTTCTTTAGATTTAGATAGTTACAATTAGTTTTAAACATTTATTTTATCTGATTTTGTTTTATTTTGATTAGTTTTATTTATTTACGTAACATTTATTTTAAAATACCACTTTTGTTAGGCGATAATAAACTTGATAGGTTTTTCGCCTGGAAAAAAATAAAATAAAAATATCACTTCATGGGTTAATTTAATCAATTTAAAAACCACTAATAATCGATAATGATTATGAAATAGGAATACAAAGTAATGATTATTTAACTGAAGATGTATGCAACTGTATAGAGATGGTTGAAACAATCATGTATAACATTGCAATTTTTGATACTTTTTTAAACTTTTAAACATTTTAAAGTTTCATTTCTTAGTGTGCTCCTAAGTCACGAAAGTAATTCACACTGAAAAAGTCTTAATATATATATTTAAAACAACTAAGGTTATACAAATATAAGAATTATTGAATAATTTATATTTAAAGCTTTTCGTTG
>JBAIZL010000005.1:18697083-18787083 GCA_036971475.1 Prosapia bicincta
GTACATCGTCTGTGCGGAGTAATAGATTGAGCTCAGAACTGTAGTTAAATGTTTTAAAAATTTAAACTTTGGTAAATATGCAGATTGTCCACCCCCAACTGAATGCGTATAAAATGAATCAAAAACATGTCCTGAATTGTTAACTATTATTTTTGTTATTGCCAGGGAAGGGTAGTTTTATGTATCTAAATTGAAATATACCTATGAACTATCCAGTCAGCATAGATTTGGTTGTAATTGTATACATTTAATCAAGTAATGTATAAAATTACAACCAAATATATCCTGACTGGGCACTTTATAGAAATATTTTATTTTAAGTATATGGTAAGGTATAAATTACAACCAACTCTTTCCTATCTGGAGAGTTTATAAGTATATATAAATATACGTATGTAAAAACCATAAACTTATTAAGCCAAAACTTTGTTTCTAAAATATCTATACACGTAAGGTATGAATAGAGATAGCGTGACGTCACTGTATCCCTCCGCGGAAGTTACACAACGTACTACACCGCACTGAATGTTTTAATCAACTTTAAATTGATAAAAAATAACTGTCCTTGTATTATTTAAAAAAAATCTTCTGAATATCGTCCTAGGGCATGTTTTGAACAATTTTCAATTTTTATCTCAGTTGGTACCCAATACTCACAATTACTGAATCAACTAGAATTCAGTGGGATTTTGAGCGCTATATTTTAGTATTTTCATTTGGTTCAATTATTATTACTTTTTTATTGATTCCATATCTTTTTCAAATCTACTTAACAAAATATGTAATATTATTATGTAACATATAATGAAAAAGACATTGTGAAAAAATATTAGTGAACCTTTTCAGATAATTGCTACTCTGTAAGTTTAGCATAAATAAAACATTGAAAATGTAACAAAAAGGATAGTTTATTTCATTATTTAGATGTTCAAGATAGAACAAACTAATCAAAAGCGAAGTAGTTGAAGCGTGGCAGAAATAATGGGATATTGTATCACTAAACTGGTATTACACGGTTTGACTTTGAATTGAAAGTTCTAATTTGTTACTTAAAATAAGGATGAGTTAATACGAATGCAAGATAAGCTTTATATGTCGGGAATAAAGGGGACTGTATTGTCAGTTTCAACGGGGGTTGAAGTGAGTGGAAACAAAATTGACAAATAAGCCTGTTACTATGAAAGACAATGGTTTGTTGAGCTCGGATGAGAAGTCGCGCGCTTCTAACACGGAAAGTCAATTAAAATTTCCTCCCGTGGTATAATGTTTGCCAACAAAGTGGAAAGACAAATCCAGCACACGAGGTTGCTAATACAACCAGTATAACCCTACTAAAATATCATTGAGCATTGTGTTGACTCAGGTGGAAGGTCTCACGGTGGCGGAAGTACAAACATCGTCCTTTAAACCAGGAAACACAAGTAGTGCAGTTCCGCTCCAGCCAATCTTTGGGTAGAAAACAGGTTTGTTTGGTTTCACCTGATGTGTTTCTAATAATTTGAAAATGAAACGGATTGTCATTATTTGAAAGTAAACATTTTTCAAGCCATGTTTAAACGATTAAAGCTACACCACTTACTCATATACTGTCGTGTGAATATAAAAAATTGAATATACATTTTTAGGTATTTTAATACTTTAGCCAATAATGTCTCATCTTGAAATACATTTTACTTTGGTAAATACATATTATATTTATAAACTACAAAAGTTATTAAAGTTAATAAAAGTTTTTTAAAGTTAAAAACGCAGTGTTAAATTCTGTACTGTTAAAGTTGGTCAAAATGTATGAAATTTGTCCTTAAAGTTCAAAAAGAAATTAGTTTATTTTAAAAACAACAAATGTTTAATATACCCATGTAACGATAAATACTGACAGTTGTAACATTTCCTAATAAGTTATATTATATACATAACATCTGACAAACAATTTCATTCATATAACTTTCATTTTCTGCAACACATCCTGCTACCGTTTACAAAAATGTACTTGTCCGTCTGTATATGTATAGCCTTCACAATAATGCAAAGTCGTCTAGTGTGAGGTTTCCACTTATTAGTTTATAAAGTTCTATATATTCACAAACGTTTTTAATATCAGATTCACGAAATCATTGTGAAAGATATTGTACAGTGTTTCTATAAAAATTCTTCTCCACATATCTCACTGTACCATGTGCTTCAAACGTGTCATTGATCCTTGGAACTGTTATTTTAATGGAACTTGTGTTCCAAAATACATATATCCTTTGAACTCCTTGAATATTATAAATAGTGCAGTAACACGACAAAACCTATTTACGTTGATCTAAATACAAATAAAATTCAGTTATTTCAATGACAATCTAAAAAAAAGGAATTAATAACAAGGAGTTATACTGTGAAAAAAGCTGTTTTGAATTACCAGCTAATGTAGAAATAAAAATAAAATAATAAATAAATAAATAGGAAATCTTGGTTTAAAAGTATTTTTTTTAGAGTTTATGTGTTAAATATATATTATTTCACTCGCATTTCGTTTAATGCACACATGTGTAATTATTAACAACTACAATATATTTATCAACTATTATTTGTAATTAATTACATTTCTTTGTTCAAAATTATTCACATATTATTTATTGTAAAGTTTTTATTTGTTTTGACGTAATACTTTACCGAGTGTTGAAGAAATAAATACGGTTCACAATAAAAACAATTAAAAATAATAAAATATATAAATGAAACCTCTCAACCACAGATAACTTTCTTCTTTTATTTAAAACTTTATGTACATTTCGATTGCATAGCAATCATCCTCAGAGGTAATTTAAAATAAAAATGTAAAAATACATTTAAAAATACAATAAATTTTTATTGTAAATTACCTCTGAGGATGATTGCTATGAAATCGAAATGTACATAAGGTTTTAAATAAAAGAAGAAAGCTATTTGTGGTTGAGAGGTTTCATTTATTTGTGTTAAACATTACGCCACAGTTGTTTTATACAGTTATAATTAAAAATAATGTAAAAATGTAAATTCGTTCTTATGTAACAACATATTTAAATATACACTTTAAAAATATGTTAGTTAATCTATTATATTTATTCAAATATAACAGGTGAGTTAATTGTGTGTTGGGAGTAGAATTCTTGATGTCTGAAAGATGACCGCTCCGTGTTCGGGTGTTCTCTAGCGCTGAGTCGGGGATGTACATAAACTAAATGAAAAGCAAACACTCTTTGGAATAATGTAGGAAACCGTGTTAGGCCTGACATTATACACGTTCCTTCATTAAGGGCCAGACGCTCAAATTTCAAAAGTTTTTATAAAACTTGTTTACTTAAGTTTTGTTATAATTTTATGTCAGCTAGTAAATACATTTTTAGATTAGGTAAATTGTTTTAGTTCATTCATAATGCATTGTATTACATGATATTTTCATTAATTTGGAAACGTTAAATTGAAAATCAATATTTGCTAGTTAGTTATATGTTATGCAGACATCGATATTATAAAAAAACTATACACCTGGTAGTGTAAGATATTCTTCGGAACCTTAACAAAAAATTGAATATTTTGATAATCACACGAAGATTTATAAGTCAAAGATTATTTTTAAAGCAATGCACAATGTTATACTACAATAGTACATAGTTGCGAAGTATCCAGGTGGAATATATTTGGTTATACTGAAATTAAATTTACTAACATGAGCGAAATTGCTCACAAGTGAAGTGGCGCCAATTTTTGAAGCTATATTGTAACCATATACTTTTCAGTTATATTGTAATAGAATATTTTGCAGCTATATTTTAACCGAATATTTTGCAGTTATAGTGTAATAGAATATTTTGCAGTTATATTGTAATAGAATATTTTGCAACTATATTGTAATAGAATATTTTGCACTTATGTTGTAACCGAATACTTTGCAGCTATATTATAATCGAATATTGTTCACTATAGTGTAACCGAATATTTTGTAGATATATTGTAATCGAATATTCTACATCTATATGGTAATTGAATATTTTCCAGCTATACTGAATTCGAATATATTTCTGATATATTGTTACCGATAATTTCCAGCTATATTGCAATTAAATATTTTACATTATATTGTGAACGAATATTTTGTAGATATATTAAAATCGAATATTTTGTGGCTATATTGTAATCGAATATTCGCGACTATATTGTAATGGAATATTTTGCAGCAATACTGAATTCGAATATTTTTCTTATATATTGCTACCGATACTTTGTAGCAATATTGTAATAGAACAAATTGCAGCTATGTTATAACGGATTCCTTTGAAACTATATTGTAATCAAATATTTTGCACTATACTGTAATCGATTATTTTGCAGCTGCATTGTAATCGAATAATTTGGAGCTATGTTGTAGCCGAATATAATGCAGCAATATTGTAATCGAATAATTGGCAGCTATATTATAACTGAATACTTTGCACCTTATTGTAATCGAATATTATGCAGCTATATTGTAATCGATTATTTTGCTGTTATATTATATTCAAATTTTTTGCACTATAGGCTATTGTAATCAAATATTTTGCAGATATATTGTAATCGAATACTCTGCAGGCAAATTGTAACCAATTATATTCCAGTTATATCGTAACCGATTACTCTGCAGCTATATTATAACCTGACGCTTTGCAACTATAGTGTAACCAGATACTTTACAGCTATATTATAACCCGATACTTTGCAGCTATATCTAATTAAATATTTTGCAGCTATATTGTAACCTGAACCTTTTCAGCTATAGTGTAATCGGATATTTTGAAGTTATACTGTAACCGATTACTCTGCAGGTATATTGTAACCGGATGCTTTGCAGCTATATCGTAACCGATTACTCTGCATCTATATTGTAACCTGACGCTTTGCAACTATAGTGTAACCGGATACTTTACAGCTATATTATAACCCGATACTTTGCAGCTATATCTAATTAAATATTTTGCAGCTATATTGTAACCTGAACCTTTTCAGCTATAGTGTAATCGGATATTTTGAAGTTATACTGTAACCGATTACTCTGCAGGTATATTGTAACCGGATGCTTTGCAGCTATATCGTAACCGATTACTCTGCATCTATATTGTAACCTGACGCTTTGCAACTATAGTGTAACCGGATACTTTACAGCTATATTATAACCTGATACTTTGCAGCTATATCTAATTAAATATTTTGCAGCTATTTTGTAACCTGAACTTTTGCAGCTATAGTGTAATCGGATATTTTGAAGTTATACTGTAACCGATTACTCTGCAGCTATATTGTAACCGGATACTTTTCAGCTATATTGTAACATTCCTATTTATACGTTTACCTTAGTTAATGAATAAGAAAACATTTTTCGTAATGTTTCGAGTGTGTGGTAAAGTAAGATTAAATTTGTCTCATTCTAAAAGCAAGTAATTATTGGGGATTTTATAATTAAGGACACTGACAAAAAGTTTGTTTATTATTTTTTTAGTATCTGATGACTCTTTACTCGAACAGGTCTATTTATTTCTGCAATATCTGTAACGTATGGAAACCCAGTTAACAAAAAGCTACCTAATATTATTTCTAACATTATTTTTGGTAACATTAAAATATACGTAGATTTCTACATGAACGAACCTAAACGTTCTACAAGTTTTGTCATTATCCACCTCATCAAAGCGTTTCTGTAGCAGCTCGCTAATCACAAACTGAAGCAGTCAATCGTAAAAAATGGAAGTAAAACTGCAAAAATAAATAAACGACTTTAAACTACATAAAATAATTAAAAACGCTATAGAACAATGTCGTCTGGCCAAGTCAGACGATTATTAACTTGGTTTTTACCGAAAATGCTAGACTTTTACAAAAAACAAAATGTCTAGGCACGTCTGCTGGTTAAATGATAGGCTGTTATTGCTCAGAAACTTCAACCCTTAAATATTAAATTCCAGAAACAAAAGGGAGACGGCGCTGTCGGCGGATGACAGCCTGGATTTATCCAAGTAATAGGATATTTCCATAACAAAGTAATTCCTGTTTTATGCATGACGTCACAACATATTTCTGAGTCTGATACGGACAAAGGTAAATATGAAAAAGTATGGTATATTTTATTTCGATATTTTTCAGTGATACAAAATAAAAGAATTCAAAGTATTACATCGTATTTGTGTAATTACGAGATAAAATAATATAATTGTATTGTTTTAATATTATAATTGATACAACTAATTAGAAGTATATTATAATTCCTTTGGTAGGATGAAACATCTATTAAAAATAATACGTACATGTAATTTAACGTACATTTAACGTTGGTCATTAAAAGTATAGACTATATATATATATATATATATATATATATATATATATATATATATATAATAAATTAAAAATATTTCAAAAACAAGAATACTTTTTATGAATATATTTATTCAAAGCTTTTCGACGATAAAATAGTACCAGCATCTTCAGGAAAATAATTATCTAATAAAATATTTTTACAAAATTGTGCTACCTTTAAAGCTTTGAATAAATATATTCATTAAAAGTATTCTTGTTTTTGAAATATTTTAAATTTATTACACACACACACACACACACACACACACACACACACACACACACACACACACACACACACAAATACACACACACACACATACACACACACACACACACACACACACAGACACACACACACACACACACACATATATATATATATATATATATATTTATTTATTTATATCCTACAAATATTTTAGAGTGCCATTTATTAAGTAAGTATTTTTCAAGTAGGATTAATCTAGAAGAAAAAAATTGACAATATCACTTGTTGTTCAAAACAGCAATATAAATCCATATAATTACTAGTTGAAACATATTTCAATTATATATTCATCTATAACAATATTAGACACTGTTATATAATTTAACTGCATTATAGTTTATATTATTTTGTATTTTCACATATATGTTACGATTCAATCGCCAACTACTGACGACAACTACTGTGGAAGTAAACACAGCCATATATGTGGCCGAACGTATTTAAAAATTTGTACTTTATTGTTTTGAAGGTTTTAAAATTAAAATCGATATAATTCATTAGAAACCTACATTGAGCTAAACCGTTTTCTCGTATTGATTTCTCTCTAATCAGTGAAAAAACGTTAGTGATTAAATCAAACCGTTTCAGCGGCGGTGAATTAATTGACTCTATGATAATTTTGTGTATATTATATTCACTTTAAATATTTTACGCTTTAATTAAAATTTTATAATTGGAAATACGTGTATGGATAAATTCAATTTATCTTTAGAATTAGAAAAAATCAGTTAGCTTTTAGAGCGCAGTGAATGCAGAAGTCGAATGAGGTTGGTGACGTAGGTTGGACCTGAGCCATCAGCCTTACGTTTAGATTGGAGTTTAAGAAAGCTAGGAGGTTGAATATGCTTCATTTCTGTCAGGTTACTTTCGTCATTATTTGGATAATTAGAGGCGATGGTAGCCCAGATCAGCTTGGAATTTAAGTTATTTGAAACGAAAATTTAGGAGGAGGAAAAAACGGCATAAAAAACTCAAAGTCAAAAATATTTGTATTTTAAAAAAGAGTTTTTTAAATTTTAAATTGAAAATAGATGTCTGTATTTTAACACCTTAGAGGGTACACAAAATAATGTAACACAAAAAGAGGAACATGGGAGGTAAAATCAGTTTAAAAAAACTTAGTTTGAAAAAAAAATATTAGAGGAACGTTATCGACAGACAAAATTATTTGAGAGTCTCTAATATTATAGCACAACTAGAACTCTAAAGTATAGCCGTGTTATTATCGTTTTGAACATGGGAAATAGTCTAAATACTTCAGCCTAATAAACTTAAAAGTATCTCAAGACTGTATTATATACCCTTATAAACTCAATAGTATCTCCAGACTGTATTAAATACTTTAGCCTTATAAACACAAAAGTATCTCCAGACTGTATTAAATACTTTAGCCTTATAAACCCAAAAGTATCTCCAGACTGTATTAAATACTTCAGCCTTATAAACCCAAAAGTATCTCCAGACTCTATTAAATACTTCAGCCTTATAAACCGAGAATGATCTCCAGACTGTATTAAATACTTCAGTCATATAAACTCGAAAGTATCTCCAGACTGTATTAAATACTTCAGCCTTATAAACTCAAAAGTATCTCCAGACTGTATTAAATACTTCAGCCATATAAACTCAAAAGTATCTCCAGACTGTATTAAATACTTCAGTTTTATAAACCCATAAGTCTCTCCAGACTGTATTAAATACTTCAGCCATATAAACTCAAAAGTATCTCCAGACTGTATTAAATACTTCAGTCTTATAAACCCAAAAGTATCTCCAGACTGTATTACATACTTCAGCCATATAAAATCAAAAGTATATTCAGCTGTATTAAATACTTCAGCCTTATAAACCCAAAAGTATCTCCAGACTCTATTAAATACTTCAGCCTTATAAACCGAAAAGTATCTCCAGACTGTTTAAATGCTTCAGCCTTATAAACCCAAAAGTATCTCCAGTCTCTATTAAATACTTCAGCCTTATAAACCGAAAGGTATCTCCAGACTGTATTAAATACTTCAGCCTTATAAACCCAAAAGTATCTCCAGACTCTATTAAATACTTCAGCCTTATAAACAGAGAATGATCTTCAGACTGTATTAAATACTTCAGTCATATAAAATCGAAAGTATCTCCAGACTGTATTAAATACTTCAGCCTTATAAACCCAAAAGTATCTCCAGTCTCTATTAAATACTTCAGCCTTATAAACCGAAAAGTATCTCCAGACTGTATTAAATACTTCAGCCTTATAAACCCAAAAGTATCTCCAGTCTCTATTAAATACTTCAGCCTTATAAACCCAAAAGTATCTCCAGACTGTATTAAATACTTCAGCCTTATAAACCCAAAAGTATCTCCAGACTCTATTAAATACTTCAGCCTTATAAACCGAGAATGATCTCCAGACTGTATTAAATACTTCAGCCATATAAACTCGAAAGTATCTCCAGACTGTATTAAATACTTCAGCCTTAAAAACCCAAAAGTATCTCCAGTCTCTATTAAATACTTCAGCCTTATAAACCGAAAAGTATCTCCAGACTGTATTAAATACTTCAGCCTTATAAACCCAAAAGTATCTCCAGTCTCTATTAAATACTTCCGCCTTATAAACCGAAAAGTATCTCCAGACTGTATTAAATACTTCAGCCTTATAAACCCAAAAGTATCTCCAGACTCTATTAAATACTTCAGCTTTATAAACCCAAAAGTATCTCCAGACTCTATTAAATACTTCAGCCTTATAAACCGAAAAGGATCTCCAGACTGTATTAAATACTTCAGCCATATAAACTCAAAAGTATCTCCAGTCTCTATTAAATACTTCAGCCTTATAAACCGAAAAGGATCTCCAGACTGTATTAAATACTTCAGTCTTATATACCCAAAAGTATCTCCAGACTGTATTAAATACTTCAGCCTTATAAACCCAAAAGTATCTCCAGACTGTATTAAATACTTCAGCCATATATACTCAAAAGTATCTTCAGACTCTATTAAATACTTCAGCCTTATTAACCCAAAAGTATCTCCAGACTGTATTAAATACTTCAGCTATATAAACTCAAAAGTGTCTCCAGACTCTATTAAATACTTCAGCCTTATAAACCCAAAACTATCTCCAGACTGTATTGTTGTCTAGTGGGTTCAGATCTTCATTAATATTTATGATGATTTCGATCCCGGGTATTGCCAAAGAACGTTTAGTCCCCCCTCGTTTTACTTAGTTAAAAAGAGTATGCATGTTAAAGTAAGGCTGCTCTCTACTTCGTCTCCTATAAACAGTTTCATGTTACGAAGAAGGAGTCTTTAAATAGAGTCTATGCATTGGTCAAATCTTTCTGCATTCTGCACTTTAAACCAATTTAAAATCAACGTAGTAACGAAATCGATATCAATATTTCTATTGGCAAAAAAACAGAAATAACAATTTAGGTGAATATTTGTATTTGGTATAAATTGGAATAAGTCGAATATGATAAATATATAGGAACTTATGTTACAATAAAATTAGTAGACAACGTGCAAGCGCTATAATTTATAAAAGACAGCGGTGTGTTTTCATACACGAAGCAGTAACTCATTATGACTTTGATTAAAATGTATCTCAAGCTGAATATGCCAAGATGTTCCGTGCTTGCTGTGTTGCATTATGGGATTAAAAGAAGACGAACAGTATAAAAATATGGCAATAGTTTGAAATGTGATTTTTGTGTGCGAAAGTTAAAATAAACACACGATGAGATCGTGAGGGCAGAGAGAGAATAACGAAGAGATACTGTATAGGATGGAAATGGCCTTGAAATTGTAAGTGCATAGCCTGATAGTTACTTCGTTACGTTGCATTACTTCGCTAAATATGAGAGATTTTAGGAAAGAAGAGAGTCGGAAGGAAGGGGAAATATTGGAAAGATCCAAGAGAATCATAAAGAGGGATAATTGAGAATCTTTTGCGCGATTGTATTTCGAGGGGTGAAATGGTCAATATGACCACCTACCCCGTTAAAGAGGTACTTTAAAAAAATTAAATATTATCAGTCAAAAAAGATAATTGATACAATCTAAACCTTATAAAAAGTCTTCGTAAAGTTTACGTTAGGTTAGGTTTTATAAAGTTATTTATAAAAATATAATAAACGCAGATACATGATAGACGTGTTTAAATTAATAACAAACGATAAGAAAGAAATGATACCTAAACAATTAGTTATAACGACTTTACTACAGAAAATGGATACATAAACATTTTTAAAATAGCAACTGGAATCGATAATGTTAACTTTACCATGTTTTTACAGACTTTTAGCGGCGTTGAATTAATGACATTACGCTATATAAACATAACATTATAAAAATGCTGCGTGTTAAACGGATGCGGAGGTGGGGGCTTTTTTATTATAGCATAATGCGCCTTACATTACCCGTGCCGCATGTATCCAACGTGCTCTGTCGAATACATTAAATGGCTTGTTACTTCTCCATGACCCCTTTCCAGTGACCTTGCTCACGCGACCAAAGCTTCTCTCCACGTTCCTGAGTAATCTTCACATCCCAGATTCACAGACATAGATCAATCAAACGTCTATCATATATCTTCAATTTGTCTCTTTGTCCTACTTGAGGCAATCACAGTTTATATAAATGTTTTGCAAATAAAAGCTCGGAAAAAGATTTTATAGATATATTTTATTATTGGTAAGTAACCATACTCAATAGGCCTACTGAGAGAACTCCTCGAACAAGTCCAGATAGTAATAAAATATATTAAAAGTTTTTTATACGGCATACTATCATCAGGAACGTTCTATTAACCGGCAAATAATTAAAACAAAAACAAATCAGTACAGTACCATTCTTTGTAGTCACAAGATGTGACGCATGAAAAGTACAGTCGGATTTTAAACATCATAAAAGTATTATAAAATCATTAGTCTTTGTATAGTTAAGTGCATGTTTTATTTTAACGCTGTATGAAATAAAAATGTTTTAGCAATAATTTTTTTCTTCAATTTTTTCTAATAAATTTTGTGTGCTTGAGCGTGTGCTTTTATTAATACGTACGGATATCCAGTCATTGTATACAATGGAAGGTAAGATTACAGCAATACATTCAATGTTCCTTGATAGGTAACAAAACGTTGCGGACGGTACGGACTGTATATAAGCTATATTTTCCGGAAATTGCCGATAACCGGCAACATGCTAATCCCGAGGATGCACGATATTAGAGCTTTTACTGTATACGTCTTATCTAAACAGTTCTGATTAGGGTCTTTATAAAAATACCATCAATAATAGAACTGTTTTATCACACAATATAATACATATATACAACTATTCCTTGAGCTTAGCTTGTTAGGTTATGTTTAAACAAATAAAAACATATACAAAACTCACAAATTAATCATTTATTGACTCATACGCTTTTCAATGACAAAGTCATCATCAGTGAGTGTTGCTACTACAAAACTAGTTGTAATTTAGAGTTTGTAGTAGCAACACTCACTGATGATGATGACTTTCATTGAAACGCATATGAGTCAATAAATGATTAATTTGTGAGTTTTGTGTATGTTTTTATTTGTTTTATAATAAAACTATTTACAATAGTTCCAATGCTAAAAAAATAATTACAAAAATTAATTAGGTTACCGAAATTAAACCCTAATAAGTTTTTTATTAACTTTCATGGTTTTTTGGGGTGTTGTCAATACGTTTATTGTAGTATTGCTAATGTGCTTATTATATTATATTTTATCACAAATTATGTTTTAATCCTTAGCACGCGGGACATATAAAGGGCAAGTAACAGATTACGTGCTATTAGATAAAAAACCTTTTTTGCGAAATGTTCAAAGTTCTATTTAATTCTGAGTTACTAAAAACGTATTTGAACAAAAAAAAATTATAAACTAGTTATTTTTATATTTTTATACTACGTAATTCAAGATATCAATAAATCCATTTAAAATAAAATTAAAGTAACTAAAATTATTATTCACCAAATCATAAACAATAAATTTTTCTTATAGTACAAACAAAGGTCACTCACGTAAACAGTAAACAACTATAGCAATCACAATGCAAACACAAAATACTACAGTTGGCAGACGCTGCTTCCTGCCGAGAATACCCGTCATACGCGTGTGCATAGACCACGTAATGGCGTCTTGTGGCTAAAACAACAGAATGTGGATCGGTAGCACATGGCCAAGAACAATAAACGCAGCAGAGGAGTTTATTTACATCAAACAAACATTGTCACACATTGTAATGGACTTTAAACAAACAACTAGGACTTCCATAAACAAAATATTGTAAATACTTGCGCTAGCAGAGATTTCAGCCTTACGAGAAATCACGTTATACGCGTGCAAAGTGTTAAAACTATTTAGTATCTTATGAAAAAATAAAAACCTAACAATTAAAACAAATCCGGTAGTTAGAAAGAAAAGACATCAGAAAATAATTAAAACCTTGACATCAAATTACATCATGCTTTTGCTATGTGTTAAATATCAAATTTCAAAAAAATACTTTGAAAGAAAAACAAAATCACATTTAAAAAAATATTGTAGAAAAAATTAATTAATTTTTAACTTTTAAACGTAAAATTATCTTTAACAATACTGAAGCCTTTCATACCATTAACGTTTCAATGTTGGGACATGCAGTGCTTAACGAAGGCAATACGCCAAGCACTATACTTCAACTAGCCTTTGTTACACATGTTATGTTCGTAGCTATTTATTCTCATACACTGAGAAGAACTTGGGGCAGAAAGTACACAAAAAGTAGTTGGCGTTTCCGAGGATCGAACACATGACCTTTTGGTTAATAGTCAAACTCTTTATCCAATAAACCATTCAGTCGTCAAAAATGTCACTATAAAATTAATTTTTATATTTTTCAAACCCTTATTACGTGTTTTCTTTAGGTGTTGGCTTTAAAAATATTTAATCATTTATATATCTATGATTAATTAATTCAACAAATAATTATATACAAAGGTAAATATATTACTTACAACCACAGAGCAAATTAAATCAACAGTAGATTCACAATGGTAGCCGTGTGAGCTCTACACCTGTCAGTATAATAAAAAGCGAGAAAGTAAGTAAAAGGAAAAAAATTACCAAAGGGCGCGTCCGTAACATCCGACTTTAAGGCGTAGTGAAACCAAATGTCTCCTAGCAATGTCTTTTAATAAGTATGAACTTAATTGGACAATAATACTTGCGTTTGAAATTATTATCTATTCAAACTAATGGGTAATAATCATAAATTCAAGGTTCATTATATTTACTTGAATATACGTGTCTTGCGTATAGTTTAACTTATACTTATTCACTCGTATATGTAACCAAATTATTGCAAAGCTTTTTTCTGACTTTATAAACTATCTTACAAACGTGAACTCGTCACTAATAAAAATACTGTATAGACTTCATAAAACGTCTCAGAGCTAATTGTATAACGGAAATTTAATCATTTAGTGAACAAGTAATATAAAAATTTTATTTTCAAGTTAATTCCTACTTAATCAACAAAAAAATATTATTATACTTTCCTTTTATTTTATAATTACAACTAATATAAATAAATAAATAAATAAATATATATATATATATATATATACCACACACGCACACACACACACACACACACACACACACACACACACACACACACACATATATGTATATATATATATATATATATATATATATATATATATATATATATATATTCATATATATGTATATATATATATATATATATATATATATATATATATATATATATATATATATATATACATATATATGAATAACAATGATAAATGACCGAATACAAAAACGAATATCCTTGCAAGTTTTCACTATTCTTTCTATGTATGGTTATCAATTATTATTTTTGTTTGTTACTATTTGTACTCTTTTTTATGGCTTGCATTGAGTTGTATTTTCTTTTCGCTTTCCTCTCGCAATGTCCGTTTGTAAAGTAAAGTTCCATACCGTTAATTCAGTTTGTTTGTTTATTTCATTCATGCCATTCATTTTTAATCCTTGAATATTATTTATGATATCGTGTGGTAGCCATGGCAACAATTTAGGGTTGTGCAATGGAGGCTTCGACGACAACCAGATTAGTGCACTAAAAATTCATTCAATCAGAAGTTGATTTCTAGCTTGGCAATGTTGTCACATTACCAAAGCACCAGATTTCGAACATGAAGATACTTATTTCGAATTCGACCTAGTTCCTCTAAACTTTTATAATTTAATTATTGAGTAAATATTTGAAAAACCGTATTAAAATCAATTTTCATCCACTATAGGTTTCCAAAATTTATTTGAACTTAATTGAAGAAATAAAAACTTACTTCACTAACGATTAAAAATTTATACAGGATATATATATATATATATATATATATATATATATATATATATATATATATATATATATATATATATATCAAGAGAATATTCGCCAAAAGAAGGAATTGAAAAAGGCTAAATTAAGCTCAAAAGAAAATTATGTAAAGAAATTCACAAAATAGCCAGTGGTACAAACAAACGAATTAGAGAGCATACGTGATGTTTGCCGATTTAATTTTTAATTCAAATAATTGATTTAAAATATTATAAATTTCAAAAAAGAAACACGAAAGTTATCACTAGCCAATTTTATTTCTTAGATTATGTACATATAAATAATAATTGACCTGGCTTGAGAGTTACGGTTACGAAATACAACATGAGATTATATATATATATATATATATATATATATATATATATATATATATATATATATATATATATATATATATATATATATATATATATATATATTAAAACAACATAGGTTATTCAAATACAAGAATATTTATTAATTGATATCCAAAGCTTTTCGTTGGTAAACAGTACCAACATCATCAGGAATGAAAATTACAATAATCTTCATAAAATTATTGTAATTTTCATTCCTGATGATGTTGGAACTGTTTACCACCGAAAAGCTTTGGATATAATTTAATAAATATTCTTTTATTTGAATAACCTATGTTGTTTTAAATTATTAAAAAAGAAAACGTATTATATATATATATATATATATATATATATATATTACTTTCACTATATGTACTTAAACAAGAATCTTACTTGGTATTTATGCTAGCTAACTTTCAAAGATTGTTAGTATCTTCAACATCAAGCATCACTGATTGGGGGTTGTAGTAGACTCCTACAACCACGGTCAGTGAGGCTTGATGATAATGATGATGATGATATATATATATATATATGTAAATTATACACGAATATTACAAACGCATTTTTTACCTGAGCTAAAAATAGATAGTTTAATATCTACATAGTTCTACATCTACATTGAATATCTTACAAACATCAAGCCATACATTCAGAAATGCGTACTATCATCATCATGTCAAATATTCAGCCCGCAATGTCGTTGCACTTTACATAAATACGTTGTCCTCAGGCTAATATTGTTTCGTTGTTGTCATGCAACTGTCGACTGATTACGGAAATTTATTGACCATTTATCGAACAACAAGTGTTTGTCATTACAACAATACCTTTACCAACAAATGCTTTGTAGTTGATTGTTCCTAGCGTTATTCAAACAATACGTCACCATTCTAAACACGATAGTTTAGTTTTGCAGTTTATGGTTCATGTTATTTGTACAAGAGTAAGTAGACTTTTATCTGCAATGTAACTACATTTTATTGTAGTGATAAAATTTTATTGTAATCAAATACGAAACTTACATGTACAGCATTTTTCGACATAGTCCCCTTGCTTGGTCCATCGTTGTACAAGCTTCCTCGCGCCCTCATAAAAGAAGGTTCAGCTGCGAGCCAGGAGTGCAGAGCCTCTTTCAATCCTTTGCCCGAGTTAAATCGACGAGTCGGCCTCTTAATGTCTCTTTGAGTGGACCAAACTAGTGATAGTCAGAAGGGGCAAGATCTGGACCATGTGGAGGATGAGCCAGTACTTAAAAATTGAGTTTCTGGAGCGTTTCAGCATTATAGGCATCATTATGCGGACGGGCATTGTAGTGCAACACAACACCTTTTGACAGCAGTCCTTCCCGTTTGCTTCGAATTGCAGGCTTCAACTGGACAGTAACCCTCTCACTGTAACACACACTGTTTATCGTTGTGTCCCTTTCGTCACAATGTTCCAGTATTGGAGCATGAGAGTTTCAACAAACCATAAGCATCCGCTTTTCTGGGTCTTGAAATTCTTCTTGCACGGCGAATTTGGATGTTTCCATTCCATACTCTGCAGTTTACTCTCCATCTCGTAATGATGTATCCGTATTACGTCACCAGTAATTGTTCTGTTTAAGAAGTTCCGTTCGTTACCCAAAGATTTGACACATGTCCAAATGCTTTTGTTTATGCAGTTGGGTAAGTTGGTTTTGCACCCATCTGGCACAAACTTTATGAAACCCAAGTCAGTTGTTGATGATTTCGGTAGGCAGAATCGCTACTAACTTGCAGACGATGTGCCACGTCTAAGAGAACTATTTCACTTGAACGCTCAATGCTTTCTTCACGTGTGACGTAAACGACCGCCTGGCTCCTTCATTGTAAAACTAGTGCGACCATTCTTGAATTCTTAAATCCATTCGTAGATTCTTCGTTGTGGTAAAACACTGTTCAAATATTATACCAAAATTTTTCGCGAATTCCGGATCCTAATACATTACCGAACATTGCTCTTCTTTGGTGCAAATGTGAAGCAGAGCAGCCATGATAAATATTAAGACGGCGAACGAACCCAGGAACTTCAAATATGCATAGACAATGGAATAAATGAACAAAGGATGCATCATCAACGCAAAACGACAGTACCACCAAAATATACAAAAATATAACTAAATTACAGGTAATAATTACCCCTACAGATTTGTTTATTATTTTAAGTTCAGATTTTGTTAGTCTATATTGGGATGTTCAGAACTCTTCTATGAATCGCACAACCCAATACTGTAGTAATGCGGAACCGGACAACCCAATACTCTAGTAATGCGGAATCGCACAACCCAATACTCTAGTAATTCGGAATCGCAAAACCTAATATTCTAGTAATGCGGAATCGCACAACCCAATACTCTAGTAATGCGGAATCGCACAACCCAATACTCTAGTAATGCGGAATCGCACAACCCAATACTCTAGCAATGCGGAATCGCACAACCCAATACTCTAGTAATGCGGAATCGCACAACCCAATACTCTAGTAATGCGGAATCGCACAACCCAATACTCTAGTAATGCGGAATCGCACAACCCAATACTCTAGTAATGCGGAATCGCAACAACCCAATACTCTAGTAATGTGGAATCGCACAACCCAATACTCTAGTAAGGCGGAATTGCACAAACCAATACTCTAGTAATGCGGAATCGCACAACCCAATACTCTATTAATGCGGAATCGCACAACCCAATACTCTAGTAATGCGGAATCGCACAACCCAATACTCTAGTAATGCGGTATCGCACAACCCAATACTATAGTAATGCGGAATCGCACAACCCAATACTCTAGTAATGCGGAATCGCACAACCCAATACACTAGTAATGCGGAATCGCTCAACCCAATACTGTAGTAATGCGGAATCGCACAACCCAATACTCTAGTAATGCGGAATCGCACAACCCAATACTCTAGTAATGCGGAATCGCACAACCCAATACTCTAGTAATGAGGAGTCGCACAACCCAATACTCTAGTAATGCGGAATCGCTCAACCCAATACTCTAGTAATGCGGAATCGCACAACCCAATACTCTAGTAATGCGGAATCCCACAACCCAATACTCTAGTAATGCGGAATCCCACAACCCAATACTCTAGTAATGCGGAATCGCACAACCCAGTACTCTAGTAATGCGGAATCGCACAACCCAATACTCTAGTAATGTGGAATCGCACAACCCAATACTCTAGTAATGCGGAATCCTAGAACCCAATACTCTAGTAATGCGGAATCGCACAACCCAATACTCTAGTAATGCGGAATCGCACAACCCAATACTCTAGTAATGCGGAATCGCACAACCCAATACTCTAGTAATGCGGAATCGCACAACCCAATACTCTAGTAATGCGGAATCGCACAACCCAATACTCTAGTAATGCGGAATCGCACAACCCAATACCCTAGTAATGCGGAATCGCACAACCCAATACTCTAGTAATGCGGAATCGCACAACCCAATACTCTAGTAATGCGGAATCGCACAACCCAATACTCTAGTAATGCTGAATCGCACAACCAAATACTCTAATAATACGGAATCGCACAACCCAATACTCTAGTAATGCGGAATCGCACAACCCAATACTCTAGTAATGCGGAATCGCACAACGCAATATTCTAGTAATGCGGAATCGCACAACCCAATACTCTAGTAATGCGGAATCGCACAACGCAATACTCTAGTAATGCGGAATCGCACAACCCAATACTCTAGTAATGCGGAATCGCACAACCCAATACTCTAGTAATGCGGAATCGCACAACCCAATACTCTAGTAATGAGGAATCGCACAACCCAATACTCTAGTAGTGCGGAATCGCACAACCCAATACTCTAGTAATGCGAATTGCGCAACCCAATACCCTAGTAATGCGGAATCGCACAACCCAATACTCTAGTAATGCGGAATCGCACAACCCAATACTCTAGTAATGCGGAATCGCACAACCCAATACTCTAGTAATGCGGAATCGCACAACCCAATACTCTAGTAATGAGGAATCGCACAACCCAATACTCTAGTAGTGCGGAATCGCACAACCCAATACTCTAGTAATGCGAATTGCGCAACCCAATACTTTAGTAATGCGGAATCGCACAACCCAATACTCTAGTAATGCGGAATCGCACAACCAAATACTCTAGTAGTGCGGAATCGCACAACCCAATACTCTAGTAATGCGAATTGCGCAACCCAATACTCTAGTAATGCGGAATCGCACAACCCAATACTCTAGTAATGCGGAATCGCACAACCCAATACTTTAGTAATGCGGAATCGCACAACCCAATACTCTAGTAATGCGGAATCGCACAACCCAATACTCTAGTAATGCGGAATCGCACAACCCAATACTCTAGTAATGCGGAATCGCACAACCCAATACTCTAATAATGCGGAATCGCACAACCCAATACTCTAGTAATGCGGAATCGCACAACCCAATACTCTAATAATGCGGAATCGCACAACCCAATACTCTAGTAATACGGAATCGCACAACCCAATACTCTAATAATGCGGAATCGCACAACCCAATACTCTAATAATGCGGAATCGCACAACCCAATACTCTAGTAATGCGGAATCGCATAACTCAATACTCTAGTAATGCGGAATCGCACAACCCATTACTCTAGTAATGCGGAATCGCACAACCCAATACTCTAGTAATGCGGAATCACACAACCCATTACTCTAGTAATGCGGAATCGCACAACCCAATACTCTAGTAATGCGGAATCGCACAACCCAATACTCTAGTAATGCGGAATCGCACAACCCAATACTATAATAATGCGGAATCGCACAACCCAATACTCTAATAATGCGGAATCGCACAACCCAATACTCTAGTAATGCGGAATCGCACAACCCAATACTCTAGTAATGCGGAATCGCACAACCCAATACTCTAGTAATGCGGAATCGCACAACCCAATACTCTAGTAATGCGGAATCGCACAACGCAATATTCTAGTAATGCGGAATCGCACAACCCAATACTCTAGTAATGCGGAATCGCACAACGCAATACTCTAGTAATGCGGAATCGCACAACCCAATACTCTAGTAATGCGGAATCGCACAACCCAATACTCTAGTAATGCGGAATCGCACAACCCAATACTCTAGTAATGAGGAATCGCACAACCCAATACTCTAGTAGTGCGGAATCGCACAACCCAATACTCTAGTAATGCGAATTGCGCAACCCAATACCCTAGTAATGCGGAATCGCACAACCCAATACTCTAGTAATGCGGAATCGCACAACCCAATACTCTAGTAATGCGGAATCGCACAACCCAATACTCTAGTAATGCGGAATCGCACAACCCAATACTCTAGTAATGAGGAATCGCACAACCCAATACTCTAGTAGTGCGGAATCGCACAACCCAATACTCTAGTAATGCGAATTGCGCAACCCAATACTCTAGTAATGCGGAATCGCACAACCCAATACTCTAGTAATGCGGAATCGCACAACCAAATACTCTAGTAGTGCGGAATCGCACAACCCAATACTCTAGTAATGCGAATTGCGCAACCCAATACTCTAGTAATGCGGAATCGCACAACCCAATACTCTAGTAATGCGGAATCGCACAACCCAATACTTTAGTAATGCGGAATCGCACAACCCAATACTCTAGTAATGCGGAATCGCACAACCCAATACTCTAGTAATGCGGAATCGCACAACCCAATACTCTAGTAATGCGGAATCGCACAACCCAATACTCTAATAATGCGGAATCGCACAACCCAATACTCTAGTAATGCGGAATCGCACAACCCAATACTCTAATAATGCGGAATCGCACAACCCAATACTCTAGTAATACGGAATCGCACAACCCAATACTCTAATAATGCGGAATCGCACAACCCAATACTCTAATAATGCGGAATCGCACAACCCAATACTCTAGTAATGCGGAATCGCATAACTCAATACTCTAGTAATGCGGAATCGCACAACCCATTACTCTAGTAATGCGGAATCGCACAACCCAATACTCTAGTAATGCGGAATCACACAACCCATTACTCTAGTAATGCGGAATCGCACAACCCAATACTCTAGTAATGCGGAATCGCACAACCCAATACTCTAGTAATGCGGAATCGCACAACCCAATACTATAATAATGCGGAATCGCACAACCCAATACTCTAATAATGCGGAATCGCACAACCCAATACTCTAATAATGCGGAATCGCACAACCAAATACTCTAATAATGCGGAATCGCACAACCCAATACTCTAGTAATGCGGAATCGCACAACCCAATACTTTAGTAATGCGGAATCGCACAACCCAATACTCTAATAATGCGGAATCGCACAACCCAATACTCTAGTAATGCGGAATCGCACAACCCAATACTCTAATAATGCGGAATCGCACAACCCAATACTCTAGTAATGCGGAATCGCACAACCCAATACTCTAATAATGCGGAATCGCACTACCCAATACTCTAGTAATGCGGAATCGCACAACCCAATACTCTAATAATGCGGAATCGCACAACCCAATACTCTAATAATGCGGAATCGCACAACCCAATACTCTAATAATGCGGAATCGCACAACCAAATACTCTAGTAATGCGGAATCGCACAACCCAATACTCTAGTAATGCGGAATCGCACAACCCAATACTTTAGTAATGCGGAATCGCACAACCCAATACTCTAGTAATGCGGAATCGCACAACCCAATACTCTAGTAATGCGGAATCGCACAACCCAATACTCTAGTAATGCGGAATCGCACAACCCAATACTCTAATAATGCGAAATCGCACAACCCAATACTCTAGTAATGCGGAATCGCACAACCCAATACTCTAGTAATGCGGAATCGTACAACCCTATACTCTAATAATGCGGAATCGCACAACCCAATACTCTAGTAATGCGGAATCGCACAACCCAATACTCTAATAATGCGGAATCGCACAACCCAATACTCTAATAATGCGGAATCGCACAACCCAATACTCTAGTAATGCGGAATCGCACAACCCAATACTCTAGTAATGCGGAATCGCACAACCCATTACTCTAGTAATGCGGAATCGCACAACCCAATACTCTAGTAATGCGGAATCGCACAACCCAATACTCTAGTAATGCGGAATCGCACAACCCAATACTCTAATAATGCGGAATCGCACAACCCAATACTCTAGTAATGCGGAATCGCACAACCCAATACTCTAGTAATGCGGAATCGCACAACCCAATACTCTAGTATTCACATTTTGGTCACTTAACTACTTTCTATCTCGGGAGTATTTTTTCAAGTTTAAGTTCTTCAATATAATTAATAATAATACTAACATAAATAAATGAAACCTCTCAACCACAAATAACTTTCTTCTTTTATTTAAAACCTTATGTACATTTCGATTGCATAGCAATCATCCTCAGAGGTAATTAATAATGAAAATAATTTTGAAATTTTTTCGAAATCATTGTGAATGATATTGTACAGTGTTTCAATAAAAATTCTTCTTCACATTTCTCACTGTCTCATGTGCTTCAAACCTGTCTCTGATCCTTGGAACTGTTACTTTTAATGGAACTTGTGTTCCAAAATACATATCCCCTTTGAACTCCTTGTATATTATAAATAATACAGTAACAAGTCAAAACCTATTTACGTTGATCAAAATACAGTAAAATTCAGTTATTTTAATCTCAATCTTAACGAAGGAATTATTAACAAGGAGTTATACTGAAAAAAGCTGTTTTGAATTACCAGCTGATGTGTAAATAAAAATGTTTGTAAAAAAAATAAATAGGATATCTCGGTTTAAAAGTATTTTTTTAGAGTTTATGTGTTAAAGATATATTATTTCACTCGCATCACGTTTAATGCATACACATGTAATTGTTAACAACTACAATATATTTATCAAGTATTATTTGTAATTAAATACATTTCATTGTTCAAAATCATTCACACATTATTTATTGTAATGTTTTTATTTGTTTTGACGTAATACTTCACCGAGCGTTGAAGAAATAAATACAGTTCACAATACAAACAATTAAAAATAATAAAATATATAAATGAAACCTCTCAACCACAAAAACTTTCTTCTTTAATTTAAAACCTTATGTACATTTCGATTGCATAGCAATCATCCTCAAAGGTAATTTACAATAAAAATGTAAAAATACAATGAATTTTTATTGTAAATTACCTCTGAGGATGATTGCTATGCAATCGAAATGTACATAAGGTTTTAAATGAAAGAAGAAAGTTTTTGTGGATGAGAGGTTTCGTTTATTTATGTTAAACATTAAGGCACAGTTGTTTTATACAGTTATAACAATATACTAGTTATGAAGAAGGTCCGTAAAACAGAATGCGTAGAGGGCACATCGGTTAAGGCTACAAATACCATGATAAAAGATCGCGTGACCAATTAGCGAATATATAAGTAACAATTTTTTTAATAAATCTGATAATTAGAAATTAAATACAATTAAACAACAAGATTTAATACAAAAGATTTACTTAAACTCGATCTTCTGATTACTTAATTTAAAACCATGGCATGTACTTTTGTGATTTGAAGTTGTAAGCGACTAGGTTATCTGTGAAATATCGATTACTGCAATAATTACCGAGGGCATAAGCATAAGTGACACGCATGTAGCAGAAAAGGTAACCGGAACTACAAACTCGCGATAATATCTCGTGATTACACAGAAAATGACTTTTATTTACATTTTTAAAATTAGCATCCGTGACTATAATTATTTGGATCTGTTACACGTGACATATAATATCACTTGTTCAATTTACTGTATTTTATTCACCTACCAAAATAGTCTAGTGTGATATTACCATTTATTTAGTAATTGTTTACTGGAGGAGATCATAATAAATTGGTAAAAAATTAATTATCTCCCTAATATAAATTTTAGTTATTACACTTTTGCTATTACTTGCGACCAGATCTTTTGCTAACTAAAGGTTATGAATTTGTTAACTTACACTTGGAGGAAAAGTTTTCGTCTTACGACTTCTTCAGCCTCGCCTGAAGTTTAGTTAACAAAAAGTCTGGTCGCAAGTAATAGCAAAAGTCTAATAAGTAATTAACAACCAGCTCGTCAAGGTGAAACAGCCACAAGATTTCGATATATACATTTTTGCTTTATTTCAACATTTTACTATTCAAACTTCACGAATGCCTTTTGTATCAGGAATTTTTGTTCATAGATGACTTTAACCAAAATTGTGTTTTACCTAACTAGATATAATAAAGATAAATGATTTATTTATAAGCCGTTTGGTTGAACAAAACACATAAACAAATGCTTTATTAAATAATAATTTCAGTTTTATTTTGTAACCCCTCAATGGCGTATGCGTCAAAATAAACAGTGCTGAAACAGTTGTAATATTTTATTTTATTTCATTTTATGTAAATAGTTTTATAAACAGATACAAATAAAAATTAAATAAATCGATTAGTCTCGGGTTAAACATGTTCTACACGCATCATTTCATTAAAGAAGGGTTGTGAGGTCTTTGAGCTAGCTGCAACAATCAAAAGTTGGCACAGCTGATCTAGAAGGCAACTACAGCTATCAGTTTTAGTACTGTTTATTTTGGGACATAAGGTATGTTTCATAGTTTTTCTTATGTAACCCAACAACGATTTTCATTATATATATATATATATATATATATATATATATATATATATATATATATATATATATATTAAATATGGTAATATATTTTCTTGTAATATAGTTAATAAATTAAAAATATTTCAAAAACAAGAATACTTTTAATGAATATATTTATTCAAAGCTTTTCGCCTATAAAATAGTACCAACATCTTCAGAAAAATAATTATCTAATAAAATATTTTTACAAAATTAAATGAAGGTTTTATGTAGCACATATGATTTAATTTTGTAAAAATATTTTATTAGATAATTATTTTCCTGAAGATGCTGGTACTATGTTATCGGCGAAAAGCTTTGAATAAATATATTCAATAAAAGTATTCTTGTTTTTGAAATATTTTTAATTTATTAATTATATATATATATATATATATATATATATATATATATATATAATATTTTACATATTATTACAGAAATATATTATTTTATTAATAAATTTCATAGGTGATTATAAAGAATAAATTATTTGTATTATTTCATAATTTTAATATGAAATATATTATTTTATACATTTTGTAAACGTTATAGACCTCGAAAACTCTTTAAGGCTTTGAAGTGAAAAGACAAATTTAATTACCAATTAGATAGCACAGTATTGTTATTTCCTAGCGATCGTGGTAAAATTTCACGAACATTGAGCTATATTGTTACATGAAAATAATAATAAAACGATAACAATTTCACCACTATGTGATGATATTGAAATGTAAGTGGGAAACAGATATAAAAAATTATATATATATATATATATATATATATATATATATATATATATATACCTATAAGGGGTTTAAAATTGTATGAATTTTTCAATCAGATTATTTTTAAAAAATAATTAAACTCAATATTGAAAAATATTTTACCAAAAGATTATATTGTGAAATATTAAAGTCTGAAAGTAAATATGTTTGTAATAATGTAAGATAATACTGTGCGTCATAACGGATCGTGATCGCGTAATTGGATATTACTAGTTCGAATAAGGAAACACTCCAGTTAATGAATCGACCACCGCCTCAAAGTGCATAATGCACTATCAGTAATTGCCGATTACTTCAACGAGGTTACGATAGCAATTAAATATTTACCAGAGATAATGCAACTGTTTTTCATGATGGTATTAACGCATGTTCCATCTATTTAAATATGTTCAAGGGAATTTAATGGAATGATAGAACGCGAGTTCAATGAATGTTTGGAATGTTAGGAAATCTAACCACGATTATCTACTAAAACTTAAACTTGTTTACTTGTATGTGATACATTTGATGCTTTAAAATAAGAGCATAAGCCTAAAGAAGACTTAACACGGATATCTAGAATACCTGCTTCTAATCACCTCCCGGATAGACATGACGTCTGGAGGTATACCTACTGATTCTTTCCTTGAAGGTTTATTATACACGGGTTCAGAGTATCTCCCTTAGTAACTGATACGTCTTGAGCATCACAGTTACTCCATATATACTTAGCCTAATATAGTCAACGTGTGACTACTCTAAAGAGGTTGCTTGATGTAATCATCTTGAATTCACTGATTAAACTAATTTTAAAATTACTTAACTAAGTTAATACGTAATTACTTACTTGCTGACGCGTTTCAAAACAATCGTTTCTTTTACGAAGCTAACCCTCTACTGGCGGCATATCGGCAGTGTACAAAGGATCTGACGGAATGGATTTATGACAGTGGAGTGGGGTAAGGTGTTTGCGTCTTGTGTGATGTACTAAAAAAGGCTGTTCGCTTCAAAGTGTATGTGATCTTTAATACATTTTCCCTATCTGTTGCGTAGTGTTTGTAGATTTCATATTTTTCTAAGGTTGTTAGTTTTTTACTTTGTTTTAATGCGTGTAGAACATTTAAATTAGTGTGTATGTCGGTATGTGTGTGTTGGATGTTTTTTAGGTGTTTTGCGTAGCTACAACGAACAGCCTATTCCAGTACATGACACAAAACGCAAACACCTCACCCCACTCCACTGTCATAAATCCATCACGTCGGATCCTTTGTACACTGCCGATATGCCACCAGTAGAGGGTTAGCTTCGTAAAAGGAACGATTGTTTTGAAACGCATCAGCAAGTAAGCAATTACGTATTCACTTAGTTAAGTATTTTTAAAATTAGTTTACGCTAAAGAAGTTCACAAACTGGATACGTTTCAAACGTCTTTGTGTTGCTATGGTAACGTTTGGAAATTTATTACGACTGTTTGCTTTCAATATCGTCAGTGTACCTGGGAGATGAGCTTAAATACAAAACTCTGAAGGTAAATACACTTCAGGGAAAGGCTCTGTTGCTGGATAAGTAGGCCTACCTGTGTCAGCTGTAGATTTTGGGATGTTTATATAGCTTAAGGATTTTGTTAGCAGAGATTTTGGTGTAAAGGTAATGAGACTTGAGACTATTTGTTCTTAAAAATTATTTATCTTATACAAACGTTAAAAAACTAGAGACAATATGAGGTACTGTCGCATTAAATAAAACAGACTGACCTGTAAAAAGCTATATAAAATCATTCATGCTAAGTATTTATTATTGTAAATTAATTTTTATAATTAAATTTTATGTTCTTAATTTATATATAAGTATATTTTTTAAACGTATTATTAATTTGCATGTAAAATAAAAATATAATTGTAAAAACATACTTCTCTCTTTCTGTATCTCTCTAGCTGTCTGTATTTTTCTCTCTCTCTCTCCCGGTCATTCACATACAAAGAGTGCTAGTATGGGACTGTTTAGACCAAAGAACAGTGAAAGAATAAAATACCTTATTTCATTCCAAATTTATTCCAAACTCATTTACAACATACTGAACGTGTTAAATGACCAATTATTAAAAAAAAAACTATACAAAAAATGTTCCAAAGTCGTTCTTTTAGGTGAAAATGCTACAACCATTTCCAAATAACTATGAGATTTCCTCAACAAAACCAACACGTAACTCTTTCTAGTCTTCCGTAGCACACTTCATCTGACCAAGTTATCACTTACCGCCAATGACGTCACTCACTGTATCCGTGACATAAACAACTCTATTGTTCTGTCTTCAGATTCCGTCACAATACTATTCAATCCGCTATAACGACACAGCTAAACGCAATTTCAACAAAATATAACCAAGTAACAGAAATCCTAGATTAGAAACAAATTTTACTAAAAAACCCAATATTAAATTTGTTGTAATCCTTTCAATGGACAGTTCTAAATAAATAAATCATTGAACAAAAGCCAATCCTAGTAGTAAATTTAATGCTACGAATTAATACCTAAACTAATAAAATCCTAGTTGCTAAAGTAATCCTGAAGCTGTGACTCACAAACAACTAGCAGGTTCATATATAGCAGGCATTGTAATGCTGTACAGGTTACATATGGGATCGAATATTAATCCTAGTAGTCATTGAGAAGCTTTAAATCCGAAGGAATAATCATCGTATTTATAATCGTGTATACACATTAAATGCCAGTCATAAGTCAGCGAAATATGCGTAAGGGATATCTTCTCATATTGGTTTGTTGCTTCAGTTTGAAGTTATATTTCTTAGTATGATTAATTTTACTTCTAAACCCTCTAAACGTATATATAATATTACTTTTGCATTGGTATTTCATTATGAAAATGTTTGACTGATTTTAAACCAGTCAAATATTTGACTGGTTCCAAGAAAAAATAAGTTATATAGATTATATATATATCTATTATAGATATAGTATTATATCTATAATATATTATAGATATATTATTATATAATTATCTATATAATAATATATATATATATATAATTATAGTATATTATATATATATATATATATATATATATATATATATATATATATATATATATATATATATATATATATATATATATATAGTAATCTATTATTACTATTATATATAGTAATATAGATTATATATATGTCCAACAATGTAACTGTTCCCCCATTTTTTTTGTTTTTATGATCTTCTTTGACTGTCTTTTGTAGCTATAATCGCAATACCTATTTTCTTTTCTCTTTCTTCATCATTATTAAAACTTTCTATTATTATTTCATAATGTTAAAAGTGTAATTTATAGGTTTAGGTTTTATTTATAAATTGCTAACTGTTATAATTTAGTTTAATTATAAAATAGAATATTTAATGCTTTGCCTATCTAATGATATAATAAAAGGTTTCTAATACTTTTTGTTGTTAATGTAGAGTATATTACTCTTAATTTTACAGTTATTTGTTCGATAATATTTGAAGTATGTTTGATCTAGAACAAGGAACCCTGTGTGTAGGATAGTTTACATTATAGGTATATTCAGGTTTGGATTCAAATAGTATCAGGAACAATAAAGGTAAACATCACTTGACTTTTAAATTTTAAAAAAATATCCCCTAATAACAATTTCCTTTAATATAAATTTACCATGTAAAGTATTTAATATCTACCCAGTAGAAACACTTTAGTAGCTTAGAAGTTCGTACCTTAGGAGTCAGTTTACTAATTAAAAACTAATTCCATAAGAAGAGTAAAAGAACTTATTTGCAACATTATACTATTCGTAATAATTGGCGTTCTTTAAAGTTCATCATCTGTCTGACCTTTAATATACCTCACCAGCACGCATTCAAGTCTTTTCAAGTCCGGTGCAAAAATAACAATCAATCGTTCAATTACAAAAACACTACGTCCTCACAAGCGAAGACACTTTTAAATCCATTAAGCAAGCATGTTATTTATATTGGATCGAACTAAAAGGAGTGTTTCTCTTGCTTTCCTGATTATCTACGTCCAAGTTAATAAGCTATTGTTTGCACTGTTCCTGGGTCACGGTAGCGCAGCTCCGGTAATTAAGACACTGGCTAAGCTGCTCGTTGAATATCTAATGACGTCACGTCAAGTTACTTGTCGGACGGAATTTAAAACCTTTATGTTTACTGTAAAATGTTTATAAAACGAAGCAGACGTTAGCAACCAGAAGTTTAGAATAATAAAACCGTCTCGTATAGTTTACGTACTCTAACTTCAACATAAATATTTACTGAAATTACTACAGTGTTTATTGAAGTATATACAGGAACAGTGAAAGGAGTGAATACTTTTCGTTGGATATGAGTGTTTGCACGAGATCATCTCATCCGTCACCCAATGCCTTTTATACATTACCTTAAATTAAGTGATAACATATGTTTTCTTACAACAGCTGATTTTATGTTATAGGTTATGTTGTAGAACAGCTGTATTATAACCCTAACACGTAGGTTATTTTACTTTATTTATTGTACATTATCAAATTAAAATGTTATTATGAAATACTTTAAACAGACAATAAATACATTAATTTACATTTCAATTAATCTCACGATAATTACTTCAATTTAAAGGTAATGAAATATATATTTGTATTTCACTTTTTAAAATTTAAACTTACTTAGACGCATCTGACACTTTTTAAAAACTGATTTAATTCCTTAATAAAATTTGTATACAGTAAAGATTTTAACAACTAACAAAGGTTAAGCATTAAATACATTACATTAGTAATAATAACTTCTTTAACTAGATTTTTTTTAAAACCTCTAATAATTATATTCTTGATAGAAATATTCACGCTAATCTGCCCGTCCCAATGACAGGCAAATTGTAATTTTGTGTATTTAAATTCTCTTAAGTATTTGTATTTTATTTCAATTACTTATCAAGACAGGCTGAGGTGTATTACAACAGTATTTTTATTTTTACAAATTATTTAGTTTTATTACAAATGACCAGATACAGTTAATTGGCGGCCCGATGCTGAATGGCACTCAACAGCCATTGGCTAAAGAATATCAAGCTTTATTGTACTCATTTCAAGTAAATTTACTTGATTTATTACTTGACAAGACATGAATTTGCCATTATCTTTGTGTTTATTTATTTAATGTAGTGTTTATTTTACTACTTGTAACAAAAATATAAAATATTCAACTAACAAGAAAACACTGTCTAGCAAAATACTTGTGGTAGAGAAGTAGTTGAAAAACAAGTTTGGTATAGGAAATATACAATATCATGAACACAGTGGTAATATGTATTACAATTAAAATATCGTGAAAAAACCCCAGTACCATAAAATTAATCAAAAATAACTAATAGCCTAATAGAAGTTTCCTAAGATTAAATCCACGTACATTTCGATGACCATCATCATCTTAGTCAGTATAGTTTGTAATTTACTGTATTATATATTGTAATTTTGTAATAAGACCCTCTGAGGATGAGGAAAAGGTCATTGCAATGTACATAAGGGTTTAATCATAGGTAACTTGTATTATAAGTTATTTTTGATTGTTTTCTTTTTGGTATTGGGGGTTTTTCCAATAATTTTATTGTTGATAGAAGAGGTTTGATTATACTTGGGAATATAAATATTATAAATACGATTTAGAAATAAAATAAGAACATCAATACAAAAATGATTCCAATACATATAAAGGTCTAAATTAATGTTAAAAATAGTTCAATAAAATCTACAAAAGTATTGAATTGGTAGGTATAACACTGTTAAGGAAGATTAAAAGTTAGGTCGTAAATAGAAAACAGAAAGGAAATAACAATTCATTGGATTAACTCATTATATGGAATAGTGTTATAACAGTGAAGACAAAAAAAACAGATTTTTCAAGTTGTAAGAAGTGCTTTGTATGAAAGAGTAGTAAAAAATTAAAATTGAAAACTGAGTAAAAACATATTTTGAAAGTTTTCATTGAACACTGCAGAGCAATGTTATAAATAAAATAATAGAAGAACTATTGAACATAGAGAATCACATTAAGGAAAGCATTGAAGAAAGAAATTGATTTGGTACGCATGAGAAGAATGAAGGATGAAAGAATACATTTAAAAAGTGTAAGTAGAAGCAGAACTAAACCAGTAGAGGAAATCCTACACTGCAATCGAATAAACAGATAAAAAAGTAGTCGAGAGTCTATTTGCTTCAGGTAAGCGACTCTGACAACTCGAAATCATAAAGTTCTCCTATACTCACTACTCGGGTACATACATGCAATGCCCTCTTTTTAATATTACTTAGTTCCAACCACCCTTCCTAAACCTTTACTGTAGGGTGCAACAAATAGACATTTTTTTAAGACTTGGAAAAAGAGTAGATATTCTTCAGGTATGTAACCTTGCATGATCTATCACTATATCTCTACTTTATTCTTACCTATATCTCTAATCCTTTCCGATCCTTCGTAGGTTATAACAGTTATAACTTCTAATTACATTATAATTACAAAAGAGTCATGGTATGTTTTTAAAATGTAACACAAGTGATTTTTTTTTATACAAAAATCTATTCGTTTTATAATTGTTGTATATTATTTTTATATATGGGAGAATGCTATATAAAATAAATGCTCTGATTGTTTATTTTGTTAATTAATTATTTTACAATCCTTAATCATTGAAAAAAATTTCATTCAGGATTAGAATAGCGTATTATTGTCTCCTAATCAGATGCTTAGGGGTGTAACCATAGTGGGACCATCGGGAGGATTTCTCCTTTCATTTGCAAGCAAAATCACTTTGGTCAGTTCATTACTTCCATAATTATTGAAGAACGAAAATTTTAAAAAACCCGGGTCTAATACGCCTTCTAGTCTTTTAACGTAGGTTACAAATTATTATTATATTTGCTGTTATTCTATTATTATACATTATCTTATTTGCTATGATACGCAAGTGCATGACGTCTTTATAAATATAGTGGGTGTTATTATCCCAAAATCCCCTCCTGAGGGATATTGTCTCCTTTGATGTTATGCCCTTCAAACATCAGTACGCAGTCAGTTCTGAAACAGAGAACTTCGTAAACGCGTCATTTCCAGAGGTGATGACGTCACTTGGTAAATCAGAAGATTTCTGTGCTGAACCTGTTAATGAGTATAATAATCCTTAAAGATTAAGGTTGTGTATTGTATAAAAAAGGCTAAATTGTACAACGGATAAGTTACAAATTATTAGGCTAAACTACTTTATAGGTTTTTTTAAAAACAGGTTTAAACTAAGAATGCTCCTCCAACAAGAGATTAAAGTTGTTATAGAGTTAAGGTTAAAACCCTGGAGTTGATCGACAAGCCTGTAATTCGACCGGGCACTTCTGATTGGTCAAGAGTAATAAGGCATATAGAATAGATGTTTTTTTCCGTAAGCACCACATACATGACAATTCCCTTAGCGTTCCTTACGAGTCACACTTGCAAGGAAACCTGGTGTGACATTATTCCCAGCCATGAGGGCCTCGTAAACCCCACGCTATAACACACGGATATATATCTCTCTGTTATCCTTCTTTATAAAATATTCAAAACCTTTATGCCGCCATCTGTAAGTTCACAGCATTCCACTCGTCCGACGAAATAATTTGAGGTTGAGCTGAATACACTTTGATGACATTTCCCAGATTCGGTAAATTAATCACAATTGCAATGTCGATTCTAAATAAATGTTTGTGGTTTACTGAAATATTTTAACGCCAAAATTAATGCACACCAATTTGTAAAATATTTTGTGTAAAACGAACACGAATAATAGAAATCTTTTAAAAATGGTTATATTGTAAACAAGACAATATATTGTTATGTTTAAATAATTTTAATTGCTATTTCCTAAATAAATTAAATTGCTATTTTATATAAAATTAAAAGATAACATATGATGCCATTCAACTACTTTATTACTCGTAGGCTACGTTACATTTTAGGTTATGTTTAAATAATTTTAATTGCTATTCCCTAAACAAATTAAATTGCTGTTTTATATAAAATTAAAAGATAACTGATGCCATTCAACTACTTTATTACTCATAGGCTACGTTACATTTTAGGTTATGTTTAAATAATTTTAATTGCTATTCCCTAAACAAATGAAATTGCTGTTTTATATAAAATTAAAAGATAACTGATGCCATTCAACTACTTTATTACTCATAGGCTACGTTACATTTTAGGTTATGTTTAAATAATTTTAATTGCTATTCCCTAAACAAATTAAATTGCTATTTTATATAAAATTAAAAGATAACATATGATGCCATTCAACTACTTTATTACTCGTAGGCTACGTTACATTTTAGGTTATGTTTAAATAATTTTAATTGCTATTCCCTAAACAAATTAAATTGCTATTTTATATAAAATTAAGAGATAACATATGATGCTATTCAACTACTTTATTACTCATAGGCTACGTTACATTTTAGGTTATGTTTAAATAATTTTAATTGCTATTCCCTAAACAAATTAAATTGCTATTTTATATAAAATTAAAAGATAACATATGATGCCATTCAACTACTTTATTACTCGTAGGCTACGTTACATTTTAGGTTATGTTTAAATAATTTTAATTGCTATTCCCTAAACAAATTAAATTGCTATTTTATATAAAATTAAGAGATAACATATGATGCCATTCAACTACTTTATTACTCATAGGCTACGTTACATTTTAGGTTATGTTTAAATAATTTTAATTGCTATTTTGCTATTTCCTAAATAAATTAAATTGCTATTTTATATAAAATTAAAAGATAACATATGATGCCATTCAACTACTTTATTACTCATAGGCTACGTTACATTTTAGGTTATGTTTAAATAATTTTAATTGCTATTCCCTAAACAAATTAAATTGCTATTTTATATAAAATTAAGAGATAACATATGATGCCATTCAAATACTTTATTACTCATAGGCTACGTTACATTTTCTACCGTAGATTACCAGTTAGTTACAATGTTATTATTCCATATTTTTTACCATTTACCTAAGTTTCATTTTAGGTCTTACTGTAAACAATTCAGGACAATGATAATAAATAATATATTTAAAAATTTTTTTGTCAACCGATTTCAATTGGGTTATTTAAAGAAAAAACATTTTGAAATTTTTAAACCTTATTTAATTGAATTACTTTCCCCCAAGTTATCAATTGCGTTGGCTAGATATCCCACGAGTAAAGCATTTGTTTTTATAGTTGTAGGTAATTTATTATTTTATGTTAATTATTATGAGCTGATTGAAATGAAAAAAAACTCACGAAAGAAAAATAAGTTGAAAGGAAATACATCTTATCTGAATGACAAAAGAAACGTGTAGCTTTAAAAAGCAGACCATTGCTCACATCGTGGCTGCATTCAGATCGAATCATAATAATGTCATCTTTGTATGACCTATTTGGCTATAATATTAAGCAATCTAAACATGTTGTAGTGAGTTAACTTAATATAAAAACAAAACCTTTTTTGTATGCTTCGATTGAATAAATTGCAAAACGTTATAAGGAAAGACAATTAATTATGAAATTTAATTTTTATTTGTGAATTTCACAATAGTTGTAGCAACATCACAAAAGCCACATTGTGCTCTCTTGGGCGAATGTATTTATTTATTAATATAATTAATGTCAACGGTTGTTGTTTGGAGTTCATTTACTAATTGCGATTGTTTTCGTAATGCTTTTGTAATGTTTTATGATTCTATTGTATTCTGTTTGCTATATTATCGTATTGGTATTATATTTGTACGGTGTATTTTTACACTTTATATACAATCTGTTTCTGTATCGGCCTACTCGTTAAAATTTGGTGAATTTACTTTGACTCTTTAAACACTCCAATTATCTGAATTGTTTGAAGACACGGTTGAACGGACTTATATTTGTCTGTGACATACATTAATAGACATTATTTATTACAAATAAAATGCCGATAATATGTGATTCTAATTTGGGATTAGATGGTTCATTCATTCAACTAAGTCTACTAGCGAACAAACAAACCAGGGACGTTGTGTCGGTTTAATTTATATTGATATAGTTCCCAGTAGTCAACGAAGACAAAATTCCAGGAGGCTTGGGTTACAATAATTAGCGGAATTATGTCTTTCTGTTCTGTGACTCCTGAAACAGGCGCAGTATTTTTGGCAGCCACCTCCGTTCAGGCATATGTCTCTTCGTGTATATACTACTTCGGCAACTCTCCTGTTTGGGAAGAGAAATGAGGAGTAACTTTAGATATTTCAAGCTAAACTCTTTCAATGGTTAATAAGAGGAAAGCAAAATGGAACAAAACGCCATCTGTATGGATTGCGAGACGGAAACATCTGACTAGACCGCAGCTTTACAAATTGTTTAGTGAAGCTAAACTTTAATCCTATATTTAAACTTACAATTGTTTAAACCTAGGACTGAATTTATGGGTTTTATATACAAGAAAGGGTCTGAATTTCGTTTTGTCTTGCACTATGTTAATATTAATTACAGTGTTGCCCCTCATGGATGCTCATATTACATGCACAGAGGTTTGTTCTTATGTATGAACGTAGTCCCGGATTTATCGAATTCGTCGACAGATTCGTCTGCTTTGACATCTCGCTAGGATAAAAGGATTATTTTATCCTTTTAATCCAATAATCGATTCAAAAGACTTTTAAACCGTTTGAAATGTTGTGGTTTCTATTAAAACTACGAGAGGGAATTTATATACATTGAACCTAAATTTTAATTAGATGCTGATCACTTGTGTTTCTAAAGCTTGCTAAAAGAGTACATTGAAATACTTCTTCGCTAGCGAAGCGAGCGGAATTGCCGTAATATATATTTGGAGACTATTCAAAGTTAAGAAGTTAACTTGTGTATACACTTGATAACCTCTTGAAATTAAAGGCGTAAGAAACGTTTCATAACTTAAAAATATATATTAGTCATATCTTTTATTTTAACTTCAAGGGACGAAAAATGTTATGTAAAGCTAAACGGTAGCTTGCTCAGTTACCTGGTTATTAGAAAAGGCTTAGGTATTCATCAAATTGTGTGTACAAAACTTTAATAAAGTTTAAGTATGTCATATAGCAGGTAGAGAATAACACGGTATCTATGAAACGCACTGTATTTTCGTCGGTTTTTGATGTTTTTGGTCTGCCTAGTAGCGCTGCGTTTCTACGTAAAAGAGTTCATGCATTCTGAACGTGAAATGAACTATAGACAGATCCTATTAGATGGTTTCGAACCCCCAGTGGTTAACCCACTGTGTTAGGTGGTTTGATTTGAAAACATAATAAATAATAGCTACAACAAATCGCACAAAGTGAATAATAATATTACCCTATCTAATATTATTTTACTAATAACGATTTACTTTTGCATAACGGAGTTCAAATACATTACAAGTTCAAATATATATATATATATATAAAGAACAAAAGTCTAAATACAAATACAAGAATTATAATTGAATTTACAATTCAAAGCTTTTCGTTGGCTAACAGTACCAACATCATCAGTAATATTAAACAATTAAAATTAACATATGTGCAAATTAGATCAAATAAATAAATATGCCAAATCAATTACAATGTTGTTAAAATTTTTTAATTTTTCTGCCCTAACATTACAAACACTGAATATATTATCAAATTTAGATTTTACTTGTAATTGTTCATTTATCAACTCATTATTAGTATTATATTTATGTATTTCTAAAGCTTCATAAATATTCATTCCCAGGCCTTTGTTAATTTCTTTTACAAGTATCATATTATCTATATTAGGAAGTAAGTGATTATTAATAATACAATGACTAGCAGTATACAATGATATATATATACAGTAGCCAAGCACTTCGTCGCTGAAACTAGTTTGTGTTGCGTTCGTATTAAAGACTAATTTTTGTGAGATTTGAGTAACACTACTTTAACTTTTACCTATGTGAATAGTTCTCACTAGCTAAGCTCTAAATAACTAAATATATATATATATATACATACATACATATATATATATATATATATATATATATATATATATATATATAAGGCTGAAAATTGAAGTTCATACAGTTATTTCAAATATTAATTCATTAATTAAATTTAATAATAAAGTAATTTAAATGGGAGAAAAACTTTCCACAAAAGATACATGATATGTAATTTATTTAGTCCCAATAGGCTTAGAATAAGTGATAACATATGGATTCATAAAACAGCTGATTTTATGCTATAAACTATGTAGTAGAACAGTTGTTTTAACGCATAGATTATGATATTTCATTTCTAATAATATTCATTAAAAAGTAACTAAAATGAAATTTGTGTTAGCTGTCCTAAGAACAGATTGACTTTAAAAAAATTGTTTATATTACTTATTAATCTGAATAATCTATTGATTTATCCTTAAACGAATAAAAGAGATACACAATACTCACAAATTAATCATTTACTGACTCATACGCGTTTCAATGATAAAGTCATCATCATCAGTGAGTGTTGCCACTACAAACTCTAACTTACAATTCACAGTTGTAGGTTAGAGTTTGTAGTAGCAACACTCACTGATGATGATGACTTGGTCATTTAAACGCTTATGAGTCAATAAATGAATAATTTGTGAGTTTTGTGTATGTTTTTATTTGTAATAACATAACCTCACAAGCGAAGCTCAAAGAATAGTTGTATTGATTTATTTGCTTATAATTAAAGTATTTTTCATGTAATAAAAATAATAATGACAAATAATTGGTAAATAATAATGTAATAAGTAATAATAGAATTTAACTTAAAAATATGTCAATTATAAGTATTGTATAATTTCCATTGTAAATGATCCAGTTTTCTATCTCTTTGTTGTGAGTTCACTTCCTTCCCTCTTCTAAATAGAAGTGAGTATAAGCGAAGCTTAATTGCATCTACAGAAAGATTATGCTTTCGAATATAAAACCGCTTCCAACGTTTTTAAGTTTGGTTTTAAACCTTTAAACCAGTTTGGTTTTAAGTTTGGTTTTAAACCAGTGTCCTTCGGCTCTTTTAGGAATAAAAAGTTTAATGAAATTATTGCCAGAACTAGAACTTAAATGTAAATGCAGAATATATCTTATAATATTAGGTAAAAGCATTTCTGTGCATTTCTAATCACTTTACCTCATACAACTATTGCTTTAATTTGGTAATAAGCCCAAACGATATTTGTGAGGTTAAAATATTTTTTAAACTTGTAAGTAGAACCTTTATAAAAACGAAAACACTACTCATAACACGTAGAACCTTTATAAAAACGGAAACATTACTCATAACACATAGAACCTTTATAAAAACGAAAACATTACTCATAACACGTAGAACCTTTATAAAAACGAAAACATTACTCATAACACGTAGAACCTTTATAAAAACGAAAACATTACTCATAACACGTAGAACCTTTATAAAAACGAAAACATTACTCATAACACGTAGAACCTTTATAAAAACGAAAACATTACTCATAACACGTAGAACCTTTATAAAAACGAAAACATTATTCATAACACGTAGAACCTTTATAAAAACGAAAACATTACTCATAACACGTAGAACCTTTATAAAAACGAAAACATTACTCATAACACGTAGAACCTTTATAAAAACGAAAACATTATTCATAACACGTAGAACCTTTATAAAAACGAAAACATTACTCATAACACGTAGAACCTTTATAAAAACGAAAACATTACTCATAACACGTAGAACCTTTATAAAAACGAAAACATTACTCATAACACGTAGAACCTTTATAAAAACGAAAACATTATTCATAACACGTAGAACCTTTATAAAAACGAAAACATTACTCATAACACGTAGAACCTTTATAAAAACGAAAACAATACTCATAACACGTAGAACCTTTATAAAAACGAAAACAATACTCATAACACGTAGAACCTTTATAAAAACGAAAACAATACTCATAACACGTAGAACCTTTATAAAAACGAAAACAATACTCATAACACGTAGAATCTTTATAAAAACGAAAACATTACTCATAACACGTAGAACCTTTATAAAAACGAAAACAATACTCATAACACGTAGAACCTTTATAAAAACGAAAACATTACTCAAAACACGTAGAACCTTTATAAAAACGAAAACATTACTCATAACACGTAGAACCTTTATAAAAACGAAAACATTATTCATAACACGTAGAACCTTTATAAAAACGAAAACATTACTCATAACACGTAGAACCTTTATAAAAACGAAAACAATACTCATAACACGTAGAACCTTTATAAAAACGAAAACATTACTCATAACACGTAGAACCTTTATAAAAACGAAAACATTACTCATAACACGTAGAACCTTTATAAAAACGAAAACATTACTCATAACACGTAGAACCTTTATAAAAACGAAAACAATACTCATAACACGTAGAACCTTTATAAAAACGAAAACATTATTCATAACACGTAGAACCTTTATAAAAACGAAAACATTACTCATAACACGTAGAACCTTTATAAAAACGAAAACATTACTCATAACACGTAGAACTTTTATAAAAACGAAAACATTATTCATAACACGTAGAACCTTTATAAAAACGAAAACATTACTCATAACACGTAGAACCTTTATAAAAACGAAAACACAAATCATAACACGTAGAACCTTCATAAAAACGAAAACACAAATCATAACACGTAGAACCTTTATAAAAACGAAAACATTACTCATAACACGTAGAACCTTTATAAAAACGAAAACATTACTCATAACACGTAGAACCTTTATAAAAACGAAAACATTATTCATAACACGTAGAACCTTTATAAAAACGAAAACATTACTCATAACACGTAGAACCTTTATAAAAACGAAAACATTATTCATAACACGTAGAACCTTTATAAAAACGAAAACATTACTCATAACACGTAGAACCTTTATAAAAACGAAAACATTACTCATAACACGTAGAACCTTTATAAAAACGAAAACATTACTCATAACACGTAGAACCTTTATAAAAACGAAAACATTATTCATAACACGTAGAACCTTTATAAAAACGAAAACATTATTCATAACACGTAGAACCTTTATAAAAACGAAAACATTACTCATAACACGTAGAACCTTTATAAAAACGAAAACATTACTCATAACACGTAGAACCTTTATAAAAACGAAAACATTACTCATAACACGTAGAACCTTTATAAAAACGAAAACATTATTCATAACACGTAGAACCTTTATAAAAACGAAAACATTATTCATAACACGTAGAACCTTTATAAAAACGAAAACATTACTCATAACACGTAGAACCTTTATAAAAACGAAAACATTACTCATAACACGTAGAACCTTTATAAAAACGAAAACATTATTAATAACACGTAGAACCTTTATAAAAACGAAAACATTACTCATAACACGTAGAACCTTTATAAAAACGAAAACATTACTCATAACACGTAGAACCTTTATAAAAACGAAAACATTACTCATAACACGTAGAACCTTTATAAAAACGAAAACATTATTCATAACACGTAGAACCTTTATAAAAACGAAAACATTATTCATAACACGTAGAACCTTTATAAAAACGAAAACATTACTCATAACACGTAGAACCTTTATAAAAACGAAAACATTACTCATAACACGTAGAACCTTTATAAAAACGAAAACATTACTCATAACACGTAGAACCTTTATAAAAACGAAAACATTATTCATAACACGTAGAACCTTTATAAAAACGAAAACATTATTCATAACACGTAGAACCTTTATAAAAACGAAAACATTACTCATAACACGTAGAACCTTTATAAAAACGAAAACATTACTCATAACACGTAGAACCTTTATAAAAACGAAAACATTATTAATAACACGTAGAACCTTTATAAAAACGAAAACATTACTCATAACACGTAGAACCTTTATAAAAACGAAAACATTACTCATAACACGTAGAACCTTTATAAAAACGAAAACATTACTCATAACACGTAGAACCTTTATAAAAACGAAAACATTACTCATAACACGTAGAACCTTTATAAAAACGAAAACATTATTCATAACACGTAGAACCTTTATAAAAACGAAAACATTACTCATAAAAAGTAGAACCTTTATAAAAACGAAAACATTATTCATAACACGTAGAACCTTTATAAAAACGAAAACATTACTCATAACACGTAGAACCTTTATAAAAACGAAAACATTACTCATAACACGTAGAACCTTTATAAAAACGAAAACACAAATCATAACACGTAGAACCTTTATAAAAACGAAAACATTACTCATAACACGTAGAACCTTTATAAAAACGAAAACATTACTCATAACACGTAGAACCTTTATAAAAACTAAAACATTACTCATAACACGTAGAACCTTTATAAAAACGGAAACATTACTCATAACACGTAGAACCTTTATAAAAACGAAAACATTATTCATAACACGTAGAACCTTTATAAAAACGAAAACATTACTCATAACATGTAGAACCTTTATAAAAACGAAAACATTACTCATAACACGTAGAACCTTTATAAAATCGGAAACATTACTCATAACAAGTAGAACCTTTATAAAAACGAAAACATTATTCATAACACGTAGAACCTTTATAAAAACGAAAACATTACTCATAAAAAGTAGAACCTTTATAAAAACGAAAACATTATTCATAACACGTAGAACCTTTATAAAAACGAAAACATTACTCATAAAAAGTAGAACCTTTATAAAAACGAAAACATTACTCATAACACGTAGAACCTTTATAAAAACGAAAACATTACTCATAACACGTAGAACCTTTATAAAAACGAAAACATTACTCATAACACGTAGAACCTTTATAAAAACGGAAACATTACTCATAACACGTAGAACCTTTATAAAAACGAAAACATTATTCATAACACGTAGAACCTTTATAAAAACGAAAACATTACTCATAACATGTAGAACCTTTATAAAAACGAAAACATTACTCATAACACGTAGAACCTTTATAAAATCGGAAACATTACTCATAACACGTAGAACCTTTATAAAAACGAAAACATTATTCATAACACGTAGAACCTTTATAAAATCGGAAACATTACTCATAACACGTAGAACCTTTATAAAATCGGAAACATTACTCATAACACGTAGAACCTTTATAAAAACGAAAACATTACTCATAACACGTAGAACCTTTATAAAAACGAAAACATTACTCATAACACGTAGAACCTTTATAAAAACGAAAACATTATTCATAACACGTAGAACCTTTATAAAAACGAAAACATTATTCATAACACGTAGAACCTTTATAAAAACGAAAACATTACTCATAACACGTAGAACCTTTATAAAAACGAAAACATTACTCATAACACGTAGAACCTTTATAAAAACGAAAACATTACTCATAACACGTAGAACCTTTATAAAAACGAAAACATTATTCATAACACGTAGAACCTTTATAAAAACGAAAACATTATTCATAACACGTAGAACCTTTATAAAAACGAAAACATTACTCATAACACGTAGAACCTTTATAAAAACGAAAACATTACTCATAACACGTAGAACCTTTATAAAAACGAAAACATTATTAATAACACGTAGAACCTTTATAAAAACGAAAACATTACTCATAACACGTAGAACCTTTATAAAAACGAAAACATTACTCATAACACGTAGAACCTTTATAAAAACGAAAACATTACTCATAACACGTAGAACCTTTATAAAAACGAAAACATTACTCATAACACGTAGAACCTTTATAAAAACGAAAACATTATTCATAACACGTAGAACCTTTATAAAAACGAAAACATTACTCATAAAAAGTAGAACCTTTATAAAAACGAAAACATTATTCATAACACGTAGAACCTTTATAAAAACGAAAACATTACTCATAACACGTAGAACCTTTATAAAAACGAAAACATTACTCATAACACGTAGAACCTTTATAAAAACGAAAACACAAATCATAACACGTAGAACCTTTATAAAAACGAAAACATTACTCATAACACGTAGAACCTTTATAAAAACGAAAACATTACTCATAACACGTAGAACCTTTATAAAAACTAAAACATTACTCATAACACGTAGAACCTTTATAAAAACGGAAACATTACTCATAACACGTAGAACCTTTATAAAAACGAAAACATTATTCATAACACGTAGAACCTTTATAAAAACGAAAACATTACTCATAACATGTAGAACCTTTATAAAAACGAAAACATTACTCATAACACGTAGAACCTTTATAAAATCGGAAACATTACTCATAACAAGTAGAACCTTTATAAAAACGAAAACATTATTCATAACACGTAGAACCTTTATAAAAACGAAAACATTACTCATAAAAAGTAGAACCTTTATAAAAACGAAAACATTATTCATAACACGTAGAACCTTTATAAAAACGAAAACATTACTCATAAAAAGTAGAACCTTTATAAAAACGAAAACATTACTCATAACACGTAGAACCTTTATAAAAACGAAAACATTACTCATAACACGTAGAACCTTTATAAAAACGAAAACATTACTCATAACACGTAGAACCTTTATAAAAACGGAAACATTACTCATAACACGTAGAACCTTTATAAAAACGAAAACATTATTCATAACACGTAGAACCTTTATAAAAACGAAAACATTACTCATAACATGTAGAACCTTTATAAAAACGAAAACATTACTCATAACACGTAGAACCTTTATAAAATCGGAAACATTACTCATAACACGTAGAACCTTTATAAAAACGAAAACATTATTCATAACACGTAGAACCTTTATAAAATCGGAAACATTACTCATAACACGTAGAACCTTTATAAAATCGGAAACATTACTCATAACACGTAGAACCTTTATAAAATCGGAAACATTACTCATAACACGTAGAACCTTTATAAAATCGGAAACATTACTCATAACACGTAGAACCTTTATAAAAACGAAAACATTATTCATAACACGTAGAACCTTTATAAAATCGGAAACATTACTCATAACACGTAGAACCTTTATAAAAACGAAAACATTACTCATAACACGTAGAACCTTTATAAAAACGGAAACATTACTCATAACACGAAGAACCATATTAAAGTTCTGACATTGAAGTTTCTTGATGTAATCATCTTGAATTCACTGAATTAACTCATTTTACACTACTTAACTAAGTGAATACGTAATTGCTTACTTGCTGACGCCTTTCAAAACGATCGTTCCCTTTTCGAAGCTAACCTTCTACTGGCGGCTTTTGGCTCTTTACAAACAGGTATGACAGGGTTGGATTTATGACATTAGGTGAGGTGTCGGCGTCTTGTGTGATGTATTTGAAAAGACTATTGGCTTCAAATTACACAATTACATTAATACCATACACGAAAACCTCACATTTACTCTCGAGTTAGAAGAAAACAATAGAATAAACTTTCTAGATCTCACTATCACCAAACACAACACTAGACATAATTTCAAAATATACAGAAAACCCACGCAACACAAACACGCTGCTTTTAATCATATGTTACACCGTCTAATAAACATACCAATGCTACAGAAAGACTACGACGAAGAACTTAATACCATAAAATACATCGCCCAACAAAACGTTTACCAACACACACTCATAGACAACACTCTCAGGAAAATAAAACATAAATACCATCAAACAGCCACTCAAACAAACCACACAAAAAATAACAAATACATATCCCTCACCTACCACAATAAAAACACACACAAAAAGCCTCCACATTCAAAAAACTCCATTAACAAATATCCTACAAAACAACAAACACGCTAAGAAAACATATACAACCTTTTCAAAAGGAAACTGACATATACAAACTCTCGGGTATTTACAAATTACTTGCAACGATTGTCCCAACTATTATATCGGTCAAACTGGCAGGTCATTCTACACACGCTTCGATGAACACATTACCCAAACATAACAAACAAACCCTAAATCCAGCTACGCAAAACACCTAAATAACACCCAACACACACATACCGACATACACACTAATTTAAATGTTCTACACACATTAAAACAGAGTAAAAAACTAACAACCTTAGAAAAATATGAAATCTACAAACACTACGCAACAGACAGGGAAAATATACTTAATGACCACACACACTTCGAATCCAATAGCCTTTTCAAATACATCACACAAGACGCCGACACCTCACCTAATGTCATAAATCCAACCCTGTCATACCGTTTGTAAAGAGCCAAAAGCCGCTAGTTGAAGGTTAGCTTCGAAAAAAGGAACGCTCGCTTTGAAACGCATCAGCAAGTAAGCAATTACGTATTCACTTAGTTAAGTAGTGTAAAATTAAATTAGACATGAAAACTGTGTACAGTCTCTCATACATTGAAGAAGACAACTTTGTTTGAGAAACCAGTAAATTTGTTGTAAGGAGAGTTTTGTAACTCTAATACTGGTTTAATCCTATGCACACAACCATTATTTACACAATATTTATTATTGCATTAATGTTTTAGAAGCTATTTATAAAATACATTTGACGCATTTAACTTATAAACTAATAAACGTAAATTTAAGGTTTTTAATTTATTAATAATTCACTCATTAAGATATTTTATTACAAACATGGTTGGTGGTATTTGTTCTTGTTTCAAAGAGATTTATTGAAAGGGTTTAGCGTATGATATAATCCCTGCCGATTGCAAAGAGTTATTGGCATTGTATAGATAAAATATATTTAGAATGTGTGACTAAAATCTACATAAAGCATATGTTATAAAACTTGTAGAATGCAATAAATATATATTAAATTAACTTTTATATTTTATAGTAAATAGATGCATGATTGTAACATTTGCATGGTTTAAACAGTGGTAATTTACACACCCGGGTCTTTCATTTAGATTTTAGGATATAATTTACATGTTATTTGGATGAAAGTGTTATAAAATTACGTATTTACCTTAAATTTGAGGTGCCAATGTACCGATCCTTATAATTTACCTCGGATTTGAATTTTAATTATAAAATAGATTAAATAGTTATAAATTATATTTTATTTTCCTTACCTATGTACCCCCTAGAAAGCGCGCGTCAATGATAACCCGTTATTGTTTGAATGACGCTGAGTAAACACTAAGTACTTGAGTTATATTATTGTTAATGAAGATTTTATAAACAGCACTATCATTTAATCGCCCATTTGGCTCCCATATTTAAGGGTGAAACAATATGGTCCCTAAACCAGTACTTAGGAAGTTTTCGTAAAACCAGGGGTAAACCTGTGGTTCCCAAACTTTTTCAACCTATTTCTAACGTGAGATAAAAGTATTTTCTGGGGGGCCTCTACAGAAATAGTGCTATTACTATCAGTACAGTTTTAAATATATTTTTATCAGTTAAAGCTATTTTATGTCTGAACTTAATGCAGTACAAAGAAATTCTGGTACATTTTGTAAAGCATTTTTGTAACAGTAAAAATAGCTAATACACATGTGGATTAGTCCTGAACTAGGTAGTGGAGTCATTACAAGATATTTACTTTGCTATTAAAACAAAATCCAATGGGTAGAATATAAAGACAGAGCAGTACTATGTATCGTAGCAGCTCTTTAGGCGGGTTTACACGAAGCCAGTTGAAGAGACAATTGTCTGAGAACAACTTACTGGCATTACATTATTGGTTACATTATTGGTTACGTGTAAACACCTCTTGCCAATTGGCGTGTAAACTGCCCTGCCAGTTGTCCTGAAATTCAATTGTCTTTAGGAGTAGACTGAGGACAATTGACTGGCCGCAGTGACACCCCCCCCCCACTCTATCAAGACAGTTGTCTACTAGATAATTGGCGCCGTGTGACGTTGTAGGGCAGTAGATCTCTCGTGTTGGGCCAATTTGCAATAGTCAGACATTCATGCAACTGGCGCAACACAACTGGCCCCGACAATTGTCTCTTCGATTGGCATCGTGTAGGCTAAACCCGGCTTTAACTCTTACAAATCTAGTTGAACAATTATGTTACTACAGCATTGTGTACCATCTCAAATTGAGATTTGATTCATGATATTTTCAACATGAACGTTCAATTCTGAGACAATTCGGGGTGCTCCTGACGCCCCAAGTAGCCACTCCCCATATTTTGGAATCTACTGTTGCAGGAAACAAGAGAATTGAAGTACTCTACCCATCCACCCCTTAATTTCGGTACCTAAAACTCATTTGACTCTTTGTATCCAGTCTCTCGGGAGACATACATATAATATTCAAGTGGGGTTAATAAGTCCATCCTACTTGCAAACGAAAGATCTGCCAACCCGATATAGATAACACAGAATTTCAATTACCTTTAAAAAAACTCAACAATTTCTCCGACATTTAAATATGTGACTTTAACGCTGTCATTATACATTGTAACAATCAAATTGTTTTTAAAATGGAATAATTTCTTCTGCAATGCAGTAATAACTCCACAGCCCAAGAGTTATTCCACGGAGTCTTTGCTTCGCAGAGAACTTAGCTTACTTAAATAGGTCAACCGTGACAACATTCTTTTATCTACAAAACTAACAAGATGCCAACCGGGCTTCATAATAATCCATTCCCTTCCCTACAGTGTTTCTGTTTTCCTGAAGTAATAAATTCTCATCTACAAGCAAAACATTATTCGGTCGCTAAGACAAAGATGTCTCGTGTAATAGAACAATAATTTTATAAGAGAAATTTGTAAATCAGTAGAATGAACGCAAAGCAAAGTTTGTTTATTTTATAGCTTTTGCAGTTTGTACTACTCCTAGAAAGCTCGAGAAGAATACTTGTGTACATTTTTGCAGGCGCTGTCTTTATTCCTTCTGAAAATTCCTTTGTGTATTCCAAGGCCTCCAGACTTGTGATATAGTCTCCTTAAATTTTAGTTCCTTTGCTGTATTCCTTTCGATAACTGTTCCCAGTTTATGTGAATTGTCTTCCCGCTCTGCAGCTAGTGTTTCGCCAAGCATTTAAAACACGTTTGGTGTCAAAGTATTTCATCTTTTTCAATTCCTTCTTTTAGCTCACACTCTCTTTATATATAGCTAGTAAAAATTTTTAATCGTTTATAATATACATTTTTTTTCATCCAATCAAGTTCAAATAGATTTTTTAAAATCTGTAATGGATGCCAATTGATGTTAATAGACTTTTAAAATATTTATTCAATTTTTTAAATTAAAAAAAATCAAGATGTCTCGTCGGATTCAAACTGAGGAACCTACTGAGTTTCCTATTTGAAATTCAGCACTTTGACAATGCACCAACTTTCCCAAAGAACTTTTCCATAAAATCATAAGATAAAGGTTCCTTGCAATAGTGAAATATTACAAGAGGTGGGTAGAATGAGAAGTTATAGATCACCATTAGCTTCGTAAATTGAAAACAAAAAAAGTAAGCGAATAAATAGTAACAAACAAAAATAATATTTCAACTTTTTATATGCTATAAAGGGGAAAATGAAAAATTGCTTTTCTATTTTGCTACCTAATATTGTTATTCTGTCATATGTGTATACATATTTATGCTAATTGTAATTATAAAATAAAAAGTAACTATAAAAAGTAAAATATAAAATGTTTCTTCGACGACCTCAGTAGGAATTGAATTCAATTTTTTTTTATATAACTTGTTTAAATGTAACAAATGAATTAGGTTTTGAATGAACGTGTAGCTATTTCACTAATTAACCAAATATATGATAAATTACAATGAATGTGATAAGAGTTTTTAAATGTTTTAAAAAAAATCTTTTCAATAAATGTTTCGAAAAAACTGATCTTTTACAATTTCATTGTTTTATTCACCATTAATGATACCAAGCATTTATGTCACATTGGAAGAAGGTAACGATTGCAATAAATGTTCGCTATTTTGAATTAATATTGTGTATTAATACTTTGTTGTAGAAAACATAAACAAAATAACCTGTTTGTAATTGGTTAGCTCCATTTTAAACTTTTTTTGTTAAAATATTTTATTATAAAATAATTAACTCAAGCAGTCAGAGCAGAAGATAGGAGATTAGATTTAAATAGATATTTATAACAAACCTGGTTTATAGTCTTGGCGATCATAGGTTATGAAATCCTGGTTTTTAGTCTAGGTGAGCAGAGGTTATGAATATTAGGGTTTTAGTCTAGGCGATCATAGGTTATGAAATCCTGGTTTTTAGTCTAGGTGAGCAGAGGCTATGAAAACCTGGTTTATAGTCTTGGCGATCATAGGTTATGAAATCCTGGTTTTTAGTCTAGGTGAGCAGAGGTTATGAATATTAGGGTTTTAGTCTTGGCGATCAGAGGTTATGAAACCCTGGTTTTTAGTCTAGGTGAGCAGAGGCTATGAAAACCTGGTTTATATTCTTGGCGATCATAGGTTATGAAATCCTGGTTTTTAGTCTAGGTGAGCAGAGGTTATGAATATTAGGGTTTTAGTCTTGGCGATCAGAGGTTATGAAACCCTGGTTTTTAGTCTAGGTGAGCAGAGGCTATGAAAACCTGGTTTATAGTCTTGGCGATCATAGGTTATGAAATCCTGGTTTTTAGTCTAGGCGAGTAGAAGTTATGAAATCCTGGTTTTTAGTCTAGGTGAGCAGAGGTTATGAATATCAGGGTTTTAGTCTTGGCGATCATAGGTTATGAAATCCTGGTTTTTAGTCTAGTTGAGCAGAGGTTATGAATATCAGGGTTTTAGTCTTGGCGATCAGAGGTTATGAAACCCTAGTTTTTAGTCTAGGCGAGTAGAAGTTATGTAATCCTGGTTTTTAGTCTTGGTGAGCAGAGGCTATGAAAACCTGGATTATGGTCTTGGCGAACAGAGGTTATGAAACCCTGGTTTTTAGTCTAGGCGAGTAGAAGTTATGTAATCCTGGTTTTTAGTCTAGGTGAGCAGAGGTTATGAATATCAGGGTTTTGGTCTTGGCGATCATAGGTTATGAAATCCTGGTTATTAGTCTAGGTGAGCAGAGGTTATGAATATCAGGGTTTTAGTCTTGGCGATCAGAGGTTATGAAACCCTGGTTTTTAGTCTAGGCGAGTAAAAGTTATGTAATCCTGGTTTTTAGTCTAGGTGAGCAGAGGCTATGAAAACCTGGTTTATAGTCTTGGCGATCATAGGTTATGAAATCCTGGTTTTTAGTCTAGGCGAGTAGAAGTTATGTAATCCTGGTTTTTAGTCTAGGTGAGCAGAGGCTATGAATATCAGGGCTTTAGTCTTGGCGATCATAGGTTATGAAATCCTGGTTGTTAGTCTAGGTGAGCAGAGGTTATGAATATTAGGGTTTTAGTCTTGGCGATCAGAGGTTATGAAACCCTGGATTTTAGTCTAGGCGAGTAGAAGTTATATAATCTTGGTTTTTAGTCTAGGTGAGCAGAGGCTATGAAAACCTGGTTTATAGTCTTGCCGATCATAGGTTATGAAATCATGGTTTTTAGTCTAGGTGAGCAGAGGTTATGAATATCAGGGTTTTAGTCTTGGCGATCATAGGTTATGAAATCCTGGTTTTTAGTCTAGGTGAGCAGAGGTTATGAATATCAGGGTTTTAGTCTTGGCGATCAGAGGTTATGAAACCCTGGTTTTTAGTCTAGGCGAGTAGAAGTTATGTAATCCTGGTTTTTAGTCTTGGTGAGCAGAGGCTATGAAAACCTGGTTTATAGTCTTGGCGAACAGAGGTTATGAAACCCTGGTTTTTAGTCTAGGCGAGTAGAAGTTATGTAATCCTGGTTTTTAGTCTAGGTGAGCAGAGGCTTAGAAAACCTGGTTTATAGTCTTGGCGATCATAGGTTATGAAATCCTGGTTTTTAGTCTAGGCGAGTAGAAGTTATGTAATCCTGGTTTTTAGTCTAAGTGAGCAGAGGCTATGAAAACCTGGTTTATAGTCTTGGCGATCATAGGTTATGAAATCCTGGTTTTTAGTCTAGGTGAGCAGAGGCTATGAATGTCAGGGTTTTAGTCTTGGCGAGCAGAGGTTATGAAAACCTGGTTTATAGTCTTGGCGATCATAGGTTATGAAATCCTGGTTTTTAGTCTAGGCGAGTAGAAGTTATGTAATCCTGGTTTTTAGTCTAGGTGAGCAGAGGCTATGAAAACCTGGTTTATAGTCTTGGCGATCATAGGTTATGAAATCCTGGTTTTTAGTCTAGGTGAGCAGAGGCTATGAATATCAGGGTTTTAGTCTTGGCGAGCAGAGGTTATGAAAACCTGGTTTATAGTCTTGGCGATCATAGGTTATGAAATCCTGGTTTTTAGTCTAGGCGAGTAGAAGTTATGTAATCCTGGTTTTTAGTCTAGGTGAGCAGAGGCTATGAAAACCTGGTTTATAGTCTTGGCGATCATAGGTTATGAAATCCTGGTTTTTAGTCTAGGTGAGCAGAGGTTATGAATATCAGGGTTTTAGTCTTGGCGATCATAGGTTATGAAATCCTGGTTTTTAGTCTAGGTGAGCAGAGGTTATGAATATCAGGGTTTTAGTCTTGGCGATCAGAGGTTATGAAACCCTGGTTTTTAGTCTAGGCGAGTAGAAGTTTTGTAATCCTGGTTTTTAGTCTAGGTCAGCAGAGGCTATGAAAACCTGGTTTATAGTCTTGGCGATCATAGGTTATGAAATCCTGGTTTTTAGTCTAGGCGAGTAGAAGTTATGTAATCCTGGTTTTTAGTCTAGGTGAGCAGAGGCTATGAAAACCTGATTTATAGTCTTGGCGATCATAGGTTATGAAATCCTGGTTTTTAGTCTAGGTGAGTAGAAGTTATGAAATCCTGGTTTTTAGTCTAGGTGAGCAGAGGCTATGAAAACCTGGTTTATAGTCTTGGCGATCATAGGTTATGAAATCCTGGTTTTTAGTCTAGGCGAGTAGAAGTTATGAAATCCTGGTTTTTAGTCTAGGTGAGCAGAGGTTATGAATATCAGGGTTTTAGTCTTGGCGATCAGAGGTTATGAAACCCTGGTTTTTAGTCTAGGCGAGTAGAAGTTATGAAATCCTGGTTTTTAGTCTAGGTGAGCAGAGGCTATGAAAACCTGGTTTATAGTCTTGGCGATCATAGGTTATGAAATCCTGGTTTTTAGTCTAGGCGAGTAGAAGTTATGAAATCCTGGTTTTTAGTCTAGGTGAGCAGAGGTTATGAATATCAGGGTTTTAGTCTTGGCGATCATAGGTTATGAAATCCTGGTTTTTAGTCTAGGTGTGCAGAGGTTATGAATATCAGGGTTTTTAGTCTTGGCGATCAGAGGTTATGAAACCCTGGTTTTTAGTCTAGGCGAGTAAAAGTTATGTAATCCTGGTTTTTAGTCTAGGTGAGCAGAGGCTATGAAAACCTGGTTTATAGTCTTGGCGATCATAGGTTATGAAATCCTGGATTTTAGTCTAGGCGAGTAGAAGTTATGTAATCCTGGTTTTTAGTCTAGGTGAGCAGAGGCTATGAAAACCTGGTTTATAGTCTTGGCGATCATAGGTTATGAAATCCTGGTTTTTAGTCTAGGCGAGTAGAAGTTATGTAATCCTGGTTTTTAGTTTAGGTGAGCAGAGGCTATGAATATCAGGGCTTTAGTCTTGGCGATCATAGGTTATGAAATCCTGGTTTTTAGTCTAGGCGAGTAGAAGTTATGTAATCCTGGTTTTTAGTCTAGGTGAGCAGAGGCTATGAAAACCTGATTTATAGTCTTGGCGATCATAGGTTATGAAATCCTGGTTTTTAGTCTAGGTGAGCAGAGGCTATGAATATCAGGGTTTTAGTCTTGGCGATCAGAGGTTATGAAACCCTGGTTTTTAGTCTAGGCGAGTAGAAGTTATGAAATCCTGGTTTTTAGTCTAGGTGAGCAGAGGCTATGAAAACCTGGTTTATAGTCTTGGCGATCATAGGTTATGAAATCCTGGTTTTTAGTCTAGGCGAGTAGAAGTTATGTAATCCTGGTTTTTAGTCTAGGTCAGCAGAGGCTATGAAAACCTGGTTTATAGTCTTGGCGATCATAGGTTATGAAATCCTGGTTTTTAGTCTAGGCGAGTAGAAGTTATGTAATCCTGGTTTTTAGTCTAGGTGAGCAGAGGCTATGAAAACCTGGTTTATAGTCTTGGTGATCATAGGTTATGAAATCCTGGTTTTTAGTCTAGGCGAGTAGAAGTTATGTAATCCTGGTTTTTAGTCTAGGTGAGCAGAGGCTATGAATATCAGGGTTTTAGTCTTGGCGAGCAGAGGCTATGAAAACCTGGTTTATGGTCTTGGCGAACAGAGGTTATGAAAACTTGGTTTTTAGTCTAGGTGAGCAGAGGCTATGAATATCAGGGTTTTAGTCTTGGCGAGCAGAGGCTATGAAAACCTGGTTTATAGTCTTGGCGAGCAGAGGCTATGAAAACCTGGTTTATGGTCTTGGCGAGTAGAAGTTATGAAATCCTGGTTTTTAGTCTAGGTGAGCAGAGGCTATGAATATCAGGGTTTTAGTCTTGGCGAGCAGAGGCTATGAAAACCTGGTTTATGGTCTTGGCGAGTAGAAGTTATGTAATCCTGGTTTTTAGTCTAGGTGAGCAGAGGCTATGAAAACCTGGTTTATAGTCTTGGTGATCATAGGTTATGAAAACCTGGTTTATGGTCTTGGCGAACAGAGGTTATGAAAACTTGGTTTTTAGTCTAGGTGAGCAGAGGCTATGAATATCAGGGTTTTAGTCTTGGCGAGCAGAGGCTATGAAAACCTGGTTTATAGTCTTGGCGAGCAGAGGCTATGAAAACCTGGTTTATGGTCTTGGCGAGTAGAAGTTATGAAATCCTGGTTTTTAGTCTAGGTGAGCAGAGGCTATGAATATCAGGGTTTTAGTCTTGGCGAGCAGAGGCTATGAAAACCTGGTTTATGGTCTTGGCGAACAGAGGTTATGAAAACTTGGTTTTTAGTCTAGGTGAGCAGAGGCTATGAATATCAGGGTTTTAGTCTTGGCGAGCAGAGGTTATGAAAACCTGGTTTATGGTTTTGGCGAACAGAGGTTATGAAAACTTGGTTTTTAGTCTAGGTGAGCAGAGGCTATGAATATCAGGGTTTTAGTCTTGGCGAGCAGAGGCTATGAAAACCTGGTTTATAGTCTTGGCGAGCAGAGGCTATGAAAACCTGTTTTATGGTCTTGGCGAGTAGAAGTTATGAAATCCTGGTTTTTAGTCTAGGTGAGCAGAGGCTATGAATATCAGGGTTTTAGTCTTGGCGAGCAGAGGTTATGAAAACCTGGTTTATAGTCTTGGCGATCATAGGTTATGAAATCCTGGTTTTTAGTCTAGGCGAGTAGAAGTTATGTAATCCTGGTTTTTAGTCTAGGTGAGCAGAGGTTATGAAAACCTGGTTTATAGTCTAGGCGATCATAGGTTATGTAATCCTGGTTTTTAGTCTAGGTGAGCAGAGGCTATGAAAACCTGGTTTATAGTCTAGGCGAGTAGAAGTTATGTAATCCTGGTTTTTAGTCTAGGTGAGCAGAGGCTATGAATATCAGGGTTTTAGTCTTGGCGAGCAGAGGTTATGAAAACCTGGTTTATAGTCTTGGCGATCATAGGTTATGAAATCCTGGTTTTTAGTCTAGGCGAGTAGAAGTTATGTAATCCTGGTTTTTAGTCTAGGTGAGCAGAGGCTATGAATATCAGGGTTTTAGTCTTGGCGAGCAGAGGTTATGAAAACCTGGTTTATAGTCTTGGCGATCATAGGTTATGAAATCCTGGTTTTTAGTCTAGGCGAGTAGAAGTTATGTAATCCTGGTTTTTAGTCTAGGTGAGCAGAGGCTATGAAAACCTGGTTTATAGTCTAGGCGATCATAGGTTATGTAATCCTGGTTTTTAGTCTAGGTGAGCAGAGGCTATGAAAACCTGGTTTATAGTCTAGGCGAGTAGAAGTTATGTAATCCTGGTTTTTAGTCTAGGTGAGCAGAGGCTATGAATATCAGGGTTTTAGTCTTGGCGAGCAGAGGCTATGAAAACCTGGTTTTTAGTCTAGGCGAGTAGAAGTTATGTAATCCTGGTTTTTAGTCTTGGTGAGCAGAGGCTATGAAAACCTGGTTTATGGTCTTGGCGAACAGAGGTTATGAAAACTTGGTTTTTAATCTAGTCGAGTAGAAGTTATGTAATCCTGGTTTTTAGTCTAGGCGAGCAGAAGTTATGAAAACTTGGTTTTTAATCTAGGCGAGTAGAAGTTATGAAATCCTGGCTTATAGTCTTGGCGAGCAGAAGCTATGAAAACCTGGTTTTTAGTCTTGGCGAGCAGAGGTTGTGTTGATATGACAAATGATTATGTCTGTCAAGGTTTTAGAAGTTATGATAGAAAAGGTGTAATATGCGTTGTGTAAAAATGTATATGCACACTATTTGTAGATAAGCAAGTTTTTGTGACAACTTAGACTAAATAAGCTCGGGAATCTCTAAAGTGAACATAACTATATTCTTCAAACCATTGCTTGTCTATGGTTTTACAAATTCGCTTTTGATGGCCGTAATCGAAACCATTTTTTATTTCTAGTTATTAAGCTTCTGACATCTGTCTGCCTAGATTATATAACACCCCTTCATTGGGTTATCCTTTCCGTAATTTATTTTTTATAAACTATCTTTACAATATAGAATATAATACATACATATAATTTTTCATTATTGAAAATAACCTATTTTTTAGTTGTTGTTTAGATAAAATGTTTATCCTACAATTACTAAGTGTAAATTGTTTAAAACTTTACACTCCAAGCATACCGACGTCAGGTAATGTTTTTACCATGGTTAGTACAGTATTATTAGCGATTGCTCAAATACCAGCTCAGCTGTTATAAAATTAGGCTTACAAAAGTTTTAACGACGAAACCCAACTTAGATCATTACAATTCAAACTTAATTACGTTTACAAATAGAAAATAAAATTACTCTATGTATTTTACAGGTTTTATCCTTAAACGATATTAAAATAATTTAAAATTACTCTTAAACAGAATTCCTTTTTAAGTAACCTTATTGGATTATACTTTCACGTGCTAAAAGCATTAAAATAAGTAATGTATTTACCCCTTTTGTTATATTGAAAGTAGACTGCATTTTGTATTAGAAAACATATTAAAATAACAATACATTGTAGCAACAAAACAAATTCTACTTAAATATTTCGCTGTTGTGGAGTTTAGACCCAATCAGTTCCAGCACCGTATCTATTATACAACGGCAGAATCTTAGAGGGCTAGATCAATCTGAGAAGTGATTGATTCTTGACAATCTGATTTATTCAACTCTAGAGCTAATGAAATATTTACAAGGCTGCGGCCCCCTCGGATAAGATATATATTGTATAACCGCTGATGGTTATTGATCACTCTAAGCCAACAGAGGATTTGACCTGTTATCCATCTGAAAATATCTGGACGGTTAACTTGTGAACCACGCTCTTTATACTGAAGTATTATTGTAAAAATGTGTTCTTTTTTTAAATTCCATAATATGTTCAAAATTTATACTATAAGTGAATACAACTATAAATTATTGTTAAACACAGCCTAAGAGAGTTTTTTGTAACAATAAAAGTCACTAACATTGAAAATAATATCAAGTGTTAAAACAAATAAGTAAATAAAAAACGATTTTTATTTAAAGAAAATGTAAATTATCTGATTATTAATGAGAAAATATAAACATTTCTCCTCAATAAACATTTTTCTGAATTTGTAACCATAAAATGCTATAATTTTAGAAATAAACCTTCGTATAAACATAAATAAGAATAAAACAATTATTAACTTTATGAAATTTCTTTAAAATTATGTAATTAAGTGTTTATAAATTAACATAAAACTGGATTTATCTGTGCTGTAGGTTTTCATAAATTATTTTCCTCGGCGATAACTAAGCAGTATAATATTTGAAATATATAGAAATATGGTTCACTTACGGTTACATTTTATTTGTGAGTTTTAACTGGTTAACAGCTAGTAGTAAGTACACAAAGTTAAAGACAGCTTAAAAATAAAAATAGTCATTTGGGAAAATTAAAACTGCTTTTCAAGTAAGATTTCGACAATTCAAAATAAAAAAATTCAATGAGAATCCTTGTGCATAAATTACAGAAGGATGGTACAAACTATGTATATATTTAATGTAAAAGGGATGAGTTTGAGTATCCATTTGTATTTGTAAGACAAACAAAGAGAAAGTTAAATACATCGTATCAAGAAGGCAGAGTTACTATAGGTTCTTGTTTAGTGGGGAAGTCATTTTAATTTTGCACACCTAATTTAATGAAAAACCACTATAAAATTACGATGTAACAAATAATATTAAATATTTCTTTTAAGGTCACTACCTACTTAAGTTAACACACAAAAATTGTATTCAAGCTTCTATATATTTTATAATTACAATATAGGCCCTACATATGTCAGAATTACAATATTAAGTGGTAAAATAGAAAGCGAATTCCTTGCAATTTTCCATCTTCCTTTCTATATATGGTGTTGGACTATTTTTTGTTACTATTCATACGCTTTTTTCGTCGCTTCCATTTTGCTGTAGCTTTTTTTCGCTTTCCTTTCGCATTGTCCGTTTATGAAGCGAGGGTCGATACCGGTAATCCTGTTTGTTTAATAATTTTATTCTTCTTTCATTCTTAATCATTCATTGTTTTCATGATTATTTATGATATTGTGTGGGGAAACAATGACAATAATTTAAAGTTGTAAAATGGCGGTTTCGAAGATAACCAAATGGTAGCAAAAGAAAAATTCATATACGTCTTTGAGAACCACATTTCCAGCTGTGGGAATGTTGGATCAGCGCCAAAAAGCTAGACTTCGAATCCGACCTAAACTCCACAAGTGTTATAATTTAATTGTTGAATAAATACTTCAAAAAACTGTATTAACATCAATTGTCATCCACTAAAGGTTTATAAAAATGTATTGGAACTCGATTGGATTGATACAAACTTATTTTATAAACGACTGAAAATTTATACAAGGTATATATCAGGAGTAAATCAGGAGTATATATCAGCTAATAGAAGGAATTGAAAAATAGAAAATCTTTTTTAAGTTGTGCAAGCATTTTCTTCTTACGTCAGTAGATACATTACATCACATAAGACGTCATATATGTAATTTGAACATATTGTATGGAAAATTTACAAATTTTAACATGGCTTATAATATGAACAGCTCTTTTCGACTTCGCTTAGAGGAAGTGTAGAGCCTATGTAAATCGTTTTCAAATGGAATTTCATAGTGAAAGTAAATAAAAAACCCAGATTTATATATATCTATTCATAAAAAAATTTAAATGATAAATGGTTCTAGGCAATATATTTTTCTATCATGTGACTTTCTGTATTTCACAGTAGGTTAGCAGTAAGTTTGAAACATTATTTTACTGCCCAGTACTTTAACGGTAAATATAGTTATATCTAATATACTGGCTCGTAAATAACTTAATCTATAGTTAGGAGGTTTTATTAGAGAACACTAAATTGAATTACATTTTTCTTGATAAATTGTAAGATATAAATATAATGTTATAATAATAAACAAAGATGAGTTTCGTTCTGTGTTATTTGCGTGTCATAGAACTTACCTTATCTATAGAACTTAATAATATGCAATAAATATCTACAAAATTGATCTAATAGAGTTTCACTAAGCTGTGTAACTTTCTTTTGAATTGTTAATGTCTCAGATATATTTCACCTCATTCCTCGCCACAAAACGTTGAAAGTTACACTGAGCGTGCTTGAACTATATATTTTATTTAATAAGATTATTTCCATGTTTAAAGACCATTGTATCCAAAAACAACTACTATTAATAATCAAGCTGGAGGGTAGTTTGGAAGATTTTATTACTCAGAGGTTTTCGTGAACAAGAAGCTCTTTATCTATAAGTTTTCAAATATGACATTTAACTCGTCGAAAGAAATACATTTTTAAAAATAGTGTAGTATTACACTGATGAATATACATATATTTTTATTTGGTAAAATATTGTTAAAAAGCTGAAATTTTGAAGAAGGAAGAAATCCGACATCAGCACAGATGATTTTGTTTTTAGTTTTAAAGAGCTGATATGATTTGTATCGCCTAAGGTAGGTACTATGATTACGGAAGGAGCCTAAAAATCCCTAGGAGGGTGAAGCATGACAGGGTCGTGAACCTGATGTAGACGAACTCTCTATGGTGGCTATGAAGAAATGTAAAGCCTTTACACCTTGTTGTAAAAAAAGGGTAATTAAAGATAAATGGAACTAAGAAAGAAAGGAAATGACATTATAATCATCTGGTAGCGGGTGTTGGGGAAAACTATGCCATCTCGTGGCAGCTTCGCTTCCCTGAAGTAAACCTTTTCGCCTCCTGTTTGATGATTGATGAGTACACCCAAAACCTGAACACAGATGAAATAAAGGTACCACGAGAAAATGTCGTTAAACAATTATTTTCAATAATATTATCTATTTCAAAAACATCATACATTTCTGTGAAATCTAATGACTTGTGGATGCTAGTAACTAAAAAAGATCTTAAACAATTTCTAAAACCATGTGCCGTATTGTGGAACACTAACTAAGGTTTAGTTTTATAGTCGAAAAATGTAACATTATTTTGCGTATAAAATAATATATTTATACATGTTTGGAATTGAAACCAAAACGCTTTTATTTCTTAGATAATTGTGGTAATAATTACAAAAAGTCAGGATTTTGTTATAAATAAAACACATTAATCTCACACAAAGACTGAGCTTTGTAGTGCGGAAAAATGTGGAAACTTTTTAACCTAACGAAATCATCCTGACACAGGCGCCATGCTTAGGGACGGATATATCGCACATCTCCCATACATGTCCGCCAATTACAGGAAGACAATGAGTGTTAACAAAAACCTAATAATATGTTGAAGGAAGAGAACAGAAAAATGTAAGAATAAATGATTATAAGAGAAGCAAAGATAATGGACAATCGTTGAATTTATTAACAAAGAAAAGTTTCGGTATAAATACAATTTGGTATAAATACAATTTCTAAAACCATGTGCCGTATTGTGGGACACTATCTAAGGTTTAGTTCTAAAGTCGAAAAAGTATAACATTATTTGCGGACAAAAAAAAGTATTTATACGTGTCTGGAATCGAAACCGGAACGCTTTAATTACTTGGTAAATTGCGGTAATAATTACAAAACGTTCGGATTTTGTTATAAATAAAACAAAATAATCTTACACAAAGACTGAGATTTGTAGTGCGGAAAAATGTTGAAAATTTTTAACCTAACGAAATCCTCCTGGCAGAGACGCCATGCTTAGGAATGGATTTATACCACTTCTTCCATACATGTCGTCAATTACAGGAAGACAATAAGTGTTAACAAAAACTTAATAATATGTTCTGAAAAAAAGTCCGTTTCTAAGCAACAATTATAAATTTGGGTTTTGTCTTTAGTAGTTCATTGAATCACAAACAGATTGCGCTTCTACAAGATTTTGTACGAAATAAAGATTAAAAACTAGCTATTAAAATACCTAATATGTAACATATCAAATGACATGGAATATATTTCAAATATTACACATGTAAAATACGTATCCAAGGGATTAAAACTGAAAAACAACGTAAAATAACCATAAAATTAGGTAACACAACAAAATGCATAATACACTGGAAATTTATAAAAAAAAAGTTAAAACAGGAATTATAATACAAGTTCGTTGCAATCCTAATTGTAAGTAGTTAATACTCTTCCAAAACAAAATATCGTTTAAGGAAGAGGTTTGTTTTGAAACTCTCTACTATATACCGTCTGCAAATGTACAACAATTACAACAGATACTCACGCATGCACACACAAACACACATGAAATATGGTCAAGTGCTTTTTTGTTTGTTTCTGGTTAAAGATTTTACATATCGATGTATTTGATCTTCTGCAGAAAATTGTTTTTTTTTGTATTAATTTATTGATTTTCAGCCCAAGGATAATGAAAAATATTAACAACCGTTTACTTCTAAAAACATTTCCTTACACTTTTGAATCATAAAGGTTTTTAATCAACCTTATATTCCTTTAGGCCTACTAGAGTGAACTGATCAACGTAAGGCTTAAGGGTCGGTGCTTAATCAACCAGTCTCTAGCATCCTTATTGTAACAAGGCCAAAGGTAAATGTAGCTGATTAGTAAGTATAAAGAATGCGCCCTTTCAAAGGGAACGTCGGTGGAGCTCCACGCAAATTCTGTAAGCTTTCATTGAAAGCACTGCACATTTAGGAAGTAATTAGGCAAGGATGAATCTGTAACTGCAAGTTTTAGTAAGTTTATTCAATCACGAATGAGTAAATTATTATATTAATAAATAATCAAAATATTTTTACATTCTGTTTGAAATAAATATCATAGTTATTATGACAGGGTTGTGAACTTTGGTACTTTAGGTAGGGATTAAAAATCTTGTAGGGAATATAATTATGGCATTTAGTGCGAAAGATCATTTACCTAAATACTCTATTTGGGGTCATAAAAAAGTCCTATTTTGCAAAAAAAGAAATAAAGGGTACATGAATTAGGGTACAGTTAACACACACACACACACACACACACACACACACACACACACACACACACACACACACACACACACACACACACACACACACACACACACACACACACACACACATACACACACACACACACACACCACACATACACACACACACACACACACACACACACACACACACACACACACACACACACCACACATACACACACACACACACACACACACACACACACACACACACACACACACAGACACACACACACACACACACACACACACACCACACATACACACACACACACACACACACACACACACACACACACACACACACACACAGACACACACACACACACACACACACACACACACACACACACACACACACACACCACACATACAACACACACACATATATATATAATAAGGTTCTAAGATCTCCTAGCAAGACTATTCTCCCCAACGAAGAAAGGAGACCTTTTTGGAAGGTCATGCATGGTCGGAAACTTCTGAGAAACAATACCTGATCTAAGACTCAGACTACGCTACTACAGAGAGCCAAAAATCTACAGGAGTACATATCAGTTAGGTTGTGCGACAGTTTTACCGTCGCAGACAATCCCTCGTCTGATATTCCTGTGACCCTGGTTCTATCTGGCACCACCCAAAGTAAACCCGATATACTGCTTTGTCTCTTAAGGCCAACTGCAATAGAAATGTTGGCTAACATCTACCCTACCGCTGAATAGACCCAGGTCTACAGGGACAGATTTTCCTTGGGAGCGGGATTCTATGCAACATTCATGGAAGGGTTGGTCCCAGTTCCTTTACACAGAAACTACCTTAAAGGCGTAGGGGCAGTCATTGTCACGCTAAAAAGCTTTCAATTTCCACCGATGTGTAAAAGGTGGTATTTCTATATGACTCAACCTCTGCACTGCAGAATATTACTCCTGCATTACCACAAGAAGTCTATGTTATCGCTAAGTGCAAAGAACCTCTAATACAACTTCTGGCTAGAAAGGAGATTGTGTTACAATATGTCCCTGAACATTGTGGCCTTGGTAGCAACGAGCGTGTTGACAAGCTAGGGTTGGTTTTGACCTACCTCAAGGAGGTCCCTCCTTAGGCGATCCAGCTTCATACAGCCTTATGTAATGAACCATCACCCATTTGGTGAAGAAAACGTGGAAAACAGCAGCTACTGTCAAAGGATGGACAGTTGTAAGAATAAACGTCATCTCTAGAGGTCGGCCAAATGTCGTCTGGGTTGCAACCTTTCAGATCAAGACAGGTCATGACTATCTAAAAAAAGCCATCTACATCGAATGAGCTTTAAAGATTCATTCATATGTCCTATCTGCTTAGAAGATGAAGGTATGGGTGGTCCGTCATATGCTAGAATCACTTCAATAATGATGGCACCTTGCAGAGACGGACGATACCAGGTGATGCACTACTGAGGGACACTTCGTTCCATGACAGAGTTGTCACCGACAGGCGTTGGCTGAATGAGAGTGCCTATAAAGTAGGGGAATGGATTGTAAGTATAGGTTGGATTAAGGCAGGGTTAAACACATCGTCTTCATATATCACATAAATGATTACGAAGGCAAGATAGGGTTGCTGAAGTATACGTATTGTCTATCGATATGATAATGCGATGAATAAGCCGTTATAAAGTATGAATAAAGCGGAGAACATGGATTAGGTATTAGAGAAGGGTGAAAATGATCCTAGTACCTACTAGGAATATGGAAAAAATTATGGGATCTAATGGGTAAGGCAGCTTACCTGCTAGAAACGTATTCTCTAAAGGGATCATATAGAAGTGATTATACTTTTGCATGGAAATGATGACGAAGGATACATGTAATTAACTACTAAGAAGAGGCTGTAAAGACCTCATGGTACTTGAAATATGGGAATATTATGGGATCCATTGGGCAAGGCAGCTAACCTGCTCATACCCTTTATACCCTTTTGCATGGAAATTATGACGAAGGATACATGTAATTAACTAGTAAGAAGAGGCTGTAAAGTCCTCATGGTACTTGAAATATGGGAATATTATGGGATCCATTGGGCAAGGCAGCTAACCTGCTCATACCCTTTATACCCTTTTGCATGGAAATTATGACGAAGGATACACGTAATTAACTACTAAGAAGAGGCTGTAAAGACCTCATGGTACTTGAAATATGGGAATATTATGGGATCTTATGGGCAAGGCAGCTAACCTGCTCATACACTTTATACCCTTTTGCATGGAAATGATGACGAAGGATACATGTAATTAACTAGTAAGAAGAGGCTGTAAAGACATCATGGTACTTGAAATATGGGAATATTATGGGATCCATTGGGCAAGGCAGCTAACCTGCTAGAAACGTATTCTCTAAAGGGATCATATAGAAGTGACTACACTTTTGCATGGAAATGATGACGAAGGATACATGTAATTAACTAGTAAGAAGAGGCTGTAAAGACCTCATGGTACTTGAAATATGGGAATATTATGGGATCTTATGGGCAAGGCAGCTCACCTGCTAAAAACGTATTCTCTAAAGGGATCATATAGAAGTGACTACCCTTTTGCATGGAAATGATGACGAAGGATACATGTAATTAACTAGTAAGAAGAGGCTGTAAAGACCTCATGGTACTTGAAATATTGGAATATTATGGGCAAGGCAGCTAACCTGCTCATACCCTTTATACCCTTTTGCATGGAAATGATGACGAAGGATACGTGTAATTAACTAGTAAGAAGAGGCTGTAAAGACCTCATGATACTTGAAATATGGGAATATTATGGGATCTTATGGGCAAGGCAGCTAACCTGCTAGAAACGTATTCTCTAAAGGGATCATATAGAAGTGACTACACTTTTGCATGGAAATGATGACGAAGGATACATGTAATTAACTAGTAAGAAAAGGCTGTAAATACCTCATGGTACTTGAAATATGGGAATATTATGGGATCCATTGGGCAAGGCAGCTAACCTGCTAGAAACGTATTCTCTAAAGGGATCATATAGAAGTGACTACACTTTTGCATGGAAATGATGCCGAAGGATACATGTAATTAACTAGTAAGAAGAGGCTGTAAAGACCTCATGGTACTTGAAATATGGGAATATTATGGGATCTTATGGGCAAGGCAGCTTAAATGCTAAAAACGTATTCTCTAAAGGGATCATATAGAAGTGACTACCCTTTTGCATGGAAATGATGACGAAGGATACATGTAATTAACTAGTAAGAAGAGGCTGTAAAGACGTCATGGTACTTGAAATATTGGAATATTATGGGCAAGGCAGCTAACCTGCTAGAAACGTATTCTCTAAAGGGATCATATAGAAGTGACTACCCTTTTGCATGGAAATGATGACGAAGGATACATGTAATTAACTAGTAAGAAAAGGCTGTAAATACCTCATGGTACTTGAAATATGGGAATATTATTGGATCCATTGGGCAAGGCAGCTAACCTGCTAGAAACGTATTCTCTAAAAGGATCATATAGAAGTGACTACACTTTTGCATGTAAATGATGACGAAGGATACGTGTAATTAACTACTTGCAATTTTCCATCTTCCTTTCTATATATGGTGTTGTACTTTTTTTTTTTTTTTTACTGTTCATAGCTTTTTTCGTCGCTCCCATTGTGCTGTAGCTTTTTTCGCTTTTCTTTCGCATTGCCGTTTATGAAGCGAGGTTCTATACCGGTAATCCTGTTTGTTTATTAATTTTATTCTTCTCTTTCATTTTTAATCATTCATTTTTTTAATGATTATTTATGATATTGTGTGGGGAAACAATGACAATAATTCAAGGTTGTAAAATGGCGGTTTCGACGATAACCAAATGGTAACAAAAGAAAAATTCATATACGTCTTTGAGAAACACATTTCTAGCTGTGGGAATGTTGGATCAGTGCCAAAAAGCTAGACTTCGATTCCGACCTAAACTCCATAAGTGTTATAATTTAATTGTTGAATAAATACTTCAAAAAACTGTATTAACATCAATTGTCATCCACTAAAGGTTTATAAAAATGTATTGGAACTCGATTGGATTGATACAAACTTATTTTATAAACGACTGAAAATTTATACAAGGAGTAAATCAGGAGTAAATCAGGAGTATATATCAGCTAATAGAAGGAATTAAAAAATAGAAAATCTTTTTTAAGTTGTGCAAGTATTTTCTTCTTACGTCAGTAGATACATAACATCACATAGGACGTCAGATATGTAATTTTAACATATTGTATGGAAAATGTAAAAATTTTAACATGGCTTATAATATGAACAGCTGTTTTCGACTTCGGTTAGAGGTAGTGTAGAGCCTATGTAAATCGTTTTCAAATTGAATTTCCTAGTGAAAGTAAATTAAAAACCCAGATTTATATATATCTATTCATAAAAAAATTTAAATGATAAATGGTTCTAGGCAATATATTTTTCTATCATGTGACTTCCTGTATTTCACAGTAGGTTAGCAGTAAGTTTGAAACATTATTTTACTGCCCAGTACTTTAACGGTAAATATAGTTATATCTAATATACTGGCTCGTAAATAACTTAATCTATAGTTAGGAGTTTTTATTAGAGAACACTAAATTGAATTAAATTTTTCTTTGATAAATTGTAAAGTATAAATATAATGTTATAATAATAAACAAAGAGAGTTTCGTCCTGTATTATTTGCGTGTCATAGAACTTACCTTATCTATAGAACTTAATAATATGCAATAAATATCTACAAAATTGATCTAATAGAGTTTCACTAAGCTGTGTACTGCCTAGTTTCCCTTTTGAATTGTTAATGTCTCAGATACATTTCACCTCATTCCTCGCCACAAAACGTTGAAAGTTACACTGAGCGTGCTTGAACTATATATTTTATTTAATAAGTTTATTTCCATGTTTAAAGACCATTGTATCAAAAAACAACTACTATTAATAATCAAGTTGGAGGGTAGTTTGGAAGATTTTATTACTCAGAGGTTTTCGTGAACAAGAAGCTCTTTATTTATAAGTTTTCAAATATGACATTTAACTCGTCGAAAGAAATACATTTTTTAAAATAGTGTAGTATTACACTGATGAATATACATATATTTTTATTTGGTACAATATTGTTAAAAAAGCAGAAATTTTGAAGAAGGAAGAAATCCGACATCAGCACAGATGATTTTGTTTTTAGTTTTAAAGAGCTGATATGATTTGTATCGCCTAAGGTAGGTACTATGATTACGGAAGGAGCCTAAAAATCCCTAGGAGGGTGAAGCATGACAGGGTCGTGAACCTTATGTAGACGAACTCTCTATGGTGGCTATGAAGAAGTGTAAAGCCTTTACACCTTGTTGTAAAAAAAGGGTAATTAAAGATAAATGGAACTAAGAAAGAAAGGAAATGACATTATAATCATCTGGTAGCGGGTGTTGGGGAAAACTATGCCATCTCGTGGCAGCTTCGCTTCCCTGAAGTAAACCTTTTCGCCTCCTGTTTGATGATTGATGAGTACACCCAAAACCTGAACACAGATGAAATAAAGGTACCACGAGAAAATGTCGTTAAACAATTATTTTCAATAATATTATCTATTTCAAAAACATCATACATTTCTGTGAAATCTAATGACTTGTGGATGCTAGTAACTAAAAAAGATCTTAAACAATTTCTAAAACCATGTGCCGTATTGTGGAACTCTAACTAAGGTGTAGTTTTATAGTCGAAAAATGTTACATTATTTTGGGGATAAAATAAAATATTTATACATGTTTGGAATTGAAACCAAAACGCTTTTATTTCTTAGATAATTGTGGTAATAATTACAAAAAGTCAGGATTTTGTTATAAATAAAACACATTAATCTTACACAAAGACTGAGCTTTGTAGTGCGGAAAAATGTGGAAACTTTTTAACCTAACGAAATCATCCTGACACAGGCGCCATGCTTAGGGACGGATATATCGCACATCTCCCATACATGTCCGCCAATTACAGGAAGACAATGAGTGTTAACAAAAACCTAATAATATGTTGAAGGAAGAGAACAGAAAAATGTAAGAATAAATGATTATAAGAGAAGCAAAGATAATGGACAATCGTTGAATTTATTAACAAAGAAAAGTTTCGGTATAAATACAATTTCTAAAACTATGTGCCGTATTGTGGGACACTATCTAAGGTTTAGTTCTAAAGTCGAAAAAGTATAACATTATTTGCGGACAAAAAAAAGTATTTATACGTGTCTGGAATCGAAACCGGAACGTTTTACTTACTTGGATAATTGCGGTAATAATTACAAAACGTTCGGATTTTGTTATAAATAAAACAAAATAATCTTACACAAAGACTGAGATTTGTAGTGCGGAAAAATGTTGAAAATTTTTAACCTAACGAAATCCTCCTGGCAGAGACGCCATGCTTAGGAATGGATTTATACCACTTCTTCCATACAAGTCGTCAATTACAGGAAGACAATGAGTGTTAACAAAAACTTAATAATATGTTCTGAAAAAAAGTCCGTTTCTAAGCAACAATTATAAATTTTGGTTTTGTCTTTAGTAGTTCATTGAATCACAAACAGATTGCGCTTCTACAAGATTTTGTACGAAATAAAAATTAAAAACTAGCTATTAAAATACCTAATATGTAACATATCAAATGACATGGAATATATTTCAAATATTACACATGTAAAATACGTATCCAAGGGATTAAAACTGAAAAACAACGTAAAATAACCATAAAATTAGGTAACACAACAAAATGCATAATACACTGAAAATTTATAAAAAAAAGTTAAAACAGGAATTATAATACAAGTTCGTTACAATGCTTATTGTAAGTAGTTAATACTCTTCCAAAACAAAATATCGTTTAAGGAAGAGGTTTGTTTTGAAACTCTCTACTATATACCGTCTGCAAATGTACAACAATTACAACAGATACTCACGCATGCACACACAAACACACATGAAATATGGTCAAGTACTTTTTTGTTTGTTTCTGGTTAAAGATTTTACATATCGATGTATTTGATCTTCTGCAGAAAATTGTTTTTTTTTGTATTAATTTATTGATTTTCAGCCCAAGGATAGTGAAAAATATTAACAACCGTTTACTTCTAAAAACATTTCCTTACACTTTTGAATCATAAAGGTTTTTAATCAAATTTATATTCCTTTAGGCCTACTAGAGTGAACTGAACAACGTAAGGCTTAAGGGTCGGTGCTTAATCAACCAGTCTCTAGCATCTTTATTGTAACAAGGCCAAAGGTAAATGTAGCTGATTAGTAAGTATAAAGAATGCGCCCTTTCAAAGGGAACGTTGGTGGAGCTCCACGCAAATTCTGTAAGCTTTCATTGAAAGCACTGCACATTTAGGAAGTAATTAGGCACGGATGAATCTGTAACTGCAAGTTTTAGTAAGTTTATTCAATCACGAATGAGTAAATTATTATATTAATAAATAATCAAAATATTTTTACATTCTGTTTGAAATAAATATCATAGTTATGACGACAGGGTTGTGAACTTTAGTAACATTTAGGTAGGGATTAAAAATCTTGTAGGGAATATAATTATGGCATTTAGTGCGAAAGATCATTTACCTATATACTCTATTGGGGACATAAAAAAGTCCTATTTTGCAAAAAAAGAAATAAAGGGTGCATGAATTAGGGTACAGTTAACACACACACACACACACACACACACACACACACACACACACACACACACACACACACACACACACACACACACACACACACACACATACATACACAGACACATACACACACACACACACACACACACACACACACACATACATATATATATATATTTGTAGTTATGCAACACTGTTGTACTTAAACAAGAATCTTACTTGGTATTTATGCGAGCTAACTCTCAATGCCTGGCTGTGTCATCATCCTCGGGCATACTGAACAAGGTTGTTGTAGACTGCGAGCTGAGTGGATTTCCCTTTTACCTTGGCAGACCGTCATGTTCTATTTTTAGATTCACTGCACTGTGCGAGTTTTTAACGTTCGTTTTGGGGTTAATAATGTCTATTAGATTGAATAATTTATCGTTGTTTTATTTTATTTGTATTTGTTCGTTAATGATATTATTTTTATTTTTATAAATTTCTAGTTGTTCCCAGATTGTCATTTTGAGGCCTTTTTGAACCTTTTTTACTAGGTGTACCTTTTTTTAATGTGGGGAATGTGTGTTTGTTTTTGATGGCGTGTGTGGCTAAGTTTGAGTTATAAATTTCAGGTTCGATGTATGCATAGAGGTGTTCTTGATATCTGTCTTTTAATTTCTTTTTTGTTTGGCCTATGTATATTTTATTACAGTCTGGGCATTCGATTTTATATATTCCGTTATTAAGTGTGGGACATATTTTTTCTGGTTGGTTTATTTTGTTGATTATGTTTCCTGTATTTTTGTAGGCTATGTTAATATTATTATTTTTTAGTGTTTTAGTTATTTTTTTTATATTGTATCCTGTGTATGTGAATGTAGCCCATTTTGTTATTTGTGGTTCGATTTTAGGTTGTTTTAATTTATTTAATATTTTGAATTCTAATTTATTTATAGTTGTTTTATTGTATCCATTTTTTTGGGCTATTTGATATATTGTTTGTTTTTCTTTGGTTTTTTCTTCTTTATTTAGAGGCAATTTTAGCATCCTGTATAAAAGTGAGTTGTATGTTGTGCCATTGAGCCATTTTATGTTGTGGGGGATGGTTGGAGTGGTTTGGTATTGTATTAATGGTTTGTGTGGGTTTCCTATAAATAGAATATTCAATGTTATTTGTATTTCTGGTCAATGTTAGATCTAGATAGTTTATTTTATTGTTTATTTCTTCCTCCATGGTGTTGTATGTTAGGGTGTAAGTTATCGATTTCATTTAGGATGATGTTATTATTTATTGCTTTATTTTGTGAGATGTATAATCCATCATCAACATATCGTATCCAATGTCCGTTAGGGTCGTGTGTTTTTATGGTTTGTGTGATTAATTCGTAAAGTTTTTGGAGGTAAATTTCTGATATTATACTTGAAAGTGGTGATCCCATTGCTAAGCCATCTATTTGTTTATATATCTTATTATTGAATATGAAATAGTTTTGGTTTAGTATGGTCTTTAGGCATTTTGTGATTTGGTTTGTGTATTTGGGATAGGTTTTAAGGTCAGTTAATTTGTTTTTTATTATTTGGATGGTTTCGTTAATTGGTATATTAGAGTACATGTTTGTGATATCAAATTAAATAAATTTGGTGTTTTTGGTTATGTTTATTGTTTTTGGTATTTCCGTTAATTCAATTGAGTTTTTATGGTATATATATTTTCCAATTTAAGTTCGTGTTTTAGGTTTTTGGCTATTATTTGTGATATTTTACAGGCAGGTGCATTTTTAAAATTTATTAAGGGTCTTATGGGATTGTTGATTTTATGTATTTTGATGAGGGCGTTCATTTTGGGGGGTTTTGGGTTGTCTATTGTATATTGGTAAGAGTTTTTTTGGTTGAATAAATTGTCAAATATATATATATATATATATATATATATATATATATATATATATATATATATATATATATAATAAAGTTCTAAGATCTCTTAGCAAGACTATTATCCACAACGAAGAAAGGACACCTTTTTGGAAGGTCATGCATGGTCGGAAACTTCTGGGAAACAATACCTGGCCTAAGACTCAGATTACGCTACTACAGAGAGCCAAAAATCTACAGGAGTACATATCAGTTAGGTTGTGCAACAGTTTTACCGTCGCAAACAATCCCTCGTCTGATATTCCTGTGACCCTGGTTCTACCTGGCACCACCCAAAGTAAACCCGATATACTGCTTTGTCTCTCAAGGTCAACTGCAATAGAAATGTTGGCTAACATCTACCCTACCGCTGAATAGATCCAGGTCTACAGGAGTACATATCAGTTAGGTTGTGCGACAGTTTTACCGTCGCAGACAATCCCTCGTCTGATATTCCTGTGACCCTGGTTCTACCTGGCACCACTCAAAGTAAACCCGATATACTGCTTTGTCTCTCAAGGTCAACTGCAATAGAAATGTTGGCTAACATCTACCCTACCGCTGAATAGATCCAGGTCTACAGGAGTACATATCAGTTAGGTTGTGCGACAGTTTTACCGTCGCAAACAATCCCTCGTCTGATATTCCTGTGACCCTGGTTCTACCTGGCACCACCCAAAGTAAACCCGATATACTGCTTTGTCTCTCAAGGTCAACTGCAATAGAAATGTTGGCTAACATCTACCCTACCGCTGAATAGATCCAGGTCTACAGGAGTACATATCAGTTAGGTTGTGCGACAGTTTTACCGTCGCAAACAATCCCTCGTCTGATATTCCTGTGACCCTGGTTCTACCTGGCACCACCCAAAGTAAACCCGATATACTGCTTTGTCTCTCAAGGTCAACTGCAATAGAAATGTTGGCTAACATCTACCCTACCGCTGAATAGATCCAGGTCTACAGGAGTACATATCAGTTAGGTTGTGCGACAGTTTTACCGTCGCAGACAATCCCTCGTCTGATATTCCTGTGACCCTGGTTCTACCTGGCACCACCCAAAGTAAACCCGATATACTGCTTTGTCTCTCAAGGTCAACTGCAATAGAAATGTTGGCTAACATCTACCCTACCGCTGAATAGATCCAGGTCTACAGGAGTACATATCAGTTAGGTTGTGCGACAGTTTTACCGTCGCAGACAATCCCTCGTCTGATATTCCTGTGACCCTGGTTCTACCTGGCACCACCCAAAGTAAACCCGATATACTGCTTTGTCTCTCAAGGCCAACTGCAATAGAAATGTTGGCTAACATCTACCCTACCGCTGAGTAGATCCAGGTCTACAGGGGCAGATTTTCCTTGGGAGCGGGATTCTATGCAACATTCATGGAAGGGTTGGTCCCAGTTCCTTTACACAGAAACTACCTTAAAGGCGTAGGGGCAGTCATTGTCTCGCTAAAAAGCTTTCAATTTCCACCGATGTGAAAAAGGTGGTATTTCTATCTGACTCAACCTCTGCACTGCAGAATATTACTCCTGCATTACCACAAGAAGTCTATGTTATAGGTAAGTGCAAAGAGCCTCTATTACAACTTCTGGCTAGAAAGGAGATTGTGTTACAATATGTCCCTGAACATTGTGGCCTTGGTAGCAACGAGCATGTTGACAAGCTAGGGTTGGTTTTGACCTTCCTCAAGGAGGTCCCTCCTTAGGCGATCCAGCTTCATACAGCCTTATGTAATGAACCATCACCCATTTGGTGAAGAAAACGTGGAAAACAGCAGCTACTGTCAAAGGATGGACAGCTGTAAGAATAAACGTCATCTCCAGCGGCCGGCCCAATGTCGTCTGTGTTGCAACCTTTCAGATCAAGACAGGTCATGACTATCTAAAAAAAGCCATCTACATCGAATGAGCTTTAAAGATTCATTCATATGGCCTATCTGCTTAGAAGATGAAGGTATGGGTGGTCCGTCATATGCTAGAATCACTTCAATAATGATGGCACCTTGCAGGGGCGGACGATACCGGGTGATACACTACTGAGGGACACTTCGTTCCATGACAGAGTTGTCACCGACAGGCGTTGGCTGAATGAGAGTGCCTATAAAGTAGGGGAATGGATTGTAAGTATAGGTTGGATTAAGGCAGGGTTAAACACATCGTCTTCATATATCACATAAATGATTACGAAGGCAAGATAGGGTTGCTGAAGTATACGTATTGTCTATCGATATGATAATGCGATGAATAAGCCGTTATAAAGTATGAATAAAGCGGAGAACATGGATTAGGTATTAGAGAAGGGTGAAAATGATCCTAGTACCTACTAGGAATATGGAAAAAATTATGGGATCTAATGGGTAAGGCAGCTTACCTGCTAGAAACGTATTCTCTAAAGGGATCATATAGAAGTGATTATACTTTTGCATGGAAATGATGACGAAGGATACATGTAATTAACTAGTAAGAAGAGGCTGTAAAGACCTCATGGTACTTGAAATATGGGAATATTATGGGATCCATTGGGCAAGGCAGCTAACCTGCTAGAAACGTATTCTCTAAAGGGATCATATAGAAGTGACTACACTTTTGCATGGAAATGATGACGAAGGATACGTGTAATTAACTAGTAAGAAGAGGCTGTAAAGACCTCATGGTACTTGAAATATGGGAATATTATGGGATCTTATGGGCAAGGCAGCTTACCTGCTAAAAACGTATTCTCTAAAGGGATCATATAGAAGTGACTACCCTTTTGCATGGAAATGATAACGAAGAATACATGTAATTAACTAGTAGGAAGAGGCTGTAAAGACCTCATGGTACTTGAAATATGGGAATATTATGGGCAAGGCAGCTAACCTGCTCATACCCTTTATACCCTTTTGCATGGAAATGATGACGAAGGATACATGTAATTAACTAGTAAGAAGAGGCTGTAAAGACCTCATGGTACTTGAAATATGGGAATATTATGGGATCTTATGGGCAAGGCAGCTAACCTGCTAGAAACGTATTCTCTAAAGGGATCATATAGAAGTGACTACCCTTTTGCATGGAAATGATGACGAAGGATACATGTAATTAACTAGTAAGAAAAGACTGTAAAGACCTCATCGTACTTGAAATATGGGAATATTATGGGATCCATTGGGCAAGGCAGCTAACCTGCTAGAAACGTATTCTCTAAAGGGATCATATAGAAGTGACTACACTTTTGCATGTAAATGATGACGAAGGATACATGTAATTAACTACTTGCAATTTTCCATCTTCCTTTCTATATATGGTGTTGTACTTTTTTTTTTGTTACTGTTCATAGCTTTTTTCGTCGCTTCCATTGTGCTGTAGCTTTTTTCGCTTTTCTTTCGCATTGCCGTTTAAGAAGCAAGGTTCTATACCGGTAATCCTGTTTGTTTATTAATTTTATTCTTCTCTTTCATTTTTAATCATTCATTTTTTTCATGATTATTTATGATATTGTGTGGGGAAACAATGACAATAATTCAAGGTTGTAAAATGGCGGTTTCGACGATAACCAAATGGTAACAAAAGAAAAATTCATATACGTCTTTGAGAAACACATTTCTAGCTGTGGGAATGTTGGATCAGTGCCAAAAAGCTAGACTTCGATTCCGACCTAAACTCCATAAGTGTTATAATTTAATTGTTGAATAAATACTTCAAAAAACTGTATTAACATCAATTGTCATCCACTAAAGGTTTATAAAAATGTATTGGAACTCGATTGGATTGATACAAACTTATTTTATAAACGACTGAAAATTTATACAAGGTATATATCAGGAGTAAATCAGGAGTATATATCAGCTAATAGAAGGAATTAAAAAATAGAAAATCTTTTTTAAGTTTTGCAAGTATTTTCTTCTTACGTCAGTAGATACATAACATCACATAGGACGTCAGATATGTAATTTTAACATATTGTATGGAAAATTTAAAAATTTTAACATGGCTTATAATATGAACAGCTGTTTTCGACTTCGGTTAGAGGTAGTGTAGAGCCTATGTAAATCGTTTTCAAATTGAATTTCCTAGTGAAAGTAAATAAAAAACCCAGATTTATATATATCTATTCATAAAAAAATTTAAATGATAAATGGTTCTAGGCAATATATTTTTCTATCATGTGACTTTCTGTATTTCACAGTAGGTTAGCAGTAAGTTTGAAAAATTATTTTACTGCCCAGTACTTTAACGGTAAATATAGTTATATCTAATATACTGGCTCGTAAATAACTTAATCTATAGTTAGGAGTTTTTATTAGAGAACACTAAATTGAATTAAATTTTTTTTTGATAAATTGTAAAGTATAAATATAATGTTATAATAATAAACAAAGAGAGTTTCGTCCTGTATTATTTGCGTGTCATAGAACTTACCTTATCTATAGAACTTAATAATATGCAATAAATATCTACAAAATTGATCTAATAGAGTTTCACTAAGCTGTGTAACTTTCTTTTGAATTGTTAATGTCTCAGATACATTTCACCTCATTCCTCGCCACAAAACGTTGAAAGTTACACTGAGCGTGCTTGAACTATATATTTTATTTAATAAGTTTATTTCCATGTTTAAAGACCATTGTATCAAAAAACAACTACTATTAATAATCAAGCTGGAGGGTAGTTTGGAAGATTTTATTACTCAGAGGTTTTCGTGAACAAGAAGCTCTTTATCTATAAGTTTTCAAATATGACATTTAACTCGTCGAAAGAAATACATTTTTAAAAATAGTGTAGTATTACACTGATGAATATACATACTGTATATTTTTATTTGGTAAAATATTGTTAAAAAGCTGAAATTTTGAAGAAGGAAGAAATCCGACATCAGCAAAGATGATTTTGTTTTTAGTTTTAAAGAGCTGATATGATTTGTATCGCCTAAGGTAGGTACTATGATTACGGAAGGAGCCTAAAAATCCCTAGGAGGGTGAAGCATGACAGGGTCGTGAACCTGATGTATACGAACTCTCTATGGTGGCTATGAAGAAGTGTAAAGCCTTTACACCTTGTTGTAAAAAAAGGGTAATTAAAGATAAATGGAACTAAGAAAGAAAGGAAATGACATTATAATCATCTGGTAGCGGGTGTTGGGGAAAACTATGCCATCTCGTGGCAGCTTCGCTTCCCTGAAGTAAACCTTTTCGCCTCCTGTTTGATGATTGATGAGTACACCCAAAACCTGAACACAGATGAAATAAAGGTACCACGAGAAAATGTCGTTAAACAATTATTTTCAATAATATTATCTATTTCAAAAACATCATACATTTCTGTGAAATCTAATGACTTGTGGATGCTAGTAACTAAAAAAGATCTTAAACAATTTCTAAAACCATGTGCCGTATTGTGGAACACTAACTAAGGTTTAGTTTTATAGTCGAAAAATGTAACATTATTTTGCGGATAAAATAAAATATTTATACATGTTTGGAATTGAAACCAAAACGCTTTTATTTCTTAGATAATTGCGGTAATAATTACAAAAAGTCAGGATTTTGTTATAAATAAAACACATTAATCTTACACAAAGACTGAGCTTTGTAGTGCGGAAAAATGTGGAAACTTTTTAACCTAACGAAATCATCCTGACACAGGCGCCATGCTTAGGGACGGATATATCGCACATCTCCCATACATGTCCGCCAATTACAGGAAGACAATGAGTGTTAACAAAAACCTAATAATATGTTGAAGGAAGAGAACAGAAAAATGTAAGAATAAATGATTATAAGAGAAGCAAAGATAATGGACAATCGTTGAATTTATTAACAAAGAAAAGTTTCGGTATAAATACAATTTCTAAAACCATGTGCCGTATTGTGGGACACTATCTAAGGTTTAGTTCTAAAGTCGAAAAAGTATAACATTATTTGCGGACAAAAAAAAGTATTTATACGTGTCTGGAATCGAAACCGGAACGCTTTAATTACTTGGATAATTGCGGTAATAATTACAAAAAGTTCGGATTTTGTTATAAATAAAACAAAATAATCTTACACAAAGACTGAGATTTGTAGTGCGGAAAAATGTTGAAAAATCTTAACCTAACGAAATCCTCCTGGCAGAGACCCCATGCTTAGGAATGGATTTTTACCACTTCTTCCATACATGTCGTCAATTACAGGAAGACAATGAGTGTTAACAAAAACTTCATAATATGTTCTGAAAAAAGTCCGTTTCTAAGCAACATTTATAAATTTGGGTTTTGTCTTTAGTAGTTCATTGAATCACAAACAGATTGTGCTTCTACAAGATTTTGTACGAAATAAAGATTAAAAACTAGCTATTAAAATACCTAATATGTAACATATCAAATGACATGGAATATATTTCAAATATTACACATGTAAAATACGTATCCAAGGGATTAAAACTAAAAAACAACGTAAAATAACCATAAAATTAGGTAACACAACAAAATGCATAATACACTGGAAATTTATTAAAAAAAAGTTAAAACAGGAATTATAATACAAGTTCGTTACAATCCTAATTGTAAGTAGTTAATACTCTTCCAAAACAAAATATCGTTTAAGGAAGAGGTTTGTTTTGAAGCTCTCTACTATACACCGTCTGCAAATGTACAACAATTACAACAGATACTCACGCATGCACACACAAACACACATGAAATATGGTCAAGTGCTTTTTTGTTTGTTTCTGGTTAAAGATTTTACATATCGATGTATTTGATCTTCTGCAGAAAATTGTTTTTTTTTGTATTAATTTATTGATTTTCAGCCCAAGGATAATGAAAAATACTAACAACCGTTTACTTCTAAAAACATTTCCTTACACTTTTGAATCATAAAGGTTTTTAATCAACCTTATATTCCTTTAGGCCTACCAGAGTGAACTGATCAACGTAAGGCTCAAGGGTCGGTGCTTAATCAACCAGTCTCTAGCATCCTTATTGTAACAAGGCCAAAGGTAAATGTAGCTGATTAGTAAGTATAAAGAATGCACCCTTTCAAAGGGAACGTCGGTGGAGCTCCACGCAAATTCTGTAAGCTTTCATTGAAAGCACTGCACATTTAGGAAGTAATTAGGCACGGATGAATCTGTAACTGCAGGTTTTAGTAAGTTTATTCAATCACGAATGAGTAAATTATTATATTAATAAATAATCAAAATATTTTTACATTCTGTTTGAAATAAATATCATAGTTATGACGACAGGGTTGTGAACTTTAGTAGCATTTAGGTAGGGATTAAAAATCTTGTAGGGAATATGATTATGGCATTTAGTGCGAAAGATCATTTACCTAAATACTCTATTGGGGGTCATAAAAAAGTCCTATTTTGCAAAAAAAGAAATAAAGGGTGCATGAATTAGGGTACAGTTAACACACACACACACACACACACACACACACACACACACACACACACATACACACACACACACACACACACACACACACACACACACACACACACACACACACACACACACACACACACACACACACACACACACACACACATACACACACACACACACATACACAGACACATACACACACACACACACACACACACACACATACATATATATATATATATATATATATATATATATATATATATATTTGTAGTTATGCAACACTGTTGTACTTAAACAAGAATCTTACTTGGTATTTATGCGAGCTAACTTTCAATGCCTGGCTGTGCCATCATCCTCGGGCATACAGAACAAGGTTGTTGTAGACTGCGAGCTGAGTGGATTTCCCTTTTACCTTGGCAGACCGTCATGTTCTATTTTTAGATTCACTGCACTGTGCGAGTTTTTAACGTTCGTTTTGGGGTTAATAATGTCTATTAGATTGAATAATTTATCGTTGTTTTATTTTATTTGTATTTGTTCGTTAATGATATTATTTTTATTTTTATAAATTTCTAGTTGTTCCCAGATTGTCATTTTGACGCCTTTTTGAACCTTTTTTACTAGGTGTACGTTTTTTAATGTGGGGGATGTGTGTTTGTTTTTGATGGCGTGTGTGGCTAAGTTTGAGTTATAAATTTCAGGTTCGATGTATGCATAGAGGTGTTCTTGATATCTGTCTTTTAATTTCTTTTTTGTTTGGCCTATGTATATTTTATTTCAGTCTGGGCATTCGATTTTATATATTCCGTTATTAAGTGTGGGACATATTTTTTCTGGTTGGTTTATTTTGTTGATTATGTTTCCTGTATTTTTGTAGGCTATGTTAATATTATTATTTTTTAGTGTTTTAGTTATTTTTTTTATATTGTATCCTGTATATCTGAATGTAGCCCATTTTGTTGTTTGTGGTTCGATTTTAGGTTGTTTTAATTTATTTAATATTTTGAATTCTAATTTATTTATAGTTGTTTTATTGTATCCATTTTTTTGGGCTATTTGATATATTATTTGTTTTTCTTTGGTTTTTTCTTCATTATTTAGAGGCAATTTTAGCATCCTGTATAAAAGTAAGTTGTAAGCGGCCATTTTATGTTGTGGGGGATGGTTGGAGTGGTTTGGTATTGTATTAATGGTTTGTGTGGGTTTCCTATAAATAGAATATTCAATGTTATTTGTATTTCTGGTCAATGTTAGATCTAGATAGTTTATTTTATTGTTTATTTCTTCCTCCATGGTGTTGTATGTTAGGGTGTAAGTTATTGATTTCATTTAGGATGATGTTATTATTTATTGCTTTATTTTGTGAGATGTATAATCCATCATCAACATATCGTATCCAATGTCCGTTAGGGTCGTGTGTTTTTATGGTTTGTGTGATTAATTCGTCAAGTTTTTGGAGGTAAATTTCTGATATTATACTTGAAAGTGGTGATCCCATTGCTAAGCCATCTATTTGTTTATATATCTTATTTTTGAATATGAAATAGTTTTGGTTTAGTATGGTCTTTAGGCATTTTGTGATTTGGTTTGTGTATTTGGGATAGGTTTTAAGGTCAGTTAATTTGTTTTTTATTATTTGGATGGTTTCATTAATTGGTATATTAGAGTACATGTTTGTGATATCAAATTAAATAAATTTGGTGTTTTTGGTTATGTTTATTGTTTTTGGTATTTCCTTTAATTCAATTGAGTTTTTATGGTGTATTTATTTTCCAATTTAAGTTCGTGTTTTAGGTTTTTGGCTATTATTTGTGATATTTTACAGGCAGGTGCATTTTTAAAATTTATTAAGGGTCTTATGGGATTGTTGATTTTATGTATTTTGATGAGGGCGTTCATTTTGGGGGGTTTTGGGTTGTCTATTGTATATTGGTAAGGGTTTTTTTGGTTGAATAAATTGTCAAATATATATATATATAATAAAGTTCTAAGATCTCCTAGCATGACTATTACCCCCAACGAAGAAAGGACACCTTTTTGGAAGGTCATGCATGGTCGGAAACTTCTGGGAAACAATACCTGACCTAAGACTCAGAATACGCTACTACAGAGAGCCAAAAATCTACAGGAGTACATATCAGTTAGGTTGTGCGACAGTTTTACCGTCGCAGACAATCCCTCGTCTGATATTCCTGTGACCCTGGTTCTAGCTGGCACCACCCAAAGTAAACCCGATATACTGCTTTGTCTCTCAAGGCCAACTGCAATAGAAATGTTGGCTAACATCTACCCTACCGCTGAATAGACCCAGGTCTACAGGGACAGATCTGCCTTGGGAGCGGGATTCTATGCAACATTCATGGAAGGGTTGGTCCCAGTTCCTTTACACAGAAACTACCTTAAAGGCGTAGGGGCAGTCATTGTCATGCTAAAAAGCTTTCAATTTCCACCGATGTGAAAAAGGTGGTATTTCTATCTGACTCAACCTCTGCACTGCAGAATATTACTCCTGCATTACCACAAGAAGTCTATGTTATCGCTAAGTGCAAAGAACCTCTATTACAACTTCTGGCTAGAAAGGAGATTGTGTTACAATATGTCCCTGAACATTGTGGCCTTGGTAGCAACGAGCGCGTTGACAAGCTAGGGTTGGTTTTGACCTTCCTCAAGGAGGTCTCTCCTTAGGCGATCCAGCTTCATACAGCCTTATGTAATGAACCATCACCCATTTGGTGAAAAAAACGTGGAAAACAGCAGCTACTGTCAAAGGATGGACAGCTGTAAGAATAAACGTCATCTCCAGAGGCCGGCCAAATGTCGTCTGGGTTGCAACCTTTCAGATCAAGACAGGTTATAACTATCTAAAAAAGCCATCTACATCGAATGAGCTTTAAAGATTCATTCATCTCCTAGACCTGCTTAGAAGATGAAGGTATGGGTGATCCGTCAAATGCTATGAATCACTTCAATAATGATGGCATCTTGCAGAGGCGGACGATACCAGGTGATACACTACTGAGGGACACTTCGTTCCATGACAGAGTTGTCACAGACAGGCGTTGGCTGAATGTGAGAGAGAGTAGCCTATCTATAAAAAACAGGAAAGGATTGTAAGCATAGGTCGGATTAAGGCGGGGTTACACACAAATCGTCCTCATATATCAAATAGAGGATTTTGTAGGCAAGATAGGGTTACTGAAGTTTACATATTGTCTATCGATGTGATAATGCGATAAATAAGCCGTCATAAGGGATGAATAAAGCGGAGAACATGGGTTAGGTATTAGAGAAGGGTGAAAATGATCCTAGTACCATACTAGGAATATGGAAAAACTTATGGGTAAGGCAGCTCACCTGCTATAGACATATTCTCTAACGGGGTCATATAGTGGTCCTACTCTTATACCCAGGGACATGATGACGAAGGGCAGATGTAACTAACTAGTAAGAAGAGGTTATAAAGATCTCATGGTACTTGAAATATGGGTATATTATGGGATTTTATGGGCAAGACAGCTAACCTGCTAGAAACATATTCTCTAAAGGGATCATATAGAAGTGACTACCCTCTATACCTTTTCGCAAGGAAATGATGACGAGCACATTTAACTAGCTAGTAAGAATTTTATAATAATTACATGGTACAGGAATACGAAACAAATTGGGGAAAGCAGTTTAACTGTAGCAGACCTGATCTAAACCGAATTGAAAGGGAGTTGGTAAGCTATTTTTCGCCAAATAGTAAAAAGGCACAATGATTGCCAAAGTATTTGTTAAAGGTAAACCTAAGTGTGTAAAAATAAATATTCCTTAACTCTTATGAAGCCCACTTCAATCGATTCCAAGGCTTTAAATAAGTTATGTCAGGTTTGAATTTAGCCCAGCTTCTGGCGATTTAGGGTTTTAATTCTACTTGCGCCTTCAAAGTAGGAAAATTAAATAAGGAATTATTTAGTGCAATCAGCACATCCAGCAACACTTATGCAATAACTAACGGCGTAGACGTCCAACGCGTTCTCTCTCTCTCTCTCTCCCTGACTTCTCGATTCAAGTGCCGTGCAGACAGTTTATCTTACGGCGGGATTTTAAGAATTTTTTTTAACAAGCTCCCATCATTTTGTCGTCTAAATGCTAAATAGGTAATCCAACTGTTTTATCACAATTGGAAAAATCATGTGTTATATTTGTTCTTGAAGAAAATAAGAAATTATATGTTCTGAGCTTTTTAACCAAATAATTTCCAATAATATAGTCAGAGCTCCATAAGTGAGAGAACTTGATGGCTTTGTTTCGTATAATTCTACAACAGATGTGAAACCAGTAACTTATACGTGTAATCCTGAATATAGATAAAAAGTAGAAAACGAGATTAAAAACACAGGACTGCACATATATCCTAATATCCAATAATTATTGTAAAATGTAAATTCTCTTACTTCTTAAATTTTGTAATTGTAAAAGTTCAAATTTTTTAATGAATTCTGAAAATAATTGATTTGAAATCGAAATGTATATAAAATTTATAGAAAAAAGTTTATTTATGGGTAAGAAATTTTATTTACTCACACATTTGCTTCAAGTTGTTATTAAGTGGAATAAACGAATTCTCCAGAAAAATACATCCCATTATTTACCAAAACAGTAACTTAACCACGCCTACATCTAAATGTAAGCTTTCTCTAACTAGTCAGGTCAAACATTTGTACATAAAGGATTAATATTGTAAATCTGTTTATGAAATATTCCATTTTAATTAAATTCATTAGAAAAAATTCGTTTGTGTATATAAGTACTAAAAAATATATCACGAATTCTTCGAATACGAATCAAAGGGGTTTATATAGCAGACATAAATTAATAATTCAATATTCAGGGAGCAGTAAACCACCAAAGCCAAGTGCAGAGTGTTACGTGTGATGCCTCCAACTAGTTATTTATCGGTGCTTACTCGCAGCTTCACGTGTTGCCTTATAAATGGTTGCTAATGATTTATGTGTTACGTAGATTTGTGCTAAAAATGGGTTCTAAACAAGAAAATTAGTAATTATAAATGTCCTAAGTACAAATATTGATTTTGAGATAAAACACAAACATGACGTCAATTCATAAATACAGGAATTTGAGAAAAGCTTCAAACATAACTTCTGTTCATGAATTCACAAATTTGAGAAAGAAACTAGTATCATAACCTCAGTTTGTATGTAACAATAAGTAACATAAAACTGTAACTGAAAATTTATACAACCTAACACTATATATATATATATATATATATATATATATATATATATATATATATATCTACCTTTAAGTTTTGGCAACGCTGTTTGTTGTGATCAAGTTTGCAAATGTATGATTGATTTTAAATCTTTAGTATTCCTGGTGATGTTGGTACTGTTTGCCAACGAAAAGCTTTGAATTGTATAATCAATAAATTATTCTTGTATTTGTAAATTGTCTTATATATAACAGGTTTTGTTTCCAGTTATCTTACGCACTTAGTTCTAGTATATATATTCAGTGTAGAGGCAATACCAGTAGCAATAAATTGTAGTTTTCGATTTTGTACTTGAACAGTTTCATTATGTCTGAGTTAAATTAATCTGTAGCAAGCAGTAAATTTATTTACAGTGTTACGTTGCAAACGAGACCATCCAGTAAATCTGCTTAGACAAGTTCAATGAAGCTAATTGGGTCACTTGAGCGACATTAATTAAGATCTTGAAGTTATGTAAGAATATAAATAAAGCATTCACGCTTCAAAAAATTTATGTTCATTTATTTTTTTTACATTAATTAAAGAATTTGGGTCATTATTACATAAACTACCAAGAAAAACTGAAATAAAATACAATTTAGTAAAGGTATAGCGTGAAAATTATTGTTGAGAATATTTTTAAGTTTTGTTAAATATTGCTACAGTTAAATGATATTTATTAATTATCCAGACGTTATCCATGTGCAAAAAAAATGTAACTAATCATATATTTTTGGAAATGCCTCGGGAACAATAAAAATGTTTTATAGCTAACGATACTTGAAAGAAAATTTTGGAAAACATACATAGGAATACAATTCGTCAGTACACACCTGAAATTTTATATACGCAAGAGTTTAATAAAAGAGAACGCCATGTTATACCGCATTACAATATGTATATGAAGCAATCGGTTGGACGATGTTTCGTATGGAAAAACACAACTTTTCCTGAAGAAAGCTAACCGATTGATATATGAAGTGCATATACTGCTCCATCTTTTAAGTGGTAATGCAATAACGTATGCCAAGATGGATGCTATTGATAGCAAAGTTAATTAAATTATTCGCTGAGTGCAGTATTCTCTTGATTGAGTAAATTAGACACACTACTCAAAGGACTCTGGCTACACTCAAGTATTTAAGTATATTTAACAAGAGTTGTTTTCTTCCTATTGAATATATCCTAACTGAATAGTTTATAGATATTTAGTATTGAAGTATAATATAGTAAGATGAAATTATGCTCTGTTAAACATAATTTTACATAATATTTTTATATATAATTTATAAAAAGGTGTGCTGGCTTGTATAAGCTTCATAAACTCAAAACGATCGGCGACGATTGAGGTGAAATTTTAATGTGACACGCAACGTTCTTTAAAGGTGGTATTTAAGTTTTTTTGCGTCAGTATAATACCCACAACCGCGAGAAAAAGGCGTCTTTAATACTTTGAACTATCGTTCTCTACCGCAAAGGATCGTGCTCTACCCTTGGCATACCTTTTCTAGTTTATATATAAAAATGTTTTATTGGTTTGTGTACGCTTCAAAAACTTAAAACGCTCTGTAACGATTGAGGTCAAATCCAGACACGTCACACAATGAGCTTTACTGATGGGTTTTAACTATTTCTTACGTCAGTATCATACCCGCGACTGCAAGAAAGCAGCTGTTTTAACGGTCAGCTGTGAACCAGCAGCAGCGCCATCTGCCGTAAGAAGGGGCAAATTCAGTTTATGTGTGTTGTAAGGTGAGGTTAGTTTTCCTTTTATTTTGGTTTTTCTGACGCAAAAACTCAACATTTTGGGGGATTAACGTTTAGATATTTTCAATGCTCCTAATGACATTCGATACACCCAATTGTTTTTATTTTGCATATCGATGACGACTAATTGACTAACAAGTAAAACAATTCTACTTATTATTTTAAATAATGTAAAGAAAATGAATATGTCTTTTAAATAATGCAACAATTTATAGTGGTATTATATTTATTGATATATTTAAGTTTATTTTATAAAATTAAATCCCGTATTTGTTAAAAGAATACAACTGAACATCTGTTAACCTTAATACAAGAATAAAAAGGGTTTATCTAGTTAACAGAAATTATGAATTCAATATACGATGCACAATAAACTGTCAGAGTCGAGTGCAGAATGTTAACGTGATGGCAGTTTAACAAGTTATTTATCGGCGCTTACTCCCAGGTTTATGTGTTGCACTGTAAACTGTTGCTACTGATTTATGTGGTTAAGCTTGCTCCCCTCTCTCCCTCTCTAGACGATCGTTCAGAACGAAAGATTGAAATATACTGCAAATTCTTATAATGTTTTTATTGGGTTAATATTGCCTTTAAGAAAACAGATTGTGAATGCATTTAAAAATTGGTTTACTTTATTAATTTTATTTGTCTGCGTCCTACGAGATCAGATGTTCTAGGTATGATATGCGTAAGGAATGTAATGTTTTAATGAGTAAATAGTAAACACTCAAGAATTAAAAAGACGTAATTTAAAGAACAATATTACACCATTTACTTCGTGCGACTTCAGTAGTTAAACATTAAAAACAACGTGAGGTTTTATAAAAACTTTGAAATTTACCATTACGTTTAAGCTACTAATCTTACCCAAGGACAGTGAAACCAAAGAATGAACCGACAAATTAAGGTTGTAAAAATATTTATTTTAAAGTCGGTGGTTCGAAGAAAATGTTTTTATTCCAAAGTGTAAAAGCTCGTTGAGATTTTACTTTTGTATATTTTTAAGAGTTGTTTTAATGGTTATAAAAACTCAATTTAAATGGATTTATTTTGGATAGCTATCACCCTTAATCAATTACATCTCAATTCCAACTACCTCCCTTATCTTTCTTCTTACCAGAGGGAGGAATGGATAGGTATCACTCTCCCTAAATTACTCCTCATACCCCTACCTCCCTTCTTCCTATCAGATGGAGTAACGGTTAAGCATTACTCTCCCTTAGTCACATTTTAAATAAACCTAACTCCCTTATCTTTTTTAAAATCAGAGGGAAGAGTGGATGAGTATCACTATCCCTTAATCAGTCCTCCATTATCTTACTTTATACCAGAGGGAGGAATGGGTAAATATCACTCTCCCTTAATCACTCATCTATTCCATCTTCATCCATTATATTACTTTAAACCAGAGGGAAGAATGGAAAAGTACCACTCTCCCTTAATCACATCTTAATTCCACCTTCCTCCCTTATCTTTTTTTAAGCCAAAGGGAGGATTGGATAAGTATCACTCTCCCTTAATCACTCCTCAAGTCCACAGTCCTCCATTATCTTACTTTATACCAGAGGGAGGAATGGGTAAATATCACTCTCCCTTAATCACTCCTCAAGTCCACAGTCCTCCATTATCTTACTTTATCCCAGAGGGAGGAATGGGTAAGTATCACTCTCCCTTAATCACTCCTCAAGTCCACAGTCCTCCATTATCTTACTTTATACCAGAGGGAGGAATGGGTAAATATCACTCTCCCTTAATCACTCCTCAAGTCCACAGTCCTCCATTATCTTACTTTATACCAGAGGGAGGAATGGATAAGTATCACTCTCCCTTAATCACTCCTCAATTTCACCTTCCACCCTTATCTTTTTTTAAACCAGAGGGAGGAATGGTAAAGTATCACCCTCCCTTAATCACTCCTCAATTCTACAGTCCTCCATTATCTTACTTTATACCAGAGGGAGGAATGGGTAAGTATCACTATCCCTTAATCACTCCTCAAGTCCACAGTCCTCCATTATCTTACTTTATACCAGAGGGAGGAATGGGTAAATATCACTCTCCCTTAATCACTCCTCAAGTCCACAGTCCTCCATTATCTTACTTTATACCAGAGGGAGGAATGGATAAGTATCACTCTCTCTTAATCACTCCTCAATTCTACAGTCCTCCATTATCTTACTTTATACCAGAGGGAGGAATGGGTAAGTATCACTCTCCCTTAATCACTCCTCAAGTCCACAGTCCTCCATTATCTTACTTTATACCAGAGGGAGGAATGGGTAAATATCACTCTCCCTTAATCACTCCTCAAGTCCACAGTCCTCCATTATCTTACTTTATACCAGAGGGAGGAATGGATAAGTATCACTCTCCCTTAATCACTCCTCAATTTCACCTTCCACCCTTATCTTTTTTTAAACCAGAGGGAGGAATGGTAAAGTATCACCCTCCCTTAATCACTCCTCAATTCTACAGTCCTCCATTATCTTACTTTAAACCAGAGGGAAGAATGAAAATGTACCACTGTACCTTAATCACATCCTAATTGCACCTTCCTCCTTTATCTTTCTTTATACCAGAGGAAGGAATGGAAAAGTATCACTCTCCCTTAATCACTTCTCTATTCCATCTTCCTCCATTATCTTACTTTATACCAGAGGGAGGAATGGATAAGTATCGCCCTTCTTTAGTCACTCCTAAATTGTACCTACCTCCCTTATCTCTCTTCCTACCAGAAGTTGGAAAGGATAAGTATCACTCTCCCTTAATCAAATCCTAATTCCACCTACCTTTCTAATCCTTCTTCTTATAAGATATAGTACCGTATAATTATGACCCTAATATAGACTACATTTAGACTACACATCATACTAGACTGCATCTAAACTACAATATTCTATTCTATATGCTTTCCTGGCTTTACCCTAATCGTTAAATTGTTCAAACCCCTTTCCTATTCGTTCTCGTCGATAGAAGTCACTAGGTAATCGTCTTAAAAAGACAAAAAGTTATCAAGTTAATTTACTTGAAACAGTAATTTCATTAACAGCACTAAGTTCTAAACGAGACCAGCCATTAAATCTGCTTAGACAAGTTCAATGGCGCTAATTGGGCCTCTCGAGACTTTCGCGAACTCTCTTCGAAACAATATTAATTAAGTACTTGAAGTTATTACCACAATAATAAAATAGTTCATAATTTTAAAGCTTTTGAAGTTATATTTTAATCGAATGAAATAATATAAATCAATTATTATAAATAGGTAGATAAAGTCATTTAAAATGAGGAAATCTATATTTTTTGCTAAACAGAACTGTATTTGTTGTAGAACTGTGTTGAAGTTAGTGAACTTATTGAACGTATCATCGGTTTTTACATAAGCAGGCGA
>JBAIZL010000005.1:18792083-18794583 GCA_036971475.1 Prosapia bicincta
CAAAAAATTATATTATAGTTTCTTTTAATTTCGTAATTACAATTAATATAAATATGTATATACATATGACAATAATAAGTGATAAAATAGTAAGCCAATTAGATTGAAATTTTCCATTTCCCTCTTTAAAAAGTGTGTATGGTATTGAACTATATTTGTGTTCATTTCTATTTATTTTTTTTCTATTATTTAATCGTTTCTAATTCATGAAGGATGGTGGTCTATAACTTCTCATTCTATTCATCCCTTGTAATGCTTCGCTATTGCAACTAACGTTTCTCTTATTGTTTCATATAAACCATTAAGTAATTGTTTGTATCTGTAGGATTGTTGGATCAGCACCAAACTGATACATTTCAAGAATTTAGTTCCACAGTTCGAATATGAACGGGAAAACAAGTTTTTTTAAAAATTTAAATTATTGATAAATATTTTTTAAAAAAACTGTATTAACATCAATTGTAATCCCCTACAGGCTAACACAAATATTTGAACTTGATTGGACGAATAAAAGTAAAACGATTGGATGAAGTATAAAGTATTGAAAACGAATACAAGATATATATCGGGGGAGTGTGAGCTAATAAGAGGAGTTAAGAAACAGCTTTTTAAAACAACCGTAACTACGTACAAACCGGCGTATTAAAGTTTAAAGATATTTATTGATGACGAATATAATAATTTGTGTTTGTAATTTTCAGAGGTAAAACGAAAATAAAAGACGCCGGATATTTTGAGGAAGGAAATCAACGAACGACAAAAGCTCGCGTTCATCATTTCACGAGTTTCAATTGTTGGTCAACAATGGAATGAAATGCAAATTACTTCTTTGTTCCTTTATTTACGATATGATTGTATTCGACCAATTGGTAAAATACATAAAATAATTAAAAGAGTATTAATATTTTTAATATTTCCGTTGGGATTTATGTGAAGAGTTATTATACAGGCGTAGCAAATATAAAAGTAGTAATAATGGATATAATACAGTAGCTCATTACGTATTACACATTGCATTAAACATATACTTTAGATTTACTTTTTATATAGACAAACGTAAGCGCTAGAGTCGAACGGTTTCCATAAAATTTCTACTATACATGTTTAAGTACACCATAAAAATTTCACAAAATGTGTATTTCTAATTAAACAAAATTTAATATAAAAAATACCGCTGTTACAGAAGGCAAAGCTGTCCTTAGGGTGAGCAACCGCTACAGGCCTCGCGCGTCAATTCTTTACTTGTTGGTTAAATAATATATTTTGGTTTAATGAAAATATTATAACATTGTAGAGATAAACGTGCTGAAATTGTCTGTGCAATTACAAACTATTAATTAATTACAGAACCTACGACCGAGATATCATCATCGCGACCAAAAGAATTCAAAACATCGTTTGATAGCGACGGCGTGTATTACCTCTACCAAAAGTAAATAATTGGCTTGTTAAAAATGACTACACCAAAATTGCTCTAAACTCACGTTTTTGCGCGAGAATTCTAAAACCGTTTCGAGGGAGACCCCTTCCTAAAAAGGGGCTCTCAAAATGTTTTGCTCCAGGGCTCCTATTTCCAAAGAACGGCTCTGGGAAAAGGTATATGGGAGAAGAAGTGTAATTCAAAAGTATTAGACACAATGTTTCAATACATCTAGATTTTTAAGACGACAGTGAGTTAGTTGAAGGTCACTAAAATCCGGAAACGTTAGAACAATACGAATAAGAGTGGTTGAAAAACCTTAGAAACTTCTCCTTGCGTATCATTCAGAACATTAGTGAGGTAAAAGAAAGTGGCTAAGATCCGGAACAGATAAAACAGGAAGAAAAAGAAGCCTTAAAACTAAAGATTCAGAAATCCTTGGCCCTCCGTCAGAAGTTAAAGATTTTCGTTGTCATCCATCCATGATCCTTCCCTCATGGAAGTCGCGTGTTCAACTTGTTTTTACTTCTCCCTTAACTTATTGAATAAGTATCACTTATTGAATAGTTCCGCCCGATTTCAATTTATTTATCTTGTTTTGTAATTTTTATTTTGTAATAACTTATAAATTATAAAAATGATCCAAACAGTTTTATTATTTCTTTCATATTTGAGTTTAATAGTTGATCATTATTTTTTTAATAGCCTTATAATTTAATTTTTCGTCTAAAAAGTTTTAAAATAATTTTTAAAAAGTAATTTCATTACTGTTTATATATTTGCATATCACCAAGAAACAATGTGTAAACATGAATCACACTGTTTAACTAATCCATTACAAATAGTTTTAAACATACAAAAATTATTTTTGCATATTTATACTGCATACAAAGTACACAGAATATTTCGTTTCTTATACCAAACGTACACTTTATATTTGACTAAAATATTGTTAGTGTTAATAGTAATTTCTAAAGTAATAGCTAACACTAAATTTTAGAAACTATTCCCTAAATACTTTCTTTTGCTGCAGAAACAACTTGAAACAAGGTCTTATGAGCAGTTAACAAAACAAAACCT
>JBAIZL010000005.1:18799583-18839583 GCA_036971475.1 Prosapia bicincta
ACAATATTAATAATGAGCTATAGTCATGACTCACTAATCAGTATGGTCTATGGGTACTAAATACAGTCAATGCGTTGGGGATGAACAATAAGGGTAATAACAGTATTAACAATGAGCTATAGTCATGTCTTACTAATCAGTATGGTCTATGGGTACTAAATACAGTCAATGCGTTGGGGATGAACTATAAGAGTAGTAACAATATTAATAATGAGCTATAGTCATGACTCACTAATCAGTATGGTTTATGGCTACTAAATACAATCAATGCGTTAAGGATGAACTATAAGAGTAGTAACAATATTAATAATGAGCTATAGTCATGACTCACTAATCAGTATGGTCTATGGGTACTAAATACAGTCAATGCGTTGGGGATGAACAATAAGGGTAATAACAGTATTAACAATGAGCTATAGTCATGTCTTACTAATCAGTATGGTCTATGGGTACTAAATACAGTCAATGCGTTGGGGATGAACTATAAGAGTAGTAACAATATTAATAATGAGCTATAGTCATGACTCACTAATCAGTATGGTCTATGGCTACTAAATACAGTCAATGCGTTGGGGATGAACAATAAGGGTAATAACAGTATTAATAATGAGCTATAGTCATGACTCACTAATCAGTATGGTCTATGGCTACTAAATACAATCAATGCGTTAGGGATGAACTATAAGAGTAGTAACAATATTAACAATGAGCTATAGTCATGACTCACTAATCAGTATGGTCTATGGCTACTAAATACAATCAATGCGTTAGGGATGAACTATAAGAGTAGTAACAATATTAATAATGAGCTATAGTCATGACTCACTAATCAGTATGGTCTATGGGTACTAAATACAGTCAATGCGTTGGGGATGAACAATAAGGGTAATAACAGTATTAATAATGAGCTATAGTCATGACTCACTAATCAGTATGGTCTATGGCTACTAAATACAATCAATGCGTTGGGGATGAACTATAAGGGTAGTAACAATATTAACAATGAGCTATAGCCATGTCTTACTAATCAGTATGGTCTATGGCTACTAAATACAGTCAATGCGTTGGGGATGAACTATAAGAGTAGTAACAATATTAACAATGAGCTATAGCCATGTCTTACTAATCAGTATGGTTTATGGCTACTAAATACAGTCAATGCGTTAGGGATGAACTATAAGAGTAGTAACAATATTAACAATGAGCTATAGCCATGTCTTACTAATCAGTATGGTTTATGGCTACTAAATATAGTCAATGCGTTGGGGACGAACTATAAGAGTAGTAACAATATTAACAATGAGCTATAGCCATGTCTTACTAATCAGTATGGTCTATGGCTACTAAATACAGTCAATGCGTTAGGGATGAACTATAAGAGTAGTAACAATATTAACAATGAGCTATAGTCATGACTCACTAATCAGTATGGTCTATGGCTACTAAATATAGTCAATGCGTTAGGGATGAACTATAAGAGTAGTAACAATATTAACAATGAGCTATAGCCATGTCTTACTAATCAGTATGGTTTATGGCTACTAAATATAGTCAATGCGTTAGGGATGAACTATAAGAGTAGTAACAATATTAACAATGAGCTATAGCCATGTCTTACTAATCAGTATGGTTTATGGCTACTAAATACAGTCAATGCGTTAGGGATGAACTATAAGAGTAGTAACAATATTAACAATGAGCTATAGTCATGACTCACTAATCAGTATGGTCTATGGCTACTAAATATAGTCAATGCGTTAGGGATGAACTATAAGAGTAGTAACAATATTAACAATGAGCTATAGCCATGTCTTACTAATCAGTATGGTTTATGGCTACTAAATACAGTCAATGCGTTAGGGATGAACTATAAGAGTAGTAACAATATTAACAATGAGCTATAGTCATGACTCACTAATCAGTATGGTCTATGGCTACTAAATACAGTCAATGCGTTGGGGATGAACTATAAGGGTAGTAACAATATTAACAATGAGCTATAGTCATGACTCACTAATCAGTATGGTCTATGGCTACTAAATACAATCAATGCGTTAGGGATGAACTATAAGAGTAGTAACAATATTAACAATGAGCTATAGTCATGACTCACTAATCAGTATGGTCTATGGCTACTAAATACAATCAATGCGTTAGGGATGAACTATAAGAGTAGTAACAATATTAACAATGAGCTATAGTCATGACTCACTAATCAGTATGGTCTATGGCTACTAAATATAGTCAATGCGTTGGGGACGAACTATAAGGGTAGTAACAATATTAACAATGAGCTATAGTCATGACTCACTAATCAGTATGGTCTATGGCTACTAAATACAATCAATGCGTTAGGGATGAACTATAAGAGTAGTAACAATAATAACAATGAGCTATAGTCATGACTCACTAATCAGTATGGTCTATGGCTACTAAATACAATCAATGCGTTAGGGATGAACTATAAGAGTAGTAACAATATTAACAATGAGCTATAGTCATGACTCACTAATCAGTATGGTCTATGGCTACTAAATACAATCAATGCGTTAGGGATGAACTATAAGAGTAGTAACAATATTAACAATGAGCTATAGTCATGACTCACTAATCAGTATGGTCTATGGCTACTAAATACAATCAATGCGTTAGGGATGAACTATAAGAGTAGTAACAATATTAACAATGAGCTATAGTCATGACTCACTAATCAGTATGGTCTATGGCTACTAAATACAATCAATGCGTTAGGGATGAACTATAAGAGTAGTAACAATATTAACAATGAGCTATAGTCATGACTCACTAATCAGTATGGTCTATGGCTACTAAATATAGTCAATGCGTTGGGGACGAACTATAAGGGTAGTAACAATATTAACAATGAGCTATAGTCATGACTCACTAATCAGTATGGTCTATGGCTACTAAATACAATCAATGCGTTAGGGATGAACTATAAGAGTAGTAACAATATTAACAATGAGCTATAGTCATGACTCACTAATCAGTATGGTCTATGGGTACTAAATACAATCAATGCGTTAGGGATGAACTATAAGGGTAGTAACAATATTAACAATGAGCTATAGCCATGACTCACTAATCAGTTAGGCCTTTGAGTACTAATTACAACTTATGCGTTGGGGATGAACTCTTAGGGAAGAAACAATATTAACAATGAGCTACAGCTATGACTCACTAATCAGTATGGTCTATGGGTAATGAATACAATCAATGCGTTAGGGATGAACTATAAGAGTAGTAACAATATTAACAATGAGCTATAGTCATGACTCACTAATCAGTATGGTCTATGGCTACTAAATACAATCAATGCGTTAGGGATGAACTATAAGAGTAGTAACAATATTAACAATGAGCTATAGTCATGACTCACTAATCAGTATGGTCTATGGCTACTAAATACAATCAATGCGTTAGGGATGAACTATAAGGGTAGTAACAATATTAACAATGAGCTACAGCTATGTCTTACTAATCAGTATGGTCTATGGGTACTAAATACAGTCAATGCGTTGGGGATGAACTATAAGGGTAGTAACAATATTAACAATGAGCTACAGCTATGTCTTACTAATCAGTATGGTCTATGGGTACTAAATACAGTCAATGCGTTGGGGATGAACTATAAGAGTAGTAACAATATTAACAATGAGCTATAGCCATGTCTTACTAATCAGTATGGTTTATGGCTACTAAATACAGTCAATGCGTTAGGGATGAACTATAAGAGTAGTAACAATATTAACAATGAGCTATAGTCATGACTCACTAATCAGTATGGTCTATGGCTACTAAATACAATCAATGCGTTAGGGATGAACTATAAGAGTAGTAACAATATTAACAATGAGCTATAGCCATGTCTTACTAATCAGTATGGTTTATGGCTACTAAATACAGTCAATGCGTTGGGGATGAACTATAAGAGTAGTAACAATATTAACAATGAGCTATAGTCATGACTCACTAATCAGTATGGTCTATGGCTACTAAATACAGTCAATGCGTTAGGGATGAACTATAAGAGTAGTAACAATATTAATAATGAGCTATAGTCATGACTCACTAATCAGTATGGTCTATGGGTACTAAATACAGTCAATGCGTTGGGGATGAACTATAAGAGTAGTAACAATATTAACAATGAGCTATAGTCATGACTCACTAATCAGTATGGTCTATGGCTACTAAATACAATCAATGCGTTAGGGATGAACTATAAGAGTAGTAACAATATTAATAATGAGCTATAGTCATGACTCACTAATCAGTATGGTCTATGGGTACTAAATACAATCAATGCGTTAGGGATGAACTATAAGAGTAGTAACAATATTAACAATGAGCTATAGTCATGACTCACTAATCAGTATGGTCTATGGCTACTAAATACAGTCAATGCGTTAGGGATGAACTATAAGAGTAGTAACAATATTAACAATGAGCTATAGTCATGACTCACTAATCAGTATGGTCTATGGCTACTAAATACAGTCAATGCGTTGGGGATGAACTATAAGAGTAGTAACAATATTAACAATGAGCTATAGTCATGACTCACTAATCGGTATGGTCTATGGCTACTAAATACAATCAATGCGTTAGGGATGAACTATAAGAGTAGTAACAATATTAACAATGAGCTATAGTCATGACTCACTAATCAGTATGGTCTATGGCTACTAAATACAGTCAATGCGTTGGGGATGAACTATAAGAGTAGTAACAATATTAACAATGAGCTATAGTCATGACTCACTAATCAGTATGGTCTATGGCTACTAAATACAATCAATGCGTTAGGGATGAACTATAAGAGTAGTAACAATATTAACAATGAGCTATAGTCATGACTCACTAATCAGTATGGTCTATGGCTACTAAATACAATCAATGCGTTAGGGATGAACTATAAGAGTAGTAACAATATTAACAATGAGCTATAGTCATGACTCACTAATCAGTATGGTCTATGGCTACTAAATACAGTCAATGCGTTGGGGATGAACTATAAGAGTAGTAACAATATTAACAATGAGCTATAGTCATGACTCACTAATCAGTATGGTCTATGGCTACTAAATACAGTCAATGCGTTAGGGATGAACTATAAGAGTAGTAACAATATTAACAATGAGCTATAGTCATGACTCACTAATCAGTATGGTCTATGGCTACTAAATACAATCAATGCGTTAGGGATGAACTATAAGAGTAGTAACAATATTAACAATGAGCTATAGTCATGACTCACTAATCAGTATGGTCTATGGCTACTAAATACAGTCAATGCGTTGGGGATGAACTATAAGAGTAGTAACAATATTAACAATGAGCTATAGTCATGACTCACTAATCAGTATGGTCTATGGCTACTAAATACAGTCAATGCGTTAGGGATGAACTATAAGAGTAGTAACAATATTAATAATGAGCTATAGTCATGACTCACTAATCAGTATGGTCTATGGGTACTAAATACAGTCAATGCGTTGGGGATGAACTATAAGAGTAGTAACAATATTAACAATGAGCTATAGTCATGACTCACTAATCAGTATGGTCTATGGCTACTAAATACAATCAATGCGTTAGGGATGAACTATAAGAGTAGTAACAATATTAACAATGAGCTATAGTCATGACTCACTAATCAGTATGGTTTATGGCTACTAAATACAGTCAATGCGTTAGGGATGAACTATAAGAGTAGTAACAATATTAACAATGAGCTATAGTCATGACTCACTAATCAGTATGGTCTATGGCTACTAAATACAATCAATGCGTTAGGGATGAACTATAAGAGTAATAACAATATTAACAATGAGCTATAGTCATGACTCACTAATCAGTATGGTTTATGGCTACTAAATACAGTCAATGCGTTAGGGATGAACTATAAGAGTAGTAACAATATTAACAATGAGCTATAGCCATGTCTTACTAATCAGTATGGTTTATGGCTACTAAATATAGTCAATGCGTTGGGGACGAACTATAAGGGTAGTAACAATATTAACAATGAGCTATAGCCATGTCTTACTAATCAGTATGGTCTATGGGTACTAAATACAATCAATGCGTTGGGGACGAACTATAAGGGTAGTAACAATATTAATAATGAGCTATAGCCATGTCTTACTAATCAGTATGGTCTATGGGTACTAAATACAATCAATGCGTTAGGGATGAACTATAAGGGTAGTAACAATATTAACAATGAGCTATAGCCATGTCTTACTAATCAGTATGGTCTATGGGTACTAAATACAATCAATGCGTTAGGGATGAACTATAAGGGTAGTAACAATATTAATAATGAGCTATAGCCATGTCTTACTAATCAGTATGGTCTATGGGTACTAAATACAATCAATGCGTTAGGGATGAACTATAAGGGTAGTAACAATATTAACAATGAGCTATAGCCATGTCTTACTAATCAGTATGGTCTATGGGTACTAAATACAATCAATGCGTTAGGGATGAACTATAAGGGTAGTAACAATATTAATAATGAGCTATAGCCATGTCTTACTAATCAGTATGGTCTATGGGTACTAAATACAATCAATGCGTTAGGGATGAACTATAAGGGTAGTAACAATATTAACAATGAGCTATAGCCATGTCTTACTAATCAGTATGGTCTATGGGTACTAAATACAATCAATGCGTTAGGGATGAACTATAAGGGTAGTAACAATATTAACAATGAGCTATAGCCATGTCTTACTAATCAGTATGGTCTATGGGTACTAAATACAATCAATGCGTTAGGGATGAACTATAAGGGTAGTAACAATATTAACAATGAGCTATAGCCATGTCTTACTAATCAGTATGGTCTATGGGTACTAAATACAATCAATGCGTTAGGGATGAACTATAAGGGTAGTAACAATATTAACAATGAGCTATAGCCATGACTCACTAATCAGTATGGCCTTTGAGTACTAATTACAACTTATGCGTTGGGGATGAACTCTTAGGAAAGAAACCATAATAACAATGAGCTATAGCCATAACTCACTAATCAGTATGGCCTTTGAGTACTAATTACAACTTATGCGTTGGGGATGAACTCTTAGGGAAGAAACAATATTAACAATGAGCTACAGCTATGACTCACTAATCAGTATGGTCTATGGGTACTAAATACAACTAATGCGTTGGGGATGAACTCTTAGGGAAGAAACCATATTAACAATGAGCTATAGCCATGACTCACTAATCAGTATGGCCTTTGAGTACTAATTACAACTTATGCGTTGGGGATGAACTCTTAGGGAAGAAACCATATTAACAATGAGCTATAGCCATGACTCACTAATCAGTATGGCCTTTGAGTACTAATTACAACTTATGCGTTGGGGATGAACTCTCAGGGAAGAAACTATATTAACAATGAGCTATAGCCATGACTCACTAATCAGTATGGCCTTTGAGTACTAATTACAACTTATGCGTTGGGGATGAACTCTTAGGGAAGAAACGATATTAACAATGAACTATAGCCATGACTCACTAATCAGTATGGCCTTTGAGTACTAATTACAACTTATGCGTTGGGGATGAACTCTTAGGGAAGAAACCATATTAACAATGAGCTATAGCCATGACTCACTAATCAGTATGGCCTTTGAGTACTAATTACAACTTATGCGTTGGGGATGAACTCTTAGGGAAGAAACAATATTAACAATGAGCTACAGCTATGACTCACTAATCAGTATGGTCTATGGGTAATGAATACAATCAATGCGTTGGGGATGAACTATAAGTGTAGTAACAATATTAACAATGAGCTATAGCCATGACTCACTAATCAGTATGGCCTTTGAGTACTAATTACAACTTATGCGTTGGGGATGAACTCTTAGGGAAGAAACCATATTAACAATGAGCTATAGCCATGACTTACTAATCAGTATGGCCTTTGAGTACTAATTACAACTTATGCGTTGGGGATGAACTCTTAGGGAAGAAACAATATTAACAATGAGCTACAGCTATGACTCACTAATCAGTATGGTCTATGGGTACTAAATACAACTAATGCGTTGGGGATGAACTATAAGGGTAGTAACAATATTAACAATGAGCTATAGCCATGTCTTACTAATCAGTATGGTCTATGGCTACTAAATACAACTAATGCGTTGGGGATGAACTATAAGGGTAGTAACAATATTAACAATGAGCTATAGTCATGACTCACTAATCAGTATGGTCTATGGGTACTAAATACAATCAATGCGTTAGGGATGAACTATAAGGGTAGTAACAATATTAACAATGAGCTATAGCCATGACTCACTAATCAGTTAGGCCTTTGAGTACTAATTACAACTTATGCGTTGGGGATGAACTCTTAGGGAAGAAACAATATTAACAATGAGCTACAGCTATGACTCACTAATCAGTATGGTCTATGGGTAATGAATACAATCAATGCGTTGGGGATGAACTATAAGTGTAGTAACAATATTAACAATGAGCTATAGCCATGACTCACTAATCAGTATGGCCTTTGAGTACTAATTACAACTTATGCGTTGGGGATGAACTCTCAGGGAAGAAACCATATTAACAATGAGCTATAGCCATGACTCACTAATCAGTATGGCCTTTGAGTACTAATTACAACTTATGCGTTGGGGATGAACTCTTAGGGAAGAAACCATATTAACAATGAGCTATAGCCATGACTCACTAATCAGTATGGCCTTTGAGTACTAATTACAACTTATCCGTTGGGGATGAACTCTTAGGGAAGAAACCATATTAACAATGAGCTATAGCCATGACTCACTAATCAGTATGGCCTTTGAGTACTAATTACAACTTATGCGTTGGGGATGAACTCTTAGGGAAGAAACCATATTAACAATGAGCTATAGCCATGACTCACTAATCAGTATGGCCTTTGAGTACTAATTACAACTTATGCGTTGGGGATGAACTCTTAGGGAAGAAACCATATTAACAATGAGCTATAGCCATGACTCACTAATCAGTATGGCCTTTGAGCACTAATTACAACTTATGCGTTGGGGATGAACTCTTAGGGAAGAAACAATATTAACAATGAGCTATAGCCATGACTCACTATTCAGTATGGTCTTTGAGTACTAATTACAACTTATGCGTTGGGGATGAACTCTTAGGGAAGAAACCATATTAACAATGAGCTATAGCCATGACTCACTAATCAGTATGGCCTTTGAGTACTAATTACAACTTATGCGTTGGGGATGAACTCTTAGGGAAGAAACCATATTAACAATGAGCTATAGCCATGACTCACTAATCAGTATGGCCTTTGAGTACTAATTACAACTTATGCGTTGGGGATGAACTCTTAGGGAAGAAACCATATTAACAATGAGCTATAGCCATGACTCACTAATCAGTATGGCCTTTGAGTACTAATTACAACTTATGCGTTGGGGATGAACTCTTAGGGAAGAAACCATATTAACAATGAGCTATAGCCATGACTCACTAATCAGTATGGCCTTTGAGCACTAATTACAACTTATGCGTTGGGGATGAACTCTTAGGGAAGAAACAATATTAACAATGAGCTATAGCCATGACTCACTATTCAGTATGGCCTTTGAGTACTAATTACAACTTATGCGTTGGGGATGAACTCTTAGGGAAGAAACAATATTAACAATGAGCTATAGCCATGACTCACTAATCAGTATGGCCTTTGAGCACTAATTACAACTTATGCGTTGGGGATGAACTCTTAGGGAAGAAACCATATTAACAATGAGCTATAGCCATGACTCACTAATCAGTATGGCCTTTGAGCACTAATTACAACTTATGCGTTGGGGATGAACTCTTAGGGAAGAAACAATATTAACAATGAGCTATAGCCATGACTCACTAATCAGTATGGCCTTTGAGCACTAATTACAACTTATGCGTTGGGGATGAACTCTTAGGGAAGAAACCATATTAACAATGAGCTATAGCCATGACTCACTAATCAGTATGGCCTTTGAGCACTAATTACAACTTATGCGTTGGGGATGAACTCTTAGGGAAGAAACAATATTAACAATGAGCTATAGCCATGACTCACTAATCAGTATGGCCTTTGAGCACTAATTACAACTTATGCGTTGGGGATGAACTCTTAGGGAAGAAACCATATTAACAATGAGCTATAGCCATGACTCACTAATCAGTATGGCCTTTGAGCACTAATTACAACTTATGCGTTGGGGATGAACTCTTAGGGAAGAAACAATATTAACAATGAGCTATAGCCATGACTCACTAATCAGTATGGCCTTTGAGCACTAATTACAACTTATGCGTTGGGGATGAACTCTTAGGGAAGAAACCATATTAACAATGAGCTATAGCCATGACTCACTAATCAGTATGGCCTTTGAGTACTAATTACAACTTATGCGTTGGGGATGAACTCTTAGGGAAGAAACAATATTAACAATGAGCTACAGCTATGACTCACTAATCAGTATGGCCTTTGAGCACTAATTAAAACTTATTCGTTGGGGATGAACTCTTAGGGAAGAAACAATATTAACAATGAGCTACAGCTATGACTCACTAATCAGTATGGTCTAAGAGTACTAATTACAACTTATGCGTTGGGGATGAACTCTTAGGGAAGAAACAATATTAACAATGAGCTACAGCTATGACTCACTAATCAGTATGGTCTATGGGTACTAAATACAACTAATGCGTTGGGGATGAACTCTTAGGGAAGAAACCATATTAACAATGAGCTACAGCTATGACTCACTAATCAGTATGGTCTATGGGTACTAAATACAACTAATGCGTTGGGGATGAACTCTTAGGGAAGAAACAATATTAACAATGAGCTACAGCTATGACTCACTAATCAGTATGGCCTTTGAGCACTAATTAAAACTTATTCGTTGGGGATGAACTCTTAGGGAAGAAACAATATTAACAATGAGCTACAGCTATGACTCACTAATCAGTATGGTCTAAGAGTACTAAATACAACTTATGCGTTGGGGATGAACTCTTTGGGAAGAAACAATATTAACAATGAGCTACAGCTATGACTCACTAATCAGTATGGTCTAAGAGTATTAAATACAACTAATGCGTTGGGGATGAACTATAAGGTTAGTATTATTAATAAAAAACTACGAGAGATAGCAAATACTCACTAATCAGTAGGGTTTATTAGTAATAAATAAAATCAAGGCATAGCGATTAACAATAACTGTAGTGCACAAGTCAACTCAGCATTGGAAATGAGCACCAAGGGTGAAACCTAGGATAATGGTTGGCGGATGCAGTGGGAACGGGGCACATTACTTTCAGCGAGTTCCGTGGCCCTAAAGTAAGGCCCAGTTACATTGTATTTGTAAGCTATCCTAATGCCATACAAAGAAGAAATACTATTATTTCAATTAAAATGATTATAACTAATTATTTACTTTATATTTTGATACTGAATATATGTTTAGTGTTAGATTTTGTTAATCTTTAATTTTATTTGGTTCCAAAGATGACGGTAAAAGAAATCTTCTTTAGCAATACTGTACTTATCGATATATGATTTAATAAAAGATATAAAGGACGTACATAAAACTCACAAAATAATCATTTATTGACTCATACGCGTCTCAATGACAAAGTCATCAGTCAGTGTTGCTACTATAACTGTTGTAAGTTAGAGTTTGTAGTAGCAATTCGCCGATGATGATGACTTTGTCATTGAAACGCGAATGAGTAATAAATGGTTAATTTGTGAGTTTTGTGTATGTCTTTTATTTATCTCATAAACTAAGAGCAAAGAATATTCGTATATGATTTAATGTTTAGGTAATTTATAAGTATTACATCTCACGAATGTCAACGATTAGAACTGCATAGTTCAAGCGGTTGCTTTAATATATTTCAAGCATTACAAGGCCTTTAGTAAATCTGTTCAGACAGTTCCAATAGAAACTAATTAGGTCATGCAGAATGAATCACAAGTTCCAATTACAACAAATCGTTCTTACTACATGCAGCACCTCGCTGCGGAGACCAACAGCAATAAATACAGTTAAACGTCTAAACATTACCGAAATGCAATTATTTATGCGATAACGTACCCGAAGCGTCGTTATTTAAACTCTTAGTTAAACTGCTAAATGAAAAACGTTAAACAAAAAACCTACATAATAAAATCAAACTATTTACTGGTTCCTTCCATTATAACCTCAGAGTCTGTTCATTTAAAACTGAATACAATAAATAAATCTATTAATTAAATGGACCATAAAATTGGCTGTACATAAATCTTTAAATAATTAAGATTTAATTAATTTTCCGACGAACGAGGTAATAATTATGATGGTAACAGTTTTAAACCGTCTAATGATAGCGAAATAAATAGCCGAAACCTGTTTATATTACAAAATACAAAACCATACATTTTATCGTAACTTATTTACATAAATTTACTTCTATATTATTAACTGTAGAACCCTACTCCGAAACGAACCAGTGCAAGATTACCACAGAAGTTATTGAAGTCGTATAATTTAAAAAATGACGTCATTCATTTTAATTTATAAAAGTGAAAACAATAAAGATGTGATGTATAATTCTAAAGAACGTAAAAGGATATATTTTTAAAAAACCTTTTAAATTTACCACAGAAATCGAGGTTATCATTGTTCTTTAAAAGTATGTAGTACTACTAACACTACCTATAATAATAATAATAATAATAATAACAGTCATAATAATAATAACAATAATAATAATAAAATTATTAATAATAATAACAACAATAATAATAATAATAACAATAATATTAATAATAACAATAATAATAATAACAATATTAATAATAATAACAATAATAATAATAACAATGTTATGTCCGAAATTAACAAAAAACAATTAAAAAGATATTACAACTACAAAATAAATTAAGGAATATTTCAAATCAATTACATAACAAACCTTTATTTAACGGAATTTCTTTTTCAAAATATTTGAACGTTTTCAAGAGCCTTGTTACAACAAAGAATCTATGGATTAACTGAGCGGAACAGTGAGTCACAGATAGACAAAGAACAGCTTTAGAGTAACTCTAGTTAGGTAGGGAGAAGTATATACTTTATAACGAGGTAGATTTTGAGCTAAGCAAAATAATGATCATCATTGATCGGAATAATGGCCAATATGGAAACCGTGAGGGAAAAGATTCGACTTACAAAAAAAAAAACAGTTTTTGTGTTTGTGTGTGTGTGTGTGTTTGAGTGTCTTTGTGTATGTTTTTGTGTTTGTGTGTGTGTGTGTGTGTTTGAGTGTCTTTGTGTAAGTTTGTGTGTGTGTGTGTGTGTGTGTGTGTGTGTGTGTGTGTGTGTGTGTGTGTGTGTGTAGGTGTGTGAGGGTCTTTGTGTAAGTTTGTGCGTGTGTGTGTGTGTGTGTTGAAACGGGTTGGGAATGTCCCGTTTCAATTCAATAAAAAATTAAAATAATCTCAATTTATGAAATATAATTTAAATAAATTTTTCAAGCCATGAATATTGATCATTAAGTCTATGATTCTAAAATAAATTGTAATTGTACAAAAATCATGACTTTGGGAGTGTTTTGTGTGCTACGAAAAAATCAGGTTTCTACAATATTTAAAAAAAAACAGTTGAGACAAAAAAAACGGCAAAATCCAAGTCAGACAAGCAAATCGAGAGTGGGGGAATAGAGACGATAACTATCGCTGGGCGTTTATGCGCTCTCTCGTAACTAGGCCACTGACCAGAAAGGTCATAGTTTTCTGTTAAATTAGCAAAATTACCAAAATGGATTTCTAGAGCATAAACTCGAGGCCGCGAAGTGCGGGAATAATGTAGTATGTCTTAATTTATGTCTAGTGAAAACTAGACATCGAAATATGAAAAATCACGGTTTAATTTTCATTTGTCAAGAAACTGGCTTCGCAGAATTTGTCCGTTCCTGCTTCCTGGATGAACCAAATTCAGACGAGAAGAACTACCAGTCTGGAAGCATAAAGTCATCTCCTTGGACCTTGGGACGTATCATCGAAAGTGCGAGAATTGGGCAAGTCATGATTTTTATACAAATTTAGTAATTAAATAAAATTTAATCTTGAAATACGTTCCAAAGATTCAAAGATTCAAATAAATGCTTTAAAGGTGTAAAATTATAAATAATGGCTTTATTTCCTCGAAAATTAAATAAAAAATTGGAAATTAAAAAATTATTTAGTTATAAAAATGGTTATGTAAAAATGTTCAAATGTTTGCAAATAGAGAAATAGTAAAGTATATGGAAAAAGATAGAAGGAAGATTAGGCATAGTTATAAAATAAATTCATTCATACTATCTAAGAAAATGCAGTAGAGTTTGTTACAACCAGTAGTTAAATAAACTGGGAAAAAATATTTATCAATATTTAACTTGTAGAAAAAATATAAATAATTTCTCAACCAGAAATTATTAAACAAAGTCAATCACAAATTATTTAGTATTTTTGAATGAGTGATAAAATTTGAAATTTAGTTTTAAATAAACTTTGAAATATAAATTCATAAGCTTGTAAATCAATGATTTCTGTGGCAGTAGAATTAGTAACAAATTTCGTTTAAATATTACAATATGTAAATTTATTGAATGTCATTTAACTGCTGGCACAAAATAAGATCATAAATTAAATTTGAAATTTATAATAATTGAAATAAACTTAGCCAACCTCCCTGCAATAAATATCAAAATAATTTTAGTTTATTGAAGGAAAATTTAATTTATGTTTTGTTAGCTAAGGACTTTAAGATTTTATTTCAGAATTTTATTATTTAAGAATTTATTTCAGTTACAAATTTCTTTATTATTAAATTCAGTTTCCAACAACAGCTAAAAGAGTAATTTTTATTGAAATAATCCTGTGTAAAAAAATAATAAATTTAATTATTTCCCAACTAGTAAATTATAATAGTAAATTAATAAAATCAATACAGTTAGTAAAATCCAGCCTATTAGAGTCAGTCATATTTTTTTAATAATAAATAGCTAGAAACCAATGTGCAACCTAAAGATAATCGGGCAACCCATCCAGAGAAATTAATTAAATAAAATTATAAATTATGAGCTAGCTTAAGGACTAGTTGGTTTTGCTTTAAAGCCCAGGAGTTGATACTCACTGGCAGGTTTTACCATGTGAAACACAGGACCTCTTTTAGGAGGATATGGTAAGACTCTATCTTGCACGGACTTCACTAAAGCAAGAGCATGGTGGAGAGATGTCATCAAGGCATGGTAAGGCAAATTTATGATGTGATAAATTTTATGTGTTTCAGCTGACATAAATTAGACCATATGACAGATCACTGACCTTACCATGACTTTAAATACTCTTTATAGACAACGTTCCCAGGGTTTACTTATTAGATGGGATTTTAATACTTGCTCATGTAACTAGGTGGTAGACAACTTTCGACAGGTTGAAGGTTGGCGGTTTGATGCACCGTTGCAACACACACACACACACACACACACATACATGCCCACACATGTCTGCATACACATGCACACGTCTCTCTCTCTCTTTCTGATAATAGTTTACTTTTGTATAAAACATACTCACATATATTTCCTGCCCTTAAAATCCAGTGATTGCTTACCTGAAAAAACAAAATACTCATTTAAAATCCAAAAAAGTTCACATTTTCAATAAACGAATTGGTTTTACATGAAACTAATTAGGCACAATAAAGTGAAACTAAAAATATTAAATCTTTAGAACTTGAGTGAATTAAAGTAATTTGAAATATAAAGATATTTATATCAGATTTTATAAATAAATTGGGTTTCAGATGCAAGCAAGACGTATAGTTGATAAAGAGTAGTCATAATTAGAACATATTAGTATTCTACTTATGTATATTTGAATGGTTTTTCTAAACATTAGAAATGTAGAACATCAAGAATGAAAACATCAAGAATGAAAACATCAAGAATGAAAACATCAAGAATGAAAACATCAAGAATGAAAACATCAAGAATGAAAACATCAAGAATGAAAACATCAAGAATGAAAACATCAAGAATGAAAACATCAAGAATGAAAACATAAAAATAACTACACAATTTTAAAATATTACATTTAGATTAAGATAAAAATGTGGTTGACGTTTCAGTGAAGTAAAATTTATTAATATTTTATCTACGTCGAAAAACTGGCCTGGAGATAAAAACAACATGGCATGGTAAGGCAAATTTATGATGTGATAAATTTTATGTGTTTCAGCTGACATAAATTAGACCATATGACAGATCACTGACCTTACCATGACTTTAAATACTCTTTATAGACAACGTTCCCAGGGTTTACTTATTAGATGGGATTTTAATACTTGCTCATGTAACTAGGTAGTAGACAACTTTCGACAGGTTGAAGGTTGGCGGGGTGATGCACCTTTGCAGTGTGTGTGTGTGTGTGTGTGTGTGTGTGTGTGTGTGTGTGTGTGTGTGTGTGTGTGTGTGTGTGTGTGTGGGTGTGTGTTTGGCTTTCAACAATGCTGCCGGTCACGGACGTAAAATAAAGGTTTACTATTGTTATATAAAACTGTCAAAGTTTCAATTGTTAATCAAATATTTTTTAATCTTCCATGAAGTTTTTTAAAAATCTTTTAGTTTATGACACTTGTTGTTAATACATTTTTAAAATAATATCTCGTTAACTAAATTCAAGTAAATAATTTTCAAATTACACTTTTTGTTATTACTTGCGACATTTGTTAACTAAAAGTTGTTAATTGTTAATTTACACTTGGAGGAAACGTTTTCGTCTTACGACTTCTTCAGCCTCGTCAGGACCTTTCCTCCTAGTGTAAGATAACAATTAACAACTTTTAGTTAACAAATGTCTGGTCGCAAGTAATAACAAAAAGTGTAATTTGTAATTTACAACCAGCTCGTCATGAACAGCAACAAGATTTCGATATTTAAATAATTTTATTAATTACTTTCGCTTTCTACTTTGGCTCCAAATATTTTCATTCTGCATCCATACATACATTTGTATTAATTGTGATTATTTAATAAAATAACTAAAATAATTTTTTCTGTGTTGAACTAAATAGGAGTTGACTTAATGCTTTTGATTTTATATGACTTGTTTTAATTGTCAATTATAGGTTGTTTTACCGCCTAATTACAATGTTTCAATTATTTCAAATATGCAAATGCAACTGTTAAGTCTGTTTAGCTCATTCATCATCAAGAAAATAAATCTATCAAGAGTTCAGAGATTACTGATCTACAAAACCAATATAAACTCATTAAAATTGAGCAAGTGATTTAAATAGAACCCAATGTAGGTTTCGATTCATGGTAGCTATTTTCAGAGGTATTCCATCCTAAATGGAATGGGAGACTACAGCATCTTTGTTTCAGACAATTGTCGACTTGAAAATATTCGGAACATTCTTGTCTTGTCTAGAATCAACCTACGGTTCTTTATGGATCTTTTCACTGGATATCTCCTTTTGTAATACTGCAATATGGCCTTTAAAATAAATCGTTCCTATACTTGCATTCTAATCACATTAGGCTATCGTTTTATGACTATGTCTGTTATGGGAACGATTTGTAATAGAAGAGATTCTTGCGTGTGGTCAGAAGAGACAATTTTCGCTAATAAAGGATAGAAAATGTAACGAATTTAGAGAGAATTAAGGATGGGCGGTAAACACTCTGATAGCGGAAATAGAGGGAAAACGTGTCATCACATGCGATGGAGATCTTAGTTGGGATGAATAGGGTTTGTATCATGTACCTAACGCAAGATTATTATTTGCTAGCATTGCTGCTATCAGCTCAAATTGTAAGCAAATGCAAGCAATACTCCGTTACGTATTTGCTAGCAATACTGCTATCAGCTCAGATTGTAAGCAAATGCAAGCAATACTCCGTTACGTATTTGCTAGCAATACTGCTATCAGTTCAAATTGTAAGCAAATGCAAGCAATACTCCGTTACGTATTTGCTAGCAATACTGCTATCAGCTCAAATTGTAAGCAAATGCAAGCAATACTCCGTTACGTATTTGCTAGCATTACTGCTATCAGCTCAGATTGTAAGCAAATGCAAGCAATACTCCGTTACGTATTTGCTAGCATTACTGCTATCAGCTCAAATTGTAAGCAAATGCAAGCAATACTCCGTTACGTATTTGCTAGCAATACTGCTATCAGCTCAAATTGTAAGCAAATGCAAGCAATACTCCGTTACGTATTTGCTAGCAATACTGCTATCAGCTCAAATTGTAAGCAAATGCAAGCAATACTCCGTTACGTATTTGCTAGCAATACTGCTATCAGCTCAAATTGTAAGCAAATGCAAGCAATACTCCGTTACGTATTTGCTAGCATTACTGCTATCAGCTCAGATTGTAAGCAAATGCAAGCAATACTCCGTTACGTATTTGCTAGCATTGCTGCTATCAGCTCAGATTGTAAGCAAATGGAAGCAATACTCCGTTACGTATTTGCATAAACGTTAAAATTAAAGACAAAATTTATACTAGAAAACTGTTTTACTTTGAAAACAACATTTATTAAAGGTTTTTTTTGCTATCAAAGTACACGTTTATTTATACTTAATGTTTTTGTCAACCTGAAACATGATGTATATACTTTTTAAAATTTTAGGAATGTTGCAAATAGAAAGAGTTTTTATGAACCTTATACTTTTCGAAGAAAATGTTTTAGGATAAATGATTGCTCTGTCATAATTGACAACAAATGCCAGTTGAATGAAATATTTGTATATTGAAATAAAATATTTGAATAATGGGCTACGAACTATAACCGGAGGAGAAAAGTCAACACCCATTGCAGCAATGCAGCCGCAGACAGGGATTGAACCACTCGAATCATGACGAGACAAACTTAATCTTAAATACTGGGAGAGAGCCAAACGAGTGAATTTAAACCACTGGAACACACATGCCCAAATAAGGCTTCGTCAAAGAACGCAAAATACACCCCTTGTACACGCTCAATCTCTAATCGATAAGTACAACCTACAGCTTGGTGAACCCGCTCCGCTTGCTCACTACACGACCATAGATGCCGCCCTGCCGAACGCCCGACTGACCCTCAACCAAAGCAATGACAAGCCCGCTGGAACTACAGAGGTGTGTTATGGAAAGAATGAATCTCAACTACCCCTTGCACGAGTGAGCCCATATCTATACAGACGGATCATAATTACCAGAAACCAGCTCAACAGGAGCAGGAGTCTATTCAAGTCTGTTTGAAAAGTGCATGACTGTCGGGAAATATACTAGCAACTTCGACAGGGAAATATGCGCCATCCACGAAGCAGTCATTTGCCTGCAGAGCCCAAGCGCCACACTTGGACGAGTCGTATTCTTCGTTGACTCCCAATCTGCCATCCAAGCTCTCAACAAGAACACGCCTACAGACTGTCAGAGAACCATGAACTGTAGTCACATTGATATTACCGTTTCACGCCAAACTACCGGGAAGTTGAAGAACGAAAGCGAAGGAAGGAAGTGGGCGAGCCTGGCAACTGACGGAATACCACGTAACATTAAAAGACACGTATCCGCGGCCCTTTTCCGCACTTTGACGGGGCACGACTACCTTCAAGCCCATCTACATAGAATCGGCCTAGCAGATGAAGGCACCTGCCCCCTGTGCCAAGTAGGAAGAATGGACGGCCAACATCTCTCCCTATGTCACCAACTGCAGTCAACACCGCAGAATATAGTCAATCTATATTGGGAGGCTCGACGTCAATTGGCAGAACAGCCACGGATGGGCGTTGGATAAAGTCAAGTAAGTATAAAATATTTGTATAGAAAGTTATTAAAAATGTAACTATATTTACATGGAAACGTTCAAAGACGTTTTTAACACTCTCTCTCTCTCTTTCTCTCCCTCCCTCTCTCTCTCTCTCTCTCTCTCTCTCTCTACCCTCTCCCTCTCCATTAGTGTATGTGTGTAAAATCTGCAGATCAAACATTTCGACCGTTCTGCAATGATAGTAAAATATTTTATTTCTAAATTTAATTAATTTTATTTCAATATTTAATACCACTACAAAACACACACATGCATACACTACCGCGATATTGTATTTTAAATATATAAATTGTCCAGTGTGACATTAAATAAATGCTTGCCACAGACCATGCTTTAAACCGTTAACTAAAACACAAGAGACTGGTCTGTGGTTTTTGACCAGAATGTGTTGAGCTTCGCATAATACAAAACCCGCTAATTGATTTTTTTAAAATTATTGATTCTAATACTATTTCATGTTACTAATTTGACCCCCTCCCTCTACCACTCACAGGTTTATCATTGCTTTTATGACAAAACAAAGAAAGTAAATATTGTCTAAAAATTAGAGAGCACACAAGACGTTTTGTCTGCAATAAACAATTGTTAAAGAATAAGTAAAAAAAATGTATAGGCGGATAATTATTTTTATTAAAAATTTATTATTAGCCGATTGGATTAAATATAATAAAATTAAAATTCAGCTATTAAAATTATATTAATACTTTTTTTGAACTTTAAAACACACAAGTCAAAATTTAATTTATCTTAAATTTCCTAGAATATTTTAAAACGTAAATCTCACAAAGAATATATTCCGGCCACTTGATTATAAGAGACCGTATCGTTGTGGAGATTTACCTGGTTGCTTTTGTTCCTGTAGTTACTAAATGATCTACCAATAACTTAAAAGGGGCAGTTTTAAAGAACAGTTTCCTAGGGCTTTTGTTCACAAACCTTACATAAATGAGTTAAATTACACTATCAGAAACAATTTGAAGTACATTTAACTTCATAAAAAAGGAGGTTGAAGATTTATTAATTTTTAAATAAAAAAGAAATAATTACATCAGAAAACGGTTTAATTGCGGTTAGAGTTCATATTAATAAGAACAGCAACAAAATAAATACTCAATATAATCTTACTTAGGATCTATGACGTCACGAATTTAGTTATACATAGTTTTCTGTAAGGCATAAGTTAAGACCTGACGAAGATTAAGGAAACAAATGAAAACATGGTAACTGTGTACAGAAAACCATGTATATGTGTGCTGTATATTATGCAGACTTTATTCACAGCTGGATAATTGTAGCTGTTTCTGTCAAGCATTGTGTGGGTACAAATCCTTTTGTCTAGTTGAAGTCTGCAGTTATGATTGGCAGATCGGTAGATCAAGTCAATAGATCCTTTCACTCGCACTCCATGTGTATGATGAGATATTTACAAATCACGAAAAACTGTCATTTAATTATATTGTTACCCCAAAATGGTTGAATTCTGTAAGGGTGACACACATTGCCATACCGAAGTAACATAATTTAGGAATAATAATGAAATTCCTAAATATGGTATGTACTTTTAAAAATCTAACAAACACCGTTAAAAAAGTTACTTTTTAGAGTTAGAATTTTTTTGTTATGTAACAATTAGGAAAAAATCACTGGTTGTAAAATTAGTAAACAAAACACAGATGTAATCAAACGTGTCTACTGTTAGGCAGAAGTGATACCTATATAAAATTTTGAGAAACATAATCTGATTAAATAAAAATTGGAAAAAATGGAATTAGATAAACAGACCTAATAGTTTATTTCAAATCAATAATTTATTCTGTAAAATTAAAACTGTTAAACTTGTATCAATAAAATACATAATATATTATTATACAGTATAACTATTCTTATCGAATATAGAATGTATTTACTCAATATGTCAAAATACGTTAAAAATGATTGCTATTTATAAGTCGAGGATGTATAGGTAAAATTAGACTAATATAATACATTTTATCACAACAATGTACAACACAGAAAGTATATAAAACTGCTGTTTTCAAGTACCGTACGTTATCACGTAATTTAGATTCAAATATTTCTGAATATGTAGAAAACGTATTGAGAATTATTTTAATATAACCTCTAAATAAGTTCTAAGTGAAGATGAAAATAGCTGTTAGTTTTTACTAACCCCATTAAAAGCCCAACTTCAAAAATATGATGCTTATGAAACAAAAACAATGCTTTTTCATAATCGAAAGAAAAAAACAAACTGAAGTTAACAACAAAAATATTGAAAAGAACCCCAATACCACAAAAATAATCAAAAATAACAAATAAGACAAGTTACTTAAGATTAAACCCTTATGTACATTTCGATGACCATGTCATCATCATCAGAGGGTCTTGTTACAAAACACAATCTAGCACACAAGAAGTTACAAACTAGAATGATCATTATCATACAAACTAGTCTTATTTGTTATTTTTGATTATTTTTGTGGTATTGGGGTTCTTTTCAATATTTTTATTGTAATATATTGTACCACTGTGCTCTTGATATTGTGTATTATCATGGCTTCCCGGTCAACTGAGCAAAACCTTTTTAGTAAGTTAAGTTTAAAAATAAGTTCATTACAAGTAGATATCGGTTTTTTGAAAAAATGTCAACGTTTTAAAGTTTTTCCTAAATTTATAAACGGTTTCCGCATTAATCTTAATAATTCACGTACCAAGAGAGTTATCGAATTTGCGAAACTCAAATGGTTAAAATTAGAAATTAAATATCTTTATAGTAAATTAGCTAATTTAGAATTGAAAAAGTACAATTTACACCTCAAATTAGCAAAGGATATTAACGCTATTGTTTGGAATAATTTTTGTAGAAAAATGTATGTAATAAATAAGCATAAAATTGATTGTAAGGTAAAAAATCTGGATAAGAAATTTGTAGCAATTAGTAAACATTTAAATTTGGATGAAATAGGTAATAATAATAAAAACCCTACCTGTCCGCTAGTTCTAGATCATTCTAGTTTGTAACTTCTTGTGTGCTAGATTGTGTTTTGTAACAAGACCCTCTGATGATGATGACATGGTCATCGAAATGTACATAAGGGTTTAATCTTAAGTAACTTGTCTTATTTGTTATTTTTGATTATTTTTGTGGTATTGGGGTTCTTTTCAATATTTTTATTGTAATATATTGTACCACTGTGCTCTTGATATTGTGTATGAAGTTAACAAAATATCAATTAAAAATAATAATTTATTTGAGGAATTTGTTTCATTTAAAATTGCCTATGAATGAAATACTACTGTATGAAATTATGCACTATAACCCACTTTAAAATAAAAATGAAGACGCTAGCTATGAAAATATTAACAGATAATTACAATTAGAAATGATTTTAACATAACCTCCAAATATCGTCAAGTAAAAATAAAAATAATTTTTGGCTAGTTAATTAATCCCATTGTAAGTTCCAAATTTGACTTTCGGAAATCGTCGTTATACTCCGTTTGTTATCGGAAATATAACGAGAAATGATGTTTTTTTCTTCGAAGCAAGTTTCAGACGTTTATAAAGAGGTTGTGCCTTCATAATATCTATTTACTCAACAAAACATTTTACTTTTATCTCATTTTAATGAGACCGTCCGTATCTTCTTCTAAATTTTATTGTAAAGTAGAAAAAATGTGGAATTTCTGGACGCTGTAACATTTCTCCTCTGTATTGCGCGTCCAGAACAAAGTATTTCAAAGGTCAGGTGTTGTAATTTCAGAATTAATTTATTGGAATTTCTGTTATCAGACCGAAACACACATAACACTGCGGAGCTATAATTATAGAATTTATCATGCGAGATAAATTAAAGAGTACACCAGTAGATTGTATGCAAAGCGAATTATAATTACAAGCCGTCTGTCTTCAACAACAGATTAAATTAGCTTGAATCATATGGTTTATGTGTGTTGTTACTTTTTGTTAACGTATTCTCATTTTACTTCACCTTCATTAGTCTTGTAGATTATTTTATACTTGATTAGTTACGCTATTTTGTATTGGTAATATAAAACATTTTTGCACCTATTTTATCAGGTTTTAATTTTATTATCTATTTCCAATTTAGTATTTTATGTTTTGTGAAATTTGTACCTGTGCATTAGGCGCATTATTATTTATTTCTCCATTGTTAATTTTATTTTAACATTATTTACGATTTAAAAATATTATTTGAGTTTAGTTTATTATGTGAATGTAAAATATTTAATAAATAAATGTAAACTAAATCACAAATATTAATTTATTAACTCAGACGCGTTTCAATGATAAAGTGGTCATCTTCAGTGAGTTATAAGTACTACTACTCTTGTTACGTTCCATGTTTACACAGTGGACGTGTACACAATATCGGTTAATAACAGTTCTTACCTACTCTAATGACATTATATACGTTAAAATAGAACCTCCGTTAAAGCCTAATTCATTACTTACATATTATTCATATATTTATTAATATGTATAATTTCCCAATCGTCAAACTCATTAAATCAAATGACATTCTTCAAAAGGGTTACATGATTAAACACATGATTTTCTTCCAAACAATGTTTAGCTATTCCAGATTTTTCTGGCCTGTTGTACTTCATTAGGGAGAAATTTTTCGCATTCTTAGAAATAGCTAAACATTATTTGGAAGAAAACCATGTGTTTATAGTAAACTCTGTAGACCTTCTGAAGGGTGTCGCATGGGCACTTATGTATAAGAACAAATTGTAAATAATGAATTAGGCTCTAACCAAGTTTCAATTCTAATGTAAATACATAGTTATGAGAGTATATAAGAATTTTTTTTTGTCTGCTGGCGAGACCATTTCCACTTTATAAAGTTTAAAACCATACTTTCACTTTTCGCACGTGTAGACATTTCTACCATAGATTCACTAACAAGGTATTTCCCCTCCTCACCGTTTAGCATAATGATGCCCTACAACCAGGGTCCTGGATGACCTATCGCGGAGTTTTTCCTGGCAAGGTTTTATCAACCTGCGATTCTACAGTATTGTTTCATTTAAGTATTTCTTAATTTTCCATGGAGAGAGCATAATAGCTTAGTACATGGGCAATATTTCCCGATTCCTTCACGCATGGTTGGACTTAGGCCGCTCCTACAGGAAATCTGGCAAAAGGGCTAGGAGGACCAAAAGGCTAAAGAACTTTCTCATTTGTTGTAATAGGGTTTTTGTATTAGTTTAAAGTTAATGAAGAAAAAAGACTTTGTCATTGAACGTGTCCAAGTTAATAAAGTAGCATCTTGAAACAGTGTACATTATGTATTTGTTACTAGTGATTACGTTCGTAAATTTACGTATTTTCAACAGTAAAATTACCACTTGCCTAGATTAATATCTACCGAAGACATGAATTAGGAGGCTGAGGTTTTGATAATCAATAAGGATATTTTGCTTCTAATGGTTTAGCTCTTACTTGACTGTATTTTATATTAGTAGATCTTTTTTAGAAAGTGCAATTTTGATATAAACACTATATTTAAATTAACACAAACCGAACCAGTTTACTAAATATGCAATAATGTAATCTTCAAAATTTTTTAAATAGGTTTTTCCACACACACACACACACACACACACACACACACACACACACACACACACACACACACACACACACACACACACACACACACACACACACACACACACACACACACACACACACACACACACACACACACACACACATACACACACACACACACACACACACACACACACACAGACACACACACACACACACACACACACACACACACACACACAGAGACAAACACACACACACACACACACACACACACACACACACACACACACACACACACACACACACACACACACACACACATACACACATACACACACACACACACACACAGACACACACACATACACACACACACACACACACACACACACACATACACACACACACACACACACACACACACACAGAGACAAACACACACACACACACACACACACACACACACACACACACACACACACACACACACATATATATATATATATATATATATATATATATATAAATATCGTAATATGTTTTCTTGTGTATTAATAAAGAACAAAAGTCAAAATACAAATACAAGAATTATATTTGAATTTACAATTCAAAGCTTTTCGTTGGCTAACAGTACCAACATCATCAGGAATATTAAACAATTGAATTGTTTAATATTCCTGATGATGTTGGTACTGTTAGCCAACGAAAAGCTTTGAATTGTAAATTCAAATATAATTCTTGTATTTGTATTTTGACTTTTGTTCTTTATATATATATATATATATATATATGTAATGCGTTTTCTTGTTTAATAATTTAAAACAACATAGGTTATTCAAATACAAGAATATTTATTAATTTATATTCAAAGCTTTTCGTTGGTAAACAGTATCAACATCATCAGGAATGAAATTTACAATAAATTACAAAATTATTGTAATTTTCATTCCTGATGATGTTGATATTGCTTACCAACGAAAAGCTTTGAATATAAATTAGTAAATATTCATGTATTTGAATAACCTATGTTGTTTTGAAATATATGTATATATATATATATATATATATATATATATATATATATATATATATATATATATTCCTGATATTTTACGTTGCACTGACTTTATGAAGTTAATATATTACTATTGTAAGTAATTTTATCCACCATTAAGTGCAATGATTTTACCTTGAGTGATGAAAGTTTTACCTTCATCACTCAAGGTAAAATCATTGAACTTAATGGTGGATAAAATTACTTACAATAGTAATATATTAACTTCATATATATATAATTGTTTAATATTCCTGATGATGTTGGTACTGTTAGCCAACGAAAAGCTTTGAATTGTAAATTCAAATATAATTCTTGTATTTGTATTTTGACCTTTGTTCTTTATATATATATATTAATATATTAAATATGGTGATTTGTTTTCTTGTATTATAGTTAATAAATTAAAAATATTTCAAAAACAAGAATACTTTTAATGCATATATTAAAGTTTTTCCCCGATAAAACAGTACCAGCATCTTCAGGAAAATAGTTATCTAAACTAGAATTAGATAATTATTTTCCTGAAGATGCTGGTACTGTTTTATCGGCGAAAAGCTTTGAATAATATATGCAATAAAAGTATTCTTGTTTTTGAAATATTTTTAATTTGTAAATTATATATATATATATATATATATAAATAAATATAAATATATATATATATATATATATATATATATATATATATATATATTTTAAAACAACATAGGTTATTCAAATACAAGAATATTTATTATATATGTAATATATATATATATATATATATATATATATATATATATATATATATATATATATATATTATATACGCTAATGACATATCACAGACAAATAATTCATGCTTTTTTAAACACTAAACGTTTCGAATTTCTTTCCGAAATACTTTTTCAACAAGAGCTCATTTTTATTAAGCCAATACAAAATAAAAATCAACAACACAAAACTTTTAATAAATATTCTCATTTATAAGTCAAATTTAAATAAATAAATTAATAAACATATATATATATATATATATATATATATATATATATAAATATAAAATACGTTTTCTTGTTATAATTTAAAACAACATAGGTTATTCAATAATTACAATAATTATTGTAATTTTCATTCCTGATGATGTTGGTACTGTTTACCAACGAAAAGCTTTGGATATAAATTAATAAATTCTTGTATTTGAATAACCTATGTTGTTTTAATATATATATATATATATATATATATATATATATATATATATAGAGAGAGAGAGAGAGAGAGAGAGAGAGAGAGAGAGATAGAGAGAAAGAGAGATGGAGAGAGAGAGAGATTAAAAAATTATTACATTAATAATTAGCAAATTCAGGCTAAATTATTTGAAAAATTCGACATGCAATATATAAAATTACCTTCAGGTATAAAGAAAATTTTGCATTTATTATTCTGAATAATAATGTTTTCCCCTTAATTGATTACCAATATAATCTCCAAATTAAGGTCTAAGATAGTTATTCTAGGAAAAAAATAGTTTTAACTAACAATACTAAGGTTAGGTAGAACTATGTGTATGCTTAGTTCAATTATTATAATGTGGAGAACGGTTATCGATGAGAGAGGTTTTAGAAGTTGGCTACTTCTGTGGGGCGAGCTTGTTTGAATACCGTCTCCGCTGGACATTGTCACTACTAAAACGCTTTCACTGTGTAAAACGAACGAGGTAGTATTGCCCATCAAGCCCGAATACGGCTATTGTTTGATTTCTGAAATAGTCGACTCGTTTGGTTTAAAGTCAGTGGCTTAGGGTGGTTTATTTATTAAGTACAATAATGTTCATAATGCTGTAGAGGGATACAAAATGATCCGGGGAGGGGGTTACCTGAGTTTTATAACTGGAGTTTTATGATAAAGTTGATTAATAATTCATATTAAGTTTTACGCTGGTATAATGTATGTTATTTAATAAAGCTGGGCTCTTGTATTTGTATGAATAAATATTTTTTTGAAACTGCAAAAGGTACATCAAGTGCTATGAAGTTCTATTAAGCCTATAGGCTATCTATAGTTGAAAATAATGAAGTTTTAAAAATGTGTCTATGTAAATACGTTTACTAACAGTAAAAGAATTATTCGGGTTTTGGCAGCAATTCAGTACACCGTTAAAAATTCACTTTCCTTCAGTTTTACTTTTGAAAATTAATAATAGTTCACATTCAGTAGATATAAGGCCCATGTAAGAGTATAAAATATCAATGCGACAGTGGTACGACATATTACAATAACAATATTGTATTAAACCCTTGTTTAATGTTGGGTAACGTAATATGAGTTATTTTTTATTATATTTGTGATATTTGGATGTTTATCATAATTTTAATAGCAGTATGTAAGAGAGACTCATTTATTGCCATTTATTGAACACGTTTTCATCGTTTTTCACCATCACGTATTCTTATCTTTCCAAACAAAAACAAGCTTCTAACCCTGTGGTACCCGCTACCATTTGGGTTCTTTATACGAGCTGGATTAAAAATACATGGTTACGATTTACCTCATTGGACTTTTTCTTTGCAAGTCTTGAGTAGGCCAAACGATTTTTATTATTTCTTCATTAAAAAGTAAAAAATAAAAGAAACTTACTGGCCTACATGGCGAACAAACAAAACACAACCAAGCTGGAGTTTTATCAGTATTATTGATTAATTAAAATATTTGCACATAATTAAAGTAATCATTTACAAGCGTGCAGAACAAGTTATCATAACAGATGCAATGATATGACTGAACGTGGTTATTGCCTTCTACTTCCTGTTTTTGCGTTCGGCAGTTGGGTTGACTCCAATGTCTAAAGGTGCGAACAGAACAGAACGTCGTGGTGGCGTGTCGCTCACGTTCGCGGTGAATGTCGACATCCATGTACATCAAACACATTGTAACATGCGGAACACACTAAACACAACGGGTAGGTGGAGGTGGAGGTACAAGTCAATGCCTTGCATCGATGCTTTTTGAAAACAAACTGATTATATTTTACATGGATGTTTACTAGTAGGTCTAGCAGGCTGTTTCGCTCTGATTGGTCCGTTTAAGGTCGTCCAGCCTTTCCACTCCACACGAGAGGGAAGTTTGACTGTCAACAACGGTAGTACGGTATCAGTTAAGTTTAGTATTTGACTATTTTAGCATTTAGTAAGTGCAATATTTTCAAGTGGATGAGTGAATGTCATAGTTGTCATCCTTATACAGAGATGGATTCGTTCGGGGCCATCTTTTAGTTTAGTAAAAAAAATAATACTTACAATTACTTAACCGTATTTTTGAACGATATTTAGTTGTTACAAAAACAATTTCCATGTGTTTTTCTTTAACCTCGTTAGTTTTAAAATTTCCAATAGCACTTGCACACATTTCAACTTTGTTCATATTAAAAGCTTTACTTCATCACTCATATCTAACTTATGTGTACTTTAAGTGTTTGTCATCAAGTTAGTAGTGCAGCCTTTAAAGTCAAAATGCTCAAAAATTATATTAAATGGAAACTTATAAAACGAATATAGGAACTTTTCAGGAAATTATATTGATAAATAAATTCAGAAGTCTAGAAATACATAATTAGTTAATACAAATAATAAAAATGGAAAGTAACACATTATAAAAACCGTTAATTCAGAAGAAGTCACTGAGTTGAATACTTTCCGGTTTATAACCATTGTAACTGAGAATAAGCTGAAGAAATATATTAGAGAACCATAAAGAAGTCAAACAAAATAAAGACAAATTTAAATATATTATGGAATATCAAGAGCACAGTGGTAAAATAAATTACAATGAAAGTATTGGAAAGAACCCCAATACCACAAAAATAATAAAACATAGAACAAGTTACTTAAGATTAAACCCTTATGTACAATTTGAGGACCTTGTCATCAGCATCAGAGGTTCTCATTACAAAATAACAATCTAGCAAACAAGAAGTCACAAACTACAGTAAATTCTTGTTTGCTAGATTGTAATTTTATAATAAGGCCCTTTGATGATGATGACATGGTCACCGAAATGTACATAAGGGTTTAATCATAAGTAACTTTTTTTATTTTTTATTATTTTTTTGGTATTGGGGTTCTTCTAATATTTTCAATGTAATACTATAATATATTGTTCGAAATGTAACTCATGCCCACCGAAATATAGAGGCCACGTCGAAATGAATATGAACGTTAGACCTAATGAGCGTGTTCTATGTGAAATAATACAAGCCAGAGATATCTGCAATAGCTAAATACTGTTTGAAAAATAATCATGTGTTTAAAGTACATGATATGCTCTTTGGAAAATGGAATTCCTTCAATGAGTTAGATGCTTGGGAAGTATTGTATATTGATAAATACTAGAATAATTTCTTGAATTTTGTAGTCCATTACATTTGGTGAAACAATTAATCACTAATATAATTTCCTACCGTTAACCTTCACGTCACCTTTTTGCGAGTTTACAAAACATATTTATGCTGATGTTTAAAACGTATTTCATAAAACATCAGGTTATATCAGTATTACAAGTAAATTCAACATAAATAAATTCTGCAATGAATTTCTTAAATTCAAATAAAATCCGATTTATTCGCCAGTCGTGAAATACTTGAAGTTAAAAATCTCCAACAAAGCTTATGAATATTCGAATTGTGGTCTTTGCAACGTGAAATTACTTTTCGTGCTCTTGGCAGCTCATTAATAAAGCTTAAAGCAAATGTTTCAAATCAATGGAAACATTAAGGATTGAGTAAAAAGGGCGAATAAATATTCTTTCCAACAAAATTATTTCAATGTATTAAATCCATATAGATGAGTCTAAGTGGAAATTTATATATTATTGAGTTACATAAATAATTTTCTTTTGAAATATATTTTGTTTTAAAAATTTGTATTAGAAATAAATTACCTGCATAACAGCAGACAAGTTGTTAAATACTATTGTCGTAATTCAATTATGGGCGAAACCGTGGAAGTGCTCAAATATTCAAGAGCAAAGAAGGAATTAAGTACAAAAGCTCATTTTTCTACCCTTATTAACCTAATTGTTTTCCTTACATATTATAACAATAATATGTATATATATATATATATATATATATATATATATATATATATATATATATTTATATAACTTTGCAACACTGTTTTCTTGTATTCACTTATCATTTTTACTATATGTAGTTAAACAAGAATCTTACTTGTTATTTATGCGAGAGTTAACATTCGAAGATTGATAGTATCTTCATTGTCGAGCATCAACTATTGATAAATACCACATAAGATTCTTGTTTAAGTAGATATAGTGAAAGTGATATATATATTCCTGATGATGTTGGTACTGTTTACCAACGAAAAGCTTTAAATATAAATTAATAAATATTCTTATATTTGAATAACCTATGTTAGTTTAAAATTATTAAACAAGAAAACGTATTTTATAATGGTAAGGAAATAAATAAAATTACAAGATTATTTAAAGAAACAAATTTACAAATTACATATAAAACTGATAATAAAATTAAAAACTTAATAAACAATAACAAAAATCAAAATAATATGCACGAAAGAAATGGAGTATATAATATAAAATGTCAAACTTGTAATAAATTATATCTAGGACAAACAAAAAAGAAATTAAAAGAAAGATACAAAGAACATTTAAACGCCTATATCAAACCAAACACATACAAATCAAATTTAGCTACGCATTGCATTAATAATGAACACGAATTTCCTAAAATAGAAAATATGAAATTAATAAAAGAATTAAATAAAGGATTAAAGATGAATATATGTGAAACATTGGAAATTTATAAGCATAAAGTTAAAGACAAATTAATTGATGAACAAATTCAAGTGAGATCAAGGCACCAAACTATTTATAAGGTCATTGATGTTATAGAAAAAATTACATAAAGTGCAATACTTATAAACATATGGTCTTTTGTAGCACATATGATTTAATTTTGTAAAAATATTGGTATTAGATAATTATTTTTCTGAAGATGCTGGTACAATTTTATTGGTGAAAAGCTTTGAATAAATATATTCATTAAAAGTATTCTTGTTTTTGAAATATTTTTAGTTTATTAACTATATTACAAGAAAACATATCACCATATTTAATATATATATATATATATATATATATATATATATATATATATATATATATATATATATTATAATAAATATGGTGATATGTTTTCTTGTAATATACTCGTAGTTAATGAATAAAAATATTAATAAAACATTTTTATTCATTGATCATATAGCCTATATATAAGAATCGTTGCCCTAAATAACTGACTGAGTACCAAATGAGTCAAAACTATAAATGGTAGAGGCTTAAAAGCGAGTAATAGTACAGCTAAATAGAAGCTTTACAATGCAAAATATCATTAGATGTAGAAATTTAGTTGAATAAATAATACAGCTGAGGTAAACGTTAGTAAGTTTTTCAAATTTGAGAAACTTATCTAAATATACACAACTAAACAAATAGGAAGGTAGCACTAGGAAAGAGCAGATAAAGCCTGAGTCCTGGATTTAAAATTCGCACTGTTCCACCTACAGATTGAAAAAAATAGAGGTAATCACATTGAAAATTATAAAATACTAATAAGTGAGTAATACATTCTCTTGTCTTGCACCCTCTTGGCTTATTGACATCCTACTACGAGCTGTTAGGGCTCAGGCAGGATCTGCGCGACTGTAATTCTAAGTAAATAGTTTGACATATCATACTATTCCAACGCAGAGGCTGAGTTTTGCACGAGTATACAAACTTCATTATTAAAGCTGTAACTATTTTGAGAGACTGTGAAGAGGAAATATACTTTACTACACTTTTAATTACTGTTGCAATTGGATATGATCGTAATAACAAAAGAACGTAATGTAATTTTAACTTTTTCTTCATTAGCTTCGAGGTTGTGCATCGTTATATAAATTCATGTTGCAAAACTACTCGCATTACACTGCAAAATGGAGTTACGGCACTTCGCTAATGGTTTTCTTGCATGTAAGCATTATTTATCTTTAGATATATTTTATACGGATTTCAAAATCTATGGTACATTTAATTGGTAAAATGAATAGAATTAGGCTTGTTTGGTTGCGTGAAGTTATTAAAATTTAATATGTTTTCAAATTAAAACGTTTTATCATTTAATTGATAAATATTTCACATTAACCAAACATGCATTAATTATTTTAATTACATTACAATTACAATTTGTCTTAAAAAGATTTGTTTAGGAATCGAATTGTAAATGCAAATAAATTTTATAAATTAAATTTAGTGAATTTGACTAGCTACTTACTTAAGAATTGGCAAGACACCAATATAAAGGTTTTACCAAAGGTATGCAAATCATTTCGAATTCTACATAAAAATGATTTAATTAATAAAATATCTGTGATTTCAACTTGCATAAAACTCCTTCATTGTGTGTTTTATAAAAAAGTAAGTTATTTTTAAGAACATCTTGCTAATAATAAAATATCAAACTACCACGGTTAAACTTGTTCACGTTGTCTGGTTTTCTAGAATGTTTTCTGAAATTGGTGTTTTTAGGTTCACGTTTATTCTGTAAAGAAAATATTTTTACTCCAATTAAATGTTGTAGGTTGTGCTTAAAGTAAAGGATTGTGTTTGTATGCAAACAAGAATGTTATTCCTATTTAAACACTAGAGATATCTAGTGGTGAATATTAAAACTTCGATGGGTTGTTGTATTATTATATTAGATATCTGGAAACATGTTTATGGTAAAGCAAAACAACTGTTTTGCAGAAAGTGATCAGAAAGTGAACGTCCATCTGTGCTTTACGATGTTTCTCACGCATCTCTATATATAATAAACATATTTCTTATTATGTCTTTCTTTTTCTCTTATATATTTCTATCCAATCGTTTCCATTGCCTTCTCGATGTCCCTCTATCTTCTCTCATCCAATACATTTGAGCTTCGGAAGTCGATCTTCTTTCATTCTCTGCCCATGTCCAAGCAGTCTATGTTTCTACCCTCATACTTGTCCAACGTTGTTTCTTACCTCAAGATTCTTCGTGTTCTGCTTTATCATATTTCTTTCTCGTCTACTTTACCGATCACACTCGGAGACTATAGTTTCAATGGACATTTATTCTTCTACTGTCTTCTGTTGATACAATTTAACGATGTCTTAGCTATTCCCATAAAAATCATATTTTAACTGGAACATATTTTTGCCATATTTTATTTGTTATGTCAAACCATCGATAAGGCAATGCAGAGTTATGGATTTGGCAATCGAACTGATATGAGTCAGTTTGTCCTACAACTTGCAGTTTTACTTTCTTGTACATTTGTCTTTCAAAAGAAATGATGGTCAAAATGAAAAAAAAAACATTCCGAATTAGTCCAATACATTTTAATGATAAATTACAAAATGTCTTACTAATAAATTATGACGTGTATAGTTAATTTTATGAAAAATGAGCATCAAAATTACAGATAAATAGGCACATATGTTTATAGGGATAATTAAATGTTACAATGTTTCTATATCTTTAAACTATATTTTTCATTAATTATTATAACTTAGAAACAACTATATAACACTGTATATATATATATATATATATATGTATATAGTGTTATATATATATATATATATATATATATATATATATATATATATATATATATATATATATATATATATTTGTTGATGAAGGGTCGTTGTAAATTAGACCACTACCTACTAGAATAAAAATTGAAGTTATATTATGACCTAATACCCTATTTTATATAATTTGCATTCCATAAAACATTAATATAAAATTGGAAAGGATATATATATATATATATATATATATATATATATATATATAAATAAATAAATAAATAAATAAATATATATATATATATATATATATATATATATATATATATATATATATATATATATATATATGGTATTAGTTGTACACAAATTAAACTACAGATTTAGGATTCTCTCATATAGAGAACTACTGACCTACTGTGTTATTTGCCTGTGGCACGGTAGATCACAGCTCACATCTGACGGACGTTTGCTGGCTTATACGTACATTGACAAACATGGCAAACTTGTCAATAAACCAGTCTGACAAAATAATTTCCTAATATTAAATTATACTTTAATCAACTGGCTCAAGCAATGCAAGTACCTTATATATTTCATTAAGTTTAATAGTAAATAATTTATTTTAATACACATAATTTATATATACCGGGCTAAGGGTAGAAAATACAGTGTAATGATCTACGAGTGAGGTATTTAGGCTTGATTTCGACTGCGACACATTGAGGATGGTCTAGGTGTAAGGTAACATTGTAAATAAATTATAGGTTTGCTTTTTAATAAACCGTTTCTATAAGCACAATTAAATGTAATAACTAAACGCAACTTGTAAGCATTATTTTTTTAATTTCATATAAAATTTAAAATGTTTCAGAGAAATTTCTTTGAATACATCAGAAGTAATTGAATCTCTGAGTATCGTAATGATTAGAATGTTATTTGATTAAACGTTTTAAAATAATAGACGTTTTTTAAATGAAACATGAGATAAATAAAATTAAGTAGAAGTGCATAGACCGAATCAAGTTTAAGACTGACATTCAGTGAGATCTGTTGTTTACTTTATAATTTTCAATATTTGATTAAATGTTAAACCGTTGTTAATATAACTTGTATTACCGTTGTTGTAATAGGTTTAGACAAAACATATTGATCCCTCCGGCCTCTCACGTGAGCCTTGGCATTGCTTTTAATAAAGAAATGTCAGATTTGCTTCTATAAATGAAACGCTCGGAACATGCAAGCAAAAAGATGAAACTGTCAAAAGATGACAGGCTGGGATTCTCGGTCGTGCTTCTATTACGGCATTTCAGTTCCAAACAAAGGGGGCTTCTAATAATATATTGTTTGCTTGTTGGAAGTTGCTCTATCTAGACGTCTGTTTGTTGCCGCCGGCCAGAGAATTTACTTAATAAGAAAAGCTGGAGGTTTCGTGTTTTATCCGTACGAGCAGAAGTAAACAGTTTGGAATTGCAACTTTAAAATAATATTGTATTGCAAATTTTGACGTTGTTTAGACTATAATTTAAGAATGCGAAGACAATAAATATTTCTAGGTTAAACCTAAATTTGATTATTTGATCAATTATAACGTAGATTTATAAAACAACAGCTCTTTTAATAATATTTTACTGTGCAAATGAATCCCCTTTCAAGGCTCTTTCTCTACTATAGTGCATAACTGAAGTATATACGCCCAGGTGTATAACCTACCCACAACATAATGTGTGCAATGAAGTTAATTATTAATGCAACTGGTTATTTAATAGAATAACTGATAAAGTACGTTGAAATGTGTAATAAATTTAAAAAATCCACATTCTTAACAGGGACGTATAGAATAATTAGCTAATTTACTAAAATTGTGATTTATATGGTTTAGATACACAATAAACGATTTCACTATATTTGATAAACATGAAATGTTATTTAAACTTACACAAATAATAATTATCTAACACAATCTATTCATTTAAATTTTTTAATACTCATTACAAACAAACAAAATCTGTTTTGAGAATTATACTATGCTTACTCACTGGACTTTTAGAATGTGCAGACGTTTTATAAAAACAATCACCAGTTAAAAACAGAGAAAATTACTTACTTGGTCAATTATTTCAGAAGATAACTATGTATTCTAAAAAGCATCTGGTTTTAAACGTAAATATATCAAACGAAATTAAATAGAACAGTCTGTAGATCCCGCGTTGTGATTTTTATCTATGCCTTACAACATTTAATTCTAATCCGAAAAGCTTTATTCACCAAACCTCTGAGCAGCAAATAAGCTATTAAATTTTATCAATCGTGGAAATTTTTATCAAACAAATGAAAATTTAATAACTTTTATAAAAATAGTATTTTTATACTCCTCGAGATTCTATCTTGAAAGTGTAAATAGGGATTGAGTTTTGTAGAATAAATAAATACAATAAATTTATAAATAAAATTATATGTAGATGTTTTTAAGTTTATAAGTACACATTATATCGTATATCAAGCAATAATATTTATATTTGACATCTTGTCCTAGAATTTTATATTGAAATAAAATATCTACTTTGGTGAATTGAAAGTATTCCAAACCAACTGCTTTGAGATATACACAAATACATAAGGCTAGTAAATTTAGAAAATCCTATATTTTTGTATGTGTGGATACTTTACTATATAGTTTTCAATTTTTTGATTCATGTAAAACACGTATACATACGTTTTAAACAAATATACAGAAACACTATTAGAATTTATTAAGTTTAACCTATAATTCTTAAACTTTTCTACCTCTAAAGTTTAATAGCCATAGTAAATATTTAATTTCTATTAAATTCCTTCTATTGGGTCACACGCCCTGATATATATATTGTACAATTTTTTTTAAACCTGTAGTGGATGACAATTGATGCTAGTACAGTTTTTTTCAAAAATTTATTCAATAATTAAATTTAAAAAATTTAGGGACCTAGGTCGGATTCGGACTGAGTATCTTCTTATTAGAAGTACAGCTCTCTTTGTCAGTGCGCCAACTTTCCCAAAGCTAGAAATATGTTTTCAAAAAAAAAAAAAAATAAAATAAAAAAAATATATATATATATATAACAAATAAAAATATATATATATGTATAAAGACTATATATATAGCATATATATATATATATATATATATAAGACTATATATAAGACTATATATATGGAAGACTATAGATAAATTGAATAGTAACGTTCAGAATAAATGACTAAATTATAACAGACAATTTATAAGTAAAAATGAAACAAAATGGACTAAATTTATTTACACGGGATATGAAATTAAATCACTTGAAAAGTTGTTTAAAAATACTAATATTAAATTTGCGTTTTATACAAACAATACCATCAATAATCGTATTTTAAATCAAAGTAATCACACTAGTAAATTAGATTTATGTGGGATATATAGCATAAATTGCCAAGATTGCAATAAAAATTATGTAGGTCAAACAAAAAAGAAAATAAAGGATCGCTACAAAGAACATCTCAATGCGTATATAAAACCAGATATATATAAATCGAATATGGCCACTCATTGTATTGCAAATAACCATAGTTTTCCAGACATACAAAATATGAATTTAATCAAACATATTAATAAAGGTTTGAAAATGAATGTTCTGGAAAACCTATATATCTACAAGCATAAATTAAACAACATACTTATTAAAGAACAGTCCCAAATTAAATCTAAACATAACACAATTTTTCATGTTTTAGATAGAATTTAAGATTTTATCAAACAGATAGTTCATTTAATGTAAAGCAAATAGATTAAAGAAATAAGATATCAGTGGTTTATGTACATAGTGCAATCAATTAGAGTAATGTTTAAATAATTTTACAAACCATGTTAGTAGTCTTTGAGAATGCTGGAACTATACTCCGGCGAAAAGCTTCAGCATAATTGTAAATGTTGAATAAAATATATCTTGATTATGAACTTTTTGAAGTTATTAAATATATATATATATATATATATATATATATATATATATATATATATATATATATATATATATGAATTTTTTTTGCCACCATATGGTTGTCGTCAAAACCTCCATTGAACAACATAAAATTTTTGCGATGGTTACCACATAATATCATTAATAATCCTCTAGGATTAAAAATGAAGGAAAGGAATAAAATTAACAATCAAACTACATTAACGGTAATGAACCTTGTTTCTCAAACGAACACTGCAAAAGGAACGCGAAAAGAAATTACAGTCCAATGCAAGCAAGAAAAAAACCGTATAAATAGTAACAAAAAAAAGTAATAGTTCAACACCATACGCAGAAAGGAAAAATGCAAGGAAATTTGCTTTCTATTTTGCCACTTGTTATTGTTATTCTGACATATGTATATACATATTTATATTAATTGTAATTATAAGACAAAAGGAAACTAAAATAACATTTTACTTCGTTAATTTAAGTAGGAATTGACTTTAAAAAAAACATATATTACTTGTTTAATCAATTAAAAAGCAAATACGTCAGTACGAAGCAATCAATGTTTGCAAAACTAAACTCACAATTAGTGTTAGATACAGCTAGAAAAAAAACTTACATTGAAAAAGGAAGTTTAATTTATGTCAGTACGTTACGAATAATTTTCATATATCTAATTTTTATTTGTTTTAAAACTTCATAGTATAATTTATGTTGTCTTGTTTATACGCGAATAAAGTAAGTTACATAATAATATTAAATTAAAACTAACATTCTCACAATAAACATTTTATTTATTCTAAGAAAAAACTATTTTCGATGTCTAAGCCGTCGTCTTC
>JBAIZL010000005.1:18844583-18882083 GCA_036971475.1 Prosapia bicincta
TTCATCCTTTAGCTATATTTTAATCGATTACGTTTCACCCCTATTCCAACTTTTAACGTAAAGCCGCCACATATAAAAATATATTACTTTACATAATACTTTGAAAAGTATATATTTAACGTAAATCCGCCACATATAAAAATATATTACTTTACATAATACTTTGAAAAGTAAGTGTTTATCGTAAAGCCGCCACATATAAAAATATATTACTTTACATATTACTTTGAAAAGTATGTGTTTATCGTAAAGCCGCCACATATAAAAATATATTACTTTACATAATACTTTGAAAAATATGTGTTTATCGTAAAGCCGCCACATATAAAAATATATTACTTTACGTAATACTTTGAAAAGTATGTGTTTATCGTAAAGCCGCCACATATAAAAATATATTACTTTACATAATACTTTGAAAAGTATGTGTTTATCGTAAAGCCGCCACATATAAAAATATATTACTTTACATAATACTTTGAAAAGTATGTGTTTATCGTAAAGCCGCCACATATAAAAATATATTACTTTACATATTACTTTGAAAAGTATGTGTTTATCGTAAAGCCGCCACATATAAAAATATATTACTTTACATAATGCTTTGAAAAGTATATGTTTAACGTAAAGCCGCCACATATAAAAATATATTACTTTACATAATGCTTTGAAAAGTATATGTTTAACGTAAAGCCGCCACATATAAAAATATATTACTTTACATAATGCTTTGAAAAGTATATGTTTAACGTAAAGCCGCCACATATAAAAATATATTACTTTACATATTGCTTTGAAAAGTATATGTTTAACGTAAAGCCGCCACATATAAAAATATATTACTTTACATAATGCTTTGAAAAGTATATGTTTAACGTAAAGCCGCCACAAATAAAAATATATTACTTTACATAATGCTTTGAAAAGTATGTCAACCCCATAAATGTTTGTGTAACTTCTTTTTACTATATATTATTGTAAGTAACATATTAGAATAAGATCCGTTATACATAGCTCCCCACTTGTAACAAGCCCCCTCTTCTAATATTATTAAACAAACTTCAGGATTGAAAAAAAATTAAAATGCAAAATTCACTCACAATTACCTTTTTATATTATAAAAAATGCGGGCCTCTACCATCATTTATTTCAATCGAACAACCTTATTACGAAAACCAATTTTCATCTCGTTCTGGCTATTCGGATGAGACACGAAAACTTTATTTATATAACTCTTTTTCGTTACATTTTTAGAAAATGCTTTTCAAAACTAATATTTGTTAATAAATTTACTTAATGTATTTTCAATCGAGAGTTAGTCGTTATTATACATGACAAATTTCCATTTTTATTTTCATATGTTACTGATTTAAAGCTATGAATATATATATATATATATATATATATATATATATATATATATATACATATATTACAACATGGGTTATTTAAATACAAGAAATATTTAATTAGTTTATATTCAAAGCTTTTCGTTGGTAAACAGTACGAACATCATCAGGAATGAATAATACAATATTGCAAGACATAAAAACTAATATTATATGGTTTTATATGCATTAAGATGGTTTTTATATCTTGCATTATTGTATATTTTATTCCTAATGATTTTAGTACTGTTTATCAATGAAAGCTTCGAATATAAAAGAAATAATTAATTCTTGTATTTGAATAATTTTAGTTGTTTTGGATTATTAAACAAGAAAACATATTTTGTATATTATATGTATATATATATATATATATATATATATATATATATATATATATATATATATATATGTATGTATGTATGTATGATGTATTTACATATATACACGCAAAACAAGGTGAATATTTAATTTAGAGATTTCACTTGCTTAATTTGAGCAATCATTAAGTTTTCATAGGGTTAGCTGATGTTAGGAAAATTATTAAAAAACCTTCATTAAACAAAACCTATCCAAATCGGTTACTATTTGTATATTTATTTACACCTGTATAATAAAGTAATTTTAAGCAATGAGTTATTTCGTGAAGAATTGCTTTAAAGTAGGATTGTAGTTCTAAAGTGAGGCAATGTTTCTATGGCGGCGAATAATGTAAAATTATAACCCCTATTTACGTTTGCGATATTTGACAAAATATTTCTAAAGTCTTTATTCATCTAATCTTTGTCAAGTATTACCGAATAATGAACCATAAAACCAACAGCTATTTTTATTCACGTGTATTTGAGCGGCTGAATATCGAGTCAAAATTGTTGAATTTATTTATTGCAACGTTTCGGCAAGTGATTTGTTGCCCTTATCTAGCCTGAAAAAAAATTTAACATTACAATATAAAATAGAATTACACTCAACAAGAAAAAATTTAAAACTTAAAAATAATCCAATGAAAATGTGTTAAAGTTTAAAAATACTTCTTCTAAAATTCATTGGATTTTTTTAAGTTTTAAATTTCTCTTGTTGAGTGTACTTCTATTGTATAGTGTACTGTGAAATTGTTTTCAGGCTAGATAAGTGCAACAAATCAGTTGCCGAAACGGTGCAATAAATAAATTAAACAATTTTGACTCGATATTCAACTGTCTTATCATTTATTCAACAGCTATTGTTAGTAAAACTTAAAAAGATTGTTTAAAGATCATAGATTATAATTAAAAAATTGTGGTTCCCTTTCTACCCACCTGTGACATAAAACTCATTTCAAAACTGTCTTCTAGTTACTTTCGTTTTAAAGGTAAAAATGATTACAGCAAATACGGCAGATAAATGAGATAGGAGATTTGAAGGGCCGAGCGGATTGAGAGTTGCCGTAAAAACACAGATGTTGTTCTCCAGACTAATATTGTCCCTGCCGTGTTTATATTGGTGGTTGATTAAAAAAATACTACTTTTTCAATTAGGGTTTTAACTGACCTACCTATCATGTTATTTTATAAATTGTGTTTTACATACTTATAAATAAAGTCGTTTTATACAGACTACAAAAATAAAACAAGATATGGTTTTATTATTTTTTTTATTCATATCGCCTAAACCTTTTACGCACATTAAATAATTGTTTCAATGTATATAATCAATTTACTTTTAATGCTATTACGTTTTCTGAATTACAAATATAATATACACGCCATATTAAAGATACTCTTTAACCTTGTAGTATAATATACAAGTAGTCTATTATTAGTCTTCAACACAAACCACATAATATGCAAAACGTATTATATTGATTATTACTACATATTCTCCAAATTTCAGATTAAGCATAATAGCCAAATGTTTTTAAAGGGTAGACAGCTTTAACACTATTTTGATTGCAACGAAAAGAAAAAAGAAAAAATATGACGTCATTTCAGTTAGCTGAAATAATTGTCCCGAAAATTTCCGAAAATAGCTTCATGGTTTATGGTAACAACGGTTAATGTCTTCAGTTTTAGGTTATGTTTGAATTATTTTCTATTATATTTTTTTAATATATTCAGAAACGCCACAAATAATATTTCAGGAATAAAACCAAAAGAGTATTTTGTCAGATTTCCGTAACTAAAACGATTTTTACCGAACATTTCCGAAAGTATAATTTGGTTATTTATGCTAACAACTGTTATAATCTTCAGTTAGAGGTTCTTTGGAGGTTATGTATAAATTATTTTCAATATATTCAGAAATACCGTATTAAGAAATACAGTACTTCTTCAACGGAACCAAAACTGAAAATTCATGACGTCACATTTCCGTAAGCTGAACGAATTATCCTGGAAAGTTTCGAAAGTTAAACTTGGGGTTTAAGATAACTACTTTTATGGTCTTCAGTTAGAGGTTCTTTGGAGGTTATGTATAAATTATTTCAATATATTCATAATTCTGTATATCTGGTTAAATTATGTGTTAGATTAAATGATGATCCATTACAAGTGCTGCACTTTCACGGCATTATGAATTTTATTGTATTGTGCATTAGTAGTTTAGGATACATACCTAAAGAAAGTAGTACTTTTTTTATTCGTTAAATGTGAATATATTTATCTAATATAGTCTTTTACGTCATATTGTAATGACTTGTATACATATTTTCCCTTTTATACAATAATTAGTAAAATTTAAATACTTAAATATGAACCTTTTCTTATATTTTCTTCTTATTCTATGTTTTATTCCGAACATAACATAGCCTAACATAGCCTATATAACATTCTATATAAACATTCTATATAGCCTAACATAGTTTTAGGTAAACGGAAGCCTCTATAAATCTTTGATGGAAAGTTTATGGGTCAGACGTCAGTGGGGGCATGGAGGTCATGGGCGTAACGGATATTTCTAAACGTTCCTTCGACAGAGATGTTCGCTATGCATTTTACCTGGGTGATGGTGATTCCAAAGCCTTTCAACATGTCGAAGATGTAAATTTATATGGAAAGGACTTCAATATTCAAAAATTGGAATGTGTAGGTCACGTCCAAAAGCGAATGGGCACGCGTTTGAAGGCACTGAAAGTAAGATCTAGAGGAACCAAGCTTGTGGACAAGAAACCTTTATCATGCAGAGGTAGACTTACAGATGCAGCTGTACTATGTGTGTGCAGCTGTACTAAAGACTGTGTGGGCTGAGTTTCACCATTTGCTATCCTCTAACGAAAACCCTCAACATGGTCTCTGCCCGAAAGGTGACACAAGTTGGTGTAAATACCAAACACCAGTAGCTTTGAAGAATAAGTATGACCACAACAAGCATTTTAATTTACCAGAAATTGTCATGCAAGAAATAAAACCAATCTTTAAAGATTTGAGTGCACTTGAGTTACTCCGCAAATGCTTACACGGCAAGACTCAAAATCCCAATGAATCTTTGAACAATGTTATATGGAGTAAGCTACCTAAAATAAACTTTGTAGGCCTAAAGACTCTTTGTTTAGGTGTGTATGATACAGTAGCTAGTTTTAATGAGAAGTCAACATAATAAAGTGTCAGTTATTGAAGAGTTTGAGTGTTGAGCCGGGAGTAAACTGAGTGAAAGCGATGAGATCTTTGGACACAATTAGAGTACGAAAAGGCGAATGGGAAGCTTCAGAAATTCACAAAAGGGCTAGACAGAGTAAGAGACTTGTGAAAAGGAAACTGGAGGACCAGATGAAAGAGGATGATTAGGAAGCCTGCTTTCTGGCCCTGGCCTCCATACGCCTCAGGCATGTATTAATTAAAGCTAAAGTTAATGTTTAGAGCCGTTTTTAGAAAAACTGTGTTTTTTTGTACACAATGTACCTTTTCTCAGGAACCATTTCACATAGGCCTATCAAATTTTTATTACTAGTTTATGATATATCTGTACAAATTTTAACACAAGGATTACTTATTTAGCATGTTTTATGTTGAGATATAAAATGAAAATATTAATACTTTTGAGTTTTTTTTTATGCAAAATAAAACAATACACGCTTTCTCTAGAATATGTTTTTTTAAAAGCCTCTCTGTTAAAATGTTTATAAACAGTCCCCAAAGAAGCTATGAGACTTTCACTGCAGTATTCTACTTAGTTTCTCTAAAAGGGTACATCAAATTTGTTAAATTTAACATTACTGGCATAGGAGGTACCGTACCCCCTTAAATTTGATTAAATGTAAGATTTAGGTTTCAAATGTAAGGGTGTAATACTAAAAATGGTTATTTTATTTCTTGCGTTTTACAGTCGGCGAAATAATACAATGCATATCTAAGGAAAATACAAGTGACAAAAGTTTTTTTAAAGTTTAGATACGAGCGTATGTTTCTATCGACTTCTTGATAACTCACATGATTTTAACCTTCCCCTCTGAACTCGAATAAAAAAAAATATGTAATTTTTAGAAAAAAAAAAACTTTTCGCTGTTCTTTCAGTGATGCCAACGTAAAGCTACAAAAGGACGAAATGACAACAAAACAGTTTAATCTCTACATCAATGTATTTTTGTATTCAATATTAAAAAAAAAATCATTTCATTACCCTCGTAGAAGTCTTTCAACTTACGTAATATACTGTCAATATATAAGCGATACAGTGGCAAAGCTATACATTCAAGGTCTGTAAGATACAACTTGTAAGTTACATGTCCTTTGCTCTTGTATAAGTGAAGAAGGTACGAAAGAGAACAGTGGTGAAAAGGACAAGTGGGAATACACGATAACTACTTCTGGGCTCAAATACTTCGAGGTAGCTGAATGTAGGAACTGGTCTCTGAACTCGACCTCAAAAACGAAGCACGGATGGGGATAAAGGCGAGGAAAGTATACTGCCTATTGATCCAAGATGTATGTAAGACGCAAACGTCATACTGAACTTGTGACCAATCCACTACTTGGACAAGAAGCGGAGCTCCTATCGCTTACTGAAGTTTTTACAACGTTAATACTACTTGCGACTCTTGGTAGCATTCTAGATAGGGTCACTAAGTAAGCGAGGGTATCGTCTTTAAGCTATTCAGTAAACTTATTTCACTCATCTTTATCCTCTCAGCCATGCGACACCGTCTATCCTTTCAGCATGAGATAGAGGAAACCAATGCATTGCCAATTGCTCTTCTGGGAGTCTACACTGGTCGTAAGTTAAATAGATTTTTCTTTCGAAATTCCTAGAGTTTACCTCAAAGGCTAGGCATTACCGTGTTTCGTTGGAAGTAGGATCCCTCCTTGCTTTTCATGGTCGAGAAGGCTGATTATCTTAAAGTTAACGTTTTGGCAAAGTAAAGGTCAGCTCAGAAGGTCACCTTGCAAATAGATCTCATAGCTAAGTAAAGCCACAGAAAGACATCTCAACTACAGCTAATTGTCTTCGTTCTATTAAAAACTCGTTCTAAGTTCCGAAAACATTACGCTCCATGACAAAGTGCAATGGTCGCTGGGTTTGCGTAATACGATGAAGCACTATAGTTAGTCGTAGTGTAGCAGAGACGCATGGCAGCAATGGAGGATGTGATACGTCTGAGTAGGCAGCCTAGTTGAGTAATTCAGCAAATCAATATACTTGTCTACAAAGGCGTAAGTGGACCAAAGCAAATGCTTATGAAGGAGCAACGATATAAACATTAAAATAAAACAAGATATTACACTGAAAAGAAAATTTTATTAAACAATATAAACAACAAAATGCGGGTAAAAAAACTATTTGTTTGAGTGAAAAGAACATAACAGACTGAAAAAATGTTTACTGGACTTGACAAACGGAAAACATTTGTAGAGGTAGAACGATTTCAATTCGGACATCTGAGCAATGCGTGAATCTCCGGTCAACGAAATGATTAAGGACCTTATTCCGGTCTCCAGGAAACTTGTCAAGCATTATCCTTGATGTGCCTACTATGTTGTACAGAAAATCTAAATCAAAGTCGTTGTAGCAAAATGTTGCAAGAAATTGATAACGAAATTTAAAAAAAAATAAACTACCTAGATGAGTTTTCCCAAACTCACTCACAAACACGCGCACACGCACACACGGGCACATGTGTATGTGTGTGTGTATGTGTGCGTGTGTGTGTAAGAGAATTGTGAGTATCTCTTCCAGAGATTCAGGAAATTCCATCTTTATCTTCTATCTAGAATATAGACAAATATTTTCGTTCACTTGTGTAGATCACACAACTATCTTGCAACAGAGAAGTTAGGGATGTATTTATCCGAGATACCAGGATACAGGAGTTTTTATTTCTTTACAGATTTAAGACTATCAGTCAGTATTAAACGATTCCTGTGAAGGAAATATAAGAAAGGATTGTTAACATAGGCAGAAATAAGGGAAATACAAATAGAACCCATGGTAAATGATTTTGGAAAAATTATGACAGCACATACGATTCCTGGTTTGTATCCCGGAGTAACCCTATCTTTATCTAGGACATGAAAAGATGTCTACCAGTTCCTTTAACCACCATTTTACGAACGTATAATGAATGTTAGATAGAATATTGCAGGATTCCATAAATCAAGAATAACATAGGCCAACGATTGTCCTCTGGGATTTGGGATGAGTGAGAATTAAGCTCTTAGAGTATGCAGGGCTTCTTAGTAAAACCACAACTACTTTTCTATTCCTGCGTCAAAGACACATGGGTAAGGAAATATTACGAGATAGTCGGTTAAACAGGTGTATGCTATGTTGTTGTGAGGGGGTAACTGTCCACGAGTGTCAAACTTTGCGCACAGATACATTTAAACTTAATATCTTCCGCTCAATTTCTTTAAATATTGGAATATAAATACTACTTTACATTTTTTGATAAATGTTACTTTCTTTATACACTCATGCATTGACATTCAAAGGAGTCGTTAGGGTTACATTTAGGTTAAAAAAGCCTATCGATTTCTACATTCTACTTACGTGTCGGAATGCATTGCTTTTATTAAAGAAATGTCAGTTCTACACGGCTAAATGAAATGTTTGGAACTTGCGAGCGAAAGATGAAACTGTCTTGAACTGACAGGTTGGGTTTCTCGATTTATGGATTTCAATTCCAAACAAAGGGGATCTTTTAATATAGAAATAATAGAGTAATATTTCAAGATTATAGGGATTTTTAAAAAAATATCACCACTGGAAATTTTTTAAGCAAAAGCGACGTTGTTATTGTTCTAATTTCATACTTTAGCACATTATAGAATTATAGAAAAATGGCTACCGTAAGAGTTTTTAAAGACCTTTAAATAATTTAATTTAAGTAATTAAGTCAGGTAAGTTATTAAAAAGCCAATTGAAAGTAGCGTGGCCTTATAAATGTATTTAGTTTGTTTTTGAGTGTTTTGAAATAAATGAATTCTTTTTTGATATTTATTGTATATTCTAACGTTCTGTAGAAAAGCCATAAGATCTGCACATAAAGATTATAGCCTAATAGCCTAACTTCATTTTTTATTACACTTTTCAATTTCAATTTCATTCTTACAATTTATGATAGTTGAAAAAAATCAAATTTTACTCTAAATTTGTGATATATGGGCCTAATTAAGAAATATAGCACAAAGCCTTCACAAGTAAGGACATCAGTTGCCGCATTTATCTCTAACGTATAGGGAATCATATAATTCTCCTTAGATATATATTTCAACTTACTGCCAATTTACAATAGAGAAAGTAATAATACCTGTGAGTAATAAAAACAGCTCAGGGAAATCATATTTTTCTAATAGTTTAATTGAATATACGATATTTCAAAATGATTAGAAAATTGTATTTGTAAATGATTGAATCATAACCTCGAAATAACCTTTACATAAAGGCGGCTCTTCGTAGAAATTCTCAAATGATGCGACACGTCAAATAGTAAAGCAGCTGTGCATCTACTATATTATTTACTTTATTATAATTGCATAGTAAAACAATAACAATGACTTCAATTCGGAAAACCTTCCAAGTGCTAAGAGTTACCCATAATCTAACGCTGAGGCTCACGGGATAAACTATGAATAAACCAAAATATACAGGTATAAGAAGAAGCTAATTATACTCGTACTTCAGGAAGCGTACAAAAACGAAAATGGTTTTGGACACTTTGGGTTTGAGTAAAATATTAGGTGACGATATTAAAATACGTTAATTCCACTTTCTATAGTAAAACGAGAACTATTAAATACTGTGAATAGTTATCTCGTTGCTATAGATACAAAGTTGTTTATTTATTTTAAAGTAGCTTACGAAACCTTTTTAAAACCTTCAATCAGTGAATAGATTTCTGAATACAAATCTTTTAATAGCTTACTTTTTATTTTTATTTTTTATGTCATCGGGATTTAGACTTGCTAATTTTAGTTTCAAACTGAAGTTTGTGTTTTTTTAAAATTTTATTATATCGTTCTTGTATATTGGTGATTTAATTTCTTATTCGCCATTTTTCCAATGCAACCCATCCCTTATTAACATCGGTAGATAGTAGGCTTATCACTTTTGAACCATGTAACAAGTGGGTTTTCCCATTACACAAAGCCGTGTAATGGCCTACGCTTTTGTCCAGTTCATGGTAAATATTAGTTTAATATGATTTATAGAAAGTAATGTTAAAACTGAAAACTTTCCGAAAGACAAGATAAGAAGAAAGTTCTTTCCATAAATTCAGATAATATTTCCCATTTACGTCCACTGCTTCACACTCTTCCATTCCCTTGTAATAAAGAGTGGCATAATGTATTTTTCACAATACATACGTTTACACAATACAAACAAACCAAAAATTCAGGAGCAAACATAAACGAATTTACTAATAACAATTTTAAAACAAATTTATAACAGGTGTTTCGTGTAAATTAGTTATGAAATTATTTCTTTAGCAATGGTAGAGAGTAGATTAAAACTCACAGGAAATAATTCTATTCGAGCGTATAGAGTTAATGCAAACCTGCCTATATGATCTTTGTTGTATTCTCGAGAGAGTAATAAATACAATTCACAGTCATTATTTAGTAACTCCCATATTGCACGTATAGTTATTGCTGCAGTCGTCATGGCAACAGTCCTCTATAATCGCCATTCGGCGTTTCAGTGCAATATACATTTATTTCTGCACAAAATGAATTTTTATTAGCGCAATAATTCTAAGCTCTATATTTTTATGTAATATTTTCATATTTTTAAATTTGTCATGAACAATCTGCTTTATAATAACAGTGCCCTAAAGGTACATCAAAGTTAATGAGTTAAAACCTTTTAATATTTACTTTTAGATCTCTATCACTTTGTAAATTTAGGTTTTATTAATGCAGCTGCTTAATTATTCTACGAATGATAACCGTTGTTGTCGATTATTGTAAAACATTAGAGTGCAACATTTTTAAGAATGTTTTTTAAATATATTAATATAATATGTCTCAGTATAAGTTACTTCAAACAACATTGGTTATGAAAGTATTTTTCTAGTGTACATTGTGTCTCTACATTTGTGTGTTAAAGTAACTGAGTAATATAACTCAGCAGATGTTTTACCACTTAACGTGAGTTTATCTTATATAAACAAACCTAATATATCCCAACTCAAGTTTAATGAGCCTGACCAAACATAACCTAACCTAAAACAACTTAATCAAATTATATCTAAGCTGACTATACCCAATCTAAACAAATTCAACCTATACTAACCTCACCAAACTTAATATAACCAAGCCAACTTAATCAAAGCATATCCAGCCAAACCCAGCCTAAATTAACTTACCCATTCATATCCTAAATGAAACCAACTTCACCTAATCGCATCTAACTTGACTAAACCCAATCTAAACAAATTCAACCTATACTAACCTGACCAAACTTAATATAACCAAGCCAACTTAATCAAAGCATATCCAGCCAAACCCAGCCTAAATTAACTTACCCATTCATATCCTAAATGAAACCAACTTCACCTAATCGCATCTAACTTGACTAAACCCAATCTAAACAAATTCAACCTATACTAACCTCACCAAACTTAATATAACCAAGCCAACTTAATCAAAGCATATCCAGCCAAACCCAGCCTAAATTAACTTACCCATTCATATCCTAAATGAAACCAACTTCACCTAATCGCATCTAACTTGACTAAACCCAATCTAAACAAATTCAACCTATACTAACCTGACCAAACTTAATATAACCAACCCAACTTAATCAAAGTATATCCAGCCAAACCCAGCCTAAATTAACTTAACCATTCATATCCTAAATGAAGCCAACTTCACCTAATCACATCTAACTTGACCAAACACAACCTAAAAAAACTCAACCTATACTAATTTAACCAAACCTAATATAACCTAAACCAAGCTAACTTAATCAAATCATACCTAACCAAACCCAGCATAAACTAACTTGACCAAATCATATCTAACCTGACCTAAACTAACCTAAACAAACTTAACTTATACTAACTTGACCAAACCTAATATAACCTAAAAAAGCTAACTTAATCAAATCATACCTAACCAAACCCAGCATAAACTAACTTGACCAAATCATATCTAACCTGACTTAAACTAACCTAAACAAACTTAACTTATACTAACCTGACCAAACCTAATATAACCTAAACCAAGCTAACTTAATCAAATCATACCTAACCAAACCCAGCATAAACTAACTTGACCAAATCATATCTAACCTGACCTAAACTAACCTAAACAAACTTAACTTATACTAACTTGACCAAACCTAATATAACCTAAACCAAGCTAACTTAATCAAATCATACCTAACCAAACCCAGCATAAACTAACTTGACCAAATCATATCTAACCTGACCTAAACTAACCTAAACAAACTTAACTTATACTAACTTGACCAAACCTAATATAACCTAAACCAAGCTAACTTAATCAAATCATACCTAACCAAACCCAGCATAAACTAACTTGACCAAATCATATCTAACCTGACCTAAACTAACCTAAACAAACTTAACTTATACTAACTTGACCAAACCTAATATAACCTAAACCAAGCTAACTTAATTAAATCATACCTAACCAAACCCAGCATAAACTAACTTGACCAAATCATATCTAACCTGACCTAAACTAACCTAAACAAACTTAACTTATACTAACTTGACCAAACCTAATATAACCTAAACCAAGCTAACTTAATCAAATCATACCTAACCAAACCCAGCATAAACTAACTTGACCAAATCATATCTAACCTGACCTAAACTAACCTAAACAAACTTAACTTATACTAACTTGACCAAACCTAATATAACCTAAACCAAGCTAACTTAATCAAATCATACCTAACCAAACCCAGCATAAACTAACTTGACCAAATCATATCTAACCTGACCTAAACTAACCTAAACAAACTTAACTTATACTAACTTGACCAAACCTAATATAACCTAAAAAAAGCTAACTCAATCAAAGCAGATCCAGCCAAACCCAGCCTAAATTAACTTGACCATTGATAGCCCAATCGAAACCAACATAACCTAATGACACCTCACTTGACCAAACCCAGCCTATACTAACCTCACCAAACATAACCTAACCCACAGCAACTTAAGAAAATCGCACCTAAACTAAATAGACCCAGCCTAACCTAAAATGACACAGGGAAATATAAATTTGTAAAACTATTTATATTATATTTCCTTACATCAGTTTCTGCATTTCGTTATATTTATTTTACTACGCATTTTATTGACATGTAACTTCTAATAATGCACTTGAACGGAGTTCTACTTTTATATAACATACTATATTAATACTACTTATTTGGTTTAGCAAATAAAAGAAAACTTTGTAAGGCAGTGAATAGGTTGCACATTTCTTCATAACTTGACGAATTCGCAAGAAAGTGTGTAACTCTGGAGGTGAACGAATTTTCGCAACAATTTGAAAAATATCTTTGTAAGTCAAATAGCAGTAAAGTTTGTAAAAATGTGTTTGAATTGATTAAACCTCTATCGGTAAGCTAATTATCTACTAGCATTTCCACTCCATTGCTACGTTCCAAATGTTACATTATGTCTGAGTTAAATTAATCTCTAGCAAGCAGTGAATTTATTTACAGTGTTACGTTGCAAACGAGACCATCCAGTAAATCTGCTTAGACAAGTTCAATGAAGCTAATTGGATGAGTGAAATCATTGGATATTGCATTACTAACTATGAAGATTCTAAACTAAATATATAAAATTTTGCTGTGAACTCTGTAGCATTGACGTAATGAAATATGTTAAAATATTAACTTAAAGATCACGTTTTTACTGGCAAGCGTGAAACTAGTTTTAACAATACATTCTCCTTGACCATGGCTACAAGTGGGCTACTGATATGCTGCTCTGGGCGTGACGGTAGCACCGCTTGTATGATTATACTAAATAACACCAAACGTCTAAACGAAACTAGTTTTAACAATACATTCTCCTTGACCATGGCTACAAGTGGGCTACTGATATGCTGCTCTGGGCGTGACGGTAGCACTGCTGGTATGATTATACTACATAACACCAAACGTCTAAACGAAACTAGTTTTAACAATACATTCTCCTTGACCATGGCTACAAGTCGGCTACTGATATGCTGCTCTGGGCGTGACGGTAGCACTGCTGGTATGATTATACTACATAACACCAAACGTCTAAACGAAACAAGTTTTAACAATACATTCTCCTTGACCATGACTACAAGTGGGCTACTGATATGCTGCTCTGGGCGTGACGGTAGCACCGCTTGTATGATTATACTACATAACACCAAACGTCTAAACGAAACTAGTTTTAACAATACATTCTCCTTGACCATGACTACAAGTGGGCTACTGATATGCTGCTCTGGGCGTGACGGTAGCACTGCTGGTATGATTATACTACATAACACCAAACGTCTAAACGAAACAAGTTTTAACAATACATTCTCCTTGACCATGACTACAAGTGGGCTACTGATATGCTGCTCTGGGCGTGACGGTAGCACCGCTTGTATGATTATACTACATAACACCAAACGTCTAAACGAAACTAGTTTTAACAATACATTCTCCTTGACCATGACTACAAGTGGGCTACTGATATGCTGCTCTGGGCGTGACGGTAGCACTGCTGGTATGATTATACTACATAACACCAAACGTCTAAACGAAACTAGTTTTAACAATACATTCTCCTTGACCATGGCTACAAGTCGGCTACTGATATGCTGCTCTGGGCGTGACGGTAGCACTGCTGGTATGATTATACTACATAACACCAAACGTCTAAACGAAACAAGTTTTAACAATACATTCTCCTTGACCATGGCTACAAGTGGGCTACTGATATGCTGCTCTGGGCGTGACGGTAGCACCGCTTGTATGATTATACTACATAACACCAAACGTCTAAACGAAACAAGTTTTAACAATACATTCTCCTTGACCATGACTACAAGTCGGCTACTGATATGCTGCTCTGGGCGTGACGGTAGCACTGCTGGTATGATTATACTACATAACACCAAACGTCTAAACGAAACTAGTTTTAACAATACATTCTCCTTGACCATGGCTACAAGTGGGCTACTGATATGCTGCTCTGGGCGTGACGGTAGCACTGCTGGTATGATTATACTACATAACACCAAACGTCTAAACGAAACTAGTTTTAACAATACATTCTCCTTGACCATGGCTACAAGTCGGCTACTGATATGCTGCTCTGGGCGTGACGGTAGCACTGCTGATATGATTATACTACATAACACCAAACGTCTAAACGAAACAAGTTTTAACAATACATTCTCCTTGACCATGACTACAAGTCGGCTACTGATATGCTGCTCTGGGCGTGACGGTAGCACCGCTTGTATGATTATACTACATAACACCAAACGTCTAAACGAAACTAGTTTTAACAATACATTCTCCTTGACCATGACTACAAGTCGGCTACTGATATGCTGCTCTGGGCGTGACGGTAGCACTGCTGGTATGATTATACTACATAACACCAAACGTCTAAACGAAACAAGTTTTAACAATACATTCTCCTTGACCATGGCTACAAGGGGGCTACTGATATGCTGCTCTGGGCGTGACGGTAGCACCGCTTGTATGATTATACTACATAACACCAAACGTCTAAACGAAACGAAACAAGTTTTAACAATACATTCTCCTTGACCATGGCTACAAGTGGGCTACTGATATGCTGCTCTGGGCGTGACGGTAGCACTGCTGGTATGATTATACTACATAACCCCAAACGTCTAAACGAAACGAAACAAGTTTTAACAATACATTCTCCTTGACCATGGCTACAAGGGGGCTACTGATATGCTGCTCTGGGCGTGACGGTAGCACTGCTGGTATGATTATACTACATAACACCAAACGTCTAAACGAAACGAAACAAGTTTTAACAATACATTCTCCTTGACCATGGCTACGAGTGGGCTACTGATATGCTGCTCTGGGCGTGACGGTAGCACTGCTGGTATGATTATACTACATAACACCAAACGTCTAAACGAAACAAGTTTTAACAATACATTCTCCTTGACCATGGCTACAAGTGGGCTACTAATATGCTGCTCTGGGCGTGACGGTAGCACCGCTTGTATGATTATACTACATAACACCAAACGTCTAAACGAAACAAGTTTTAACAATACATTCTCCTTGACCATGACTACAAGTGGGCTACTGATATGCTGCTCTGGGCGTGACGGTAGCACCGCTTGTATGATTATACTACATAACACCAAACGTCTAAACGAAACAAGTTTTAACAATACATTCTCCTTGACCATGACTACAAGTCGGCTACTGATATGCTGCTCTGGGCGTGACGGTAGCACTGCTGGTATGATTATACTACATAACACCAAACGTCTAAACGAAACTAGTTTTAACAATACATTCTCCTTGACCATGGCTACAAGTGGGCTACTGATATGCTGCTCTGGGCGTGACGGTAGCACTGCTGGTATGATTATACTACATAACACCAAACGTCTAAACGAAACTAGTTTTAACAATACATTCTCCTTGACCATGGCTACAAGTCGGCTACTGATATGCTGCTCTGGGCGTGACGGTAGCACTGCTGATATGATTATACTACATAACACCAAACGTCTAAACGAAACAAGTTTTAACAATACATTCTCCTTGACCATGGCTACAAGTCGGCTACTGATATGCTGCTCTGGGCGTGACGGTAGCACTGCTGGTATGATTATACTACATAACACCAAACGTCTAAACGAAACAAGTTTTAACAATACATTCTCCTTGACCATGGCTACAAGTGGGCTACTGATATGCTGCTCTGGGCGTGACGGTAGCACCGCTTGTATGATTATACTACATAACACCAAACGTCTAAACGAAACTAGTTTTAACAATACATTCTCCTTGACCATGACTACAAGTCGGCTACTGATATGCTGCTCTGGGCGTGACGGTAGCACTGCTGGTATGATTATACTACATAACACCAAACGTCTAAACGAAACTAGTTTTAACAATACATTCTCCTTGACCATGACTACAAGTCGGCTACTGATATGCTGCTCTGGGCGTGACGGTAGCACCGCTTGTATGATTATACTACATAACACCAAACGTCTAAACGAAACAAGTTTTAACAATACATTCTCCTTGACCATGACTACAAGTCGGCTACTGATATGCTGCTCTGGGCGTGACGGTAGCACCGCTTGTATGATTATACTACATAACACCAAACGTCTAAACGAAACAAGTTTTAACAATACATTCTCCTTGACCATGACTACAAGTCGGCTACTGATATGCTGCTCTGGGCGTGACGGTAGCACCGCTTGTATGATTATACTACATAACACCAAACGTCTAAACGAAACTAGTTTTAACAATACATTCTCCTTGACCATGACTACAAGTCGGCTACTGATATGCTGCTCTGGGCGTGACGGTAGCACTGCTGGTATGATTATACTACATAACACCAAACGTCTAAACGAAACAAGTTTTAACAATACATTCTCCTTGACCATGGCTACAAGGGGGCTACTGATATGCTGCTCTGGGCGTGACGGTAGCACCGCTTGTATGATTATACTACATAACACCAAACGTCTAAACGAAACGAAACAAGTTTTAACAATACATTCTCCTTGACCATGGCTACAAGTGGGCTACTGATATGCTGCTCTGGGCGTGACGGTAGCACTGCTGGTATGATTATACTACATAACCCCAAACGTCTAAACGAAACGAAACAAGTTTTAACAATACATTCTCCTTGACCATGGCTACAAGGGGGCTACTGATATGCTGCTCTGGGCGTGACGGTAGCACTGCTGGTATGATTATACTACATAACACCAAACGTCTAAACGAAACGAAACAAGTTTTAACAATACATTCTCCTTGACCATGGCTACGAGTGGGCTACTGATATGCTGCTCTGGGCGTGACGGTAGCACTGCTGGTATGATTATACTACATAACACCAAACGTCTAAACGAAACAAGTTTTAACAATACATTCTCCTTGACCATGGCTACAAGTGGGCTACTAATATGCTGCTCTGGGCGTGACGGTAGCACCGCTTGTATGATTATACTACATAACACCAAACGTCTAAACGAAACTAGTTTTAACAATACATTCTCCTTGCCCATGACTACAAGTCGGCTACTGATATGCTGCTCTGGGCGTGACGGTAGCACTGCTGGTATGATTATACTACATAACACCAAACGTCTAAACGAAACTAGTTTTAACAATACATTCTCCTTGACCAGGGCTACAAGTCGGCTACTGATATGCTGCTCTGGGCGTGACGGTAGCACTGCTGGTATGATTATACTACATAACACCAAACGTCTAAACGAAACTAGTTTTAACAATACATTCTCCTTGACCATGACTACAAGTCGGCTACTTATATGCTGCTCTGGGCGTGACGGTAGCACTGCTGGTATGATTATACTACATAACACCAAACGTCTAAACGAAACTAGTTTTAACAATACATTCTCCTTGACCATGACTACAAGTCGGCTACTGATATGCTGCTCTGGGCGTGACGGTAGCACTGCTGGTATGATTATACTACATAACACCAAACGTCTAAACGAAACTAGTTTTAACAATACATTCTCCTTGACCATGACTACAAGTCGGCTACTGATATGCTGCTCTGGGCGTGACGGTAGCACTGCTGGTATGATTATACTACATAACACCAAACGTCTAAACGAAACTAGTTTTAACAATACATTCTCCTTGACCATGACTACAAGTCGGCTACTGATATGCTGCTCTGGGCGTGACGGTAGCACTGCTGGTATGATTATACTACATAACACCAAACGTCTAAACGAAACTAGTTTTAACAATACATTCTCCTTGACCATGGCTACAAGTGGGCTACTGATATGCTGCTCTGGGCGTGACGGTAGCACTGCTGGTATGATTATACTACATAACACCAAACGTCTAAACGAAACAAGTTTTAACAATACATTCTCCTTGACCATGACTACAAGTCGGCTACTGATATGCTGCTCTGGGCGTGACGGTAGCACTGCTGGTATGATTATACTACATAACACCAAACGTCTAAACGAAACAAGTTTTAACAATACATTCTCCTTGACCATGACTACAAGTCGGCTACTGATATGCTGCTCTGGGCGTGACGGTAGCACTGCTGGAATGATTATACTACATAACACCAAACGTCTAAACGAAACGAAACAAGTTTTAACAATACATTCTCCTTGACCATGGCTACAAGGGGGCTACTGATATGCTGCTCTGGGCGTGACGGTAGCACTGCTGGTATGATTATACTACTTAACACCAAACGTCTAAACGAAACTAGTTTTAACAATACATTCTCCTTGACCATGGCTACAAGTGGGCTACTGATATGCTGCTCTGGGCGTGACGGTAGCACTGCTGGTATGATTATACTACATAACACCAAACGTCTAAACGAAACTAGTTTTAACAATACATTCTCCTTGACCATGGCTACAAGTGGGCTACTGATATGCTGCTCTGGGCGTGACGGTAGCACTGCTGGTATGATTATACTACATAACACCAAACGTCTAAACGAAACTAGTTTTAACAATACATTCTCCTTGACCATGACTACAAGTCGGCTACTGATATGCTGCTCTGGGCGTGACGGTAGCACTGCTGGTATGATTATACTACATAACACCAAACGTCTAAACGAAACTAGTTTTAACAATACATTCTCCTTGACCATGACTACAAGTCGGCTACTGATATGCTGCTCTGGGCGTGACGGTAGCACTGCTGGTATGATTATACTACATAACACCAAACGTCTAAACGAAACTAGTTTTAACAATACATTCTCCTTGACCATGACTACAAGTCGGCTACTGATATGCTGCTCTGGGCGTGACGGTAGCACTGCTGGTATGATTATACTACATAACACCAAACGTCTAAACGAAACTAGTTTTAACAATACATTCTCCTTGACCATGGCTACAAGTGGGCTACTGATATGCTGCTCTGGGCGTGACGGTAGCACTGCTGGTATGATTATACTACATAACACCAAACGTCTAAACGAAACAAGTTTTAACAATACATTCTCCTTGACCATGACTACAAGTCGGCTACTGATATGCTGCTCTGGGCGTGACGGTAGCACTTCTGGTATGATTATACTACATAACACCAAACGTCTAAACGAAACAAGTTTTAACAATACATTCTCCTTGACCATGACTACAAGTCGGCTACTGATATGCTGCTCTGGGCGTGACGGTAGCACTGCTGGTATGATTATACTACATAACACCAAACGTCTAAACGAAACGAAACAAGTTTTAACAATACATTCTCCTTGACCATGGCTACAAGGGGGCTACTGATATGCTGCTCTGGGCGTGACGGTAGCACTGCTGGTATGATTATACTACTTAACACCAAACGTCTAAACGAAACTAGTTTTAACAATACATTCTCCTTGACCATGGCTACAAGTGGGCTACTGATATGCTGCTCTGGGCGTGACGGTAGCACTGCTGGTATGATTATACTACATAACACCAAACGTCTAAACGAAACTAGTTTTAACAATACATTCTCCTTGACCATGGCTACAGGTGGGCTACTGATATGCTGCTCTGGGCGTGACGGTAGCACTGCTGGTATGATTATACTACATAACACCAAACGTCTAAACGAAACTAGTTTTAACAATACATTCTCCTTGACCATGACTACAAGTCGGCTGCTGATATGCTGCTCTGGGCGTGACGGTAGCACTGCTGGTATGTATATACTACATAACACCAAACGTCTAAACGAAACGAAACAAGTTTAAAAGATGGTCCTATGAATTTACGTTGTGAGCTGCTGAATTTCTGTTCAGAATGAAAAGACGTTTGTTTAAAGATTTAGTTAGAGTCGTTCTACTGAAAGATTTATTCAATATAATGGCGTTTCTACAATTCTGTCGACATTTTCAAGTAATTATTAAACGCATGGCTTACAGAAAGATCATAGACAATTTAGTAATGAAAAGGTTATAATAATATATATTTGTAGCGAAATTGTCGATAATTTTTCTTTAGGCAATAAATTTAATAGTAATTTGATGAGGACGACAAATTAGTTGTAGAAACGTTGGATTATTAATTATTCTTGACTCGTTAATGCAATACTAACTTTAAATAAACAATAAATAATAAGGACATTTATATTTATAATAAATTTTATTTTATATTTATATAAAATAACCAATCACTGTGGTTATTGGGTTTGTTATTTAAAATATTATAACATAAGCCACAGTTGCTCAAGAAATCATTATATCGTTAATACAAGTCTCTTTATTCTAAAACATATTATTTGAGAAAATGGTGAACACGTTTCTGTTTTTTATTTTAGTTTCTTTAATTTTCTATATTTAAACAACAACAAATAGGCAAGTGTATTGTCTAGGCAAGTGTATTGTGTAGGCAAGTGTATTGTCTAGGCAATTGTATTGTGTAGGCAAGTGTATTGTCTAGGCAAGTGTATTGTCTAGGCAAGTGTATTGTCTAGGCAAGTGTATTGTCTAGGCAAGTGTATTGTCTAGGCAAGTGTATTGTCTAGGAAAGTGTATTGTCTAGGCCTATTGTTAAGGTAAACTAATATAACTTTATTAATATTCAAATTGTTATTAAAGAATTTGTTGTTGGATAGCCTGTTGGATAGTTTGGTGGGTTCTATAGTTATGTAACCCCCTCTCTCCCCCTCTCTCTCCCCCCTCTCTCCCCCTCTCTCCACTCTCTCCCCCTCTCTCTCTCCCCTCTCTCCCCCCTCTCTCTCCCCCTCTCTCTCTTTCTCGCTCTCTCTCACTCTCTCTCTGCCTAACTACCTATCTATATCTCTTTCTGACTATCTATATATACTTTGATCCAGCTAAATCTATGTCTATCTGGGTGTTTTCTCATAGCTAAGTCGTGAAATATTTTACAATTGATTTTGTTTAACATCAATGTCTGCACAGCTTCTGGTAGTTAGTGCTACTAGAGGGTTGGTCATGGCTCGTACTTTGCCTAGTCACCTGGTTGGTCAACTACCTCTGTATCTAGTCCCTTCTAAGTTACCTTGAACTATTGCCATTCGTCTTTTGTGACGACAACAGGAGACAACGCTTTGAGCGTCTGTGGTTGACTCCCATCTATAGGCGCGTATTTCGGTCCCCCAGACACGTAATATTAGTCGCCATCATCAAATGTCAAAGCTATATATCCAATGTTTGTCTGTCCTTTTATCCCGTTTATAGGGAAATTGAAGAGCGAAGCTACTTGACTGATATAATTTGTGTGTTTTCTATATCCTCTTCAGTTGCCTCTGGCACTATTATATTTACTTTTCGTGTTTATCATTCGTATTTTCGTTTATCACTCACCAGAGAGTTTACGTATATTAAACCGAGGAACTCTCAAGTTTATCCGCCAGATTTCTGTGTGAGAATATCTCTCTACACACTATATAGCCGTCATAGCGTTTATTGAATAGTACAAGCCTCTTAAACAGATTAATTAGTTTGACTTATTTATTATTAAGAAATCCCAGAAGGACCTTATAGATGTACAGCCCTTGGCTGTTGTCCTTGTATTGTCTTCCCATCCCTACTACAGGATTTAGTAAGGGATTACCTACTTCTAGTTTTAATTAACTCTAACTTAGAAAAAAAAAATTAATTTCTAATATAGAAATGTTTGCATAAATTTGAATTAAGTTTGTAACAACTGCAATGGAACTTAAATGCTGGAATAAGGTAGAGAAATAACTTGGTTTCAATAACTGTTTCGTAATTTAAAAACCTCAATGTTATTATTACTGACGTCAGATGCAGATTATTTACTGTGGATAATTAATATAACTTTTCAACTTCCGGTATTTCATATTCCGGTGTAAATTGTTTTTAATACCGTTTTATGACAATAAATTATTATATGGCACAAACGTAAATGTAAATAAAATTAAATATAAATTGTTAAATTATAGTTAGTTTGGTTGTTCTGGGTAAATTATAGTTAGTTTGGGTATTCTGGGTAAATTATAGTTAGTTTGGTTGTTCTGGGTAAATTATAGGTAGTTTGGTTATTCTGGGTAAATTATAGTTAGTTTGGGTATTCTGGGTAAATTATAGTTAGTTTGGTTATTCTGGGTAAATTATAGGTAGTTTGGTTATTCTGGGTAAATTATAGATAGTTTGGTTATTCTGGGTAAATTATAGGTAGTTTGGTTATTCTGGGTAAATTATAGTTAGTTTGGTTATTCTGGGTAAATTACAAATATTTTTTGCAATAATTGTTCAGAATTAGAATTCTTGTTCTGAAATTCCTTAGGATTGATATTTTCGAAAGGGTTGAGAAGTATCTCTATCTCGAGGGGTCATCGAATTATGACTGATACGTACCACAACAGAAAAGGAAGTAAATTCATTGGAAATATGAAACGATTTTCAAATCACTCCTAAAATAAGTAATGTCTGCCTAATAACATCTCAAAGACGTGTTTATAAAGAACGTTTAGATAAACCGTTTCGATAAAGCATTTTAGAATGAACTCTATCGGTACAGTACGTTAATACGAGCGATGGTTGATAAGGTTATGTATGAATGATTGCCAAAATCCGAGTTGGATAAGACAACCAGAAGATTGCATGGCAATTATCGAATAGCCAGATGATAATTCAAAACAACTTTGTTTAAAAAAATACAAATCTAATTTTACTTTACAACACACATACAACCTTATAAAATCACGATCTTATCTATTAGAATAAAATATGTCTACAAAGCACCTGTGTTGGATAGATATGGTTAAAATAAGTTAAATTGGTGTCAAATAAAGTGATCTTTGTATACATTTTATCATACACGGAACCAGGAGGCAATGTTTCATTCAATGCTTCAACTATTTATCTCGTCAAGTAATAAACGTAATTCTTTCTAAGAAAGACCAGATACTTTGAAACTATGCTGTAATATAATGCTTTGTAAACAAGAAAACCTTGATTTTATAGAGTTTTTTGTAACCTGAAAAGGGAGTTTGAATGGCTTTTTTGAAACATTTTTATTTTTTAGGTCGTCAGAAAAACGTTTTATAATTTTTTCCGTGTTAATGGGGACTTCCACAAAGTGATGACGTTTGATAACCCGAGAAGTACTGATTGCGTGTACGGCGACAAGCATAGTAAACAGATGCCACAAAGAAAATTAGAGCAGCAAAATCTGAGGGGGCTTCATTTTGAAAGTTAGCTGGTCAGAAACGCCTTCCAGGCTACGACGTATTAAAGAGAGTGGAGATAAACAAGATAATGCTGAAGACTATCAGATAAGGAGACACGCCAGAGTCATGAACGAGCTATGACCCCATGAAGTACCTTGAAAATTAGGAGTAAATACGACACGATTGGCAAGGAAAAGACGTTAAAAATTTATGAAAAGTTGAGTACAAAAATATCGAGCAAGCCGTTTTGAAACACTTTTTAATTATTTTTATTTTGATCAAGGTCACAAAGAAGTTTACTTTATATACATACACTTCAAGACTTATAGTTAAAACAAATCTAATATTTAAACCAAGGAAAGAATATAAATTTACAGTGGGCGTCACTGTAAATGCTGTGCTATGCCACACTGCTTGACAGGAAGTGGCTAACAAGCATGGAAAGAAAGCAGTACACACTTCTACTAGAAGCGTCTATCCTCATAAATACTCAAAAGCTTTACAGCTGTTGAGTGACTCAAACAACAACGCAGGGAACTGCAAGAAGCAGACTCGTGCAGGCAGGAAGCGGAAAAGTCTTGTGACGATTCACCTCAAACAACTATTTCTCCAGAGCTGTAAATGTCGCCACTTTCTATGGGCGATTATATTAAATGTCTAGCGGCGGTCTTTAATAGTTAAGACGATAATGAAAATGAAATCAGGTAAATAATAAAGATAGTGCAATGAAATGAACCTTAAACTCTTTTCTCCGGCAAAGAAAGTTAGTAAATAAACAAAGAAACACATTTTTAAAAGTATTGTTCAGAGCGTTACACTCTACGCTTCAGAGATATGGGATGTTACCAAAGTTAATAACAAACCAATGAAAATGGAAATCGACTATTTACTACGAAGCTGCTGTAAATCGAGACTTGAAAGGATAAAAAATAAACAAATACGTAACGAAATGGAAAAATTATAAAATGGAAGGAGATAGAAAGAAGGCATGGTTTGGGCATGTATAGAAGATGGCAGAAAACAGGTGGCTCCGTAAGGTACTAGAGCAGATTCCCACTGAGAAAAGAAAGAGACTAAAGCAGCGAAGAGTTTGGCTTGATGACATCGACGATGCAATGACTGCAAGAAATCTAGAAGAGGCATAACGTATGACAGAAGAAATCGTAAATTGGAGACGGAGAGATGGCGAATCATATATACAGCTATCTGCATAAAGTATATTTACGTTGAAAGCACATTCATTATGTTAAAACATTCAGATAGTATATACTACGCAATACTATATGTGAAAGGATTTATGCAATCACAAACGGACTTTAATAACGCAATAACATTTGTCGATATGATCACGTGATAATGATCTGAATGGAAATATGTATCTGTGATATGCATAAGAGCATAAATCTGGCGGCAACAGTGTATAATGTAGCTCACAGAGCCGCGGGTAAATACCCATAAATATCTGGGATAAAGCTGTCATAAATCCGCTATCGGCCGCGACTAGTTTGCTACAGGTTAATGCTCATATTAAATCATTAACAGCTGCTGTTCTGAACTGATTTTGGAACGAGGTAATGAAGGAAAATAAAATTTTTTAATGTAAACAACCCAAGGAACTGGACCCAAACTGAAAGTTTCGCTGTTTTCTAATACATGCAATACTCCGAGGTGCATAAAGTTTTTTATTTCATTAAAGTATTAGAACAGAGTTTAATTCCTTTTCTTGCTTATCATAATACTATTTTATGTTGCAATGTTTTGCTAGTTTATCTCTATATCTGGCAAGGGCCTTGTGTTTACAGTGCAAGGGGTGTTATCAGTTATATATATTATATATATATATATATATATATATATATATATATATATATATATATACATACATACTAATTTTAAAAAATTCAAACACAAGAATTGTTTTAATTTATATATTTTTCAAAGCTTTTCGCCAACAAAATAAGTATCTTCAGGAAAAAAATATATAAAAAACGTTTACAAACATTTAATTATGAATACTACAATTCAACCATATGTTTATTGGTATTTATATTTCTATGCAATTTTTGCCACCACATCAATGACCCTGTATATAGTTCGGTATTTTTATTTCATTTGAATTTCTTCATTAATTAATTTACCTTCAACTTTATGTTTATAAATTTCTAATGATTTATATAATATATTCATCCTTAACCTTAAGTTTATTTATTTTATTAATTTCATATCTCCTATTTCAAGAAATCTGTGTCCATTATTGATAAAATGAGTAGCCAAATTTGATTTGTATATATTCTGTTTAATATAGGCGTTTAATGGTTTTTTATGTCTTTCTTTTAATTTCTTGTTTGTACAAACAAAATAAACAAGTGGATTTTTTGTAAACATAGATGCTAGAGTAAAAGTAATAAAAAGGTGGAATATAAAAACTGGTAGAACATTTTCAGAAACAACTTATGTATACAATTAAAAACAAGAATTTCTTGAAAACGAATAATTCACTAAGACAGGAGATAAAACTATTATTTAATATCAGTGTTTGGAAGACAGGATTTGATAAGTGGTAATACTTACATGAAATAAATCGATTTTGTAATTCTTTCGATTAGTGTAGGGACATTAAATGTAGAATTTACGCATATGCAATGTTCGTGGATATGGTTGTTTATTCCTCGTGGACGATATTTGCTTGTGCTGAAACTTGTAAAAAGTAAATTTATAAAAACTTACATTTGACGTATTTAAAAAAAAAAAAACGTTTTCACCGATTAGGGCACCAAAACGTTAGTGACCTCTTAGCGGGGATGATTATCGCCCAGTGATTTCGCCCTATTTTCCCTCAGTACGTCTTTTAGCCCTTTGAAGAATAAGAGTTTTCCCCAGAAAGGGTTATACTGGTATTTACTTGTCGGTATGTTTAGGCTTCGTAATATGAAATGGTGTTGTTTTATTCCTATGAACTCCTTACGAGCGGATGGATCGGATCCGGTGCATTGGTATTTTAGCACCACGAGAATAAACGATCTTTCACGATTAATGCTACGGTCACAAATAAAATCGTCAGTATGGACGTGATTCAGAATGTGAGCTGTTTGTGTTTATTGTTTCTTTGTAGCGCTAGATTTCTGCTACAAGTGTTTGTAGTTTTTTGCAGTCGTGGTTTTCCTTATTCTTTAAGCCTGTTAATATTTTATTATTTTACTTGTGATTAAAGTAAAGTTTTTTTTGTGCAAACAGAAAACAAGAAAACTCTAATCAAATTTTCCGGTTGTTCACATAATAACCATACTGTCATGAAATACGTTTCAACTCTCTTCACAAAGCCATGGAAACGTCATTAAAGAATGATTCTTACGTTTGTAAATACTTTGTGTATAGAACTAAAGTGTAAACATATTCTGTCTCCGATAAAACAGTATTTATAGTGTAAACAGACATCTCGGTGACAGTAAGCGTGTGTGTAGTGACGTTGCACTTCCGATTAAAGTTACACTGCTTTTGCTGAAATTTTAAACTCAAAATAACCTTAATGTATAAAATTGTTCATTTTATAATTAAATACATATGTTTTTATAAACGTTTCAAGTTTCATCTACTTCTGAACGGAAGTTTTATAGATATCAACCTACTCCTGTGAGTGCTGTTGCTGATGACGTACCGATGACGTCATAATACAGAATATATTTGATAATACGTTTTGAAAAAATCAGACACAAGTAAACGCTATTGCTTTACTTATTTTGTTACAAAATATTCATTTTATAATATATTATACATTGTTCTGCCTTTCCGAGCATGAAAACATTGTTTTTTGTAGACACGTTGCGGATTAACTCTATTATCAAAACTTCAAACTGTAGGCCAACTGTTCGCCCAAACCTTGAGCTCATAGTTGTATACTTACTCCTCTATAGTAATGTTTTGATGTTAGGAAGAGCAGACGATTCTACTCACATGTATACCAATATTCCTAACAGAAATAAAGACCCGTATATTAAAAATATCTAAAAATATATTTAAACAAATATTCTTTAAGCTTAGCACAAGTAATTTCTCATCAAGACGAGTGGAAAATGCAGCTAAAAAGTATTGGTTGGATTTAGAAATTAAATCATTGTATTCTAAACAAGCAAATTTGGAATTACAAGCATTTGAACTCCACCTCATCTTCACAAGTAATTTCTCTACAAGACAAGTAGAAAATGCAGCTAAAAAGTATTGGTTGGATTTAGAAATTAAATCATTGTATTCTAAACAAGCAAATTTGGAATTACAAGCATACGAACTCCACCTCAAAATTGTGCATAATTTAAGTGGGTATACAATAAACGATTTTAATAGGAAATATGAAAAAAATGCTAGCAGTAATAAAACACAAACATGATTTGAAAATAAAACGATTAAATAAGAAATTACAACAGCTATGCACTAAACTTGCAAATAATAATAACGAATATATAATGAAAGATTTCCCCAAACAAGAATAACTGGAGTAAGGAAGAATTTAGTAAAGAGGAAATAGGGCTGTTAAACAAAGGTTTGAAATTTGGAATTGAAGACCGACACAAAGATAAAACAGAGTTGTAAGTTAGAGTTTGTAGTAGTAACACTCACTGATGATGATGACTTTGTCATTAAAACGCGTATGAGTAAATAAATGATTAATTTGTGAGTTTTGTGTATGTTTTTATTTGCTTTTAAAAATATATTGTTTGCGATAACAATATAAAAATGTATACCGTAGTGTATATATATATATATATATATATATATATATATATATATAAGTTATATAAACATTTTATGTGAACATTTCATAATTAAATGCGTGCTAGGAGGATTCCTGCTTACGCAGCTTTAGTATTATATAGGTGTGAGAACAGAGCCCCGGCAGTGTGTAAGTCGCCTCTGTATCGCACAGACATTTTCCACTCCGATTGAGTGCACATCAATTGTATTGTTTTATTAAGTAAAATTAATGTAACAGTTTTCTAAATTAATTGTTTATTAAATTCAAAGGTTTGTTAAAAATAAAAATCATTTTTAAAAACCTTTCTTGCTTAATATAAAACGTAACTGGCGCAGTCGGTAGGACATCTCGGGAAAATTAATGAACATAATTTTTTTTTCGATTTCAATCGATTAACCGAGATACTGCAAAAACGCGATTCGTTACAGAGCGCATATCTGTAACGACATCAAGAAAACAGTAGGACACCTCAAGGAAGTTAGCGAATATAACGTCCGTCGGTTTTAACCGTTAATTGAGGAAACTTTAAGTAGAGTGAATATCTACAACCACTTAATAGAGCGCATATCTATTAAGAACACGAGCGAATATCGTGTAGGTGAAAAGTGAAAAGTGAAAGTTGTTCAAATGAGCAAAGTATTTTGGATCAACTTGTAAGTAGATCTTAAGATATAGAATTAAGAAAAAGTAGAGTAAATACTTTTTAATTTTATATAATTGATTTTTAATTTTATTATTTTAAAGAAAATAATATTTTAAAATGGCAACGCCAACATTAAAGAAGGAATATCTAGATATGATTCCTGAGTATAGTGGAGAGCCCACTATGCTCCACAGATTTATTTCTATATGTGACAAAGTAGTAAATAAGTTTTATGTAAGCGAAAATACAGAGGATTTTCAAAATGAATATTTATTTTCTTCTATACTAGCTAAACTAAAAGGCCAAGCATTGGAAATGGTTGTAAACTCAAATTCATATAACTGGTATGAGATTAAAAAAGTATTATTAACCAGCTATTCAGACAAAAGAGATTGTTTTACTTTAAATTTAGAAATGGCTGAGTTAAAACAAGAGAATAACGAATCACCTTTTAAATTTTATGAAAGAATTCAAAAACTATTAAATTTACAAATTTCATTTTTTGTTAATAAAGAGCCACAAAGACAATTGGCCAAAGATGTTTTAATAGAATATGTACAGAAACTAGGGTTAAGAGTTCTCCTTAGAGGTTTACATGAACCTGTAGGATCGCTAATGCGAACCAAAAATCCAGATTCTCTTAGCGAAGCACTTAATATGCTTACTAACGATTTTCAATTTAAAAATAACAAATTATTTCAAAATGTTAAACAGAACATTCCACCTAGGGCCCCACAATACCCGCCTATTCGCAAACCCCTTCCTAACAAACAAACCTTCCAAAATTATAGGCCCAACTACCAAAATAATCCTAACCAATTTACTAAACCTAACTCATACGTACAGCAAAATCAACAACCGAGACAGTCTAACAACTACACACCATTAAAAGTTCATCAAAAATTTGAACCAGAACCAATGAGCATTTCCACACGTCAAACAGGGAACACAATTAGACAAAATAGACTTTATCAGATGACAGGGAAACCAATAGAGGAGGAAAATTACGATCAAACTATGAATCGATTGACTGAACAGATGACTAACTCTTATCTGACCGAACAAACAGATTATGAACCGCAAGAGGACCCTGACAGCTACATAGACTTTGATGATTCCCCGCAAGAGGAAAACGCATGCGGATTCACTCAAGAGGACAATCATACCCAAAATCATTTTTTAGGACTAACCACATTAAAAAGACATTTTCCATAATGCATATAGAAGACGACACAAACGAACTACCGTACATCCACGATCCCAAGACCAATTTAAAGATGCTGATTGACACTGGAAGCACGAGATCATTTATTAAAAAATCAATAGCTTTCCAATTTTTCAAAAACACTCTAAAACAAGAGCCATTTGAAGTGAGTACAGCTCATGGAGTATCAAAAGAAAAATACAGTTGTACGCTACCACTTTTAGGAAAAGAAACAACCAAATTCTATTTATTTGATTTCCATAAAGATTTTGACTTACTCCTTGGATTAGATAACATAAAAGAATTAAAAATTAATTTAAATTTTGTGAATGATAAATTAATATTTCGCAATAAGCAAATGCCGATCAAATATTTTAACACAGAAGAACAAAATAATAATAATAATATAAGCGAATGTCAGGAACAGAAAGCAAAAAAGGGAACAAGTTATGTTATACAAGCCCGCGCTAGCCAAACGATTAAATTTAGAATACAAAATATTCAAGATGGAGAAGGACTCTTACCATACAAAAACTTAAATGGATTAGAAATTCCGCAGTGTATAGTCTCAGTACACAAGGGAGAAGCCTACTGCCCTATAATAAACAACACAGAAGTAAATGTAGAATTAACAGTAAATGAACCATTAGAATTAAAATCTTTAGAAGAATACAATATCCTTAGACCTGATGCAATGCAAATGAACGCTAATTTCAATTTATTAGATTATAAACAAAAAAATTCGAGAAGAAAAAATTTAGATTTATCAAAATTTAGAATGGAACATATGAACTCGGAAGAAAAATCCGCTATAACAAGTTTAATAAAAGATTATGCAGATTTATTCCATATTGAAGGAAACGATTTAACTTTTACCAACCAAATAAAACATGTTATTAGGACTACTGTTGAAATTCCCGTATACTCCAGAAATTATAGATATCCAGAGATTTACAAGAACGAAATTAATAAACAAACTGAGGACATGCTTGAACAAGGAATTATTAGACCTTCAAATTCTTCATGGAACTCTCCTGTCTGGATTGTACCCAAAAAACAAGACGCTTCTGGCAAAAGAAAATTTCGATTAGTAATAGATTTTAGAGGATTAAACAAGAAAACAATTGACGATAAATTTCCCTTGCCAAACATTACCGACATATTAGATAAATTAGGACGATCTCAGTATTTTACAACTTTAGATTTAGCCTCAGGATTTCACCAAGTAGAAATGGATAAAAATAGCATAGAAAAAACAGCGTTTTCAACAGAAACGGGACACTACGAATTTTTAAGAATGCCCTTTGGACTAAAGAATAGCCCCCCTACATTTCAAAGAATTATGAATAATATTCTGAGAGGCATCCAAAATGAAACATGTTTAGTTTATTTAGACGACATTATAATTTACTCCACTAGCCTCCAAGAACATATACAAAGACTTAAAGAAGTATTCGACAGATTACGCAAAGCCAACTTTAAAGTACAGCTGGATAAAACAGAATTTTTAAGAAAAGAAGTAGCGTATCTAGGGCATGTTGTTACACCGGAAGGCGTAAAACCTAACCCAGCAAAGATTTTGGCAATCAAAAACTATCCAATACCCAAAACCACCAAACAAATTAAAGGATTTTTAGGACTAATAGGCTATTATCGAAAATTTATTAAAAACTTCGCCAAGATAACAAAACCCTTTACTAACTGTTTAAAGAAAAATGCAAAAATAAACATAGAAAATCCAGACTTCATAGAATGTTTTGAAACATGTAAAAATATACTGACTAATGAGCCCCTTCTACAATACCCAGATTTTGAAAAGGAGTTTACTCTAACAACAGACGCAAGTAATTTTGCACTAGGAGCGATTTTAAGCCAGGACAAAAATGGAAAGGACCTTCCTATAGCGTATGCCAGCAGAACTTTAAACGACAGCGAAACTAATTACTCCGCGATTGAAAAGGAATTATTAGCGATCGTATGGTCTACCAAACACTTCAGGCCTTATTTATTTGGAAGAAAATTTAAAATTTATACAAACCATAAACCTTTACAATGGTTATTTTCAGTTAAAGAACCAAATTCCAAGCTTTTAAGATGGAGATTAAAATTAGAAGAATATGATTATGACATAAGATACAAAAAAGGCAAATTAAACCAAAATGCCGATGCTTTATCTAGAATACTATTGAACGTTACTGATAAAAGGTCAACAAACACCCAACACACTGTAGAACCAAACCTTGAATTATCTCCAGCGAACTTACTGAGTCGTTACTTCCCGGAATTGAATGAAGATAATGAGTCTATGGTCGTACAACTCGACGCAACAGATAATGCCAACTTAGAGTACGATCAAGAAAGTGACAGTCAAACCGTGCATTCCAACTTCGAAGGGAACACCCAAATTGAAATACCAATTTCCGACGAGCCTGTAAACTTTGGGAAAAATCAAGTATTTTTATCATTAGTAAAATATGAGCCGAAGAAAGTAAAAATTATAAAACTATTTGGAACTTCAAGAACTTGTTTAATAGTCGAAATATCAGAAAATAATTTTAAAGAGGACATAGTTAATTTTGTAAAATCATATTTGGTACCAAAAATAAAATATAATCTATATTTTGAAGACGATTTTTATGAGAGATTTGAATCATGCATAGCCAAAAATTTCAAACAAACTGAACTAAATTTAGTTAAGTGTAATAAAAAACTCTTAGACCTAACTTCGGAAGAAGATACCTTAGAAACAATAAGTAATTATCATGTTAGCAAAACCAATCACCGAGGGATACAGGAAACATACGAACAAATTAAGCGAAGATATTATTGGCCTAATTTAAAATCACTAATCCAAAATTTCATAAATCAGTGTGACATATGTCAAAGAACCAAATATGACAGAATTCCCTTACAACTAGAGATGAACTTGACACCGACAGCTGCAAGGCCTTTCCAGATAATTCACATCGACACTATCTCTTTAGAGAAGAATGCGTTTATCAGCATTGTCGACAGTTTCACAAAGTATGCTCAAGCTTATCGCTTGGGAAGCTCTCAAGCTACAGAGATTGCAGACAAGTTATTAGATTACTTTGCGCAGTTCTGCTTACCAACAGTTATTATCTCAGACAATGGAACGGAGTTTAATAACAGAATTGTGAAGGAGATATTAGACCTGCATAAAATCAAAATCCATTTTATCAGTACACAAAACCCCCAATCAAACGGATTATGTGAAAGATTTCATTCCACCTTAATAGAACACATAAGGCTGTTAAATAATCAAATCGAATTTAAAAAAGACAGTATAATTAAGAAAGTCAAATATGCTATAATAGCCTATAACAATAGCATACATTCAGTCACAAAATTAACGCCGTGCGAAGTCTTATTTGGACACATAAATTCAAACTCTTTATTAGATATAGATTTAGAAAAACAAATTGTAAATGACTACGTTTTAAACCATAAAGAAAAAACAAAAATACTTTACGAAAACATTAGGGATAGCAATCAAAGAATTAAAGAAAAAGTTTTAGAAAAAAGGAATGTAAACAAAGAACCACTTCCAGAAATACCATCTGAAGTTTATATAAAGTCAGTTCAGAAGCAAAGCAAAACGAAAAACAGATATAGCAAGGAAGAGATAGCTTCAATAAACAAGGAAAGAAAAACTGGTAAAATAAAGCCTAGACATCATAACACAAAAGACAAGATACATTTGTCGAAAATTAAAAGGCCTAAGAAGATAAAAAATGTAATTAATGCTCAAAATAATTTTCCAGGTCCCTCCTGTTCGTCATTGGCACAGCCACCGACTCAGCAGAGATCAGAGAAGTCAACAACAACCTCGGAATAATCCCAATAGACCTTGGGCCGGCCAAATTAGAATCTTCCTACCATACCTTTGTCCACTATTTTAATGTAAGAAACTTAGTAGCTCATCTAAATAACATTGATGCTTATTATTATGACGTATTGCAAAATTTTGAAACTAGTTGCTACAATTGTAACGGTAGCTTATTAAACAATGAATATGTAACCGATAACAGTAATAGAATAAGAGATATTGTTAATTATTTTAAATATGTTAATCACAGTAAAAATGTAATAGAAGAAAAATTAGAAATTATACTCTTAAGAGAGAATGGTAACAAAAGAACAAAAAGAGGTCTTATAGATGGACTAGGGTCCGTTATCAAATCTTTAACAGGCAATTTAGATGCATATGATGGTAAAAAATATGACAAAATAATTAAAGATATTGAAAATGAGCAAATTAAAATTAATTATCAAATTGAATCTCAATACTCCTTTAGTAATAATATTATGAAGAAATTAAATAAAACTTTTATTGTAATTGATGAAAATTTTGTAGAATTAAAAAATAAGTTAAGTATTGTGAATCGTAATGTAAATGACTTTGTTGAACTAGAAATATTTAGAAGTATTCTAAACCAATTGAACATTTTATATGACATGATGTTACAGGTAATCACAGATTTAGAAAATTCTCTTACATTTTGTAAACTAGGTGTTGTACACCCTAGTGTTATTTCAACCCAAGAATTATATGAAGAATTAAACAAAATTTATAAATATTATAATGAGAGGTTACCTTTAGAACCTAAAATGGAAAATATGTGGGAATTAGAGAACCTAATTAAAGTTAATTGTAAACTAAATTCCGAAAGGATTGTTTATTTTATAAATTTACCCATTGTAGAAAAAACTCAATTTAAATTGTATAAATTACACTCTATACCCACAAAATATGAAACAGATTATGTAACAATTATACCAAAAGTAAGGTACATATTAGTGTCTAACTCTGTAATATTAGGTTTAGACAATGAATGTAACTGTAAAACCGATTCCATATACTTTTGCTCATTCGACATTCTAACACACCATAAATTAGACTGTGAAGTGTCCATTATCAGGAACAACGATGCCAGCAACTGTGAATATACTGCATTGGAAGTTACAGACAACTTAATTAACTGGATCCCAGAAATCAACCTTTACCTAGCGACCTTCCCCAACAAGCAGACTCTGGAAATTACCAATCGCAAGGCAACTACCACCGTCACCCTTCAAGGCATATATTTGATAAAAACTAATAATGATTCAATCTTTTTCAACAACATGAAACTGAGCCATACATCAACAACTTCGGGAGGCCATCCTATTTTCATGGACACGTCCAAACTACAATTTTCAATGAGTAAAATGCCAGAATTCTCAGTAAACGTTAAACGCCTAGAGTTGGACAAAATAAACACAGAAACCATCTCAAGAATTGACCCAACTATGGAAATAACCCACCACATCAGTATCTGGACTATTGCCCTTTACGGAGGCGTATTCAGCAGCCTTATATACTTCGCCCTCATCAGGAAGAAGAAGAAGACTTCAACCAACGCCGAAACTTCGCCAACCCCCGAAGTTCTCTTTAGGGATGGAGGAGTTATATAAACATTTTATGTGAACATTTCATAATTAAATGCGTGCTAGGAGGATTCCTGCTTACGCAGCTTTAGTATTATATAGGTGTGAGAACAGAGCCCCGGCAGTGTGTAAGTCGCCTCTGTATCGCACAGACATTTTCCACTCCGATTGAGTGCACATCAATTGTATTGTTTTATTAAGTAAAATTAATGTAACAGTTTTCTAAATTAATTGTTTATTAAATTCAAAGGTTTGTTAAAAATAAAAATCATTTTTAAAAACCTTTCTTGCTTAATATAAAACGTAACTTATATATATATATATATATATATATATATATATATATATATATATATATATTTAATTAATATTAATATATTTCACCACATTTAATATATATATATATATATATATATATATATATATATATATACAATATAATAAATACAGTACAAGACCCTAAGGTACAAAAGTCAGTAAAATAAACTTTTAAGCTTAGACAGAGTTTTAAGAAAATTGAGTAAAGACGTTAGCCCTTCAAAAAGTACAATTCCTTCGTACAATAAATTATGGAGTCTGAAGATGAAGGTTTGTTTATAGAAGTTAATGATTTATTAATAAAAAAAAACTCTTGTTTTAAAAACAGAAAATAGTATTATGTAACCAGTAGTAGGCATATATTACGTTACAAGTTCGGGAAATAGGTGTTTGCAGGACGAACACGATGGTTCCCGGAGGAGACATAGACAGTCATGTGATCACGGCAAACTCCTTTCTGGACGAGTTAGCGTAATATATGATTCATCATACGTGTATAGAAAAAAAACTTAAAGTTACAAAAATGTATATTTTAGATAAGGAAACAACAATTTAAATTCAAACATAACTTTTTCTATTAAGTAGGCACTACTGTTTTCTAGTTTTGGAACAATAGTTTTTTTATGAAATTATACTTGGATTTTTTTTTTATCTATGTTAAATATAATACTAGACGGCTTTTTTTATTGCATCTCCACAAATCTATAGAATCTCCAGGATTGAGGTTATAAATTTGTTTGTTATTATGAATGTTATAAACGATATCACATAAAATCAGCTGGAACTCCGTAATAACACATTGCAATATATTAGTATGTAATATTGTAGCATATAATGAAATGTTATTGAGTTCTGTGTTCAGCCGGTTACCGAAATAATTGTAGTTTAATGAAAAGAACATTGTTTATAGTACCAATCTAATGGTCAACTAATTAAGTTTCGTGTTTGTAAA
>JBAIZL010000005.1:18887083-18892083 GCA_036971475.1 Prosapia bicincta
CTAGTATCTGTTCCTAAACTTAATATATCGGCAATATCAAGAGCTCTTGACCAGTCAACAGTTAAAACAAAGCTCAAACATCAGTGTTTTAAATAGCAAGTTGTGAAGTGACCGCCTATAATATCGATGTATTAAATTTATAAATCAGTCTTCAGCCATTTGTATTCATAAATGTTCTTGTTTATGATAAATAAGAACATTCATACATCTGAGAGGAATTAAACGATGAACTCTTAAAAAGATTAAATGAGTATAAAATACATAGAGAATGGAATGGTCTTATACCTTAGAAGGTTCATTCCCAGGAACGATGCAAAAGCATTCAGTCATTTTGTTGTGAGTTGAGGTGTCCAACGTAATCTCTATTATAGTAAAATATTGGAAAGTTTTATATTTATAGATAGGAGTGTATACAGCGTGCACGTGTGTCTCCAATAACCATTAAGTATAAGTTGAGTAATCCCTTAGCAGTTTTATAAGCAAGATCTAACTGAGACCGGATGTGCATCGTTAGAGGTTCAGGAAAATTAATGATATTTATTAAAAGTCTTACAGAATGAAGATCATTAAAAATTTGTGAAAGTTTTATAGGTTTTTATTTTTTTTTACTTCGTTTTAAGTTGTTTTGTTAAGGAAGTACTCTTCATATTACATTAGTTATTTTGTTTATTGGGCATATATATTAAATATAAATTTAATATATTTAATTTTAATTAAATATATTAAATTTATATATAATATAAAAATTTATAAATATAAATTTATAAATAATAATTAAATAAATTACTTTTATCTTCTTTAATTTTAACTGTACCTCAAGTTATTGGTGGAACCTTCGCTGCTCTGACCTCGTTTTGTGGCTCGACTACTTCGAATAAGATTAGGTCTGTATCAAGCTAAATACCCTACGGATGTGTTCATTTTTGGTAGTTTCACCTTCCCAAACGTCTTTTTCTACCAACACTTAGTTCATTGGGGCAATAGAGAAATTTCTGCCCGTTACAGGGAGAAGCATATATAGAGCTTAGGTATAATTTAGGTATGACTCTCAATTTTATTGGTTAACTGTGTGCCTAGATTAATACTCAAAATTGTAATAATCGTGTTGGATCCTTGGTCTTAGGGATTTGCTCAACCTCTAAGTCTACTCAGTCTCTGAAACCGACTAACAAGATGAGCCAGGATAAAAACTTGTAACATTACCTTCTTAAAATTGTAAGGCAGCTTTAACAGATTTCGCATAGATCCGGTTAGAAAGTATGTTCACAACGCCGATCTCCTGGTAGCCAAAAACATCCTGCCTTTGCAGAAACCTCTCCTAAGATCCTACTCGTAACAAGCGCCCTAGTCCCACATTCCTATTACCTCCCATTGTCATGACGCTGAATCACCTGTGGGGCCACCAAGCTCCCTCCCGTCTCACTGTCTGACTGGGAGTAAAATATTATATAATTAGAAACTTATAGCAGGAAACAATATTATAAATACATTACACATTTACTAATTGAACGACAATGTTTCATTAATAGTGCGTTTACACCACGTAAACCTACACAACTATAATTCTTTCCCGCAGACGTTATCTTCTTGAACCATATTTTAAAAATACCGGTGTAATTACAGCCTTTTTTGGATTCCAAGTAGGCCTATATCGTTCGGTGAAGTTAATCATTAGATATTATGTTCTATACTAAATTAAATAAAAAACTACTTGCCAAAATATTGCTTTCTCCAACTACAGAACAAGCTTTTCTATATTTGTTTACCTGAAACAATAACGACACATATTATAGTACATTATCTTCTACAATATTAAACACTATTTAGATTTATAATTAAAGAATAAAAATATGGTACAACTCACAAATATACAATTTTTTATTTCATACGCGTTTCAACGACTAATTTGTCGTCATCCTCAGTGAAGATACACAAATCAAACTAACTAAAAAATATATATATTAAACATGTAATAACATTACACAAGCCAGCTCGAATATTATTTATTACTATTTAGATTTACTAATATATATATATATATATATATATATATATATATATATATATATATATATATATTTACAGATAATTGTTGTGCATTACAGGTGGATGCTATGGTTATACTCGATAGATAAGATTTTAGATTTTATTATTTTCCAAACATACTGTTTTTTAATATAAAAAATAGAAACACCTGTGTTGTGTTTGCACTAAAAATTAATTACGTTAAGGTAAGAAAAATTATATAACCTGAAAATGTTTAAATGAATTAGAACTATTATTTTAGAACTATATGCAAAACATTTAATAAAAAATAACTAGCCACTCTCAAATTCTTTATATATATATATATATATATATATATATATATATATATATATATATATATATATATAATATATTAAATATGGTGATATGTTTTCTTGTAATATAGTTAATAAATTTAAAATGTTTCATAAGCATGAATACTTTTAATGAATATATTTATTCAAAGCTTTTCGCCGATAAAATAGTACCAGCATCTTCAGGAAAATAATTATCTAATAATAATCATTTTCTAATGATTAGATAATTATTTTCCTGAAGATGCTGTTACTATTTTATCGGCGAAAAGCTTTGAATAAATATATTCATTAAAAGTATTCTTGTTTTTGAAATATTTTTAATTTATTATATATATATATATATATATATATATATATATATATATATTATAAATAAAAATATATTTCAAGATAATTATTCTATTTCTATAAAATTGAAATTATATAATATTTCTATTCTTGTATTTGAAATATTTTTATTCATTACCTATATTACAAGAAAACGTATCACAAAATTTAATATATATATATATATATATATATATATATATATATATATATACATATATTTGATAAGTTAAAGTATTTCAGATAACTCTCAAGTCCTCATAATAATCAGCGGAATCGCTACAAAACTTTGCACAAAAATTTACTGCTTGAATTTTATAACGTTTGCGCTGAAGGTCATGATAGTGATGATGATGATGATGATGAAAACGTAGTCATAGGAACGCTATTAAGATGAATACACTAGTTTCTTACGTCTTATGAAGTAGGTGTGATGAAATTGTGTTTAATAATACAAAACCAATTTGGTTGCCTTTCTTCACAATTAACTAAAATACATATTAGATAAACATAATAAATATTAAAAATATTTTCTAAATTTACCAAGACAATACAAAATACCAATACAATGTTTATTGATAAAATAATGTGTTAGTTGTAAAATATAAAGTGTGGCTACTAATTATGTTTGCCTCCCATCAGTTAATATCTATTTACTTTATAATTTGTCCATCCTATTAAATTTTCATAACTGCCTATACTTTACGTTTCCAACACAAATAAAAGTATTTTTGTTAACGTACTATTTACACTAAAGAATTTGAAACATGAAATTACTAAAACAAAACCAACTGCTAACAATACGAAATCGATTCACTAGAAATTTACATTGAAAATGTCAAATGTTTTCATTCGACTGACAAAACACTAAAACGATAAACTCCACAGTTTATTTGATAACCTACTCGGGGTGCCGCGCTCAATACTCGACTGGGTCAACTGTCAAATATCGATTACCAACATAACATTGGTCTTTACTTAGCCAATAATACACGCAGGACATTTAATAGCAAGTTCTGTCTCACTCAATGGCTGAACTGTTCATTAGATATGCCATTCTGTAAAGGACAATCCATTTTACTATTTAATGAAACAATTGTGTATTACTACAAAATATTGTCAATAAAACACTGCTACATTTTCTATAAAGTACACCCCTAACACCCCCCCCCATTACACTATATAGATATACCTTTATATTTACAAAACATTCATAGACACGCCGTTAGTGCACGATTACCGGTAGATTTATTACTTTTTTTCTTAATGTACAAAGTAATCTGTATCATTCTTTTTTAAGAAATTTGAAAATGCTACACTTTCAAAATTACACCGTGAAGCAACATTTGACTGAAAATGGAGAGACCCATAAAGTCAGAAAATAGCTTCCTAAAACGTAAAATACGTTCTGGTAACTACACATCAGGTGATTATAAATAAATGTCAAGTTGTAAATTAAAATACTCCATATGCTTTAGGTTTTCTTAAATGTGGAGTACATATTTCTAACTTTTTGATTTACCATTTTTAGACCACATTCTTTCATACACTCTTTGCCTTTTCTCTATACAGCGAGAAAATTACCATTTCCTCGATATCAAATAATGTTTTTGTAAAAAACGAATAAAATTACAGGGCTAAAATCACTCTGCAAAAACCATTTCAGGACAGGTAAAAAACTCACGATCAACCAACCACTTTTATTAAAGAAATGTCAATTATTTAAAACTCACCACTCACCAAAGTATGTTTAGCATTTTAAAATAAATTAGAAAAAAAATATTTATTTAAGCTACGAGAAAATGACATTTTTTACAATTAATTTTAACCGGCCTCGACCTATTAGTGTTGCGCTGTTCCGTCTAACCACGGGACACGACTACCTTCAGGCGCACCTTCATCGCATTAGGCTGACGGACACGGATCGGTGCCCCTTGTGCCAAACAGGAAAGATGGATGGAGACCACCTTCGTGCCTGCCCACAGCTCGAAGCATACAATAGCGACCCAAAAACCAGACTCTCCAAGCTCTACTGGTCTGCACGATGCCAAATGGTCGAGTTACCAAGGGCAGACGTTGGATAAAGTAAAGTAAGTACAATTAATTTTAACGCTATCTGTCACCATGAATATAAATGCTTACAAAGTTTATAAAAAAGTGCAAATTTAGCTTAACATAGTAGACTGTAATATCCTTTAATAGAATACCTTTGCATCACTCGTACAAGGATCGTATCTGAAATAGGCTTACTCCTACCGCATTGATAAAGAGGTAACTACATCACTTGTAAGTTGGAGTGTGTAGTAGTAACACTTACTGATGATGATG
>JBAIZL010000005.1:18897083-18927083 GCA_036971475.1 Prosapia bicincta
GTGAAGGGTTGGCAGGCACTGACCCACCAATGAATCCAACTTTAAACGCTTGCCTACTAAACCAAGGCAACTTGCATCACCAGGATCGAAATGATTGTTATTAGGACCCGTCGTACCAGTGGGTATGAGCTCAAGAGCCTTGGTGTGAAGGGTTGGCAGGCACTGACCCACCAATGAATCCAACTTTAAACGCTTGCCTACTAAACCAAGGCAACTTGCGTCACCAGGATCGAAATGATTGTTATTAGGACCCGTCGTACCAGTGGGTATGAGCTCAAGAGCCTTGGTGTGAAGGGTTGGCAGGCACTGACCCACCAATGAATCCAACTTTAAACGCTTACCTACTAAACCAAGGCAACTTGCGTCACCAGAATCGAAACGATTGTTATCAGGGCCCGTCGTACCAGTGGGTATGAGCTCAAGAGCCTTGGTGTGAAGGGTTGGCAGGCATTGACCCACAAATGAATCCAACTTTAAACTCTTGCCTACTAAACCAAGGCAACTTGCGTCACCAGGATCGAAACGATTGTTAACAGGACACGTCGTACCAGTGGACATGAGCTCAAGAGCCTTGGTGTGAAGGCAGGCACTCACCCAAAAATGAATCGAAAGCTAGCCATATTCCCATCAACGTAGCACGCCGAAGATAGTCTCGTCCTGACACGCCTCCTTAGCTTCTTCTTGACTATCATTGAGACGCTTAATAACTTCAGAACCTAATTTTTCCGTAAAGCTTTACCTCCTCTAAAACATTCATCGACATATAGTCAAATGTTTGAAAGATTTCTCGAAGCTTCTCTTAATGTTAGTCATTGATCAGGGACCAATATCCGACGAATAGTAAAAACAACCACAACCGAAATAAACACAACTGACAAATAACCAACATGATCAAAATTCAAAAATGTAGGCTTACTGATGGCTCATTGGCTCTCGGGGTGTATACTGATGGCTCATTGGCTCTCGGGGTGTATACTGATGGCTCTCGGGATGTATACTGATGGCTCATTGACTCTCGGGGTGTATACTGATGGCTCATTGACTCTCGGGGTGTATACTGATGGCTCATTGACTCTCGGGGTGTATACTGATGGCTCTCGGGATGTATACCGATGGCTCATTGGTTCTCGGGGTGTATACCGATGGCTCATTGACTCTCAGGGTGTATACTGAAGGCTCACGGGCTGTATACTGATGGCTCGTTGACTCTCGGGGTGTATACTGATGGCTCTCGGGGTGTATACTGATGGCTCATTGGTTCTGGGAGTTTATACTGATGGCTCTCGGGATGTATACTGATGGCTCATTAGTTCTCGGGGTGTATACTGAAGGCTCTCGGGATGTATACTGATTGCTCATTGACTCTCGGGATGTATACTGATGGCTCATTGGCTCTCGGGGTGTATACTGATGACTCATTGACTCTCGGGGTGTATACTGATGACTCATTGACTCTCGGGGTGTATACTGGTGGCTCTTGGGATGTATACTGATGGCTCATTGGTTCTCGGGGTGTATACTGATGGCTCATTGACTCTCGGGGTGTATACCGATGGCTCATTGACTCTCAGGGTGTATACTGAAGGCTCACGGGATGTATACTGATGGCTCGTTGACTCTCGGGGTGTATACTGATGGCTCTCGGGGTGTATACTGATGGCTCATTGGTTCTGGGAGTTTATACTGATGGCTCTCGGGATGTATACTGATGGCTCATTAGTTCTCGGGGTGTATACTGAAGGCTCTCGGGATGTATACTGATTGCTCATTGACTCTCGGGGTGTATACTGATGGCTCTCGGGATGTATACTGATGGCTCATTGGTTCTCGGGGTGTGTACTGATGGCTCTCGGGATGTATACTGATGGCTCATTGGTTCTCGGGGTGTGTACTGATGGCTCTCGGGATGTATACTGATGGCTCATTGGTTCTCGGGGTGTATACCGATGGCTCTCGGGATGTATACTGATGGCACATTGGTTCTTGGGGTGTATACTGATGGCTATCGGGGTATATACTGATGGCTCTTTGGTTCTGGGGGTTTATAATGATGGCTCATTGGCTCTCGGGGTTTATAATGATGACTCATTGGCTCTCGGGGTGTATACTGATGGCTCATTGGCTCTCGGGCTGTATTGTCAGCAAATACAGCTATACAGTGGGTCATATCAGTTCAATGCCATATTGAATCAGTCCGCGTAATTATTGGACATTCCACGGAACTGTAAACAATTCTTAGATAAACAATCGTAAAACAAGTGATTTAAAAACTTCTTGAAGTTAGGCGTACAATTAAACACACATATCGCTATTGACATACAACCTAAAGAGGGACAACCTAATTCCATCACCAGTAATGGTAGTTTATTTAACGTATTTAAAAATGTACAATCGTGGGGTGAAATCAAAATAAGATTTTCGAAAAGAAAAATGTATTTTCTAAGAATCTAATTAAGTATTGCATTCATTGAAACTAAACATCAATAGAATATAAATTTGCAATTAATAATTGCAAGGCAACCTAGAATCTCTCGCAGTTAGTAAGAATGGAAACTAATTAGTTCACAGTGACGCGAATTTCCCTAGTTTCTGCACGATATATTTGCCTTGCTGCAAGCAACTTACTCAAGTCATTAAAATTCCAACGTTTGGAATCCGTGCTGCGAGCAAGTGAATCTCTTTTAGCACTTGATTCATTTTATAATTTATACAAATTTAAATCACTATCCTACAATAAATTATAATATATTGGTCATAATAATAACAATAAAAGTCAACAATGATTTTTATAAATGTAACATTCTAAGCAAAAATAAAATGGCAAAAATTTACAATATTTATTGTAAACTTCAAATTAACTTCTCTATGATAAAAACTGTACAAAGGCTTTGAAGATCAATTATTAACGCATGTCACATTATTACCAAAACTAAACTCTACATAGAACAAAGCTCCAGTAGCTTGGCACACAAAAGACATGTCCTGAATCCCTCCGTTGCCTCAGAGCTAATAGAATGACCATGTAAGATGGAGCCGTCCATGACATATCAAGAACGGGGTTTATGAAGAGGAACAGGAATTAATACTTATTCCTCTTCAGCTTTTGTAGCAGAGTCCCAACATTTTCATTTGAGATGAAAAAAATTCATAACATGGCGTTGTCCTTGGCATACAATCACCAGAACCTTTTCTTCTACTTATAACAAATGTTTTATCTTAGTTTGTGCGAAATATACTACACAGCATCGCAGCTACTGTCACAATAAGTGTTTAAATTTGTAAAACATCTCTGTCAATCATTTTCCATCATCAGAAACTAAACGCCTCATTATCACCGCAAAATCTGTTGCGAACATGTTTCAATAATCATGTGCAGTTTATCGTGATTTTATATTGCTCTTGAGAAAGACAGTTTTTTGATTGGGTAAAAAAGAGAGAGAGAAAGAGAGAGAGAGAGACAGAGTATATTAAACCTGTATTATAGCAAATTGTAAATTTCCCACTAACTAAATATTCCCACTTTTAATGATGAAAATGCTTTCGATGTTAAAAAAATATATTCTATGCGTCCTGAAGTTTTCTAATTTTAATGAAGAGAATATTAAATAAATAACGGATAACTAATTTTAAAATAGGGTAGATGGTTAAGCAATGTTTCTAAAGTTTTACACAAATACGTAACCCTCAACAAAATTAAAAGCCACCACTATGACCTGGATTTGTTAACGTTAAATCGATTACATTCATTATCTACACGTTGCAATGTTATTGTTAAGTCCATTATTCGATATAATATAGGTAATTACACTTAATGAAGATAAATATAATGTATTCAAATCTGTGTTATCAATCTGTGTTCCAAGCGTTACAGCGAGAATATAATTAATTGACGGGAAAATAAGTAATTGATGTGTAAAAACACATTACCTAGCCAAAGTAGTAATATTTCATAATTGTATCTGGGGAAACCGGACACGGGCAAATATGGGACAAAATCAGTCAAGATATGTGATCCAAAGAGTAAATATTTCTGAAGTAGATGAGGGCCGATCTGGTTTAAGATCCTGAACAAGAAAAGAGTGCTGACAGTGAAAAACAGCCGAAGGTTTGTAATTACAATAGCAAATGCAAAAAGATTTAGACTCTTAGCACAGGTCACTTAGCGTATTATGTCTAACGAAGCGAAGAAATACAGTTGAATGGAAAGCATCTGGGATAGACGTTGCACCCATCTGGTACTGATCCTTTGTAAAAGAACGGTTCCCATCTGATTATGCGATAAAACACAAGTAACTACTTATTGTAAAACAGTGTAAAGAAGGGTATACACAATTATTTGGATAAGAAAAAGTGATGGTAGGAAAATTTCAGAAATATAAATATACCACACACATAAAAATGTAAAATCTTCTACCAGCTAACGTTCCAGGATTACGATGCAAAATTCAATTACTCTAGCACCGACTCCAGACACACTGGTCGAGATATGGGAGGAACTCGCCTAGCGACTGGATGTGGAATGTGGGTCGGATTGTGTTCACATTATAAACTTCTGGGGGAAATATTTTGAGTCCTGTTTCGTTTAACATTATTTACAATTGTAAGTCGAATAGGAAAAAAGTCTTTAAAACTTGATATTTATTTAGAAAAAACCTGCACATAATCCATTCCAGCTATGGGGTCACCCTGGAGTGGGTAAAGGTGTATTTTGTACCTACGCGAGCAAAACTCATTAGAAGGAGCATTTTGGCGGTGCACAAAAACAGAACCGTTTGAAGATTCTAGCTCGAAACAGTTTTGAGAAATCGTCTCGACCAATTAAAGAGCAGGTCGGTGTCTATATTAGGGCTTAGAGTAAGGTTACAAGCTTTTACATACTGCTGCATCGTAACGCCATGAGTAGTGTTCAGAAATGGTACTAGTTACCATCGTGAGATAGTTGTTAGTTTGACATTGTTCATGATGGGTTTTGCGCGATTTTAAGTTATACAATTTATTGTTCTATGTGCTCTTTAACTATAGGGATGAGAAGTACCTCCAGATATTCCTCTTCTTTTCACACTTCTTATCCTTCTTTCCTTTCCCTCGCACATTGATATACTGTCACTTGACAAAGAAAATATTACTTTCAAAACCTCTTTTTCAAGTTTTTTTCAATTTTAGTCCTAAAACGCATGTAGTTCTAAAAGGCATGTGGGCGTGTCAAAAATCTGTAAGTGTGTATAATGATTTTAACATACATATGTTATTGATAATAGAGTCACTTTAAACCTTCCAGAGGCTACTTTCCTCCGTGAAGCTCTACACTGATGTAAAAAATACTGGCTACTGCCTCCAATAATGTTAAACAATGTACTTCACGAGCAGCCTATCCCGTTCTTATAATCCCAGGTTCATTTTTCATCCCATTCTCAGCTGAGCCACTGTGCAGCTACCGTTCTCAGCAGTCTCGAGTATCTGTGCGATCTTCTTCAGATTTAAGGCCCGAGTACTGCTTATTTTGTGACAATTTGTGGTGTTACATTTAGCTTCCTGTATTACACACTGTTTAAACACAACCTTCAATATAGACCTGTTTTAAAGCTAGTTGAACTGTCATTAGCTGTGTAATCTAATTTATTATCACACTTTTGGTATTACTAGGGAAAAACCACTACTTACTTATGTTCCTCAGCAGAAACGTTTCGCACCAGGTCAGTGAATTGTTCAATGCTCTTAGTCACGGACAAGACTGTATATTCGGTATATTAGGATTCTTTATGTGGGTATTTATTTCTGTATATTATGATTACTTAATGAAGTTGTTTAGAAAATAATATGCATACGACTATATAGACTAGAATTACCACTCTTGATTATTGGACTTTTTTTTAGTTATAACACTATTTGTTTATATAAATTCCAATACCAACGACAAAATATAAAAAACAATTATAACCTATTATAAATAAAACAACCATCACTATCCACGATGTTTTATCTATTTGGAACTGGTCTTTTATATTTTGGGAAAAAAATATGAACGACTTTGTAAAATGAAACTATGAAAAATATTGTGGTATCAAGTTTTATTGCAACTGTGATAAACATTAAATAGTTGTTTTTATAACCCGGAGTGAACCCGAGCGTCGTTGTTATAAAATCAATACGACCTTTGGAAGGTCACTGCAGTTTGTGTAGTTCTGTAACACGTCAGTTGTAACAGGAACTTATGTTCTAAGAATAATGTAACCACTGTTTGGTAAAAAACATTTATTCACGAACGCTGATTTCATTTCCATAGTTGTTTATTTGCTTATATTTATTTTAATAAAAATAATTATTTTATTTAATTATTAATCGTTTGTAGGAAGGTAAAATTTTGTTTTATAAACACACATACAAACACTTTTATTAGAATCTGTCTAGATAGAACTTTTGTTAGAATGTATAGAGACTAATCACTCCAGATGAACTGTTGCTGCTCGGAGCATTTTATGAATAATATAAGCGGCTACATTTTGCAGCTCCCAGGAATATTCTGTAGTCGTTATACGCTAAATACGCTTTAAAAATATCTAATAGAAAATATTAGGATAAATATTGCATGAGGTTTTTCTTTAAATTAAGGAAATTCCTTAATATTATTACGTTGTAATTATACAACGTATATTACATAATTAAAATAATTTATTTACGTTGTATTTATCATTTAGTCTTTTGATGTTACATATTAATCAAAGAAAACTTGTATTCTTGCTTGGTTGCAGTGCTTTACGGTGGAACACTGAAAGGAAAAAAATGTTTGTGAAACTAAAAGGTAAAATCATGTTGAGGAGAAAAAACTCTCAATAGATAATAAATAAAAAAAAACATCGCAAAGAGGAAGTAGCAGGTAAGGTAAATATCATGTTTAATAGGAAACCTACATCATTAAAATAATTATTTCATTGAAATTTAATGTATGAGGATAACAAGGTTTCATAACAATGGGATACTAGGTTCCTTGAATAATATAAAAACCTAAAGGTAATATCAAGAGTCTATAAATGACTACGAATTTGAGTAATTTGTTGGTAAAAATATTAATATTTTAAATAATCTGTAAATATATTCATTACGTAAATATAATAGAGATGGAAAAATAATAAAAGTAAAATACAATGATTAGTGTAGCAATATAAATGATCACTTAATATTGATATAAAACTCGAATCTCCAATAAAATAAACCAAACAGAGTCCACCCTAAATATATGTATTTCTTGATTGCAACTGTGTGAAGGGGATGATATTGGCATAGAAATTTACATAAGGGAGTAATTAGATATGAATTTTTAAATTGTTTTATTTAGCTAATATAATAATATATTTCTTGTTCTTGTAAGTTTATTATCAAACATAAATTATAAAACAAAAATTAAACAAAAAACCATAAAAAACCAAGTGTAGAAATAAAACGCAATAGAATTGAGACGCACAGTTAAATAAAAACGATAACGAGTGATGCAACAACATAGGTATATATATATATATATATATGAAGGCAGGAGGAGATCAGCTGACTATAGTAAAATGCAAAAGAGGGACTGAGGTAAAAGTATGTAAAATTATACAAAGACAAAAGTTGACGCAAAGAACAAGTAAGCGATCATGGCTCGGGGGAAGAACACAGAGAAATTTATGAATGATGAATGCAAAGAAATTCCGTTGGCTCTATGAAGAAGGCATGGTTTGCTTAGGTACGATAAACGTAGGCAGTAAATCTAGTTCCATCTGGTAACCGTAGACTGGGCTCTAGCCATAGCCGGAATACTGACGTTGGCTCTATGCAGAAGGCATGGTTTGCTTAAGTACAATGACGTAGGTAGTAATGCTAGTTTCAACTGGTAATCGTAGATTGGGCTCAATCCTCAGCCGGAATACTGACGTTGGCTCTATGCAGAATGAATGGTTTGCTTAGGTACGATAAACCTAGGTAATAAAGCTAGTTCCATCTGGTAACCGTAGACTGTACTCCAGCCAAAGCCGGAATACTGTCGTTGGCCACAAGGGTTGATGGTGTATCATTGTATTACACAAACGTATACAGAAATTAAACTAGGGGAAAAGCTAAATCAAAACCACTCCCCAATCGTATATGCATAAAATTAATAACATATTATAAAATTAGAGGTTTTATATTTAATAAACTTGGAAATTTGGAAGTAAAAAATTGGAATTTGGCGTCAATGTTACTTAAATGTTCACTTATATTCAATGTAAGGAAAGTTACTACCTCTAAATACATACTAAAAAAAAAAATAGTTTTAAATATGGAAACTACGGAAAGTGGTTAAAACTTGAAACCTAACCTCAATTTACAAATATACTCGGAACTATATACACTCAGTACTTGAAAATAAAACATTGCTATAGATTATTCTATGGAAATTCGAATTTGTCAAGTTTAATAGCGTAAGCTTATCGCGTAGTCTTCACCTATGTTGTTGCAAGACAGAGAAAATGAAATGCGCTTGTTCAATTTGGTAACCGGGTAGCTCACTACAGAGACTTAATTTTCGATCACGAAACCTTTTTATGATGACCTTGAATATAAACAAAAACCCAGACTTTGAATTGTGTTTAGCAAAGCTACTTAGTCTTAGACACGCTTGCGTGTGTCTGTAAAACGAGACCACTTTTCAATGCGACTATGGTTTGCTTAATGCACGAAACTTCTTTATTATATCTTTTTATAACCAGATTTCTCATAATCGAATACTTTTCAGATATATTTTTATATATCTATACAGAAATGTGGTGAAGTATCAAATTCTTGCTTAACCGATTCTTGCTTAACAGATTCTTGCAGTGATGTATGATGATGTTTTTCCTAAGTGAGGTTATGTTTATATAAAGGTAAAGAATTTCAGCTTTAACCAACATCTGCTATATTTGAAACATCTTTTCTTGTTTAGAATGTATTTCTCAAGTTACATAGATTTCATCCTTTATATATATATATATATATATATATATATATATATATATATATATATATTTATATATATACACACACAAACACACAATTAAACGACACTTTCATAAACATATATTTTTATTTTATTTTTCTTAATACATTAAAGCTTTTCTTTGATTGGCAGATTCAGCACCTGGACAATCCAAATGTAGTCATAGAACTATAAGGTACTATGAAAATTTTGATATTGCTGATACTGAAAATCAGCGAAAAGCTTTAATGTATTTAGAAAAATAAAATAAAAATTCTTGTTTATGAAAGTGTCATTTAATTGTGTATATAAAAAACAAGAGAAAGAAATTCATCAAAGGATTACAATATATATATATATATATATATATATATATATATATATATATATTTCACGTTGTCCATTATTTTTCCGTTGCACTGACTTTATTAAGTTATTATTACTACTTGTAAATAATTTTTTCCACCACTAAGTGCAGTAATTTTACCTTGTGTGATGATGCACCTTTCGGTCACTTGACCATTGTCGAATCACTCAGAGTAAAATCACACAAGGTAAATTTATTGCACGTAGTGATGGAAAACATTATTTACAAGTAATAGTAATAACTTCATATATATACACACACACACACACACACACACACACACACACACACACACACACACACACACACACACACACACACACACACACACACACACACACACACACACACATATACACACACACACACACACACACACACATATACACACACACACACACACACACACACACACACACACACACACACACACACACACACACACACACACACACACATACACACACACACACACACACACACACACACACACACACATATATATATATATATATATATATATATTTAAAATTATAATTAAGGTTTGAAATGCAAAATAACCAACGAAAATAAATTAATTGAAACATTACGTGCATGTTATCAGCGCATACATTACTGATTAAACTTTTTATCTATAAAAGATATTAAATTTTAAATGTTAACTCTAAATAAGCAATTAATAACTTATATCGCTAAAGAGGAAGGGAAACTAAAAGAAATATGCAACCTAACCTAACTTTATTATTAAAATGATATTTTTAATGCGCTTGGAACAGCTCTCCCCTATGATATAGGGCGCCCAAGATGAGCATTTTTAGTATAATTTGAAGTTACAGTATGTCTTCACCAACTGAGCAATTCCTCAACATAATATATTATGATGAGCAGGAAGACTGACAGTTTAGGGTCAGGGCTGCCAACCATATAACTAATCATAGCACTTGTCATACGAGAGGTCGTATGTTGTTGAAACGCTGAAAATTAGGCCACTAGGGACTTTTATCTCTGGTAATGCACTTGCAGAAAAATGTGGGAAATACAATCACAGTGTTTCTTCTCATAAAGTGCACACTTACGTTTCATAATGTCAGTTTCAGTACATTTTTACGTTCTATATATTATTTGGCTTTTGACAATACAAGTTTTATGTTTGCGTTTCGTAAAGTAGTTTAATATTGTCGAACAATAGATATTTTAAAAAAGCTGTCCGACAGAAAGGAATATTTAATTAAAAGAATGTAGGTTAAAAAACGTAGAGGTTTTTAATAAAATTTAGTAATTTTTTTAAAGAATATATTTGAAACCAGTTCTTAAAAAGTAGGGGATGCGCCTAAGGAAACTTTAATTTTGAAAATGTAATCAAACTAAATAACTCATCATAAAACCTAATTAAATGTAGTTAGACCTATTAAAATATAAATTACTATATTTATTAAGAGATACAAAATATCGAATAATATTGTTTTAACTTAATAAAAAAAGTAACTTGAACTACTTGTTAAAATAGCTGTTGTACAGCATAACCTATTACACGACATCAGCTGTTGTATACAATCATTTGTTATCACTTAAGTTAGGCTTGGTTATAAAGCGGTCTCGTGATGGAATGAAGCGTGACGGATAAGAATGTTTTTCATGCCGAGTTATAATATATATATATATATATATATATATATATATATATATATATATATATATATATATATATATATATATATATATTCCGATGTCTAGTAGCCATCGGCCTCGATCTGTCCAAAGGTCTTCGTCAGCTGAGACGTGGTCTTCCTCGTCTTCATCTTTCATGAAGCGCCCAATGTAAGTATTTTCTCTGGTTATTGTTGAACGTGTCAATGCCATCTCAACAGGTGTCCCACAATCTATCGTATTCTTTTATCAGTGTCTTTTCCGGTCCAGATTTTCCTGGAGACCGAAAAAATTCATATGTGTTAGTGTCGTTTTTTTAAGTTCGTTTTTTTAATTGCGAGACTTTGCAGGTAATAGTGTATATGCTTTTCTCGATGGTACTTATACAATTTGTGTACGTTTTTCTTGGAAATTGTCGGCTCTCACAATATGCTGTTGAGTAGTGTAATTGCCTTTCTTACTTAGTTATGTATTTCGTCTGTACACCTGTATATGGTGTTAGTCGTTAATAAACATCTATACACATTTCAGTGCCAAATTATTCTGCCCATCATCGATCTTGAGGTCTCTCTGTTCTTCCTAAATACACATATGTCTGTTTAAGTCCGTTCCTCATTTTCTGTAATCTTTGCTTTGTTTCCTTGTCTCATGTCCAATATCCCCGTAGTCATGACTTATTAGAAGTTGATCATCTGCATATAACATGTATATATTGAGTTATTATTTAACCCGATACCCATGCCTTTGCAATTCCATTTTTATAGCTTCAGTGCTTGTTCGAGAAATACCCTAAACAACGTACGCGAAAGGCAGAATTCCTATTTGAGTATTTTAGTGGTTGGGCTAATCAAGCGTTTCACCACTTTGATTAAATTCGGGTTTCTGTACAACAATGCTTCACATACCTAGCTTTGTGGTACACTGTTGTGTGCCTTCTTCAGATCCACGTACAGCAGATATACGTTTTTCTAGATACTCTCATCTTCTTTATAAATTGGGTAGTGCAGAAAATAAGAAGTGCTGTATTTACTTCACAAAACGATCCACAAAGACTTTTGTTGAATACATTTCTTTTACACATTACATTACTACTTATCTACCTACATATCTATCTATCTATTGATATATATATGCTGATACGTATTCCTTCACGGATGGAAAAATACGATGAATAGTTATTATCTGGAGTACATCCGTTCATCTGCAGTGCACAAAATGCCAGTTCCGACGTTTCGCTTAGAATCCCATCCAGCATTAACGATGTGAAACCAACAACAGTTCTCGCTCTTCAACTGTTGTTGGGTTCACCTCGTCAATGCTGGATGGGATTCTAGCGAAAAATCGGAACTGCGATTTTGTGCACTGCAGAATGAAAGGATGTACTCCAGATAATAACTATTCATCATATACATACATATATATATACATATATATATATATATATATATATATATATATATATATATATATGCTAAAAGCATTACTGAAAGCTTGTATCGTATTATGTATGAACAAATTGTAAATATTAAAACTTAATAATGAAACGTATTAAATCGCGTGTTTACTCAAATAAATAAAAATTTAATACGAAAACCATTGTGATAATACAGACTACACAAGCACACATTTGAATACTTGGCGATATTGCTCCTTTCTCCAACACCAGAGAAGAGTCCGTTGCTAAAGTAGGAAACTGTCTCGTTCCTAAAATGGCGGACATCCGGCGGAAAACTTTAATGCTAGACAAGGGCGAAGGAAGTTCAAATTATGGAACTTTGTGTTGTGTGTCTCAGTGCTTTCGTTGTGTGGTTGTGTTATTCAATGTGTGGTCTATAATGTCAGGAAATACAATTGCAGCAACATTTACTGCAAAATACAAGTTTAGACATGACACTAACGCGGCATTAAAAGCTTATCACCATGTGCATCTGACAATGCCAATAATTGTAATAAAGCTCTAAGAACTCGTATTTTAATAGTTTACTAAAACAACGTCAAAAGTTTAGTTATATACTTCTGGAGGAACCTCTCTAATATCCTAAAGTGAAATGGGATAAACTCTAGCGTCCCCTGAAATATTCAATATAATTATCAAGAATTGAAAAGAACTAAGACTTTTACGTTTATGTTGTGTTCAGAATAAAACTTACGGGAAACATTAAAAAGGGCAAAACATTTTTAAATAAATCAAGCCTCATTATTTAACGACTGGGGAAATCACTGACACATTTACTTCAAATTTTGTTTGTTTTAAAAATGTACAATCTTTTAAACGTTTATAATACTATATCTAATAAAACTAAAAAACATGTATCTATGTATAACAAAATTGAGCGTGTTAAATAGAATTTATCTAGTTATATAGCTTTATTTTGAAAGATATTAAAGGAAAATTTAGATTGTTAACCTAATTTTTGGTAGTTGTTAATGCGATGGCAGCGCTACTAGTGGCAAAATCGGAAACTATTTAAATTATTTGTTATCGATAGAACACAATACCTTAATCTAGTAATATAAACGGCTGCAACAGTGCAGAATTTATTTGTACGAAAGTTACATTCAACACACATAAATTACCAGTAATACAACAAATATCGATTATGCATAAAGTTTCGATATACGAGTGGAAGCAAACATACCATCCCATCACGGGAAACATTGTTATCCGAACACATACTCTAACTTCTTCCGCGTCAGATAAATTTAATGAAATTGTCCATTTTCTTTCGTCAGATATACGATTATTGCATCATACACTTTGTCCCTCTTTGTTAACTTCTATCTAATTGAATCATAAGTTATCTCCGGGACAGTTTATGTGTGCTCGGAATGTCTGCGGTAGCAACTCTGTAGAAGTGTATTTTAGTTTAAAATATAGGAAAAACCGCATCAAATCTAATTTAGTGTGTAGTGTTGTGATTTATTTTGTAGTTTTTCATTCCACGTGGATTGAATAAAAACAATTGTTTTCATTGAGAAAACTAATTTATTTAATCCAACTAAGCTTTTCAATAGATTCAACATTGTTTCCAGTGTAATGTAGGAACAAATAATTCATGTTTACATATGTGGAATTTAATTTCGTATTTAGGATTTTTTAAACTTTCAAATACAGTAGATTCTCGTCGATGGGACCGAGAGCCCCTCGGATACAGAAAACTCTGATTACACGGAAATACTTTCCCGTGAATTAGATAAAATAGGGAACCTTTCTTGGAAGCTCGACTTATTTCCTTTGCATACCGTATTGATATAAAAATTTGTTGGAAGCCGGACTCATTTCCTTTGCATGCCGTATTGATATAATCATTTGTTGGAAGCCGGACTCATTTCCTTTGCATGCCGTATTGATATAATCATTTGATGGAAGCTCGACTCATTTCTTTTGCATAGCGTATTGATATAATCATTTGTTGGAAGCCGGACTCATTTCCTTTGCATGCCGTATTGGTATAATCATTTCTTGGAAGCTCGACTTATTTCCTTTGCATACCGCATTGATATAAACATTTGTTGGAAGCCGGACTCATTTCCTTTGCATACCGCATTGATATAAACATTTGTTGGAAGCCGGACTCATTTCCTTTGCATGCCGTATTGATATAATCATTTGATGGAAGCTCGACTCATTTCTTTTGCATAGCGTATTGATATAATCATTTGTTGGAAGCCGGACTCATTTCCTTTGCATGCCGTATTGATATAATCATTTGATGGAAGCTCGACTCATTTCTTTTGCATAGCGTATTGATATAATCATTTCTTGGAAGCTCGACTCATTTCCTTTGCATACCGCATTGATATAAACATTTGTTGGAAGCCGGACTCATTTCCTTTGCATACTGTATTGATATAAACATTTCTTGGAAGCTCGACTCATTTCCTTTGCATACCGTATTGATATAAACATTTCTTGGAAGCTCGACTCATTTCCTTTGCATACAGTAATGATATAATCATTTCTTGGAAGCTCGACTCACTTCCTTTGCATACACTATTGATATAATCATTTCTTGGAAGCCCGACTCATTTCCTTTGCATACAGTATTAATATAAACATTTCTTGGAAGCCCGACTCATTTCCTTTGCATACTGTATTGATATAAACATTTCTTGGATGCTCGACTCATTTCTTTTGCATACCGTATTGATATAATCATTTCTTGGAAGCCCGACTCATTTCCTTTGCATACAGTAATGATATAATCATTTCTTGGAAGCTCGACTCATTTCCTTTGCATAACGTATTGATATAATCATTTCTTGGAAGCTCGACTCATTTCCTTTGCATACCGTATTGATATAAACATTTCTTGGAAGCTCGACTCATTTTCTTTGCATACAGTATTGATATAAACATGTCTTGGAAGCCCGACTCATCATTTTCTTTCAAATAAATAAAATAGGCTCAAATAGAAATAGATTCGAGTTATATCGAAATATCGGGATTCTACTGTACACGAACGTTTCAAGGAAGACATTATACTCTTACTTTTATAAACAAAAATTGTATCTTCAAATAATTGCAGCTCAAAGCTGATAAGTTTAGTTGTAAATGTGTGAAGGCTTTATGACCCATGACTATTTGGCTTTTAATAATGGGAAAAATAAGCTTTCAAAGTTTACGTTTTCGTTTGCCTTGGATGCTTTGTTATTTGACGCCCAACAATTAACTTACGTTATAAGGGTTTAATAAAACGTTTCGAGAAACACTAGGTCTTATATTTAATTGATTTTGTGCATTGCGTCACATGGAATTTAAAACGCTGCCATGTGTGCATGGAAAATGTGTTATTCGAAATCTACTAAAATATTAAATAAAGATTAACACACACAGAAAATTTAACTAAAAAATTTTTATCGACATTTTCTAAACAGTTTTTTTGTTAAATAAATATCGTATGTGCAAATTATTTTTAATTTCCTAAAGATCTTATATTCAAACTCACGCAGTCGTCAGAGAGTCAAAGAAATCTTGACAAATACTAAATGGGCTGAGTTTTTAAAGGGCAACGCGTTTCGAAAGAAAACATGTGTTACATTGGCCACAGAGGAGAGAAAAGGAAAGGAAATATTAACCAAATAACTCTTCCGCTAAGGAGCGCTGGGATTTGTTCATCGAGGTGGACCGAAACTGTGATCAGAACGAAGTTATATAGAAACGTGCTTATTGTAAAAAGCAGTTCGAAACTCGCAGGAAACGCCTAAAACCAAACTAGGTAAAGTGCTAAAAACAAACAACAACCTATTGTTATTGAAGAAATACAGTACTGCAAAATTAAAGAACAATATAGTAAAAATGAGTTAAAATGGTCGATATATAGGAAATTATAAAGGTACTACATTGCATAGAAATAATAGGTGTATAACTAATAAATATTGTTATTGAATCTTTAATAACAAATTAATTAGGGATATTTCATGAAATTTTAAAAAAAATTAAGGTGCAGGTTATGAAATCTGAAAACCTTTGTAATCTCTTAAAAATGTTTCTCACATTCAAGTATGTTAAATTGCTAATTTGTGTTTGTGCATTTTGTCCTTCATATGTTTATCCAAAATAACGCTGAACAATCACCAACCAAACAACGCAGACAAGCGAGAACATAAAACACCATACGACGGTAGACGTTAAATATTGGAATGCTAGAAAAAGTAATCTAACGGAAAGCCTTTGTCAAGTATATTTTCGTTAATCCACAATTAAAGTTAGGGGTACAAGGTTGTAATAAGGCCGAAAACAATTAGGTACCTCCAAAGATTTAGTTAGAAGGTTAGACAATAGTATACACCAAAAGTTGTAAGAGGGACGCTCCTCTATAGTTCTGCTTTCAATCGCTCTCCATTTGTAGGGGGCACAAGGAACACGTGCCCCCCCCCAAACCAATAACATTTAGCAGACAAATATTCACTTATAGAACGGCGCTTCCCGACGGCCTACCTGTTGTCTAATTTTAAGTGCTATAACAGCATAAAATATGATTTAAAGACATTAAAACGTTCAAAATTTCTCCTATGCTCCTATATATCGTCCTGGATACGCTCCTGCCCGTCTGCGATCAGCCTAATTCCCTCCCTTCCGAGAAATCAAAACTTACTCGATTATTGCTAATACTTACTCTAGTAGGGTTTTAATTCTTGGTATTATTCCAGTTCCCAGTATGAGGAGATAGTTTCTCCTCTCCTCATGTGATCACCTTAATAATACAAAACCAAATAGGTTTGTTAACTAAAATAGTAGATACTTTGCGACATTTAGTCGCAATTCTTAGCTTAGTATGTCTAAATATAATGATAACCAGTAAGGCTATTCTAGCCTACACAAGTTAGGCAAGGTTTGTAAATATAGGTAGGAATTAAAAACATCGCAACTCTGGTACAGATTAAAAGGGGAATATTTTGGTGTTCTGCAAGTAGGGATCGCGTTAATAAAGTATGCCTACTTGCCTTCAGAGCCATAATGACGTGTCTACTCATATACAGCTTGGAAGGAAAGGAAAGGGTAGCTAGACAAAGAAATGACTAAGGCAAGGCCATAATGGTTTCCTTATATTGGCTGTAGGAGAAAAAAAACGTGTGACTGTCACTTGCCTGAAGTAGACTTAGCAAGGAGGAAAAGATGTGTATATCCGTTACTTAATGGATAATAATTGCACATTGTAAACAAGTAATATACACCTTTTTTTAAAAAAAAGTCAATACCTGCTTAAATCAACAAAGACAAATTTTTATTTTATTTTATAATTACAGGTAATATAAATATGTATATACATATGTCAGAACAAAAATATAAGATGGCAAAATAGAAAACGAATTGCCTTTCTATGTATGGTGTTGGACTATTATTTTTGTTTGCTACTATTTATACGCTTTTTTTCGTCGCTTGCATTGTGTTGTAGTTCTTTTCGCTTTCCTTTCACATTGTCTTTTTCTTCAAAGTTCGACAACGCTAAACCAGTTTGTTTGTTTATTTTATTCATTTCATTCATTTTTAATCCAAAAACATTATTTACGATATTGTGTGGTAACCATGGCAACAATGTAAGGTTGCGCACTGGAGATTTCGACGACAACTAGAGGGGAGGAAATGCATATACATCTTTGAGAAGTACACTTATAGCTACGAGAAAGTTGTCTCAGGGCCAAAGCGCTAGATTTCGAACAAGTAGTTACTCAATTCGAATCCAAGCTACTCCCCCCAAATTTTTATAATTTAATTATTGAATAAATATTGGAGAACACTGTATTAACATTTAATTTTCATCCACTGTATGTTAACATAAATGTATTTGAACTTGATTGGATGAATAAAAAACGTATTTTATTAATGATTTGTACAATATATATATATATCAGGAGAGTGTTAATTAAGTAGGAGGAATTAAAATTAAAAAAACTTTAATTTCTTAGATTATGTTTTTGTAGAATACAGGCCTTCTAGAGTAATAAACAATGGATTTACGTATTCAGCTAAATAAACTTAAACTGTATATAAAAAATGGAAAATATTTGCGTGTTGTATGTAGAGATCGCTTTCACAATTCATAAACTCCCCTTTCCTCTTGCTTTAAAGGCGCGTCAGATATCCAAGCAATTACGTAATAGAACAATGCCGGCTAAACAAAAGCAATTATTAATATTTTACGGCTCTGTTTGTTCGAGGTGTGCTTGAATTTGTTGCACCGAAGTTAAGATCACTTGACGCCTTAAGGGCTTAACACTGTACAGGGGTGACGCTACAGCCGAACATCAAAGGTTGCTTTGAACTTGGGATTGCGTTGTCACTTTAAAACTGGGATACATGGAGGGATTTGTTTAGTGCAGTCACCAATTTAGTAATTGGAAAGTGGGCATTAAAGTCACTCTGTTTAAAAATGTAAAATGTATCAAAACATTATTAATGATAAAATTTAATAAAGTTTTGTAAAAATCAACTGTTGCATCAAAACTATTTAGTGCAAAATGAAGGGTATAAACAACTACTATTTGGAACTTTTAATGCGCCTATAACAAAAATCTAAATGGTTTATTATCACTACTAATCATAATACTGTAATTTGTAACAGCTATAACTGTAAAAAACAGGACATATTGACTTTAAAACTTCTTCTTAAAGTTATAAATAAAAGTAATTGAAAAATAATTGTTTTTTCTACTTAATAATATTTTAAAAAAGTCAGTAATAACATAAGCCGTAATATTTACTTATGTTATGAAATATATCGTCACTTTTTCTATCTAAATCTATTGTTATTAATTCTAAATGATCAATAACAATTGTGTAAAAAATGTTATTATATCAATAAATAAAAAGCGTAATGTACAATTCAAACAACGGGATGATGCTTTTGTACGAAAACCAATAGTAGAGAAATATGATTTATTTATGTCAAAATTAGGCGTACTATAATTGTATTTAATTTATTTTTATTCGTACGTTTTTTACGAAATATAAATATTTATAAATCGTAAAACATAATTACATAATGATATGTATTTTTCAAACGATATTTAAAATAAATTAAAGAGAAAAGCATTTTGGCGAAAGCGTACGCCAGACTTTATAAGCTATGTTTTTCTATGAGAAATAACTATAGCCTACATTGTTTAATGAATATGTTACGTACTTTTCTTTAAATTAAATATAATTTAAAAAACAGTGTAAATGCTTCAGAGAGGGACTCCTTATCGGCCAACCTTTGTCCCTTACAAGGTTCGGTACGGCCCAGTTCCTTTCGAAACGTCGGTTAAACGACATCTCTCCCGTCACTCTCCACGTGACGTAGTTTCTTGTGTGTTCTAAACAAGGCTCGGTTTAGACCATTTTTCTCTCTTTGTTTCTTCCGTCGTGTGGCGAAGGTACTCTTAGCATTAATAGTGACATTTTGAATATAAGTGAGTTCTTTTAAGTTCAACACGTAAATGATATGTGCGGGAAAGGGTGCACCCGAATAACTGTCCGACAAGTGGTGGTACTTCGCCCAGTGAGGTATGTACAAAAATGTCAACTTCAATCATTTAATTATTTAAGGTCCTCCGGAAATCAATGTTGCCGTTACATGACAAAATATTTAACAGAATACATTTAGTAAATTTCAGAAGTATAAAGAAAACATTCGTTATGAATTATTACCAATACAATAACTTTACAGAAATTAAACTAGCGTGAATTTGATCTCTTTAATAGAACGAATATTAACAGATGTATTAAAAACTCTGCGTTTAATATTTTGAGTGAAAAATAGAGGGAAAACAGATATAAAGACGATAATGCCAATACAGTCTTGGCACAGAACACAGGGAAAGTTATGGTGAGAAGGTTCTTAGCAATATGCAAGTAGAGCATAAACTTTCTTATTAATATTTAATTTCCTTGAACAAAAAGTACCAATCAGGTAGAAAAGTACGCTTTGCTTACAGCTGAAAATGGTTGCCAGTCTAATTCTAACAGCTTTGAAAATCCTTCAATAAAAGTTGAAAGCTATTGCCTTCCTAAGACTTTTTCGTCCTTTTATATATTACTTATAAATAAACTGTAATCATGAACAGAGTTATTATAAACGTGGCACAGAAAGAGCTAGACATTTTATATAATATTACATATTCCGAGTGCACAATACACATGGATCTGAATAAAACTGATTTTCTTTTAAAAATCAGAGGTATTTGTTTTAGTAACATGAATTATTGTATACTTGTTTTACAAACTAGCAACAAGTATCCGGTTAGCATATGTTGGGAAAATAATAAACCGTAAACTGTTAAGTAGACTCCTAAAGCTATAATCACTAAACGGTATCAATGGATGTGTAATGAATAGTTAATCTAACAGGCTTAACTTTTGTGTAACCGAATATATTATTGAATACGTTGTAGGTATATTTTAACAGCTCTGTAGTAACGGAGTATAACATAATGGGGTCTTCCTGAACAATTATTTGATAAACGAGTGTGCTCAAAAATAGGATTATGCTTATATTGTGGTTGTTAAGTAAGGATTTAATTAATAATTAGGATTGTAACATTTAAAAACTTTTAGCCGTATACTATTACCAACCTTAGAACAATAAAAATCGAATCTTTCTAACCTGTATTGAGGCTACCCTTTACTATTACCCCTTCACGAAAAAATCATTTTGTCTGAATATCATTCGTTCTGCTACACTCGTGATAATTAATGTTCAAAACCAAGTATGTGTGTATTGTATTTTAAATATTTATTTATTTAAACATTACCTCTTGTATTACATGATTTTCGGGGTATACATATGTCACCTACAAGGAAGGGTTCGAGTTGTTATTTTGGTTAAACTAAATTTACTTTGTAAGTGGGATTTCTCTTTTAGGCTTTATTATTATTCAATTTCGGGCCGTCAGTCATGCTACGTCTACAATGAGGTTCCTCTACGTTACAAAGAGATGCTCGACGATATTATTTCAATTTACGGCTTCAGGTTCCAACATACTGCAGAGCATTGATTGCAGTACAAATATCGCTGCCGGCAAATAATATGCCTGTAATTAGAATAGTGGAGAATATTTTTCTATAAGTGAAAAGTTTTGTTCATAGTAAATATTTTGTGTATAGCAGAAACTCATTACAAGCACACTATCTAGGCGCGGCATCTAGGCACCTGTTTAACGCGCATTACAATTTAATCAACACTTTGGGAAATTGAAAAATAACTTGTTTTTGTTGCTCCGAATAGTCTGAAGCGATGTTGTTCGGGAATGAGGCGGAAATTGCGAAAGAGCTTTCTATGAACGTTTCTTCTTCGTACGATTCTGGTTCCATTTCCTGTGAAACTCGAAAGACAAAGCAAATATTATTGCCTATAGCCAGCTGCAACCTTAAGTGACGCTTTAATTTCTTTGCACAACCCTTTGCACAAATACGAATTTATTAAATTGGGTATATCAATTAGAATAACCCTGTATATATATATATATATATATATATATATATATATATATATATATATATATATATATATATATATATGTATGTGTGTGTGTGTGTGTGTGTGTGTGTGTGTGTGTGTGTGTGTGAGTGTGTGTGTGTGTGTGTGTGTGTGTGTGTGTGTGTGTGTGTGTGAGTGTGTGTGTGTGTGTGTGTGTGTGTGTGTGTGTGTGTGTGTGTGTGTGTGTGTGTGAGTGTGTGTATTGAACGTGTCCTCTAATTTATAGATAAAACCTAGCCTGATGAATTTTTCTCCATGTAAAAACAAATAAGAATTATTTCACACATAAAGTACCGTTCTACCTTGACAGGAATTTTACCTTTGTGTTTGGCACGTTGAGGCTAGGGCCATACTAGCAACGGACGCACTAAGTAAGCATGTCTGGCCTTAGCCTTAAGTTGGCTAGAATTATAAAACTAAATACTAAAATAAAACTATAAAAATTAGCAATAATGTCAGTAAAACAAAAACCTCTTTCCAAAAAAACATTTTTGATAAACATCATTAATGATTTTAAAAAACTGCAAAACATTAGCAATACACAATTTTCAAAAGGAACATTTTATGGAAAAATATATTAATAATAAATTATGATAAATTTTTAGTTGAATATTTTGTGAATACATTTATTTTATTTATATTCTTAACAAGCTGTAACGTCTAAACTTGCAAAGGGTATGTTTATACGAAAGCTTAAGTTCTAATTTATATCTGTTGATTCCATCCTCACGTGAGCTATTAGTTTTCACTAAACACTTGTAATATTTACAAGCTTGCCTATAGTAGCACTTACTTATATTTGTTGAGGAAGGTAGTTCCAGGAGATGTATCCCATTGTCACATTGAGTTACGGTCTGAGTTGACAATCTCCCGAAACTGCCGTCCTCAACAAATATAAGTAGGTGCTACTGTAGGCAAGTTTGTAAATATTACAATTGTTTAGTTCTAATTTATTTTGCATTGCATATTTTTCATTGAGGAACAATATATATTACTTCATATAAATAATTACGTCAGATACTAATAGAGTAGCCATAGCTTCTTCAAGTACCCTCCCTCAGTTAAGACGAAGTTAAGTAATGTACATGTTTGGTGCACTGAGTTTGGATAAAATAAGGAAAATGTAATACATAGTTTGTAGCTGCAATTGTGCATTGTGGTGTAATGAAATTTAGTTCAGTGAGAGTTTAGTTTTAGCATGTTGCCAGTGCACAGGCTCTTGGGGATATCAAGACATTACATTGACGAAAAGATTCGAGCATTTTGTTGATAATGAAATCTATAACAATAATAAATGATGCTTAACAACAAGGAGAAGTGAAAATAATTTGTAATATCCAGCATATAAATATAGACAAATTACCCAAACCAATAAAGTCATTCTTAATAATTCTAACCCTTAACCACAACAATGAGGTGAGAATGAATGAAATTTCAGAAAATCTATTAATTCTTTATTATATAATGAAAAAAACATAATACGTTTATAAGTTATTGAAATGTATTGCGGACACCAAATATATAGGTATGGAAATCTAATTATTCTCACATTTTTTAGACTAGAATTAAAATTAACCTTTTTTGTACAAATGAAGTTATTAGGAAAAATTAAATAAAAATTAGGAATAAATATCTATAAAAATATTAAAATATATAAAACATATGATCCATGACAAATTAATGGAAGACAATTTCAAGTTGAAGCAAAACATAATACTACACTTTTAGTTGGATAAAAAAATGAAAATATAATATCTAGTTTGCATTGGTACTGTGGTGAGCGATGAGTTGTGCAATTAAAAGTAGGTTAGTGACAGTCAGGGCAGTTTTAGCTTTTGGCAGGGTACGTAGCTCTTGGGGATATTATCACATTACCTTGACGAAAAGCTTCGAGCATATTGTCTTATAAATACGCTTGGTGATAATGAAATTCATTACTATTAAATATACACATATAATAAAGTTAAATGTATATCAAATTGAATATATAGACAAATAAATAAATATTAAACATGAGATCCATAAATCATCCAATAAAAACTGATTCAATATAAAGAAGAAATTTTAAATAATTTTGAAGCTTTCCTGATACACTGTCAGCGTCTTCAGGAACGTTTGTATATATTCAGGCATACTAAAACTTGGATTATAAACACCCCTCCTCTCCATTACAATACGTTTTTTGACAGATAATACTATTGCAACAAAATAATAATTTATTATACTAGTCAGCACTGATGTCATTTATTCATCAGTTTCAATTTATAATGAAAATCATACAGTTGGTCACCTATAGGTTGAAAGAATGCAGTCTAAGCCCACTGAGTGGATTCACATAATGTAACTAACCTAGACATACGCTGCTCGCAAATACAGTATTCCTGCACGTAGCCAAAGGAAGCAAAACAAGGTTTCAGCCTTAATATACTGCATAATTAATTGGCTAACTCCATAATTTTTATGTTATAAATCTTTTTCAGATATTAAATACATTTTTCTTGTAAATTACAAACACGTTTAACGTATCTTTATAGCAAAACTCTAGTCTGATGATTGTATTTTATATTTTAAGGTTAATTGTTTAAATATATTACTTTCACTCTGTTCGCTTATCCGTCACAACGGTTAATACGGCCGTGACGGTTAATCGGGGTTTTATTGTACTACTCTAAGCCTAAAGTTTTTAAACAAAGCCAATACCAACATGTACATATAATGGTGTAACCATTTTACTGACGCAACTTATTCTTTAAACGTATAAATAAGTGTATTTATGTCTTGCAATAAACCCAAGTGACATCCAATAATTTGGTGGTAGGTTTTATTTACACGCTCTTCATGTTTAGACCATGTTTATATTTTCCTTTCCACTACAGAATATGGTTATTGCGCACTAAACTCGGCGCATCGCTTGCGCTATATTTTTAATTGGATCGTAACTTCCTTTCGGCAAAACAGTCTGTAGCCAAAGGTTTCATACCCGATAGGCTCTAAAATGTAAACTATTCTTCAAAATATATTACTTACGGTAAACGATAAATTTATAAATATAAGAACTATATTATTGTAAGAATTATTCAGCGGAATAATAAAAACCTAAACCATAAATACAAATGGGACAAAAATAATGTAAATATAGTTTTAAAATAATTCCTTTATAACGAGAGATAGGGATGATCTATAGTGCACTAAATAACTGAGCATAAAAAATATTTGAATTTTTGTAATAATTTTAAGTACAATCTATATTATACACATATAAGAATGATTCTATACAAATATTTGCGTTGTTTTAGCTGTTGATGATCTTCGAAACGTTTGTAATCTTGCTTAAACAGAAATGATCCTATAAAAATGTTTTTCATAATATCAATAACTTTAAAATTGATGAAAGGGTTCCATAGTTATGTAACTATCTCTCCTCTCTCTCTCTCTCTCTCTCTCTCTCTCTCTCTATATATATATATATATATATATATATATATATACATATATACAAACATAAATGCACACACACACACACACACACACACACACACACACACACACACACATTTATATGTGTGCGCGCTTGAATAATTTACAATAACACCTTCTAAATACTTTTTTAATATTAATTTAACTATATGGAACAGCTAAATTAATTGAAAAATTTGTTGATCTTTTAAACGGTCACCATATTTTTAATTATATATGAATAAATTTAATATTAAAATAAATACACTGTAATATCATTTATCTTATACAGTTTATTTTTGTTTTATATTGTACTATTATGTAATAATATTTTGTAGTATAAAATATTCCCTATGATTACAATAAAAATATACTATCATGTTTAAAACACAAAACCAATAATTCTATAACTAAAGTTTACAGAAAGATGATCGTAGGTTACAAATAGTTTAAAAGCTGTACTTAATTTCTTTTATTTTATTTTACCAAATATATCTATTTTATTAAATGCTTGTTTTAAAATATGACAAATTTTATTAAACCATTGTACACCTTTGATTTACCACATTTTCTCCGTCCGACCTTGTTTCTATTGAAGTGATGTAATGGAGTTAAAACAATTCTAAAAAATATAAATTTACTGTATGTATAGAGCTGCAACCTGATTTAAATGTTCGTATATCTTTATTACACTGAAAATCTCCCGTTATTTCAACGGAGACTTGAATGACTGTTTAAACCATTTAGAAGCAAAGGTGCAGAAACCAGCCACAGCTAGGACATTTCATGATATAACTTATGACTCAATTAAATATAAGTGAAACGTAATCCAGTTATGACGTCATAACACTACATCTCCAGAAGGAACACTTACCATTGTAAGGTGGACTGAAACATACAGTTGGTGTTTGTTTTATCACCAATTTAAAATTGAATCACATTTATAAGCACAGATTTAGAAGTTTAGTGTACAATGACATGTGATGAAAACGCAAAGTACAATCCTTATTATTATCCGTTGAAAAGTTATTTTCGTAAATCTATCTGAAAATGTAATAAAAAACATGAAAGCTAATTCTTACTGAAGTAAAAAAATATTTAGTTCCTTTTTATTTTATAATTACATTTAATATAAATATGACAGAGCATCAATATTTGGTGGCAAAATAGAAAGCAAATTTCCTTGCAATTTTTCATTTCCCTTTCGGAAGCCCCTTATTTTTCTATACACAAAGTGTACCGTTTTCTAATCCCGGAGAAAGAGAAGGCCTACATCAGGTCTGCTCACGTGATGCCATATCCCCCCCCTATATCCAGCTCCAGAAGGTTTATGTCCCTTATCCTCTTTATATTCACAAAACTTTCCATTCCTTACTAGGTTGTAAATGTCGTGTTGCTATATCCCCACCCCATATCTAGCTCCAGAAGGTTTATGTCCCTTATCCTCTTTATATTCACAAAACTTTCCATTCCTTACTAGGTTGTAAATGTCGTGTTGCCATATCCCCACCCCATATCTAGCTCCAGAAGGTTTATGTCCCTTATCCTCTTTATATTCACAAAACTTTCCATTCCTTACTAGGTTGTAAATGTCGTGTTGCTATATCCCCACCCCATATCTAGCTCCAGAAGGTTTATGTAACTTATCCTCTTTATAGTCACAAAACTTTCCATTCCTTACTAGGTTGTAAATGTCGTGTTGCTATATCCCCACCCCATATCTAGCTCCAGAAGGTTTATGTCCCTTATCCTCTTTATATTCACAAAACATTCCATTCCTTACTAGGTTGTAAATGTCGTGTTGCCATATCCCCACCCCATATCTAGCTCCAGAAGGTTTATGTCCCTTATCCTCTTTATATTCACAAAACTTTCCATTCCTTACTAGGTTGTAAAAGTCGTGTTGCTATATCCCCACCCCATATCTAGCTACAGAAGCTTTATGTCCCTTATCCTCCCTATATTCACAAAACATTCCATTCCTTACTAGGTTGTAAATGTCGTGTTGCCATATCCCCACCCCATATCTAGCTCCAGAAGGTTTATGTCCCTTATCCTCTTTATATTCACAAAACTTTCCATTCCTTACTAGGTTGTAAAAGTCGTGTTGCTATATCCCCACCCCATATCTAGCTCCAGAAGGTTTATGTCCCTTATCCTCTTTATATTCACAAAACTTTCCATTCCTTACTAGGTTGTAAATGTCGTGTTGCCATATCCCCACCCCATATCTAGCTCCAGAAGGTTTATGTCCCTTATCCTCCCTATATTCACAAAACTTTCCATTCCTTACTAGGTTGTAAATGTCGTGTTGCCATATCCCCACCCCATATCTAGCTCCAGAAGGTTTATGTCCCTTATCCTCCCTATATTCACAAAACTTTCCATTCCTTACTAGGTTGTAAATGTCGTGTTGTCATATCCCCACCCCATATCTAGCTCCAGAAGGTTTATGTCCCTTATCCTCCCTATATTCACAAAATTTTCCATTCCTTACTAGGTTGTAAATGTCGTGTTGACTGATCTCCCCCTCCCCCTATATCCAGCTCCAGAGAGTTTATGTCCCTTATCCTCCCTATATTCACAAAACTTTCCAGTCCTTACTAGGCTGTAAATGTCGAGTTGGCTGATCTCCCCCTCCCCCTATATCCAGCTCCAGAGAGTTTATGTCCCTTATCCTCCCTATATTCACAAAACTTTCCATTCCTTACTAGGCTGTAAATGTCGAGTTGGCTGATCCCCGCAACACTAAAGAGAGGAGTAACCTCGCGCTACGACTTAATTCTGTATAGCTACTCAATCTCTCAACTGATTCGATGTAGGGGTGAGTAGGCATCTACATATTCTTTGGCACTAACAGGGATCGAAGCCGAGATATTCAGAATGCTATTATTTCAGACTAGTATATTTACCATGCCTAGCTTTGGGTGAGTCTTTGTTAGGAAAAGTTAGGAGTGAGAGAAAACTTTCTCGGAAATATTTAAAAGGTCTTATACTAGGGGTTCTCAAAACTTTTGGTACCACGCCCCCTCCAGTGAACACTATAAATAAACGGTATGGACATATTAAAAAGAAACAAAGAATATATATATATATATATATATATATATATATATATATATATATATATATATATATATATATATATATGAAGTTAATATATTACTATGTAAGTAATTTTATCCATCATTCATTATCCACCAGACGTCAACAAACACCAACTTCACAGACTGAACATCCACAACAGAAAAACATCAGTGATTCGACAATGGTCAACGACCGAAAGGTGTCTCATCACTAAAGGTAAAATTATTGCACTTAATGGTGGATAAAATTACTTACATAGTAATATATTAACTTCATAAAGTCAGTGCAACGGAAAAACAATGGATAATGTTAAATATCAAGAATATATATATATATATATATATATATATATATATATATATATATATAAATATATACATATGAGCTATATTATATAGATAAGATATATATTTAAACTATTTATTTATTTATTCATATTTTCACAAGAAACATGATATAACATTTCAAATTTTAATTCGAAATTTAACTGATAAGAGGAAAATCTGTTAGTGAGATGTATGGCTTAAATTTTCTTCACTAGCATGCCTATTTGAGGTTGTATTTTAGTAAAGCCCAACGCAAGTAATTTTCAACATCAAGTTTGTTTTTATTGCAACAAGTGCTGAAAATGTTTTTTCGCACAAGTAGGTGCTTTAAAAAGGCAAGAATAAACAAAAAGTTGCCTGTGTTAAATTTTTGAATGTTTTATCCGAAATGAAGATTTGTCCATTGCGGCACTGTTGCCACATTGAAAGGCATACATTCGTTTCGCGACACTATTGTACTGTTATTCTTTTCAGGCACTCACGTTGATTTAATTTCAAGTTAACAAAATTTGCACAATCTTTACTTATATTTATTTTAAAAATCTATACATTTCATTTAAATATTCTGAATATCATGGTCAAAAATATAACCTACATACAAAATTTGAAGTGTAAATTTAGTTTTAGATTTTGATAAATTGTGTACCTAAATTTCAACTAAATGTCAATTTCTCTTACTATTTTCCACTTATCTCGCGCCCCCTAACTTTTCTTCAAGCCCCCCAGTTTGGCAACCCATGTCCTATACAATAAGTACGAAATTATTTCTTTAGGCTAATGCTTACTTTCCATACGTATAATTAGTTAAAAACCACCAACTGTCATTTAGGAAAATGCTCGTAAACGTTTCTCATTTACTATTGTTGAGCAAAATAGCTCAACGACCATTATATCACCTTCAGAGAATTGATTTACAAGCAAAAAAAAAACTAACTATAAAACATACGAACTAAGGTGCTTTATGGTTATATCTTGTTTAACAAACTTAACCACCTGAAGATGATATCATTACTATCAAAACGTACCTATGAATATAATTGAAATTGTTCAGCTTGCATCGACTAGTTTTTAAGTTTTACTTGATTGTTTCGGTGGATATCATTTATTATGTATTCTTTTCAAATATTGACACAATACGGTTTTCCAAGATTGCAAAATTTCAAAAATAAAACTTTAGTTTTTATT
>JBAIZL010000005.1:18934583-18937083 GCA_036971475.1 Prosapia bicincta
TATGACAGATCGCTCTTTGGAGACTTCACCTGTTTATACAGATGTAGATAAATTGCGCGCATGGGGATCTTTAGGAAGACCAATATGCAAACTGAAGTGATGAGAAAACCCTCTTCCATGAAGTCAACAATTTTATACACATCTGGCTGCGGAAAGCGCGCTTCTTTTTTAAAAGAAAAAAGAAAAATCCGAATTGGTTAAGTAAAAAATGTTCAAAGCGAAGAAAAGATGTGCTCATTTTTTAAAAAATTATTTTTTTAAAGATTTAGTACGTAAAAATAAATTTACCTACTTTGTAAATGGTCTAGGGGACATTTCAATCAATACTTTTTCCATTGAAAATATTTTTATTAATTGATCCTATCTCACACAAAATAAACAATTTTTATCGTAATTCATATTTATACACACAGAAATATAAGGTGGATATTTCATTCATGACGTTTTGGAAATAGGTTTATTTCCATCATCAGGCCATGTTATGTTTTCGTTGTAGATTGACATAATTTTCATATTAGAGCAACTGCGTCCATATTCACATGTGATGTATTCGAAACAATTCGAGTAAGCACTTTGATAGTGAAACGAGGAAGGTGCAGACTTTTCCAAGAACGATTATGTCAATCTACAACGTATAAGTAACAAGGCCTGATGATGGAAATAAAGCAACATCAGAATCGTTGCCATCACTGAAATAATATGTGTTTAAATATATATATATATATATATATATATATATATATATATATATATATATATTTATATTTATTGTAACACTCTTAAAAATAACGTGTTATATATAAATTCATTTATATATTTAATTTTTATTTAATAATTATATCTTCCCAATATAAAAGAAAATTTTTGTTTTATTGGTGCACATTGTGAAGCTAGCATAGATAGTAGCGCCCCTAGCGGGTAAAAATGTAAAATATCGTACGAGTTGGTAGCTTAAGTTAAAAAACTGACATCAACCCATGTGACGTATGCATGGTCTGATATCGCCTGATCTGATGGACCAATCAAAAAATTCAAAATAATAACCAAGGGTGGGAAATTCCGTTGGCATGCCCTTGCAGAAGGCCCAGTTCTCCAAAAGTCTTTGAACGAGACGGACGTAATGGCACTTTCGGACATAACCTAGAAATTTATAAGCTTCCAGTATTCAAAATTTAAGATGTAAAAGCCGGTACCAAATTTTATTAACGTAACTAAAGAAGAAGTCAGAAGCGATTATTCATATGTTCCAAATAAATAAAAGTTTATATAATTTTTGTGTAAGAGCGCTGATTCCAGGATCGATGTTCAGTGATTAGTGATTCCAAAAGTCATGATCAATGTTTAATATGTGTTTAAGTGTTTTATAAGTAATGTGCACAACCAGGTACGTTTTAGATAATAATAAAGAAAATGTATTTTATTGTTAACTAAGTTGAATTTTTAATTGATAAACGGTTAACACATGAACGGTAGAAATTGTCCTTTGAATATTCATTTCAAAATTAATAGGAAATCTTAAGTTACTACCTTCTCGATATATATAAAATTTAAAAGATAATAAGTAATTAAAATGTATGGAATAATTAGCAGTAATTAAAAGATAAATTACTCGACACATTAGTGTCATTTGTTCTTTGGTAATTTGTCAATGAATAATAAATTGTATGACTTTGTATTTTAAAAATTTAAATTCTTATTTTACAAGTAACCTAGAACGTTACAAACTTTATATTTTCATTTCCCAAGTAACCTAGTTCTACCTTCCGAACATATCAGAAGATCGTTTACAGAAAGACATTATTATGTCTGGCTGAAACTGAGAACTAGGAGCCCCTGGTAAGTAAGGTTAATTAATTTGTTAATTAGTAATTAACACACATTTTTAATAAAGCCCTTATAAATACTTACCCCAGGAAAAAAGGCTCAACTGTTAACTTATATATATATTTGATATGCAAACTAGTCCCTTTTTTCATCTACCTATTTTTGTTGTTGTTTGGTACATTTTTAGAAGTTGTTGGAAAAAGTTTGATGGTATACATTTTCTTTTGCAACTCGATTTTGCAAATCAATTAAAAAACATTTTCTTAAGAACCAACCAAAACTAAGTATTGAATGAAAGGTTTTGTTGAGATGAACAAATCTAGTGTTTGAAATAACCTGTCTCTTTCACAAATACATGTAATTCTCTGGTCATAATTAATTCTCGTATGATATTAAAACACCTGCCAACGAATATTCAGTACCACAATGCAGAACAAGCTTTCAGCAACCTGAGGGGATATATGATGATGACGTTTTATTTATTTATTTAGTACTGCGATGAGATTGCTAAGATACGTTCCTGCAGGGTGAGAGGGGAAACAAGAGGGGTTGTAGGTAGCTGATTGTGTATGTGATGTGTAAAGAGAATTACAAATCATAGGTTTTCTGTTCCCAGTTACCGTATTGTGTACACGTGTAGTTTCAGAACTGTATTGTACATCTATGCTCACGAAAA
>JBAIZL010000005.1:18942083-18977083 GCA_036971475.1 Prosapia bicincta
TATTTACCTCGATAGTCCTGTTGTTTATTGTCGAACCTTTACTTCAAACAATGTATTAAAAGCGAAATGACACATGAGGTTTTCGATTGAAACTTTGGTGAGATTAGATGAATTATTTACCTCGATAGTCGTGTTGTTTATTGCCGCACCTTTACTTCAAATAATATATTAAAAGCGAATTGACGCATGAGGTTTTCGATTAACATTTTGGTGAGATTAGATAAATTATTTACCTCGATAGTCCTGTTGTTTATTGCCGCACCTTAACTTCAAATAACGTATTTAAAGCGAAATGACACATGACGTTTTCGATTGACATTTTGGTGAAATTAGATAAATTATTTACCTCGATAGTCCTGTTATTTATTGCCGCACATTTACTTCAAATAATGTATTAAAAGCTAATTGACACATGAGGTTTTCGATTAACATTTTGGTGAGATTAGATAAATTATTTACCTCGATAGTCCTGCTGTTTATTGCCGCACCTTTACTTCAAATAATGTATTAAACACGAATTGACACATGAGGTTTTCGTTTGAAACTTTGGTGAGATTAGATAAATTATTTACCTCGATAGTCCTGTTGTTTATTGCCACACCTTTACTTCAAATAATGTATTTAAAGCGAAATGACACATGACATTTTCGATTGACATTTTGGTGAAATTAGACAAATTATTTACCTCGATAGTCCTGTTATTTATTGCCGCACATTTACTTCAAATAATGTATTAAAAGCTAATTGACACATGAGGTTTTCGATTAACATTTTGGTGAGATTAGATAAATTATTTACCTCGATAGTCCTGTTGTTTATTGCCGCACCTTTACTTCAAATAATGTATTAAACACGAATTGACACATGAGGTTTTCGTTTGAAACTTTGGTGAGATTAGATAAATTATTTACCTCGATAGTCCTGTTGTTTATTGCCACACCTTTACTTCAAATAATGTATTTAAAGCGAAATGACACATGACGTTTTCGATTGACAGTTTGGTGAGATTAGATAAATTATTTACCTCGATAGTCCTGTTGTTTATTGCCGAACCTTTACTTTAAACAATGTATTAAAAGCGAAATGACACATGAGGTTTTCGATTGACACTTTGGTGAGATTAGATAAATTATGCACCTCGATAGTCCTGTTGTTTATTGCCGCACCTTTACTTCAAATAATGTATTAAAAACGAATTGACACATGAGGTTTTCGTTTGAAACTTTGGTGAGATTAGATAAATTATTTACCTCGATAGTCCTGTTGTTTATTGCCGAACGTTTACTTCAAATAATGTGTTAAAAGCGAATTGACACATGAGGTTTTCGATTGCCCTAATCGATATTCATCACTATCTGAAGATCACGTAAATAAATCGAAAACTATAATTTTATAGCAGTAAAAAGTAGTAAAAAAAGTGATTATTTTTAAGGTTTAAACGTAAATCTATTTTAAGTAAGTATAATTCTCTTCTTTTTCACTCTATCACTATCAGACTTGAGGTAGGTCAATCACTATGAGAGACTTAGATCGATCCCAGAGAAGAAACAGCTTTTTTTTAATCGAGTAAAAAAGCGCGTTGTTACTAATTAGCGTAACGTTTTATAGGCCACTCTTATTCAGACACCAACATAACAATAAAAGAAGGCGGTAAATTTGATTCACAGGTACCATCAACAGCCTGATATGGGATGTCCATTTTGGTTTTTAACATGATCTAAATACATATTATAATTAGCATTAATTATAAATTTCCTCGACCTAACCATAACAAAAAGCCACACAGGAAAACACCTCAAACCACCCTATCCAACACTAACACGCTGCCTTCAGATCAATGCTCCATAGACTTAAAGAAGTCCCAATGACCACCGAAAACATAAACAAAGAACTAAACACAATTAAATATTTAGCATACACAAATGGATACAACACCACAATAATAGACAAACTATGGTACAAAATACAAAAAAACACTAAAACTAACACTACAGACAGGGAAAACAAATACATCGAATTACCTTACATAAACGAAACAACAAACAAAATAGCTCGCAAACTTCAAAAAATAGGATACAAAATAGCATACAAAACTAATAACAAGTTACAATACAAAATACAACACGACACCAACAACAAGGATAAACTACAAGCACCAGGCCTATACAAACTGAACTGCGACGAATGTAACAGGTCGCAGCTTTAAACAAAGAGTCGAAGAACACAAACAGAATACCAACTCAACATTTTACAATCATATAAAAGAAACAGGACACAAATACACAGACATTTACCATAACCTAGAAATCCTACACATCATCAAAAAAGGACCACATCTCAACACAATAGAACAATATGAAATTTACAGACACACAAAAACACAATGTACAAACATATTAAAAGAACAAACACAATAAAAATCACACATACTATATGATACTATCGAAAACCTGCCTTTAAAACCATCACCGCTTGACCCAATATCTCCAAGCAGAAGACACTGATGTGAAGATCGGCACATAGCGATCGAAAATGTTCTGTCACAGTAAGTTTTAATAAATTTACTAAATTTAAAGTTCGGATAGTGATAAACTAGTGTTTAAGTGATTAATAAGATTCACCGAACGTAATGGACTACAAAATTCAAGAATATTTAGCATGTTTCTAAGACAAAGAGATATGTTTACACGATAAGATCGACAAGCAGATAATAACTCAATACATAACTCATAATACAGTAGACTATTACATAGGCAAAAGTTGTCTGCTCATCGATGTAAAAGTTTTCCAGAGTCAATATTTTAATATTACGAAGTACTGATACATGCAAGGGTTTAACACAAGTAACCATGAAGAAAGATAAACGAAAACACCATAACTATTGCTAACTTCTTAGAGGTCCTGTGCCATTTGCCAGAGTAAAAGATACCCAAGCTGCTTGCTACGGCTGTCACATGGCAATATATACTGAAAGGTGTATACAAAGATGTAGTTACAATGCAAGAAAGACTATGAAATAACTGTGTCTTTTCGTATTGAATTGTTTTCAGAGCTTGACCTATTTGAAATTTATTGGTTTTATTACAGATAAATATATTGAGTTGCTTTTGTTATTAAAAATTTAAAAATTAAAAAATAATGCCTTTGAAATAATTAAATCAGTTCCTTTCTAACATTACATCAAAGTGAACCAAAATGACTGACGGTTAACAATCCTAGCTAGCTTACAAATGATACTATTTCCAAGTATAACCAGATTGAATTAAAAGCTAGGGAACTTGAACCACAGAAAAGAGGCAATTTCAAGCAGCCAAAATTAAGCTTAAAAGTGAAGCAACATAATTGATTTCACAGATAGTTCACGCAATACAAAACTAACATCCTAGTTGTAAGTTATTAGCGATGAAGTCAGTGTTAAATTATTGAGTACATAAGAAAGCTTAATAATATATTATATACGTAACATTATTCGAATGTGTCAGATTTATTGAGGTAATTATTATCTAGAAACATATCCACTTAAAATCTTTGCCACCGCTGAAAGGCCAAATTAAATTTACTATCCAATTAAAAAGATAGGGGAGACTAACGGTATGGGATAACGATCGGCAAGTTTAGCGTGCGTTGCCCTATTTTTATACTGAACAAATAAATAAAAAAGAATTAAAAATAAAACGCACTGTCTCTTAACATACTTTGCAGTTATTGTTAATTTTTGTTATTATATACTTCAAATATTACAGATTTCTCTTTTATAACAAATAATAAAGTTTTAAACCGTGTATTTTTTCATAAAGTTTGAAATTGGTTTTGTAAGTTTTATTTTAGTAGTTTTTCTGTCTCGAATTAATGAAAAACTGTACGCCAATAGTTTATTCTAAAAATATGATATGCACGGTTAATTTAAATAGATGGTCTATCGCAGCAAGTAAAGATTTTAGGAGTGACAATAAAAGCGGATAAGGTTTGTAACTTTGGATTCGATTGGAAAATGCATACACACACACACACACAAATATATATATATATATATATGTTTGTTAGGTGTGAAACCTAACCTCTCATAGCATAGCCTGTCATGATATAACATAAAGTAACCTAACCAAAAATTGAGGCAATAAATTATATACATACCAATACAAACTCGAATATATGTCTACTAATAAAACATCGACGTGGAGTCTTGTCTACCATTACGGTTTTTACACAAAAGTCTGTCACAAATATAGTTCAGTTTCTCATAGATTGTAGCAAATGCAATAATAACAGTTTTTGGTTATATTAAAAAATGTTTTGTACAGTTATTACAACATATTTGTTAAATAAGTCTTATATAAACACCAAAATTTATTTTATTCAGTGTTTAAAAAAAAATCATATCTTAAACTAAACTAGCGTTTTATTTACGTAGTCAATACAAGTAATAAAGTTTTAAACTTGCATAAAGATATAATTACATACTCAGGGATTGTTTAAATTTTGCCACTGGATATACGGCCCTAAAATAACTGAGAAATTACGTAGTGCCCAAATATTTGTATTTCCTTGCATCTACAAAAGTATACCCGCATTTTCATTGTGTGAATTGTTAATTAAAAGTGTTTTTGTAGAAACAGAACATAGAATGCAATCAAGTACTCGCGCCTGTATAATGCAAACCTCAAAGCAATCAGTGAAATGTTATCATCATACATTTTGCTTTGTTACTCAGCGGAAGTGCATTGAAAGCGCGACGGAATGATTGATGACTCTAGACGGAACAGTATAAAAGTTTAGGGAATTAATAGAGGAAAATCAAGTTCATTATTTATTAAAAAAAATGAGTGTTAACAAAAACATCCCTGGCATGAATTAATCAACAGTTCTTGTGAGCAAATAGCATTGATTAGCCTTTTTACCCACTTTTGACTAATGGATTTTATAGGTTAGAAGTTTTACACACTGAAAACAATGTTTTGTTTGGGATTTTTCCGAATATTTTCAACTATAAATTCATATTTAAAAAGTACATAAAAAACATTTGCTTATTTCTGCTTGCATATTCAAAGTACATTTAAAATAAATTTAAATCCCGTGGAATATAATATACTGATCAAATTCCACACCACATACACCAAATAATGTAGGCCTAGTTATTCGAATTTTAATATTTTTTGAATTTATACACTTAAATGTGTAATTATATGTAAATAACCTCATATAATTGCACATAATGGAAGTTATTGTCTAAATGAGGTTGGTCATTTATAAGTCCCGAAACGTCATTCCTCGTCCAGAGTTAATATTATCGAATGCTTTTATTTTATATTTTACTTGAAAGCCAATTATAACACCTCCAAATTGAGTATAGCAAGATTGGCGAAAAGATGCGAGTGGCCTCTTACTTATTGTGGCCCTGGTCGAGGGATTTCTCATATATATTATGCAACATAAACAATTATGTTGTTTATATATTATAATATTATTATATATAACATTATTGTATATTTATATTCTAAATAAACATTGTTTACATGAGTCTAAACTATATAAACAACTGTGGAGTCAAACGGATCTCACCTATATCGGCCTTGACGTCACTATAAAGTCAAATCCGTTGAGAGTTTTACTTATACCAGAGTGAAACATGAAAGCATACTCATTCGTATAAAACATAAAATTATTGAGAAATCTCTATGTATCTCAAACACCTTTACTATACGGAACCGCCGTATATATGTACTATGGAACCGCAGTACATGTACGATCCCTTATTTGCCGTATAAGTGTTACAATAGTTTTTTTTTAATTTTCGTGAAAAGTGGATTAAATAATAGATTGTACTTTAAATCCGTGACCAGAAGTGAGTGCTAGTTGAGCCGCTGAATACTTGAGAATTCTCAGTAGACTTGCCATCACAGTTAATTATACAAACCCCCTATAGTCTGTTCTCGCCGTACTGCCATGAAATACGATAGACTAGTAATTAAATAACAACAAACACAAAACTCGCAATCAATAACGTAGATTTGTATATACGTTTCAATTACAAAGTCATCATCATCAGTGAGTATAACTAACAAATTCCAAAGCATAACTCCGATTATGACTTTATTGAAAGCTGAAGCGTATGAGAAAATAAATTGTGAGTTAACGTCCCAATTATTTAATTATTATCTTTGATTACAAGATAAGATAAAATATGAGTAGAATAAATTGAATTTACTGTACAGAAATGTAATTAGATTTATTGCCGTTATGGGGTATTAGTTTTATTAATATTTTAGGATATTTTTTAGATTAGTAAAATATAGTTTCTAAATGATTTTTTAATAAGAAAAATGTTTTTTTTTTTTGTTCTAAGGCCATCTTTTTAAACAAGACAACAGCTGTAAAGAATAAAAAAAATATTGCTTTATAAGTTCAGGTCAAATTTCATTAGCTGGCACTTGAGAGGGGGTCTCGGCGAGAGGAGCGTGGAGGTCCTCGCAAGTCATGTTCAAAGACATCGACCATTGGACATCCGCTGACTCACAGGGTTGAGGATTATTTTGTTACTTGTTAATACTTTTTAATGTTCACTGTAGCGTGCTAATATAATTGTGTGAGGGTTGGGACATGGTAGGCCGCCCGATAAGAGATGACAACAGTGCCTGATGTTTTCTAGACGACAAATACACAAATTATATCTAATAGACAAGTGCCAGCTTACAACATTTGACCTCAGGGTAAAGTAGGCCTACGGGTGAATAAAGTAAGGTAAACTATCTTGTTTAAGCAATAGAAAAGTACCATATTCTCACACCTGTTGAACTCTCTTTAGGCCGCCATATTTACGTCACTACTCATTACACCCCATGAAGGATTTAAGGAATAAAGTTATCACTGAGGAAAGGGCAATAATGTCCAAGTAATGTGAGTATGGGACAATTACGACTACGTATAGACAGGGTAGCTTAAGCGAAGGCTATACTGTACTGAAGACATAGAGGGATGGCTATCGGATACGAGAGGTATTTTAAACAGAGGGAAAAAGATATCAACCAAAGAATAATAGGGTCTTTTAATTAATAACGCTTTATGAATTTTAAACATAATTTGAGTTAACGTAAAAACATTAATTTTTATTAAAAATTTAAAAAACACAATTTTTATACAAGACAAGAAACTCAGTTCCTTCTTATATTTGGACTATATTAAGGGGAATTTTCATTCTTTTCTCCCCTTTTAACCACCGACATATATTTATATATATAATATGAAGCTTTGCATTAGCAATATACTTGTCCATATTATTTTAGATACATTTTTATTATTACAGGTAACAAATATTTACTTAATAATTTAAAACGTAACTTACAAAATATATAAATTACTCAAAACATCATTCAACATATGTAGGTTTACGTTCTGCTTGACATAATGTTCATATTAAACATAAGTTACAATCAAATTAAGAATTTGTTTTCTCAAATAGTTTTAGCAATGTTTTGTTTCCGAGTGTCAAAAAATCTGATCGAATAAACCAATAATATAAAAACATTTTAGGTAAATTCCTACTCGAGATCAAGAAAGAAACATTTTATCATTGTTTGCTTATGTCCTGTTTGTTCATTTTATTCGTTTCAACCTTACAGCGCTATTTATAATATTGTATGGTAACTATGGCAACAGTTGAAGTCCCTCGGGGGAACCTGTAGCCCCTAGAGGGCGCGTCCCCAGGTGGCGGATAGGGCAAAGCTCTACAGATATGTAGGGTAGGAGGGAAATAAATTACCTCCCGCGAACCAAACAGGTAAAATGTAGTGTCTGTACTCATGTAAGAGTGGACTACAAAAGCGTCTGTTTCTCCAAATGGAGACAAAGTCACACTGTTCCAGAGAGTGTCTCCAGGATTTGTTCCAACGACAGGTTCATAAATACCCAATCATGAGAATATGATCTCTTGAAGTTGGTCAAAGGACCTAGGGATAAGAAATAAGAAGAAGAAGACAGTTTAAGTACGTACAATGGAGGTTTCGACGACAACCAGAACGGGGGAAAAACATTCATATACGTATTTGAGAAAATCATTTCGTGATATTGGAAAGCGCCCAAGTGCGCTAGACTTTGAACATGAAGATTCACAGTTCGAATTCAGATAGGCCCCTAAATTTTTGGAACTTAACTATTGAATTAATATTAGAAAAAATTTATTACCATCAATTGCCATCCAATATATAATACAAATTTGTACATGATATATATCAAGAGAGTGTGAGCTAATAGAAAGAATTTAATAATAAATTGAACAGCTGATCTATTCTTTACAATTAATATTTTTGAAATGCTATTTTGTTTTCTAAAACAGCAAATAGACCGTTGTAATACACGCAAAATGTATAATTCTTCAAGTATAAATTCCCTTAGGTTCACCTGGAACTCTTATACACTCCAAAATATGTCGTAACATTTAAAAACGGCCGATTTCCATAAGACGAACGACTTTTTCCGAATATTTCCAGAAATTCAGAGATAGCATCCAGGCTATGAAAACATCGGTTCTATTCTACATTTAGAGGTCATTTGAAAGTTGTGTTTTAATTATTTTATAATGTAATTTATTATTTATTTAACGATATCGTTTAATTTATTCTATTGTAGTATGATTTCATAAAACACATTTATACATTTTTGTTCTTCAGCAATCCTTACCGTTGTATTCTTATGATGTGTCCCAAATATTTGTGTTTTAGCTCTTTTCTCTCGGTAGAATCTCTCTTTCTTTCCTCAACCTTCACGAAATCTCAACGTTCGTATTCTGTTGCGTCCAGAAACTGCCAAAGTATAGATGGTCCCTCCACATTTTAAATGCCTCCAATCTCTTTACAACCAGATTATATATATATATATATAAGATCAAGGCACCAAAGTATTTATAAGCTCATTGACGTTTTAGAAAAAATTACATAAGTGTATTACTTCCTAACATATGTTTCTTTGTAGTACATATGATTTAATTTTTGTAAAAATATTTTGTTAGACAATTATTTTCCTGAAGATACTGGTACTATTTTATCTTCGAAAATCTTTGAATAATATATGCAATAAAAGTATTCTTGTTTTTGAAATATTTTTAATTTATTATTTACATATATATATATATATATATATATATATATATATATATATATATATTGTAGAATAACAGTACGTTAAAGTTTATGTCTATAAAAAGGCTAATGGTATATATAGTCGTCCGATACACTGATTTAAGCTACATTAATTTCTCGTACTTCCTTATTAAGGATTATTCAAGAAAATGTAAAAGTAAAATTTAAAAATCTATAAATATGATATATTTTAGAACTCAAAGTAATAATTATAAATCAGATCGTGTTTCTTTCTTCATTGAATACCGTCAAGTATTAAAGTACACAGTACTGGACTATATCTAAGGAAAATAAAAGAAATAATAAATTTTATAATTTTACATGATTTGATAATTTTTTAAAAAAATCAAAGTATTTGAACCTGTCCTTGTAAGCAGGTCCTCGATGGTCATTTGTTTGTTAAATAGTTTAACCATTATTATTATTTATTTATAATGTAATATTTTGAATAAATTAGATTATAGTAATTCTAAAATATTACAATATACAATTTTATAAAATATGATGGCATATATGTATTTAATTTAGGTAAATTACTGTGTTATATGTAAGTTATATTACAGATTAGGTTATATATAATTTGGTTTGGATTTAAATAGATTAAACAGTCACGGAAAGTTTGAACATCACTGGAAGTTTGTACATAAAATATTTACATCTTCTAATTGGGAGCAGTGCATGACGTCTGCCTCCCCTTACTTGACAGTGAGTTAAAACATTGTTCGTCCTTTAGGGGAAAACAATAATAAATTAGAAGCGTCTAAAACTAGGTACAATTTGGACAAGATTTTTTGAAATTTCTTTGCCCTCTAAAGTGCACATAAGGTCACTATGAGTTTAACGTTAAATATTTGTACCAGAAGTTAATATGGAATTAACTCTGTGTGAATGTCAATTACGTGATAGCGAAATAGTGGACACAGGCGTTCTCAACTAGGTTGTAGTGGCTAGCCGTCTCTTTAGAGACACGGTCCTAAGCCAGGAGTGTGCGGACAGTACTAGGAAATGTAGGGCAAGCATGTACAGCGTCTCGTTTCCAATGCGACTTTTACAACACAGAGAACTGATTCAATAAACGACCGGTTTTATACATACAAAGAAAATCATATAACTCAATGGCCATATTAAGAGATTTCTCGAGAGGAAATTCATGTAATGGCAATGAAGAAAAATTTTCAGTGAAGAGTAAAAACATTTATGACTGCTTGTTGGTTGTAGATATATTTTTATGTTAACAGATGTTTAGATTCAAAGGAGCGTTGAGATTGTCTTTACTCCGACAATGCCACTTTCCCCATAAAAATATATAAGTCAACAGTTTAATGTAAGATAATATATAAATATGTAGAATATTATATGTTCATGCGCTACCGCGAAAGCCCACAAACACACAAAAACGCAGACACACACACACACACACACACAAATACATATTTAAATTTCGGTTGAATTTAATTTACTGAAATTAAATCCATATAAATATATCAAACTATAGTTTATAAACTTAATGATTATTGTCTTGAAAAATCAAAAGAAGGAAAAGCTTCTGCTTGTAACCTGACATTTGTAAAGTATAACTAACCTTGAAAGATGAATAACAACAAACATTTACTACAATCTGTGTAATTGTGTTTGAAAGTAACTTTTACAGGTGATTACAAACACATTTACTATCAGCTGATTAAGTCAAGTATGTAATGGAATAGAGGTAATTGAGTTTTAAGGCAGACACACACACACACACACACACACACACACACACACACACACACACACACACACACACAAACACACACACACAAACACGCACACACAAACACACACACACACACACAAACGCACACACACACACACACACACACACACACACACACACACACACACACACACACACACACACACACACACACAAGCTGTCCAATATAAGTAAGAGGTCTATGTAAGTCTATACGTTATACCTAGGGTCACACACACACACACACACACACACACACACACAAGCTGTCCAATATAAGTAAGAGGTCTATGTAAGTCTATACGTTATACCTAGGGTCACTATAGCGTTAGTTTCTGAAGATAAAGAGTATTCAATTAATAGACAAAATTAAGTTCTGGAAATGCATCTAAGGTGGAAATTATAAGTATGAGCTGACAGACAGGTAGATTGATGAGGGGTGAATTAGCCCCTAGCTGCCAAAGTAGATTCGTTGTCGAAGAAAGCGTTCAATTAGGAGAAAGATATTTACCGTGACAAAATAAAGACAGACAAGGACTGGCAGAAGCAAAGGAAGATTCTTGGTAAAGAAGGTAGGAAAAGGAAGTGATGGAAGGGAGGAGCTGTCTATAAATAGAGGAAGTAAGGGAGCTGTTTTGGCAGTCGAAGAGGGAAGCTCGGGGAGCTGGAGAGGGAGTAGAATCCTAGAGAATAAAAACAATGCATTTTTGCATAAAAACTGTGTAACCACGGACACCAACGCTCTGGAACTTTTAGGATCGTCCTAGCTACTCAATTTGAAAAACCTATCAGTTAATTAATTAGCCAATAAGTAAATTCAGAAAATGGGCATAGGAATTAAATTTATTAACTTACAAACCAACACTCAGTAACATCAAGCCTAAAGATTTATACACTTAACATAAGTTGTGGTTGGATAGTATTAGATTAAAAACTAACCAAGTTTAATTTATAAAGAGTTCGTTCTGTTTGTTGTACCTCTGTAACCTGCTGGCCATTCATCAATTGTCTATAATTTAAAAATGTGAATTAGTAGTAAATTTTTTGTAAACTAAAATTTAATAAATAAGAAGCCCTAACCTGTGAGTTTTGCCTGATTGTTAAGTCCAGAAAATCTTGCAATAATTTGATTGAGTTCAAATACAGATTTGACGGCCGACAATAAACGTATTTCATAGTAATGTTACTTATTATTAAACACATTTTTAAATTTAGGTCTTTTTAAAGTTTTACTTCATAACATAACCAAAACATTGATATGTTACAGTTACCTCGAGTGAACGAGGTATTGTGTTATAATTGGCAAACAAAACGCGAGGCTATGTTATAATATGTACATAATTAAACATATAATATATAATTGTCTTATATTTGTATTTATGAACATAGTTAACTGTAGCAAAATTTACGTAAGTTGGGCTTTAGACTTAATTAAGTACATTTGCTAAGAACATTAGGTGGTCTGTGGAGAGCTTACTCCAAGTTTACTTGAGTAAGCTTATGATCGAATGACCGCTTATAATTCTGACAGCCTGTTTGTCAAGAAAATAAGTCAGATATTGCTAAATATGCTTTTAAAGATGGATGCTAGCGCGTGTTTGTTATAAGAAAAATTAAACCGCTTTGAATAAGGTGCAACTACAAAACATAAATTAATATAATATTAAGTTAATATATTCTAATGCTAATAATTAAATAAAATATTTGAATAAACATTCTGGATTTCTCGATTTTCTAATATTTATCACCAAAAATTTCTAAAAATAATAATTTTTATGTACCATAAACATTTTAGAGTAATTGGTTAGCGTGTTGGTTAGTTAAAAATAGTAAAAAATTAAAAATATCTTTACAATAAAACCACTGTAGAATTATTAGAGTCATTCTATTTACATCAGTACATACATTATTGTGTTATTGACGTTTTGCTTTTATTTTCATTTATCCGTATGTATTACCTTTTTACTACTTTTTTGTATTTCTTATTACACTTATATTGGATAAATCCGGATAGTCGTGGGTATTTATTATACAATATAAACACAACACTATATTCCATGCAACAGATGAGTACATGGCATTATTTCTTAAGATAGTCTGACAAATCTGACAGCCGTAGAATGGTTCCACTATTGTTTCGAAGCAATGATCACGTTTACTAGGTCAGTATTGTTCCGTAGTTTGACATGAATGGCCACAATGCATGTTGGCGTTAGTTTTGCAACATAGTGTTTTAAAGATAATCTTGTTTGTTTAAATAAATATAATAACAATTACACGTTCATGTGACATATATATTAGTTCATCTGAAACATAAAAACATATGTTTCCTTAAAAAAAGTTATAAATTATAATCCGTTTTCTATGAACAAACCCCAAATTTTGAAATGCTTGGACTTCTTTTAGAAAGACAAGTACATTACTGGAATCGAAACAAATAATTTATTAAAAAAAGATCTCCTTGTAGCGGCTCCTAATACGTAGCAACAGTTAAAATTATAAAATAACGTCCTTGGTCACTGTTATTTTGGAGCTACAACAAACGTGAAATAATTTTCATAATAATTTCATTTTAATAGTTGACGAATTGCTTATGATAAAAATATTTTGAAATAGTATCTAAATTATTTAAAAATTATTACATTAAAAATATTTTTCGCATAAAATTTACGGAGTACATTAAAATTTTAATATATTTATAAACAAGTAGGCCTTATATATAAAAAAAAATTAAAGTTAATTCCTAGTTAGATTAACAATATTTTAGTTACTTTTGATTAAATAATTACAATTATTATTAGTAACGTAAAATAACCTATGCGTTAAAACAGCAATTCCAACTCAAAACGTATAAAATAAAATCAGTTATCTTATGAAATCATATATTAAGACAAATAGGACGAAATAACTATATTGCAAAACTTTTCTTTTTAGTGAAAAGTTTTTCTCCCAATTAAAACTAAAATTAGTTAACAAAATTTAACTCTTATTTTAAGAAAACTATAATAACATCAAGTGTAATCCACTACAAGTTTAATAGATGTATTTGAACTTGAGTGGAAGAATAAAAAATATTTTATTAAGAAACGAAAATGTTTATAGGAAAAGTGTGAGGTAATAGAAGGAATTAAAGAATGTAAGAAAACAAATTCTGAAAGTTAAAACTCTTAAAAGTATAATCACGTACGAAATACTTAGTAAGAGGCAATGTATAATTAATTAATTTATTGCTAATGAAATTATTTTTAAAAAAATATTTATACAACCGTTTTTCAATATTTTAACAACAACAAAAAATACATTTTTCTAAGCAGCAAACATTTTACATTTATTAAGGAACAAATTAGCAGTGATTCAAGCTACTCATAGATAGCCTCATTAAAATTTAACTACAAAATAAATTTCGAGAAATATCGTAACGAATTCTTGTCAGTTATTTTGTTCACTCTTTAAAGCTATAGCGCATAACTATTTCTCGAACACAATGAGAAATTATTAACAAAAACCCTGGCAGCGTCGAGTAATCGAAGCTATGCTAGGCTGAAATTATGACTCAATTAGAAAGATAACATGGGGTAATGATAAAGCCAGTAATACTAACCGTATGGGTAACGTAATGCAATATGTAACAAAGTACAATGACCGTATGCTGAGCAAGAGTGGCATAACGCTAACACCGGAGCAGCATTAGCGTCTACATGGAGAATGTAGGTAAATTTAAAAAGCAATTTAGAGGAAATATTTTTATACACACTGTTTATTGGTGCGATTTTACAAAGCTTTATTATGTTCTATGAATGTAGCTTGTCTACTTGCTTATACATGAAAGGCGATGATCTGACTATAAAGGAATGCCAGTTACACACACACACACACACACACACACACACACACACACACACACACACACACACACACACACACACACACACACACATATATATATATATATATATATATATACGCTCGTATATATATATATATATATATATATATATATATATATATATATATATTCAAATCCTTCTATTAGCTCACACTGTCTTTATTAATAAAATAAATATATATTCATCCAATTATGTACAAATAAATTCTTTAAACCTGTTGTGGACGATTGATGCTAATACAGTGTTTTTAAAGTATTTATTCAATAGTAAAATTTAGAAGAACTTAATGTCCTGACCGAATTCGAACTAAGACACTTAACCCGACCAGATTCGAATTCGCTTACAAAGCGAATTTCCTTGCAATTTTGCATGTTTCTCTCTATACAGTATGTGGTGTTGGCCTATTATTTTTGTTTGTTATTATTTATTCGCTAATGTCTAACGCTAATGGTGATCTATAATTTCTCATTCTATCCTTCATTCCTTCCTTTTCTATAATTAGTTTATATATATGTCTTTAAGTAATGGGAAATTTGACTCAGTGCCAAAGTGGTAGACCGAGACATCAGCTTTTTTAAATTTTAAATAATGAATAAGTGTTTGAAAACACTGTATTAACACCAATTACCATCCGCTACAAGCTAAAATAAATGTATTTAAACTTGATTAGATGAATAAAGTCGTATTTTATTAACGACTGAAAATGTTTATAATATATATATATATATATATATATATATATATATATATATATATATATATATATATATATATATATCGCAATATGTATTCTTGCGACTAATAAAGAAATAAGTCAAAATACAAATACAAGAATTATAATTGAATTTACAATTCAAAGCTTTTCGTTGACAAACAGTACCAACATCATCAGGGATATTAAAGAATTAGAATTAACATCATTATTATATATATGTGAAGTTAATATATTACTATTGTAAGTAATTTTATCTACCATTAAGTGCAATGATTTTACCTTGAGTGATGAGGCGCCTTTCGGTCACTTGACCATTGTCGAATCACTCAGTGATCACTAAGTGAATCATTGCACTTAATGGAGGATAAAATTACTTACAATAGTAATATATTAACTTCATAAAGTCAGTGCAACGGAAAAACAATGGATAACGTAAATTATCATGAATATATATATATATATATATAAGGAAAGTGTGAGCTAATAGAAGGAATTGAATAAGACAAACTCCAATAAACATAGATTACCAAGTGAAACATTTCACCCTAATTCAAGTTTCATAAAACTCTTCTACATTTTATTTAGTAATTATTTTATTGTTGCTTTTACAATTAAACTGTACAAATCTTTTAAGAACTATTTAGTTATCACCAATTACTTGTGTTTTCTATCGTGAATCCTATAAATTGTAATTTTCATTTGCACATTTTGGGCGGCTCAAAAACTATAAGAAGGCATTTTCATTCAATTTTTCATGCTTAAGGTCGTAAGTAGTTATCAAAATGAAATTCTTAGCAATTACAGGGGACGCTTTAATCTCATGTTTAGCTATATAATCACCTCCCGAGATATACACTTTGTACATGAAAATATATTGTTGTGCAAATAAATTACAGGAAACTCTAGATTTAAGAAACTCGAAATAGTCCTGAGGAGTCGTACGTGAAAGTGAAACGCCGTATACACACAACAAATTAATACAAAACTTATCGGAAGATAAATACACGAAATATCAGGTAACAGAATGTTTAGGCAAACGGTTTTAAGTCCAAAATATTTGGTTCTGGAACTCAGGGGAGTCTCGATAGAGGTGATAATAAAATAGAACGAGTAGTTTGCCGAAAATCACTTAAAATATGAATTTATACATTTTTAATTAAATTTTTACATCTTTATTTGAGGAATATAGGCTATTTAATAAAGGATGAATATTTACTCCAGTTAATAATAAAATAATGTGGGTAACAAAAACATTAATTAGTTGTTTACTAAATACAAATTGTTTTAACAATTTAAATCGGGCCTTTACGAAGTATAAGACAAGCCTAAACACATTTTCCTTTCAAAAATTGGATTACAAAAACATAACTTATAATTATCGTTATATTGAATTATTTGTATTGAGATTTATCAAAATTTAAATTTATAATTTAATTTCAAAATTTATATTTACTAATTGATCATATTTATCACAATAGTCTACGTCTAGAAAAGATTTTCAACAACATAACCTATAACACAAAATCAACTGTTACGTAAAATCATATGTTGTAAGGTATATGCTGTAAGATATGAGTTTCAGAAATAGTGTGACGCGGAAACAATGATTTAATCATGTTTTTTTCACTGAGCGCAAAGATGTTATAACTTCAAAAATTATTTCTAATAAAAAGAAGAGTTATTAAATTAGCTGGTTAGATTTACAGTGTTGCCAAACATAGCAAATCGGATTACGTATTTTGTGAATTCTAGTAAACACTAAATGTGTTACATTTCTATATAATTATAAAGAAATAATTATACAGTTGTGTGTTAAAATATAAAGAATGCTCATTGGTTCTATGCGGATTTTGTAAGAAAATAAAACAACGCTTATTCTGCTAAATAGTTATCAGGTAAAGACGTTATCACTTCAATAATATAAACTTTATAGAAATGTTTGTTGACAAAGATAAAATAAACCATTTCAAGAGTAGGGCTATAATAGTATTGTTGTACTGTGTGTGATTTGCATTGTTGGGGCAACAATCAACATATTTTGTAACAGGCTATATCAGTTTAAACCGTCGACTCTCTTTAAGTTACTTTAAATGTTTAAACATTTGAGTGCAATCTTCTTCCATTACCGATTAATGAGTATATTTTTAAGTTTGACAATGGAGTTAATTCGAAACGCGTAAACGAGGAATAGTTTTTAGATGTTAGGAAAGGTAGCAGAATGTACTCCCATAAATAATCTATACTAATATTCCTGACAGAAATAAAGATTATATTAAGAATTAAAACATTTATGATTTAAAAATATAATTTATAAAAAAAAACTTAAAACGTGAATATTTTACGGTAATTAAAATTTCTTTAGTTTTATATTACAGACGTTAACATTTGTTTTTAAAACCATTTTAATATTTAATAGCTTAGCAAGAATACTACATATAGCTAGACTTTGAATAATCCCAATTGTGATGTTGACTCCATATGTGTAAATAAGAAAAGATTCAGCCGGTTCAACACTCCAGTGAGCCATCTTGACCTTTCTGAATGTCCTCTTGGGAGAAATTCATCTACATCTATATAAACAGGTACAGTCTCAAAAGGGCGATCTGTCAACAAGCTTTATGAGGCTGCATCCGCGCTGTCTCATAATCAACTCAGTTCCCAGGAAATAAGTTATACGCTGTTCATGATTAGTTAAAGTGCAGGTTTCATGATAAATTAATTACGTTACCATAAGAAAAATGTAATATCATTACGAAACAATTAAAAGTAATTAAACGTGTTTTTCTTATAATTAAAATAATTTTTATTCGCATTTTGAGACAAATTGAAATTTAAAATTCTTGTCAGGAATATCACAGTATTATTTTTTAAATTTACATTAAATATTCTTAGACGTTGCTCATGTACAATATTTCCAAATATATTCATGATATTCAATTATATTCAAAGTTTTTATGTGTATGCTTTAATTTTGTGAATTATAGACTTTAATAATATTATTCTTTAATCAAAAACATTCTAAAATAACAGAACCTTCTCAACACCTTTAAAACGTCTCAGTAATTACCATTTCCTTCTCTACTAGCTACAACATCTGGTTATGCTGTATTCAGCCTTGTCCTATAGTGCGGACCACTTAACCGTGCACTTGGCCTTGAGACATCGCACGAGCTTTCTCCAAAACTACCAATACAACATGTTACATATTTGGAATGCTTTATACATAAAAAAAACTTCTGCATCCGATATGTCTACACATATTTTAATATTGTTTGTATTTCCATACTGAAACTAATTTATCATCAAATTTATGTAATATCGACGGTCTCATGTTTGTAGAAAAGTATTTATACTGACCGTCTACCTCCCGTCTCGCCTACTGCGATCTCTCAAGGCCAAGATCACAATTACATGGTCCTCAATATATCTTAAGTTAATTTTTTAACTAGCCTAAACTCAATTAGACCTACAATATTTAGTACATAAGATGTTTTCTTAAAAATCTCTTTGATTTTAACAAACAAATTAATATTATCAATAAAGTGTAATATCTGCCTTGGTTAACATATATTTAAAATTAATTGAAACACCGATTAAACGATAATTAACTTTCAAAACTATTTGCGGATAACCTTTGCTCAAATTTCACTTTCTTTTAACTAATATCGTTTCTAATGTAGGTAAAATATTATTATCTGAATATAATGACCATGTTCTGAAACTTCACACGGTTTCACTTATTTATATTTAGCATTTGTGTTCTAATTAAAGTTGTTACAAACTTAGCCTGTTGTTACAAACATTGGGTTGTAAAATTTGAATAATTTATTTTTAATATAGCATTTGTTCTCAACACAATCATCATACGAGTAGAAAGGGCAGCTATTCTTTCGTTAGTCCTAACAGTCGCTATCCATCCTTATACCGGGATGTAGGACATGGATTAAACACACAGAAGTAAGTCATATAGTCACATTTGCTTTTATATCAGTCCAGATAAACAAGTAAAATAAAGCAAAAGTTTTTAAAGTAATTTCTTACTTACATCAACAAAGAAAAATTTCTTTATTTACTTTTGAATAAATTATTACAAAAAATTTCAATAAAGTAACATAACCTATGCGTTAAAACAGCTGTTTTGCCTCATAACCTATAACATAAAATCAGCTGCTTTATGAAATCATGTTATCATTTATTTTTAGCCAAACGGCTCGAATTACCTATATTTCATGTTTTGCCTAATTAGTGAAACGTTTTCCTCCCACATGAAAATAGAATTACTGCATTAAATTTAATTAATAAATCAATAAAATCAAATAAAAATGTAGACAAAACTCACAAATTAAACATTTATTTTCTCATACGCGTTTCAATGACAAAGTCATTATCATCAGTGAGTGTTACTACTACAAACTCAAAGTTATAATGAGTTATAAGTTAGAGTTAGTAGTAGTAACACTTACTGATGATGATGATGATGATGACTTTGTAATTGAAAAGCGTATGAGTAAATAAATGTTTAATTTGTGAGTATTGTGTATGTTTTTATTTGTTTTCAACATAACCTCACATCCTTTTAAGCTCAAAGATTATTTGTATGATATTTCAATGTTTGAAAATGCTGTATTAATATCAAGTGTCATCCCCTACATATTATTAAAAAATTATTTAAACATGATTTGATGAATAAAAAGTATTTTATTAACAATTGAAAAGTTATAAACATAGAGAAATTAATAAATAGATAAATACATATATATATATATATATATATATATATATATATATATACATATATATATATTCTAATTGAGTGTAACTAAATTATAAAAATGCTTTAAATATTTATATTTCCCAATCGTATTCTGTACGATATAGTGGCGTCTCTTTGTGGGCCTTGTTCAGAGTAGACGTGATACCTAAAATCTGTCACCCCTTACCTCTTACCGACACGATGCCGCGTATTCATCTGACGTCATCACTTTTAGTTAGCTATAAGACCATGTCTATTCTTACACTCTCTATGTCACATTACATCCATACTACACACATTACCACCCATGTAAAGGGAATTAATGAACCGAATAAAAAGGAGATAGTCAGTCCCTCTTTATGATTTTAAATAGGCGTCGACCCCTAAAACAAAAACCCCTGTTCTACCTTCCCAACCATAAAACGTCATGCCTTGCAGTACCCATCGCTAGATCCAGCCCAATCACAAACCTTCTATTCACATATTCTTACCCGCAGCCACTTTCGCGGTAGATAGATGTTGCATATCCCCTAGGGCAGGGGTTCCCAAACTTTTTGGTACCACGGTCCCTCTTCTTGAAATAAAAACCTCTCACGCTCCCATCCCATTTACACAATAAATAAATGGTATAAGCATTTGAAAAAGAAAAAAATTTTTAAGATACATATATATATATTAAACAATTTACTTATTTATACATATTTTCAAAAGAAACATGATGTAACATTTCAAGTTTTAATTAGCAAGGTAAATTTTATATAATCGGAGGAATTGGTTTCACTTGGACGCCTATTAGAGGTTGTATTTTAGTAAAGACACAGCGGAAGTCATTAGCAAATTCAAGTTTGTATATATAATACATAAATTAAAAATATTTATAAAACAAGAATACTTTATATGAATATACTTATTCTATTCATTATATATATATATATATATAAATTATTGACAATTGCCCTTTTTCCTAGTGAAATTTACAATAATTTTCATTGGATAACTGATATATATAAAAACAATAATTGAATGGTTATTTACTGACGTTTCATTGGAATACTTATATAATATTAAACTGTTATTTCTGCAGACTTCTGTTAATAGATAATGAATTAAAACGGGAAAATTAATAAACATTGTAGAACTCATTAAAATATTAGAAATAAAATTGGAACTTTGTCTACGATATTGTATTACAATAGTAAATAAAATAGGAATAGACGCATTTTATAGTCTGAATCACAGCCCTCAGTTTTAAGTTGTTTTTGAAACAAACAACAAGGAACTATTCATTTATTAATATCTATAATAATTTAAAGTATAGCCAACATCTCACTATATTAGTGATGTTGGTGACTTGATCGTAGAGAAGAAGATAGATTAAAGTAGGCGTAAGGGTATTTTTATGCTGGTAGAACAAGGAATATTTTTAAAACAAGTTGTTTTCCAATCAACAGGTGTTCAATTAATTTATAATATAACCTCTTAATTTTTATTAATGATTAATATTCAACGTTTAATCTTAGTAAATTTTAATGAAACATTTTAAGGTAATAATTAATGTTAATTAATGAATACTTTAACTTCTATTGTTATGAAATATATTTTAAAACTAAAAATATTAATGCATCTAGTTAAACTGGGTCGCTTGCATTACAAAAATAAGATTATAAACTAGGAGCTCTGCTCTGCACTACATTGGACTTTTTGTTACGTGTACACGCCAGCTATAATTAATCTGGGAGTTAATCTCGTAAGCTGGACTAGTTCTCTGAATTATAGTTGAGTTTCCTCACTTCAAAAACGCCGAGACTCTTTTAAAATCCCATGATCTCATTTTTTTTATAAGTATGCCACATAACCACCAATAGTATTTATAATTTGTACTTCTATTTTAGTTATTAATTTTGTATAAATTAATATAATTAATCCTAATTAATATTAACACAATCATAGAGACTTTATTTCATACATTTATGTATTTAATACATTTAATTTATTTTAACCTTTATTCGATATTTAAATATTTGAATCTATTATTAAACGATTTCGTTGAAATCTGTTCTTAAAACATATTAGATAAACCTAAAGAAGATTTCAATTAAAAAAAAAACGCAATAAAATATATAACGTATTATCATTGTACTGAAATATTTGTAGTAACGTTTGTTGAAATGTAACATTAATATTTATTACATGATAAAAAATATTCAATAATAATTTCAAACTAATAATGTATGATAAAGTAACATAAATGAAGAAATCATATATTGCCACTTAAGTTAAGCTAACAAAATTATGTAAAGCATATATATTGCCACTTAATTTAAGCTCACAAAATTATATAAAGCATAACTATAGCTAGAACGCACAACTATAACTAGAATGTGCGTTCGCTAATGCGACCAATTAGGCATGACATTTTTAGCTTCCCGTCAACTATAATATTTTTCTCCGTAAACTTTTTCTATTAAAGTTCGCCAAATGACGTATTGACTGCAATAATAAAACATGAAAATGTGTTACTCTTTTGCTTTAAAACAGAAAAGGAACACACTTGATTTTAATTTTTATTAGAAACTGACTAAAGTATTTAGTCTGTGCTACCAACTAAAACATACCCACGTTTATATAAAGAACTTTCTACACTTCTTGTCTAATACAGATTGTTAAATTTTAAAAATTAATTTTGTATCTCAATTTTCGAAAACTTTATTTAATGAAATTCAGCAAACGATTTTCCAATACAAGCTTTGTTATATACAAACTTATGTGTTTACAAAATAAATAACTTAAACACACACGAAAAAGCTGTTACTGTGAATTTACGTAAACAATTTATAAAAATAAAAATTCAAATAAACTTAATTAGATTTTCAGTAAAGTATTTATATAAAAAAAAGATTATTTTAAATAAACTTCCAAAAAAGATTGAAAGATTTTCTTTTTGTAGTTTAACATTTGGAAAAACACAAAAGTATAAAACCATTCGTCATCCTGCAATTTTAATGGACATTTACTGAATCACAAAGGGAACTGTGCGTTGGTAACATTTCCACTGATTGCTTTGGGGTTTGTTGTAAACTGAACGGGACAATATTAATGAATCTATTGATTTAAATGTCATTGTCAACAGATAAAAATGTACTCATTAGTAATCTGTATATAAGATAATTAACTGAGAGACAAATAAGAGCGTTGGTATTTAATATTGAAAGCTTGGAATATAATACAATTATCATTGCTTTCAACCTGCAAAACAAAATAATAGAACTTTACATTTCTACATTGGAAATGCGAGTACGTTTCAGGGATGCTCCAATAGATACCGTGTGTAACAATATTCGGTACAAAAATATTTTAAAACATTTTTTGATATTTTTTGATGTAAGAAAACTATGAAACTACCAAGAAGTGTATGTTCAAATAATTGTATTTGAAAAAAAGTTATATAAGTTTTTGAGAAGATCGAAAACAAAATATTATAAAACATTTTAAAAGTTGAATTTACGTTAAATAGTGATTGTAAACTGTTGTGCCCTCCAGAAAAGCCATAAATCTCACACATTACAGAACGTAAGATTATCATAACCTTATTCCTGTTATTTTGCTTTTTAAAATTTGTCATATTAAAAACTGTTTACAGTTTACGTTTAAATTAATTAATTAAACAGTAATACGTAAATGTATTGATAAATATTGCTTAAATCATTAAATAGCTAATATGTTACACAATTATGTTTACCATTTGCTTCCAATATATAATTTTTCTTTCACATTAGTTTAAACTTACTAATAATGCAAAATACAGAAATGAATATAACTTAGTAATAATAAAAACAGTTTTTGTGAGAGGTAATACTTTATTAAATAATTTAATCAAATACATGATAGTTCTGCATATTTAGCAAATATTCGTTTGCATTTGAACATAATTTCAACATAACCAGCAAACAGTCTGAAAGTTAAGACGAAAACAGCTGTTACACTGAAACCACCATTTTTTCCTTCTTAAAATGTTCGGGATGAAAGTTGATCTCCGGTTTGTTTAATAATTTCGTGAATTCCCAAGTGATGAAATCATTTTTAACGGCTCACTCTAATATAATGCGCTTACAGGAAGTTACAAAATATGACTAAATAAAACAGCCATATAGATATACTTCCAAAATATATATATTTTGTTATATAAATACAAAAACATTAAAAAAAATTATATCACAAGGCTTTTTCAATACAATTATAATATAACATAGAATAAGGTAAATGTTTAGTTTAGTAAGTAATTTTATTTATTTATTTTTTTTAGTGATTGATTTGTTATTTTCCAATACTAAAACACAAATTTTTATGGTTTAGTTTTCAATTGCATTTACCTTTTACAAGGAGGTGAATAGAAAGGAACTTGTATATTATTTTCCCCCGGAATTGTGATGCTTTAATTCGTAGAAGTTAATATTATCAATTAGACAAAAACAAAATTGTCATTGCAATTAAGACTCTGAAATGAATGTGCCTGGACTGGTCTAATATGAACCAATTATGATACTTTGGAAGTATTCTAATCATTTATAGTAATTTCAAACGTTTATTTATATAATAAATAGTTGTGTGTTTATTTAAAAAGATGTTTTCTCGAACAAGCTCTACGCAGATGAATGTCTGCTAGACAGTTTCGTCAAAAGGTAAAACAAGTAAAAAATACATAAAAACGAACCGAAGAAATTGTATAAAATAACTAAAAAAAACTCTAAAAGCCATATTGCCAAACATTACGTATGGCATAAAAGTTTCAAACTTAACATGTATCGTACCAGTTATTTTAGTTCACAGTCAATATTGCATAAATATTTCATAGAACGATAAGTAAAACTATCCACTCCCCTAAGATGTATTTGTCCTTGCTTATTACTTGCCACCTAAGTACCATATTTAATAATCGTAGCTGGTATACATCTGTCCTCTCTTTACCTTGGGTGAGGACGGGTTATCTAAGCAACCTTACGCACGCATACTATAATTTTCAGGCCCTTTCCTAATTCCTTCTAAATACTTCTCTACTCTTCTTAATCATTCTGATAACGAGGAGGTAGCACACAAACACTTCTTAACTACCCCGAAAGAGAGTAGGTACTATCCAGTTACTTATCCCAACACGCAATACCATGACATCTCCTCTATTTTGTATAGTGCGTACCACGTAACCGTGCACTTGGCTTTGCGTGTACTACCATTTCTGAAAACCTTTTTCATATTGTGAATGCTCAATACATCAACAGCTTCTACATCTTATATGTCTACACGTATTTCAAGAATGTTTGTTATTCCATACCGACGCTAATTTATCTAATATTTACCGTTTCATCCAAGTCAGTGTTTTAACAGTCCTTATCATGTTTGTCGGAAAGTATTTATACTAAACTTCTACCTCCTGTCTCGCCTACAGCGATCTCTCAAGGCAAAGTGCACGGTGACATGGTTCGCACTACATCTGTAGGCCTTATATTAATCCAACCTATAGATCCAATTACTTTTAATCCTTCATAGGTCTCTGTCATAATGGCTTGAAATTCGACTTATAACGAGAAATAAAAATTCTTGCATTTAAAAAAAACCAAAAATAATTTTTCTAAAATTTAACTCCCTAAAAATCTTTCTCTTCTTTTGTACAACATTTTCAAAGTTTACCTAACAAGCAAATAATTAAAGTTCATATAAACTGCAAGGACAAACATCTGCAACAAGCAACACGCTAGAGCAACTTTACACTCTTCAAAGCAATCAACAGATAAACTTCTAAGCAAGCAAACCGTTAGAGAAGTAGACCTCGACAAATTTATAGTTTTGTTAAGAGTTTCAGTGCTGATTGCAACTGCACACGGTTGCTGAAATATGTTATTGTTGCAACGTTTAGGTCTTTAAGACGTATTCAACTCGATGTTGGTCTCGTGGTCGGCGAGACACGAACTGCGTCTGCACCAGCAAATATAAATAACTTGAGTGCTAATTTAGTACTCATTTACGTCATAAAGTGAGTGGTGTTGTAGTAAATATTTAATTTGATTCAAAATTTCGTATTTGTGTTTTTTATTGTTGTAAAGTAAAGAAGATAGATTCTGTCTAGGAACTTACTGACGTAATTGATACTCAGCAAAATACTAAATAAGAATAGTGGAATGTTCATAATAAATCACAGGAGGAAACCATAGTATGTAATAATGAAAATAATTATAATAAAAAGTTAATAACTGTGTAAAAAATTATTATTTTATACATAATAGTTGTTTATAAAATTAGTGCTCGTAAATACCAAGTTTTATACAATGTATATTATTTAAAAAAAGTAACGTGTGGTTTTAAATCCTAAAATATTTTATACAATTAAATCTTTAAATCACATTGAATATTAAGTTAGAATTTTTATGATTGAAACTAATAACGTAAAATAATTAATTATACAATAAATATTGTCTAATAACATTACTTAACTAACAAAACCGTAAAACCTACACAAAATAAAAAAATGTCATTACAAAATAACATAAACTTGAACTAAAAACTAGTAATGTATAAACAATTAAGTGAATTCCAACTTGAATCAGCAAAGAAAAATTTTATTTTAGCCCTTTTTAAATTTTATAATTACAAATAATATAAATGTGTCTATACATATTTCAGAACAACAATATTACGTGGCAAAGTAGAAAGCGAATTTCTTTGCAATTTTCCATTTTCACTTCTATGAATGGTGGTGGACTATTGTTTTTGTTTGTTACTATTTATACGCTTTCTTTTTTTTCGTCGCTTCCATTATGTTGTAGTTTCCTTTCCCATTATCCGTTTGTGAAGCAAGATTCGATACTTCAAATCCAGTTCGTTTCCTTATTCTATTCTTTTCATTAATTTTTAATCCTAGAGCATTAATAATCATATTGAGGGGTAACCAATGCAAAAATTTTAAGGTTGTCCAATGAAGGTTTCTATGACAACCTGATGGGGGCAAAATAAAAATTCATATAGATCTTTAAGATGTACATTTCTAGCTATGAGAGAGTTGGCTCAGTGCCAAAGCACTAGAACCCGAAGTTGTTCGGTTCGAATCCGACATAGTCACCCCAAATGTTTGTAATCTAATTACTCAATAAATTTTTAAAGACTGTATTAACATCAATTGTCATCCGTTATGAGTTAAAACAAAAATGTACTAAAACTTAATTGGATGAATAAAAAAGTATTTTATTAACAATTAAAAATTTGTACAAGATATAAATCAGGAGAGTGTGAGGTAATAGGAGTTGAATGAGGTTTAGAAAGAGCTGTTGTATGAAACTATATATTTTTTATATTTAAAAATCACCTAATTTTCAAGAATTTAAAGCGTAGCGTGTAATTCGTTATTCTTAATTAAGTAGGTTTTACATTTTTGATAATATTTTATTTAAATACCACTTTTAAAAAAGTGTAAACTATAACACTCAAGTACGAGTGTAAACTATAACACTCAAGTACGAATGTAAACTATAACACTCAAGTACGAGGGTAAACTATAATACTCAAGTACGAGTGTAAACTATAACACTCAAATACGAGTGTAAACTATAACACTCAAGTACGAGTGTAAACTATAACACTCAAGTACGAGTGTAATCTATAACACTCAAGTACGAGTGTAAACTATAACACTCAAGTACGAGTGTAAACTATTACACGCAAGTACGAATGTAAACTATTACACTCAAGTACGAGTGTAAACTATTACACTCAAGTACGAGTGTAAACTATAACACTCAAGTACGAGTGTAAAATATAACACTCAAGTACGAGTGTAAACTATAACAGTCAAGTACGAGTGTAAACTGTATCACTCAAATACGATTGTAATCTATATGACTCAAGTACGAGTGTAAACTATAACACTCAAGTACGAGTGTAAACTATTACACTCAAGTACGAGTGTAAACTATAACACTCAAGTACGAGTGTAAACTAAAACAATCAAGTACGCGTGTAAACTATAACACTCAAGTACGAGTGTAAACTAAAACACTCAAGTACGAGTGTAAACTATAACACTCAAGTACGAGTGTAAACCATAACACTGAAGTACAAGTGTAAACTATAACACTCAAGTACGAGTGTAAACTATAACACTCAAGTACGAGTGTAAACTATTACACTCAAGTACGAATGTAAACTATTACACTCAAGTACGAGTGTAAACTATAACACTCAAGTACGAGTGTAAACTATAACACTCAAGTACGAATGTAAACTATAACACTCAAGTACGTGTGTAAACTATAATACTCAAGTACGAGTGTAAACTATAACACTCAAATACGAGTGTAAACTATAACACTCAAGTACGAGTGTAAACTAAAACAATCAAGTACGCGTGTAAACTATAACACTCAAGTACGAGTGTAAACTAAAACACTCAAGTACGAGTGTAAACTATAACACTCAAGTACGAGTGTAAACCATAACACTGAAGTACAAGTGTAAACTATAACACTCAAGTACGAGTGTAAACTATAACACTCAAGTACGAGTGTAAACTATTACACTCAAGTACGAATGTAAACTATTACACTCAAGTACGAGTGTAAACTATAACACTCAAGTACGAGTGTAAACTATAACACTCAAGTACGAATGTAAACTATAACTCTCAAGTACGAGTGTAAACTATAATACTCAAGTACGAGTGTAAACTATAATACTCAAATACGAGTGTAAACTATATCACTCAAGTACGAGTGTAAACTATAATACTCAAATACGAGTGTAAACTATATCACTCAAGTACGAGTGTAAACTATAATACTCAATTACGAGTGTAAACTATAATACTCAATTACGAGTGTAAACTATAACACTCAATTACGAGTGTAAACTATAACACTCAAGTACGAGTGTAAACTATAACACTCAAATACGAGTGTAAACTATATCACTCAAGTACGAGTGTAAACTATAATACTCAATTACGAGTGTAAACTATAACACTCAAATACGAGTGTAAACTATATCACTCAAGTACGAGTGTAAACTATAATACTCAATTACGAGTGTAAACTATAACACTCAAGTACGAGTGTAAACTATAATACTCAATTACGAGTGTAAACTATAACACTCAAGTACGAGTGTAAACTATATCACTCAAGTACGAGTGTAAACTATAATACTCAATTACGAGTGTAAACTATAACACTCAAATACGAGTGTAAACTATAACACTCAAGTACGAGTGTAAACTAAAACACTCAAGTACGAGTGTAAACTATATCACTCAAGTACGAGTGTAAACTATAATACTCAATTACGAGTGTAAACTATAACACTCAAGTACGAGTGTAAACTATTACACTCAAGTACGAATGTAAACTATTACACTCAAGTACGAGTGTAAACTATAACACTCAAGTACGAGTGTAAACTATAACACTCAAGTACGAGTGTAAACTATAATACTCAATTACGAGTGTAAACTATAACACTCAAGTACGAGTGTAAACTATTACACTCAAGTACGAATGTAAACTATTACACTCAAGTACGAGTGTAAACTATAACACTCAAGTACGAGTGTAAACTATAACACTCAAGTACGAATGTAAACTATAACACTCAAGTACGAGTGTAAACTATAATACTCAAGTACGAGTGTAAACTATAACACTCAAATACGAGTGTAAACTATAACACTCAAGTACGAGTGTAAACTATAACACTCAAGAACGAGTGTAAACTAAAACACTCAAGTACGAGTGTAAACTATATCACTCAAGTACGAGTGTAAACTATAATACTCAATTACGAGTGTAAACTATAACACTCAAGTACGAGTGTAAACTATTACACTCAAGTACGAATGTAAAATATTACACTCAAGTACGAGTGTAAACTATAACACTCAAGTACGAGTGTAAACTATAACACTCAAGCACGAATGTAAACTATAACACTCAAGTACGAGTGTAAACTATAATACTCAAGTACGAGTGTAAAATATAACACTCAAATACGAGTGTAAACTATAACACTCAAGTACGAGTGAAAACTATAACACTCAAGTACGAGTGTAATCTATAACACTCAAGTACGAGGGTAAACTATAACACTCAAGTACGAGTGTAAACTATTACACTTAAGTACGAATGTAAACTATTACACTCAAGTACGAGTGTAAACTATTACACTCAAGTACGAGTGTAAACTATAACACTCAAGTACGAGTGTAAACTATAACACTCAAGTACGAGTGTAAACTATAACAGTCAAGTACGAGTGTAAACTGTATCACTCAAGTACGATTGTAATCTATATGACTCAAGTACGAGTGTAAACTATAACACTCAAGTACGAGTGTAAACTATTACACTCAAGTACGAGTGTAAACTATAACACTCAAGTACGAGTGTAAACTAAAACAATCAAGTACGCGTGTAAACTATAACACTCAAGTACTAGTGTAAACTAAAACACTCAAGTACGAGTGTAAATTATAACACTCAAGTACGAGTGTAAACTATAACACTGAAGTACAAGTGTAAACTATAACACTCAAGTACGAGTGTAAACTATAATACTCAAGTACTAGTGTAAACTATAACACTCAATTACGAGTGTAAACTATAACACTCAAGTACGAGTGTAAACTATAACACTCAAGTACGAGTGTAAACTATAACACTCAAGTACGAGTGTAAACTATAACACCCAAATACGAGTGTAAACGATAACATTCAAATACGAGTGTAAACTATAACACTCAAGTACGAGTGTAAACTATAACACTCAAGTACGAGTGTAAACTATAACACTCAAGTACGAGTGTACACTATAACACCCAAATACGAGTGTAAACGATAACATTCAAATACGAGTGTAAACTATAACACTCAAGTACGAGTGTAAACTATAACACTCAAGTGCGAGTGTAAACTATTACACTCAAGTACGAGTGTAAACTATAACTCCCAAATACGAGTGTAAACGATAACATTCAAATACGAGTGTAAACTATAACACTCAAGTACGAGTGTAAACTATAACACTCAAGTACGAGTGTAAACTTTAATACTCAAGTACGAGTGTAAACTGTAACACTCAAGTACGAGTGTAAACTATAACACTCAAGTACGAGTGTAATCTATAGCACTCAAGTACTAGCAGTTTTTATTTTTTTGTGTGGTAGATAATTTAAAGTTATATATATATTTTTTTAATAATGTATATATTTAAAAAGGGTGTTATACGTATTTACTATAGGGAAACTGTGTTTATATAACAAACACTGTGACAAATGTCACAAAACACGTATAAACTGCAGAATTGTACAGGCAAAATAAGGCTACGTAGGCAATTGAATGGAAGTTTTAATAATTGAACCGTGAACGCGTAACAAGCGTGTAAAAAAACATGTAAAATAAACGTAGAGTTTAGGGAAATTTAAAGCGCAATTTCTCCACTCAGGACGGTTTATCACATTCTGGAGTATATTTCAGATTACCGTCAAAATTTATTCAACCATAGGTTGCATTCTATTTTAAAATAATTATACTTTAAATTACAAACAGATAAATATTCATATTTCATCAATATGAATACATAGAGAGTTATTTAGTACGGTTATCAGAATTTATATTTATGTCAGTTTTAATGAGGTTTTATCATTAAAATACATAAATTATGAACTATATCGATTATCGAAATGAATATATTTTCATAATTGAATTAACTATTATCTGGAATGAATTAAATATTACGTTTTCATATTATTTTCTTTAGGATGCCCTACTTACGAGTCACGCTGGTTACTTTGTATACATATTGCCTACACAGCGCCGTTTTATCTGACTCGGCATTGTAGATGGACTATACATCCATGTTGGGAAACTATTGTTCACTAAAAAATACTGTCTAATACGATTAAAATACTCACGTGCAAAACAAATTAATATACAAGTCTAAACTTGCACTACATAAAAACGAACGAAGCATTATTACGAGTCATTCGTTTTTACTGCCGTGAGTATTATGGCTTGCTTATAAACAAGTAGAAAATTATTTTTTTAAAGTAAATTTCTACTTAAATCAACAAAAAAATTTTACTATGTTTTATTACTTTTTTAATTATAATTAATATAAATATGTATATACCTATGTCTGAATAACAATATTAGGATACAAAATAGAAAGTGAATTTATTTGCAATTTTTCATTTTCCTTTCTATGTATGTGTTTGAACCATTATTTTTGTTTCTTCCTATTTATACACTTTTCTTTTTCATCGCTTGCATTGTGTTATAGTTTCTTTTCGCTTTCCTTTCGCGTTGCCCGTTTGTGTTGGTAAGTTTGGTATAGTTAATACAGTTTGTTTGTTTATTTTATTCCCTCATTCATTTATAATCCAAGAGCATTATTTGTGATATTGTGTGGCAACATCAGGGCAACAATTTAAGGTGTGCAATGGACGTTTCGACGACAACTAGGTGGGGCATTAGAAAAATTACAGGTGGGGCATTTTTGAGAAATACATTTCTCAGTTTCAAAGCGCTAGACTTCGAACTTGATGTTATTTCGAATCCTACCTAGACCCTTATTTAACTTAAGTATTAAATAAATATTCGTAAAAAACTGTATTGAAATCAATTGTCGTCCTCTATAGGTTAAGTGAAATGTATTTGAACTTAATTAGACGAATAAAACAGTATTTTATTAACGATTGAAAATTTGTACAAAATATACCCTGTTTGTTCAAAAGGTATCGCGATTTTCGTGTTTTTTTCAACAATTATTTATTTATTCATGCATATCTTGTCCCCTTTAAAGTAATCCCCATTAGATATTATACACTTGTGTCAACGTTTTTTTTTCCAATCCTCGAAGCACTTCAAGAAGTCTTTTTTTGTGTCTTGTTCAGCTCCTCCTTCGATGCAGTCTGTATCTCACCAATCGTAGCGTAGCGTAGTTCTTTAATGAGCTTCTTCAGTTTCGGGAACAAGAAAAGTCACAGGTGGCCAGATCTGGACATTACCGTGGATGCGGGATCATTAGTGTGTTGTTTTTGGCAAAAAAATCACGCACAAGTAACGATGTGTGAACAGGGGTGTTGTCATAATGCAAAAGCCAATTTTTGTTCTTCCACAAATCCGGGCGTTCCTGGCAGATTGCTTCGCGCATAACTTGCAGGCAGTATTCCTTATTTACCTTTCTACCCTGTGGCAAGAACTCATCATGCACCACGCCTCTGCAATCGAAGAAAACTGTAAGCAAAGCTTCTACCTTCGACTGAACTTGGCGTGCTTATTTCAGTCTTGGCTCGTGCTGCAGCTTCCATTGGGGAGATAGAGCTTTAGTTTTCACGTCATAACCATAAACCCAAGGTCACAAGTTATGACCCTCTGGAGCACATTTGGCCTGTCGCGGACAGAGTTCATTAGCAAAGTTAATACGTTGCTGTTTTTGATCGAAATCGAGCAATTTTGGTACAAATTTCGCGGAGACCCATATAATGCCCAAATTATTTGTAAACATCCAACGGTACGAACCAATCGGTATGTTTAGGTCCTCAGAAACGTCTCTAACGGTGATTCGACGGTTGGTCATTACTCTTCTTCACTTCATTAATGTTTTCAACTGTTGTTGACGTGATGGGACATCCGGCACGCTCTTCGTCGCTTACATCCCCTCGGTCCTCTGAGAACATCTTGTGCCACCGATAAACGTTGCTTCGGTCCAAGGTAGCTTCTCCATATAGTACAGTCAACATTCGGAATGTGTCCGCGCACGTAATTTCGTTTTTTACACATAATTTGATACGGATTCTTTGATCCACTTTTTTGGAACAGCCAAAACACGTTCTAGAAAAACAGCTGTCAACAATTAACTGAAATATCAAAATGGCCTAACTTTTCGGCATAAGTGAGAATCATAAGTACCAACATAACGCAACAAAAAAAATCGAAAATCAAATATACTTAACCCGGGGAAATTCGACATTCACGATACTTTTTGAACATACCTCGTATGTCAGAAGAGTGTGAGCTAATAGAAGGAATCGAAAAACATCTTTAGAAAGAACGGTTTTTAAAGGATGTGTAAAGGATGTGTAAAGGATGTGTAAAGGGTGTGTAAAGGATGTGTAAAGGATGTGTAGAGGATGTGTAAAGGATGTGTAAAGGATGTGTAAAGGATGTGTAAAGGATGTGTAAAGGATGTGTAGAGGATGTGTAAAGGATGTGTAAAGGATGTGTAGAGGATGTGTAAAGGATGTGTAAAGGATGTGTAGAGGATGTGTAAAGGATGTGTAAAGGATGTGTAAAGGATGTGTAAAGGATGTGTAGAGGATGTGTAAAGGATGTGTAAAGGATGTGTAAAGGATGTGTAAAGGATGTGTAGAGGATGTGTAAAGGATGTGTAAAGGATGTGTAAAGACTCGTGTATCCTATCTTCTACCTTTTTATCCTTTCCTTTCTTACTGCGTTTTTTCTTTAAAATTGCATTTATGTTGTAAATTATTTTATAATTATAGTTGAAATAATTTTTTTTTATAATATTGAAATAAATAAATTATAATTAAACTTCTATAACTATTTGTAACTAATTTCTATAAATACGTTTACATTATATTACTATATTTTTCCCTTTACAATAATTATCGTAAATGACATTGCACAATATTTTTAGTGTTCCCAACGACTTTTCCGATGTCATAATGAAGTATTATTATGACATTTGCCTTTCCCAAGATAAGCAAAGTGACTAATCATCACGA
>JBAIZL010000005.1:18979583-18989583 GCA_036971475.1 Prosapia bicincta
TTATTTATTTAGCCAACGCCCATCCGTGGCTGTTGGGCCATTCGACGCCGAGCCTCCCAGTATCGTATCGTCAGGTCGTCGGGTAGAAGGTCGAGTTCAGTGCAGTGCTGCAGGTGATCGTCATCCATTCTTATTGTGTTATATAGGGGGCAGATATCATTCTCAGCCAAACCAATGCGATAAAGGTGGGCTTGGAGATAATCATGGTTAGTGGTAAGACGGTATCTGGCGACAGCTTCAGCTCTCTCCAGGTGCGATGGAATTGGTCCCACCGTTGCAAGGCACTCCCATTTTTTGTGCTTGCTGAAATTTGTAAGTTCTTTATTGGTATACTCGTTGATCAAAGAGGTGATGAGGTTCTGAGCTGATCGTAGTGTTAGCGGGATAGTGGGTTGATTAGCCTCTGCTCCACGCTTCGCCATAACATCAGCCCTTTCGTTGCCACGGATTCCCACATGGCTTGGAACCCATTGGAGTCGCAGTACCCAGACGATGGTGATGAGCTCAGACAGCTTGGCACGGCACTGGATGGTACGCAAGCAGTCAGTGGGGGTGTTGTTGCTAAGAGCTGATATTGCAGCTTGTAAATCTACAAGGAAGACGGCTCTGCTTGCAGGCAGGTTGATAGTGAGTAGATGATTTGCGGCTTTGTAAATGGCACATACTTCCCACGTAATTGCTTGCATTCCTCCCGACAGCTAGTGAGTTTTCATATAAGCGACAGTACCAGCCGGCAGTACCATACTGCACCTCCAGTACGAGGAATGAATGAACCATCAGTATAAATATGCAGCCATTCGCTAGACGGGTACAAAGTGTGAATTGTTTCTAGAGCGCATGATTTCAGCTCTGCAGGGGAGGTTGAACCTTTACTTGGATTGAGGTTAAGGAGTTGTATATTCAAATAATATAATTAGAGTTGGTTAATGTACTAATCCTGACTTCACTTATTAAATCATAGGCAATTATTTAAGAAAGTAGTGGAAAATTGCTATGGTGACGCGTTTTGGAAGAGGCTCCTTCAAAAGACCAAAATTTGTCCAACCAACAAGTACACAACATTCAACTAACCATATTAAGCGACGTTTAATTATTCCAAAGTGCACGGTCTTCAACCAACCAAAGTGCACGGAGTTCAACTGAAAGAAATGTTGCGGGTTATCGTGTTGCCGTTCCGCAGGCGTTCAATGCAGAACTTGAAGTTTATACGAAGTGCAACGTAACCCGTAACTGTCTGCACTCACTCAAGGTTGAAGAGTGTGGAGAGGTGTGAGATGGACGATGATCGTATATTTCAAATTTGTTCTATTGTAGTTAGTTTTTCTATGGTTCTGTACGTGTATGTCTAGATTAGTCAGTATGTTTGTACACGTGTGTTGGGTGTTTGTAAGAGTTCGTAGCTGAGTTTAGGTTTTTTAATGTCCCCGATGAGTTCTTTAAATCTTGTGTTAACTGAAACCGGTTTGGCCAATATAAAAGCTGGGACAGTCGTTACACGTTTTGTTTTCTATATACCGGATATATTGCATTTGTGTGTTTACTTGGATGTGTGTGTTTCTACAAGCGTTGTTTTATATGATATTTTATAATTGAGTTGTCTGCAGGTAGAAGCAATTTTGTGTGTATGTTTGTTGGGGTAGTGATAAAGGTGTATTTATTGTTTGTTTTAAGGCCTGAAAGTGTGGCTGTTTGAAGTAGTTGTTTATCTTTAATATTCTTGAGTATATAGTAACAAGTATAACTTTTTATGACTTTTTTAATAACCTTTTATGATTATAATTATCCTGGAGCAGTGAAAATGTAAGGCTACGAATTATTTATTTATACTTTGGTCAGCGGTTTACATTGTAGAAGGACTAAATATTTTAAAATACTTGAAAAATAAGCAAAGAAATAGTAATAATTTCTCCCTTTTGCCCATTTTCAAAGTTTTAGGAAGTTAGTACGCCTAACAATGGCTTATTTAAGTATGCTATCTATTCTAGCGAGATAATATGGCCTAGCTTTAACCACCACAGACACTGTAGGTTTGATTCTAGTTAAGTATTTTTACAGGTTTATTGGGCCTAAAATCTGAAAAAAATACATACAAATTGTCCGTAAAAAGTTGTTTCTTGGGTCTTATGATTTGTGAAATATTTCAAAATGCATTTTATAAGTCGTAAACTATAGTCATTAGATCAATTGAATTATTGGAATTTTTCATTAGGATATAACAGAGTGTTGTAATGTTGTTCAAAGCATTTATAAAACCTATTATAAAAAATATAGATCTATTTGTAATTAAAGAGATGTTAAATTAAATTTTATAACATCTGATCTAAAACTATACAAAATTGTCGCCACTTTACTGACGAGATAAAGTTTGAACAACCGAAACACTAGCGGAAGTATATTTTGATGGGGTTGCTTGTGATTTGAAATTTTATTTATTTAAAATATATTTTACTGGCAAATGTTACGTTGCTGGAGGAGGTTCATGTGAAAGCTTTGTTGCTGGGGAGAGATTGACTGACCATTCCATATTGAACTTTGTATGAATAAATATTGAAAAAAGCAACAATAATTGAATTTCGGAATGCTTATACTAACTACCAAAACGGATTAAAAGGTATTCGTTAACATTAGATTGAAACCTATGTTTTCTTTTCCATTAATGGCGTTTGAAAAATGATATATTGTTTGATGATTATTGCTTAAATTTCAAAAAGAATAATCAAATTTAGAATTTCAGATAGACTAAGCCAATTTTTAGTCACAAAATGTTTTTTGTCATATGCAACAAAGGTTATGCCCTTTGTTGTAACCACACAGAGTGGTCACAGCGAGACATATTGTAGCCGATGATGCATTGTTGCGACTCTGTTACATCAACAACAATTACCTCTCAAACCACTTTAACTTGGATTAATTACAGCTGATATACGTTGTTATGTGCAATAAAACTACAATACTAGGCCTAATCATATAGATATTTTATGTTTTACTGTTGAAGCCTTTACATCAAGATAATAGTGTTTTAAATGTTATAAACTGTCCTGGATATGTTTATTCTGAACTAAACGATTTATAAATGGGATTTCCAATATCCTAACGATTTTTTTTGGAACAATTTTACTGTTTTTGAAGCCCTTTAGTCAAAACTCGAATTTTTTTAGAATTTTAACAGCTTAAAATGTATCAAACTATAGCCTATCTAGCCCCGCGAATTGATAATTAATTGTTTTCAAGAAATTATTTTCGTATCTTTTTAAAATTATATGCATTACAATTACTGGCTTCATTTACACAGATTCACAAGGCAAAATTATCTGAAACCTAGCACCACCCAGATTTCATGAGTGATTTATTAAAAGTGAAATTATTAGTTTATCCATTAGTTAACCTTGTTTTAAATCTCTGATGGGATTAACTTTCGTGCTCATCAGTTGCATCTTTGCGCATGCGTAAACAAAATCAAAATAAATATTTACTACAACAATAGTAGAACGCCTTATTGAGTTACTTCGCCAAACGCAATGTGTCTCTTTTCCACAGTTCAGAAACTTTATCAAGTAGGCCTGTTATGTGATATTTCCCGTAAAACGTTATTTCGACTAAATATAATAGCATATAATAGCTTTACTTCGCCCTCCTTATTTCTCAAATAGTTTTTTCTTACTTTTTTTATTCTCATTCTCTTTATTGTATTTGCACATGACAGCTTTATTTTACATACTTAAAAGCTTTATTCACAATTTTTTTATCATTTCTCTTAGTTTAGGCCTATATAATTATATATATATATATATATATATATATATATATATATGCTTTTAATTCTTATTGGTGTTTCTCTTTGTGTATAATAGCCTTACTTTACTTTTTTAATTCTCATTTTCTTATTTTCTCATTCGCTCTTTGTTCTTCCTTTGTTTATGTAACAGCTTTACTTTACCGTTTAATTTCTCATTGTTCTTGCATTATATATATATTACTGCTTTTTTCATTTGTTTAGTTCCAGCTTTGCTTTACCTTTTTGAAGGTACTCTACATGTTACGACGTAAATAACTTTTATTTTTTACGTTTCAGCAAGGAGAGACATTAAGGCTCGGTTACCCTATATATTAACCTTTAATACCACTGATGCACTCAGTAGTATGCGCATTTTGGAATAGTTGAGTTAATCAAAGCTACTTTCACTATATACCACGTGGTAGCTCGTTTTTATAAACTAATTTTGGTCTCTTTTAAATTGTAATAATAACCACTGTCAACCTCTAAAAATGTTTTTTGTGTTAGTGGATCGTAGTACCCATGGAGAGATCTATTCATTAAAGAGCATACATTCAAAACTCACTAAGTTAAAATAACACTCATCTAAATTAAACTCATTATTTTATATTCACCTTCATGTTTGTTATCTGACAAGGTAAAATGAATCAATACTCATTCTTTAAATTTACCACATAAGAAGCAAACACAATACATGATCTGTAATCACAGTTAAACAACAAGTGTTTGTATGTGTTTCTCCATGAATATTGTCATAAATATATAGGTTCCTCTGTTATATACTTGGAGTTTGTTAAAATATATTACTCAATGCATATAATAGATATTCGGTTATAAGCGTACTGTCTTAATGAGAACGGCAACTTGCTAAGTCGGGTTCGCCTGTATTTGATAGAAAGTTATCACATGCTAAAGTTAGTGTTCGGCCTTGGTGTATACATCGTAAGAGAAAATCGATTAAATTATGAATTTGGCAGATTCCACGCCGTGTTTAAAATCTCACACGAGTTAAGTTGGTTTCTCATAAATAAGCTCTTGATTAATTTTCTAACTATTTTTCTTATCTCTTATATAATAAATGTGTAAAGTGGTTTTATTATTCATATTTAAATATGAATATATATTACACGCGAAACTATTCATACTTGAGCCGTAATAAGTTAACATTTATAAAAAGTTCATTTCGCTATAGGTGCTCTCCAAGTGCCCTAGGAGAACACATTTACCTAGACATATACAAAGGCCGTATATAAATAATATTTTTAAAATCTTAAAATTAAAATTGCCTACATATAATTATTTCTCAATAAAAACTTTTTTAAACCTGTAACCCTAATGCATTTTGCCGATATATTGTCAATATAAACATTTGTGATTTCGCGGTAATTGAACCTGTGTTGCTTATGTAAAAGGGTGGCAGACAACATCGAAATAATCTAACAGCTTTAGAGATTATTCGTTTTAAAACCGGTAAACCTAAATGTTTTTCTTGTATAATTTACTTACTACTTGGTTGTACGTGGTTTGCTATTGTTTCGCTATAGTTGAAACAACATTAAAACAGTATTTACTCAAGCTTTGGAGGCGGGATTTTATAAACAGAATCTGTGGTTTCCGTGACAACCAAGATTACCAGTGTTGCCATATTTCCAAGACACTTGTCACTATAGGTTCACTTTAGTCGTCATCTCTAAGGATGAGATTGGGAGTCACAGAGACATCATAAGGAAATATTATCTCCATGCGTTGGCATTCCTCATTTTTTTAACTTAAAAAAACTTTTCTAACCTTAATTTGAGGTAACGTCTCGAATCTAATAAATCTTAAATGCTCAATGAGAGTCCAAATGTATGCTACTTGTTTTTAATTTCGTTCTTAACCTAATTTAGGTTAAATGTTCCTACATTAGGTAAATATAAACTAATATTTTTGCCGTCATTTTTAGTTGTTCAAAGTTAAACTTGCACAAATTCAAATTAACTAAAATATTTGACCTCATGAAATTTTATGTTGCATTTACATTTTTTTTTACCAAAAGATTCTGAATAAAGGTTGTAATTACTGAAAATGGATTAAAACTCAAAATCTCTAAGTTGACTATTGACACAACAATAGTGAATTTATTTTTAAAAATAAATAAATATGGCAACTATGAAACTATCCAATACAGTTGTTATTCTTCAACGGGATATGCAGCCAATATGCCTTATTTAGAGACATATACGAGTCTCGTACATGATCAGAAATGTACTGATTAAAATAGAATATTTTCAGAAATTCAATTTATCTTGGCAGTAAAAATGCCTAAAGAGGTTTTTCTTAAAATTGAAATAGAAATACAATATTAAAAATTAATATTATTTTTACTGAATTCGTTATAAGAATTTTACTGAAATTTTAATTATTAATATTAAGTGATAATTAATACTAAATAGCACCATAATATTTTAAGGTATAATACGCTTTTCTATGAAATTGTAGATTCTCATTTAATTTCAACAAATATACGATTATTTTTAATATGTATATAGGTATATTTGAAATTTAAACATAACCTCCAAATAACCTTAAGTGAGGACAGTATTACAAACGCCGTGGCTGACATTAGGAAATACTCGGAGGAATCTAATCTTTGTAAATTTGACGGTAAATATTCTTTGGCTGCGAACCATTTTCTTTTTGATTCTTTTTTTCTCAATATCAGACTCGCCTAAAGATGAATCTCCTAAAATTTTAACTTCAAAATGATTCATACTTGAAATTATTTTTTTTTTAATGTGGCAGATCTTTAGTCTGCCTTATTACTGAAAACATAAATACTGCTTTTTATAACAGATTTGTTTAATTATGTTAGGAAATTACTCTTGTCAAAAACTGTTATAACGAATTTAACAGTTTCCCACTACTCACACAGACAACGGATTCCAACATTTCTCGGATATTTTGTAATTCCATCGACAGTACGTAAACTCATAGTAGCTTGTCATAGTTGTAAAGGGATCAAACTTCAATTCTGGGCTTAAAGAAACCTTTGATGGAGTTGCCCTTCTGTTCTACCCCTGCGAAGTTAAGCCCTGCAGCGCCTCCAGCGATCCTACTTCAGTGCAACCAATTGAAGCGTGCTGAACAAACGGAAACGTAAAATATGGATAATTACTTTTGTGACTCTGGTATTGTTGTGTTACGTAATTGATCAGATTTCAGACAGGAGTCTCAGAGTAGAAGGGCTTGTAATTAATTGCAAAGGCGCCCTCTACAGGGAGTTCTAAATTATTCACGAATAATGCCCACTTTAATTCGCATGACGGGAGCGGAAAAAGATAGATGCTTTTACAATAATAGTGTCACATTTGACTAGACATAGAGTAATAAGGTGGGGAAAATAATTGAAGTATTCAACACATCAACTACCTTATTAATTTAAAAATTAATTTATGTTTTTATGGTGAAATGGAAGATTACCTTAACAGCACCACGACTATACAAAATAAAGTTAGGTTAGTGTTTTAAAAGCAAATGCTTCAGAGTGCAACATTAGAGGCGTTTAAATGCTTCGCTAAAACAGCTGAGAGAATCATCCTTGATGGATTACAGCTGGAAGCAAATTAACTATAAAAGCTTTGGTATATTGTGGTATATTAGTCAGTCAGGGGATTGTCTCTTCCCCTCCAGGTGTATTATAGTTTGCTGTTTATAACAATGGAGACCAAGAGACTACAACTGACATGTGTCTTTATAAAAAGATTAGTAGATATGTGCAATTATTTAATGTAAACAAGAAATGTTTAGGAACTTTATAATAATATAAACAACGATTAGTTATGATTGTACAAAATAATTAAACATATATTTTTCTCCACTCTTTACAATTGTTAAAACTCATCAATTTTCAGATAACCTGAATTTTTAAAAAGAAAAAATTTAATAATTTTTTCCTAACAATACTCTTAGTAAAAAGTACGAGGGCATAAACCATATGATTATAGAAATATTAAAAGGAGTACTTGGGTGCGTACACAGTAAATCTAATAACTTTGTGTGTTAGAAATCACATTGTCATTTAGGCTTATTCGTTATGCAACTGCCAACTACTCAGGTTATAGACCATTACGTTTTGGTATTACATACTGCAAGTATTTGCTCATTGAATAAACAATTAACTTTCTAACTGCTTAGAGTTTGAATGCAGCACTAAAAATACAAATCACTGATTCTTTAAAATTAACGAAAAGTCTTTTTAAGCTACACGTTTTTGCTCTGCATCGTGTTTAATTGACAGTCAGTATTTCGAGGTAAGACGACGTCAGCAGACCTACCATGTATACTGTTACTACACAATATCAAGAGCACAGTGGTACAATATATTACAATGAAAATATTGAAAAGAACCCCAATACCACTAAAATAACAATGATATTCTAGAATGATCATTCTAGTTTGTCACTTCTTGTGTGCTAGATTGTATTTTGTAATAAGACCCTCTGATGATGATGACATGGTCATCGAAATGTACATAATGGCTTAATCTTAGGTAACTTGTGTTATTTGTTATTTTTGATTATTTTTGTGGTACTGGGGTTCTTTTCAATATTTTCATTGTCATGTATACTGTGTTTCAGTCGTCGTGAGGTTATCTTTTTGTTGATAAATAATTTACTATATGATTCATCGACTTGTAAATTGACAATTCTTTCAGCTGTTTCTAATAACTATAATTTTGATAATAAGCTTTTTTCACCCCCATCCAATCTCACACACGCCCGCAATGAAGTGTGGTAAGAAGTTCTGAACAACCATTCTCCTCCAATGCCAAGAGACAACCTGAACATTATTAAAGTTCATATGTGCGATATAATAGAGCTTAACATGGGTTTATTGTGTGTATTCAAATGTGTAAAATGTGTTTCCAATGCTCCTCCATTGCCAACCGACAACCGGAACGATATTGAAGTTTTTATGAACGGTATGATATATTGTGTATTAAAATGTGTTTATTTTAGATGTAAATTGTGTTTATATTGTGAATGCAATAATCATTTTTTTAAATTTTATTTAATTAACTTACTATAAATATTTTTTCTTATCCGATCGAAACTCGATCTCCAGGTAGTATTTCTAAAATGTTTATAAATGTATTATGGGGAATGCTACTAGTGTAGAAAGAGGTGGCTCAGTAGCAACCACATTAAGTAGGGTTAAGGTACCACCTCTATCGGCACGATACATCACGAATCATTGCAAAAAGCACATTGTATTTGGTGATGCAGAAAGTAATTACACAACCTGGCGCTGACGCCACAAAACTCCAAGGAAATGTTGTTAAATACACATTTACCCTCACTTTACAACAATAAAAATGTTTTAAATCTCAAGGTCTCTCTTTAAAAGTGTCCATTATATTACCTTACGTTTAAATATATCTATAAATTATCCGGTTAGGTTGGGGGCGGTTTTTAAAGAGTCATAATTCCAATTAAACATTTTAAAATGCATTTAACATTTTTTGCCGTCATGGACAGAAATAGATTGTTTTAAAAATAGAATCTAAAAAAAATATATATTCTCTGCTGATATATATGATTTTATCAAAAGAAACTGATATATATATGTTTGATTAAATTTCAGTTTCCGATTGTCTGTGTTTTGGTGGATATTTCTAGGTTAGTTTGTTAGGATAAAATAATCCGAGGTGGTCTCTCTAATTGAAAAATATAAAATAACTGATACAAATAACTAAGTAAAAGAAACCGTGTATAGTTTTTTTATTAATAATTGGTAAGTTTTCAATAGTGGAAATTATTCAAGCAAATCGATAGATTTACCGCAATTTTCAATATCGTTCATAACATGTATGGGGTTGCACCAATATTATAAAAATTGACCTACTTTAAACTCATCTATTCATTTCCAGTTACGACAGTAAAATAATGTTTTTTACTTGGTTAATACTTTAAATGTTTTTGTATTAGGATCGTTAAATTTATTATTTTCTGTCTTCTATATCTTTGTTAATTTCTCCATTAGTTCACATACCTCACGGTAAAAACATATATTTTTCCTTCGATAAACAAAGTTTAATTGTGTTATTTATTTTAACAGTTGTAATACTTATTAAATCCCAAAAGTATTTTCGTTTCCTAAAGTATATAAGCACATAAATTCTATATTTTTGCCGATCTAATAAATTGTATTAACATTTTTATTTCCCTATGGTACGCACAAATA
>JBAIZL010000005.1:18994583-19057083 GCA_036971475.1 Prosapia bicincta
ACAAAAGGTTCTAGCTCCACATACTTGTTATTACAATAAATACTACTTCCATATATATCTGCTATAACGATAAATACTAGCTCCACATAACTGGTATTACTATAAGTACTATCTCCATATAACTCGTATTACAATAGATACTTGTTACATATTACTGATATTACAATAAATAGTAGCACAGCATAAATGGTATTACAATACGTTCTAGCTCTACATAACTGTTATTACAATAAATACTAGTACCATATATATCTGGTATAACGATAAATACTAGCTCCACATAACTGGTATTACAATAAAAACTACTTCCATATATATCTGGTATAACGATAAAAACTGTTCCACATAATTGGTATTACTATAAGTACTATCTCCATATAACTCGTATTACAATAGATACTAGCTCAACATACTTGTTATTAAAATAAATACTAGTTCCATTTATATCTGGTATAACGATAAATACTAGCTCCACATATTTGGTATTACTATAAGTACTATCTCCATATAACTCGTATTACAATAAATACTTAATCCACATTACTGATATTACAATAAATAGTAGTACAACATAATCGGTATTACAATAAGTTCTAGCTCCACATACCTGTTATTACAATAAATACTACTTCCATATATATATATATATATATATATATATATATATATATATATATATATCTGGTATAACGATAAATACTAGTTCCACATCATTCGTATTACTATAAGTACTATCTCCATATAACTCGTCTTACAATAGATACTTGCTCCACATTACTGATATTACAATAAATAGTAGCGCAACATAAATAGTATTACAATAGGTTCTAGCTCCACATAACTGGTATTACAATAAATACTAGTTCCATATATATCTGGTATAACGATAAATACTAGCTCCTCATAACTGGTATTACTATAAATACTAGTTCCATATATATTTGGTATAAAAATAAATACTAGCTCCACATAACTGGTATTACAATAAATACTAGTTCCATATATATTTGTATAACAATAAATACTAGCTCCTCATAACTGGTATTACTATAAATACTAGTTCCATATATATTTGGTATAAAAATAAATACTAGCTCCACATAACTGGCATTACAATAAATACTAGTTCCATATATATTTGGTATAAAAATAAATACTAGCTCCACATAATTGGTATTACAATAAAAACTACTTCCATATATATCTGGTATAACGATAAATACTGTTCCACATAATTGGTATTACTATAAGTACTATCTCCATATAACTCGTATTACAATAGATACTAGCTCAACATACTTGTTATTAAAATAAATACTAGTTCCATTTATATCTGGTATAACGATAAATACTAGCTCCACATATTTGGTATTACTATAAGTACTATCTCCATATAACTCGTATTACAATAAATACTTAATCCACATTACTGATATTACAATAAATAGTAGTACAACATAATCGGTATTACAATAAGTTCTAGCTCCACATACCTGTTATTACAATAAATACTACTTCCATATATATATATATATATATATATATATATATATATATATATATCTGGTATAACGATAAATACTAGTTCCACATCATTCGTATTACTATAAGTACTATCTCCATATAACTCGTCTTACAATAGATACTTGCTCCACATTACTGATATTACAATAAATAGTAGCGCAACATAAATAGTATTACAATAGGTTCTAGCTCCACATAACTGGTATTACAATAAATACTAGTTCCATATATATCTGGTATAACGATAAATACTAGCTCCTCATAACTGGTATTACTATAAATACTAGTTCCATATATATTTGGTATAAAAATAAATACTAGCTCCACATAACTGGTATTACAATAAATACTAGTTCCATATATATTTGTATAACAATAAATACTAGCTCCTCATAACTGGTATTACTATAAATACTAGTTCCATATATATTTGGTATAAAAATAAATACTAGCTCCACATAACTGGCATTACAATAAATACTAGTTCCATATATATTTGGTATAAAAATAAATACTAGCTCCACATAATTGGTATTACAATAAAAACTACTTCCATATATATCTGGTATAACGATAAATACTGTTCCACATAATTGGTATTACTATAAGTACTATCTCCATATAACTCGTATTACAATAGATACTAGCTCAACATACTTGTTATTAGAATAAATACTAGTTCCATTTATATCTGGTATAACGATAAATACTAGCTCCACATATTTGGTATTACTATAAGTACTATCTCCATATAACTCGTATTACAATAAATACTTAATCCACATTACTGATATTACAATAAATAGTAGTACAACATAATCGGTATTACAATAAGTTCTAGCTCCACATACCTGTTATTACAATAAATACTACTTCCATATATATATATATATATATATATATATATATATATATATATATATATATATATATATATATCTGGTATAACGATAAATACTAGTTCCACATCATTCGTATTACTATAAGTACTATCTCCATATAACTCGTCTTACAATAGATACTTGCTCCACATTACTGATATTACAATAAATAGTAGCGCAACATAAATAGTATTACAATAGGTTCTAGCTCCACATAACTGGTATTACAATAAATACTAGTTCCATATATATCTGGTATAACGATAAATACTAGCTCCTCATAACTGGTATTACTATAAATACTAGTTCCATATATATTTGGTATAAAAATAAATACTAGCTCCACATAACTGGTATTACAATAAATACTAGTTCCATATATATTTGTATAACAATAAATACTAGCTCCTCATAACTGGTATTACTATAAATACTAGTTCCATATATATTTGGTATAAAAATAAATACTAGCTCCACATAACTGGTATTACAATAAATACTAGTTCCATATATATTTGGTATAAAAATAAATACTAGCTCCACATAACTGGTATTACAATAAATACTAGTTCCATATATATTTGTATAACAATAAATACTACCTCCACATAACTGGTATTACAATAAATACTAGCTCCAGATAACTGGTGTTACAATGAACAGTAGTTTTTTATAAGAGGTATTACAATAAATATTTATTTGGGATGCAGAAAGTACTCACTTTGTAACATCAAGGTTTACTTTCTATGTTTCCGTGTTAAGTCGCACATAATCAAGGAGGATTTAGAAATATTATAAAACTGCAGTTACGCAAAAACGCAATAAATTGCAACCAACATTTGTATCATTCAATGTGCAGATAAACGTCACTTACCACCTTTGACCTAAACATGTATTTAAGTTGTGCACAAATAAGTACTCACACATCAAACGATTATCACAAGTTATGAAACTTGTTTTCAACCATCTTATTTAAATTAGATAGCTTAGCTACAATAATATATATATATAATACGTTTTCTTGTTTAATAATTTAAAACAACATAGGTTATTCAAATACAAGAATATTTATTAATTTATATCCAAAGCTTTTCGTTGGTAAACAGTACCAACATCATCAGGAATGAAAATTACAATCATTGATGTTGGTACTGTTTACCAACGAAAAGCTTTGGATATAAATTAATAAATATTCTTGTATTTGAATAACCTATGTTGTTTTAAAATATATATATATATATATATATATATATATATATATATAATACATTCTTGTTTATGAATAGTTGACTACAGTAAATAAATAAGCATAAATAAATAAATTAGATACATTTTACCGAATTTAAAATAATTTCAATTTAGTAAATGTACTCCAAAATATTGTAATACAGGTATATTTTATTTCATTATAACGCAGTCCAATATTTTGTAAAAATGCGTTTCTTGTGTGATTCTAGGATGAAGATATTTTTTATTAAAATTTTTTTATTTTTTGTTGCGTCAGAGTCAGTTTTAATTTTTTCCTCGCGTTATACAGGATTTTCTACGTCACCGGATGTAAATTCTGTACAAAATAAATTCTTTCTTCCCATATCTTATACGTGAAATATTCAGTAACTATCAAATAGTTATTAATTTGACTCTAATAAGTTTTCAATCACTTTACGTGTAAATCACTCTTACATAAGAGCATTTTAAAAATTTTGGATATTTAGAAATGAATATTTTTCTACAAATATACTTACACTAAATTTCATTTCATAAAAATCAAACGTACTTGATTTTGTTTGTGATAACTTTTGCACAACAATATTTTACATTTCATTGACCACAGTTTAAACTTTATTTATTCAGAATAAAATATAAATTTTAAATAAAATACTTTAGACATACACTGAACAACTCTTTTAGTGTTTCCACTGCAGTATTTCCTTTTTTGTGATGAATATAAAGTATGCTTAAGAAATTTCCATTCAAGATAAATCTGCGAAAGGAACTTCACAGTAATAGGGTTTTATTGCTCCATATAACGCCAGCAAAATTGGCATCTGTTCTTTATAATAAAACTAAATTATATGAAAACTGTGTGTAAAGGTTTGTGACGTCTTCTTTATGGCAAGTAGAATGTTATTCTTCTACTAAATCCATGACCCAAGAATTTACTTTCGCGCACCTTTCGACTTGTACCATTTCATATTTATACATAAATACTTTTGAATAACTGTTGTCACTTTTAAATTGATTGATTGATTTTGTTAATACATTTTTATACGATGTTAGACGTTTTTACATTCAAGGTTAGAGTCAAGTACGTGTCATTGTATCTTAAAACTTACATAAGTATACAAAATAAACAGCACTGATGTTTTCAAAAGTTAATTTATAATTCGTGATATATATTAATAAATTGTTAAGCCACGCATTCATAATAAGTATGCATTCAGTAAACAAAATGCAAGAGTTCAATAATATTGCGAAACGTTTTTACCTGGCTATAAGCAGAGATCCAGGAACACAACAGAGCATTCTTGCTGACACCCAATATTACAATCTTCAGAAAACATAACCCTACAGTCCTTTGACACTACTTACAATCCCTATATCACCGATATATATACTCACACAATGCTCTCAAGGAGACATTTAAAAGACTTACTCAGTGACAAAGCACAAAACATGTAATATAACCTAACCAATCCTAACCTAACCGAACATAGTCTAACCTAACCTAACCGAACCTATACACTCACACAATGCTTTTAAAAAGACATTGCAAAGACTTACCCACTGACAAAACACAAAACATGTAATATAACCTAACCTATTCTAACCTAACTCAACATAATCTAATCTAACCTAACCGAACCGATATTCTCACACAATGCTCTTATGGAGACATTGCACAAACTTACTCACTAACATATCACAAAACATGTCATAACCGAACATAACCCAACAGAAACTAACCTAACCTAATCTAACCGAACATAACCCAATAGAATCTAACCTAACCTAACTTAACTAACCATATATTTTTTAGAAACAAAAGGAAACCTTGTTACATTCGGATCTGTAATAAGGTTAGGATAACATAGGTGAAGTTGACCTCCTCTCTATCGGGGTATAGAGTATCTACGCGCTACACCTAAAAGAAGATTGATAAAGAAGTGCAGACAGAATATATTCATAAGACATAATAGACAGACGAATAACAAAAAAAAAAATCCCAATCCTATGATTTAGGAACCAAGAAAGATGGTTCCTGATGAAAGTGGGTTTCTTACTTGAAGTAGACTGGCTCTCTACCGAGTTAAGCAACGTGATTACTCACAAGCCGGGTTTGGATCAAAAATATAGTAATTTAAATCGGTTCTTTTTGGGAAAATATTTTTAATCATCATATTTCAAATATGCGCTACGGACGTGAATAATATTATTACAACGATTAACACTCACACAATGCTGTCAAGGACACAATGCAAAGACTTATTTACAGACAAAGCACAAAACCATGTAATTTAATCTATCCAAACAGAATCTAACCTAACTTAACCTAACCTAACCTAACCTAACCTAACCTAAACCTAACCTAACCTAGCTTAACCCAACCTAACCTAACCATAAACCAACAGAATCAAATCTAACCTAAGCTAACCGAACATAACCCAACAGAATCTATTCCAGCAGTATCTAACCTAACCTAACCGATCATAACCCAACAGTATCTAACCTAACCTATCCGAACATAACCCAACACAATCTAACCAAACCTAACCTAACCAAATATAACCCAACAGAATCTAACCTAACCGAACATAACCCAACAGAATATAACCCAACCGATCCTAACACAGCAGTATCTAACCTAACCTAACCGAACATAACCCAACAGAATCTAACCAAACCTAACCTAACCGAACATAACCCAACAGAATTTAACCTAACATAACCCAACAGAATCTATCCCAACAGTATCTAACCTAACGTAACCGAACATATTCCAGCAGAATCTAACCAAACCTAACCTAACCTAACCGAACATATTCCAGCAGAATCTAACCTAACCCAACCTAACCTAACCGAACATATTCCAGCAGAATCTAACCAAACCTAACCGAACCTAACCTAACCGAACATATTCCAGTAGAATCTAACCAAACCTAACCTAAACGAACATAACCCAACAGTATCTAACCTAATCTATCCGAACATAACCCAACAGAATCTAACCAAAAGTAACCTAACCAAACATAACCCAACAGAATATAAATTACCCTAACCTAACCGAACATAACCCAACAGAATCTAACCCAACCGAACCAAAGCCAGCAGTATCTAACCTAATCTAACCTAACCGAACATAACCCACTATAATCTAACCAAATCTAACCTAACCAAACATAACCCAACAGAATCTAACCTAACCTAACCTAACTGAACATAACCCAAAAGAATCTAACCCAACCGAACCAAAGCCAGCAGTATCTAACCTAATCTAACCTAACCGAACATAACCCACTATAATCTAACCAAATCTAACCTAACCGAACATAACCCAACAGAATCTAACCCAACCGAACCTAAGCCAGCAGTATCTAACCTAACCTAACCTAACCGAACATAACCCACTATAATCCAACCAAATCTAACCTAACCGAACATAACCCAACAGAATCTAACCCAACCGAACCTAAGCCAGCAGTGTCTAACCTAACCTAACCTAACCGAACATAACCCACTATAATCTAACCAAATCTAACCTAACCGAACATAACCCAACAGAATCTAATCCAACCGAACCTAAGCCAGCAGTATCTAACCTAACCTAACCTAACCGAACATAACCCAACACAATCTAACCAAACCTAACCTAACCAAATATAACCCAACAGAATCTAACCTAACCGAACATAACCCAACAGAATATAACCCAACCGATCCTAACACAGCAGTATCTAACCTAACCTAACCGAACATAACCCAACAGAATCTAACCAAACCTAACCTAACCGAACATAACCCAACAGAATTTAACCTAACATAACCCAACAGAATCTATCCCAACAGTATCTAACCTAACGTAACCGAACATATTCCAGCAGAATCTAACCAAACCTAACCTAACCTAACCGAACATATTCCAGCAGAATCTAACCTAACCCAACCTAACCTAACCGAACATATTCCAGCAGAATCTAACCAAACCTAACCGAACCTAACCTAACCGAACATATTCCAGTAGAATCTAACCAAACCTAACCTAAACGAACATAACCCAACAGTATCTAACCTAATCTATCCGAACATAACCCAACAGAATCTAACCAAAAGTAACCTAACCAAACATAACCCAACAGAATATAAATTACCCTAACCTAACCGAACATAACCCAACAGAATCTAACCCAACCGAACCAAAGCCAGCAGTATCTAACCTAATCTAACCTAACCGAACATAACCCACTATAATCTAACCAAATCTAACCTAACCAAACATAACCCAACAGAATCTAACCTAACCTAACCTAACTGAACATAACCCAAAAGAATCTAACCCAACCGAACCAAAGCCAGCAGTATCTAACCTAATCTAACCTAACCGAACATAACCCACTATAATCTAACCAAATCTAACCTAACCGAACATAACCCAACAGAATCTAACCCAACCGAACCTAAGCCAGCAGTATCTAACCTAACCTAACCTAACCGAACATAACCCACTATAATCCAACCAAATCTAACCTAACCGAACATAACCCAACAGAATCTAACCCAACCGAACCTAAGCCAGCAGTGTCTAACCTAACCTAACCTAACCGAACATAACCCACTATAATCTAACCAAATCTAACCTAACCGAACATAACCCAACAGAATCTAACCCAACCGAACCTAAGCCAGCAGTATCTAACCTAACCTAACCTAACCGAACATAACCCACTATAATCTAACCAAACCTAACCTAACCAAACATAACCCAACAGAATATAAATTAACCTAACCTAACCGAACATAACCCAACAGAATCTAACCCAACCGAACCAAAGCCAGCAGTATCTAACCTAACCGAACATAACCCACTATAATCTAACCAAATCTAACCTAACCAAACATAACCCAACAGAATATAAATTAACCTAACCTAACCGAACATAACCCAACAGAATCTAACCCAACCGAACCAAAGCCAGCAGTATCTAACCTAATCTAACCTAACCGAACATAACCCACTATAATCTAACCAAATCTAACCTAACCAAACATAACCCAACAGAATCTAACCTAACCTAACCTAACTGAACATAACCCAACAGAATCTAACCCAACCGAACCAAAGCCAGCAGTATCTAACCTAATCTAACCTAACCGAACATAACCCACTATAATCTAACCAAATCTAACCTAACCGAACATAACCCAACAGAATCTAACCCAACCGAACCTAAGCCAGCAGTATCTAACCTAACCTAACCTAACCGAACATAACCCACTATAATCTAACCAAATCTAACCTAACCGAACATAACCCAACAGAATCTAACCCAACCGAACCAAAGCCAGCAGTATCTAACCTAATCTAACCTAACCGAACATAACTCACTATAATCTAACCAAATCTAACCTAACCGAACATAACCCAACAGAATCTAACCCAACCGAACCTAAGCCAGCAGTATCTAACCTAACCTAACCTAACCGAACATAACCCACTATAATCTAACCAAATCTAACCTAACCGAACATAACCCAACAGAATCTAACCCAACTGAACCTAAGCCAGCAGTATCTAACCTAACCTAACCTAACCGAACATAACCCACTATAATCTAACCAAATCTAACCTAACCGAACATAACCCAACAGAATCTAACCCAACCGAACCTAAGCCAGCAGTATCTAACCTAACCTAACCTAACCGAACATAACACACTATAATCTAACCAAATCTAACCTAACCGAACATAACCCACTATAATCTAACCAAATCTAACCTAACCGAACATAACCCACTATAATCTAACCAAATCTAACCTAACCGAACATAACCCAACAGAATCTAACCCAACCGAACCTAAACCAGCAGTATCTAACCTAACCTAACCTAACCGAACATAACCCACTATAATCTAACCAAATCTAACCTAACCGAACATAACCCAACAGAATTTAACCTAACCTAACCGAACATAACCAACAGAATCTAACCCAACCGAACCAAAGCCAGCAGTATCTAACCTAATCTAACCTAACCGAACATAACCCACTATAATCTAACCAAATCTAACCTAACCAAACATAACCCAACAGAATCTAACCTAACCTAACCTAACTGAACATACCCCAACAGAATCTAACCCAACCGAACCAAAGCCAGCAGTATCTAACCTAATCTAACTTAACCGAACATAACCCACTATAATCTAACCAAATCTAACCTAACCGAACATAACCCAACAGAATCTAACCCAACCGAACCTAAGCCAGCAGTATCTAACCTAACCTAACCTAACCGAACATAACCCACTATAATCTAACCAAACCTAACCTAACCGAACATAACCCAACAGAATTTAACCTAACCGAACTGAACTTAAACCAACAGAATCTAACCTGACCAAGCATAACCCAACAGAATCTAACCTACCCTATATTTTTTAAAATTCAAAACCTAGGGCAAACAAGGAAACAAAAGAAGTCCTTGTTACATTCGGTACTGTACCAAGGTAAGTATCACTAGGTTAAGTTAGGTTAGTTTACCATGGGTTAGATTAGAAAAACCCATAATTCGTGCGTGTAATATAGTTTGTATTGCCTTCTTTCAAGCATTCGTAAAATGCCCACTTTATATGGCTGTTGTACGCTCTAGTGTTGGGTTATATTATGGAATATTTTAAATTTCTAGTGTCAGTCTCATTGATTTTCCTTCCCATTATTAAGACTATTATTACAACAGTAAACAATTCTGTTATTATATGCAAATGAATGATTTAAAATTCGAACTTTAGGGACACAATTTCTAAGTTTCTTCTACAGTTTCATAAAAACGTTTGTAATAAAACTGGAATTACAGAAAATTAGCAAATTACCAAGAAATACATGATAATTTATTTGTTCTATAAACTATAACAAAAATAGGGCTGTAGATGAGATCTGAACAGCATCTTTAAGTCAGTTCTCTTTTACAAAATAGACAAATAATACTAAATTTTAACATTTCTTTAAAACTACCTATATAGGTTATTTACTCATGAGGTAGAAGATTTATACCTTATATTTTCTATTGTAGGGAGTTCTGCTATATATTTGACTCCGATTTCCTTAACAAAGCAGTATAGTTTATAGAATAAATTATTCATATACACAGATCTTCTATTCTGCTTCCTTTTCGCCACACTTTGGCGATGTTACAAAGTAATCTAAGCTACTATAACCCATTTACTAAACCCTTTGTGTCCGATACTTCATTTATCTGGTTTTCTTTCTTAGGGATTTTTATTTTTGGCACATTTGTATTTGTAGATGTAGGATCCATATGCCATGTTTCATCTACATATAAATGTACAATATTTTAAAATTTTATTAAATATATATATATATTTATATATATATATATATATATATATATATATATATATATATATATATATATATATCGTGATATTTCACGCTGTCCATTATTTTTCCGTTGACTTTATGAAGTTATTATTATTACTTGTAAATAATTTTTCCACCACTAAGCGTAATAATTTTACCATATGTGATGAGGCACCTTTCGATCACTTGACCATTTTCTAATCATTGAATTAATTAGGGCAACCCAAAAGCACTAAACCCACTAGAATTACATTTTATCAATGTGAGGATATCTAGATATAAGCCTATAAGCAACGATTAACACTCACACATTGCTCTCAAGGACACATTGCAAAGACTTATTTACAGACAAAGCACAAAAACATGTAATTTAATCTAACCGAACATAACCCAACAGTATCTAACCTAACCTATCCGAACATAACCCAACAGAATATAACCTAACCTAACCTAACAGAACATAACCCAACAGAATATAGCCCAACCGAACCTAACCCAGCAGTAACTAACCTAACCTAACTGAACATAACCCAACAGAATATAACCTAACCTAACCTAACCGAACATAACCCAACAGAATATAGCCCAACCGAACCTAACCCAGCAGTAACTAACCTAACATAACTAAACATAACCCAACAGAATATAACCTAACCTAACCTAACCGAACATAACCCAACAGAATATAGCCCAACCGAACCTAACCCAGCAGTAACTAACCTAACCTAACTGAACATAACCCAACAGAATCTAACCAAACCTATCCGAACATAACCCAACAGAATATAACCTAACCTAACCTAACATAACCGAACATAACCCAACAGAATATAGCCCAACCGAACCTAACCCAGCAGTAACTAACCTAACCTAACTGAACATAACCCAACAAAATCTAACCAAACCTATCCGAACATAACCCAACAGAATATAACCTAACCTAACCTAACCGAACATAACCCAACAGAATATAGCCCAACCGAACCTAACCCAGCAGTAACTAACCTAACCTAACTGAACATAACCCAACAGAATCTAACCATACCTAACCTAACCGAACATAACCCAACAGAATTTAACCTAACCGACTATCAAAAGCACTAAACCCACTAGAATTACTTTTTATCAATGTGAGGATATCTAGATATAAGCCTATAAGGAACAATTGCAGATACAATAATAAAAGAATAAGTTCTAACCTATAAGAATTGCAACGCATCCTACACATGCTGACCTACAGACACACTCGGCTGTATGAGAGAAGGCATCTATATTTTGAAAGAATATAACATTTTTTATAGAAGCATAAGGTTTGAAATTGATAGCAACGACATCGAACGAAAGTCGTCATATATCTTTAAAGATAAGTTGAATAATCTAATAAAAGTTTTAACACTAGAAGTATTTAGTAAATACAAGCATGAAAATATTTCCAATAGTTATAAAAATATGTAAGTATATGAAATAATAAATTAGATTACTTTAGGCCTAATATTATTTTTATTCCAATTTACCGAAAGTAATATTGACACCATATTTTTTGGTTTATCTCTTACCTTATTTAGGTACGGGCATGACATATCCGGAACATTTACACAACCTATTAATATTTCACCAAGCGTGGTGCATTTTATCTAAATAAAGCAGAATTCAGTATTGAGGTAATGATGATAGTGAATATAGATTCTGCATTCGTATGTGTCATCTTTCGCGAGGCAAAGTTTCTAAATTTAATGCCAATTCAATACTGATTCACTACCAAATAAATTTCGTCATCTAGGCCTATAACTGACGTTTTCAGCACCCAGTAAAACATTTTGAGCGCTGCCTATTGAAGGAATATCGTACTAAGTAAGCTATAAAGAGTAGGCTATATTTTCCTGAATATTTTCTCAATATCGACTGCGTATATAGTTGTGGATGGTTTTTTTAAAAAATAAACTAAATTTCTTTCACCTAAGTGAATACTCGGTGTCAGGATTCGTTTCGTTTCTAAACTACACAATAACCTAATTATGTATCTATTAACCATTATTATCAACGTACAATAATTTATAGTTTGAATCTACAAAATAGATATTAATAATGCTGTGACCTAATTAACTATCATATAAAATAATCTGAATGAAAGGCATCACTAAAATAATTCCTCATTACATTTACATCTCTCCAATAATTAAATTATCTCGATTGTTAACAACAAATGCTTTAAATTAATTAAATACTGTCGACTGTTACTATATGTCAGGTGTTTGCCTCAGAGCGCACAAAACTACCTCGAAACGTTACAGCCGTCACAGTCAAAGTATTCCTGTAATTGTTTATTCCATAACCACTTGTGTAAATGAAGATCACAGATTGGACTTAATTAAGCCACAGAAGAAGGAGCAGAAGCAGAGGCCTCTTCTGGTCCCAGTGTTAGTTATTCACTCCCAACAGTTGTTTTAATTAAAACTCTGGCTATTAAAACACCGACCGTTCAGAAGCTATTATCTTAAAATTTTCCCGCTCCACAAATACGTGAGCCTAGTTATTCTGTCGGTTCCAGTAACACTCCAACCGAGGAGAGGTAGTTGCTGTTCATCATTTTCTTTATAATTAGAAAAATACACCGGTGTACCAATTCCGTTTTTTACTTAAAAATCCATTTTATACAAATAAACAATTATTTAAATACAGTAAAATCTCAAGAAAAATTCAACTTATAAAGTATAAATTGACACTTAATGTACACTTCGGTTACCAAGTGACTATCTTCAGAGGAACTGGCTAAAATAACTTACAAACATTCTTAAATAACATAACTCTCCACCTCTTTTTCCCTTCTATCCAACTTAACCAATTACGTATTAACACGATTCTGACGTCAATCTCAAAAGAGGTGGTGCTAGAAAACCAGTTCGAAGTAGTTCTACACACACCTAAATAAGTTGAAAATTTTCACACAAAATTACTTTTTTTAAAAAGAATAATTCAATAACAATAATATTACAATTAAAATATTGGAAAGAACCCCAATACCACAAAAATAATATAAAAAAAACAAATAAAACAAGTTACTTAAAACTAAACCCTTATTTACATTTCGATGACCATGTCATCATCATCAGAGGGTCGATTACAAAATTACAATCTAGCAAACAAGAAGTTACAAGCTAAAGTGTAGGCTCTATTAGACTCTGGTTTGTAACTTCTTGTTTGCTAGATTATAATTTTGTAATCGACCCTCTGATCATGATGACATGGTCAACGAAATGTACATAAGGGTTTAATCTTAAGTAACTTGTTTTATTTGTTATTTTTGATTATTTTTGTGGTATTGGGGTTCTTCCCAATATTTTCATTGTAATATATTGTACCACTGTGCTCTTGATATTGTGGAATAACAATAATGTATAATTATAATTCTATTTAAATGTAATGTTCAATTTTAGGATTTATTAAAGTTTCTAAAGAATCAATTCAGAGTTTTCTAGCATCATCACTTGAGTCGGATAGTAGGAAGGCGTGTTATTCTAGGTTTTGTTATTTTAGAATATTTATAAATTGTTTTAGCTAATACCTCTGAAGATGGTTAAATAGTAACTGAAACGCATATGTGTTAATTTATTCTTGTAGATTAACTAATTGGTAAATAAATTACAGCAATTTATGTTAACTAATTAGCCTATTCATTTAATTAATTAATTTATAGTTAATAAATACATTTTGTTGTAGTAATTCGGTTTTATTACGCTTGGTTATTATGAAACACTTAGTTTCTTATCTATATTTAAATGCTGCTTAAGAGAATAAGTAGGTAAATACTTAAATTGCTGCAAATCATAATTAATGCATAAAACGAATATTATTTAGAAACAAAACCTATGTTAATTACAAACATATGTAACTCTAAATCTACACTTTCTTATCACATGGTGTGAATTATACTTTCGGTAAACTAAAATAAAAATAATAATAGGCCTAAAGTAATCTTATTTTATTATTGCACATACTTACTAATAATAATTGGAAATGTTTCCTTGGTTTTATTTACTAAATATTTTTAGTTTTACAACTTTTATTAGAATATTTAACCTATCATTAAAATATGTGACAAACTTTCGTTTGATGTCGTTGCTATCAATTTCAAACCGTAGGCTTCTGTAAAAAATGTTATATTCTTTCAAAATATTGCCTTCTCTCATACAGCCGAGTGTGTCTGTAAGTCAGCATGTGTAGGATGCGTTGCAATTCTTATAGGTCAGAACTTATTATTATATTATTGTATCTGCTATTGTTGCTTATAGGCTTATATCTAAATATCCTCACATTGATAAAAAATAACTCCTTATAAATTCTGAAAAAAATTATAATATTCAATATATATATATATATATATATATATATATATATATATATATATATATATATTACAATTTTATAATATCGTACATTTATATGTAGAAGAAACATAGCATATGGATCCCATATCTGATTTTCTACAAATACAAATGCACCTAATAAAAGTTCCTAAGAAAGAAAACCAAACAAATGAAATATCGGACACAAAGGATTGAATAAATGGGGTAGAGTAGCTAAGATTACTTTGTAACATCGCCAAAGTGTGGCAAAAAGAAACAGAATAGAAGAACTGTGTATATGAATAAGTTATGCTTTTAAGTACCGTACTAAGTTATACTACAATACTAAATAGCTACTTTAAAATATAGCTACAATGTATTATTGTATGATAGGTGTCGTGAAGAAAATAGAAAATTTAGTTTCTATGTAAACGAAACTATTAAAGACATTTTATTTTGTTTTGCTACGACACAACTGGCCTATATTTAGACGCATGTGACCAGTTTAAGCTGTTGAACTTATTTTGATTTTTAAATAACCTAACCTAGAATATGTAGGTAGGCTACTTTAACGTTGTATTTATACATACCTAAATGTATGTAATACTATGTATGCATTACTAAGTAATACTATGTATATAATACTACATACTATTATTGTAGTATAATTCAGGTTTGGGCGTAATTTTTTAGATCAATATACTTTAGTATACATATACAACTATTTTAACACCACTATCATAACAAAAACAAAATCTGTAATGGTCATCAGAAATGGTGAGTTATTCATTGGCTAGGCCGGTTTAGTCATAGATTCAATCAGATCTTGGAATAACTTGTAACTAAAGTACATTCGTCACGGATGATGACAAAGTGCTTTGGGGACACACGTTTGACTACATTAATGACTATTTTGCGAAAATTGTATTTAATTGTTTTACTTCTATGCTACAATATAGTATAGGCCTAATTTATTTGACCATTTTATTAAAAAAACACTAGGTCTGTATAGTGTCTAGTGAGTTGTTCAATGTTTGATTCCAAATTTCAACTATTTATAGTGTAATGCTTTTAAAATAACTTCCTTCTTTTAGGTCACTCTTAAGCTAGAATATTTTCCTATCTATCTTATGTGGATTTTGGTTGCCCTAGAACCTTTCCCAAAAGCAACAAAAAATTAATTTTGTTTCTTTGTTGTGTCTGAGGATGCTGCTTTGAAATGGAAACCTAATTACCTTAAATGTAAATAAAACGTAAAATGACTATAGGATGTGTTTTGTATTTTCTATTATAAATTCATCACAATTTATTCTAAAACAATGAATAAGTAATTTACAAAGTTAAATAGCCTAGATAAAACTCTTCTGTATTTTTCGATGAAGATTCATCATGGGACTATAACTAAAAGAGGTTACAAAAGAAACCTTTTTGAACAGTTCTTTTGGTCTTATAACAAACGCAGAACAGTTAAATCCGCTGATTATAATGCATTAGTCATTGGAATGTACATAACTTTTTATTCTGTATAACTTTGTAAATTAATTGTTATTATATTTATATTTTGGACTGTAGTTTTTAGTTTATTTTTAAATGTAATACTATGATTATTTGTCTAGAAGTATACTAATACGTTTATAACATAAATATTTGTTATATTTTTTTATTTAGTAGCCTATACATTGTAACTTTACCAACCCCATGGGAACTCTAAAGATGGGTAGTAAGTAGAAATATATGTCCTCAAGATATACATGATAGAAGCTACACATTAGGGCCTATGTTGTTTGGCCATATTAAATTTACAGGTGTATTATACAAAGTCTTGAAACTATGACAATTGTTCTGTTACTTTTGTTTAGGTGAATTGTGTTGTGGATACATTGTGTTTTATTTCCAGGATTAGTTATGGCCTCCGGAACCGGTTTCAATCAACCACAGATTCCGGTTGGATAAATGTTCGGCTAAAATAATTAACAACTTAATTTAGTGTCGGTATTTTAAACACCACTATACGACTTCCAAAAATTGGATATTTAAAATTTTTAGAAATATTTCTCACTTTGCGGGTTTCTTATTATTCGGATGACTTTATGACCGAAATATTTCGGATGGAAAATATCTAGTATAATAAAAGCAATGATATAACAGAGTTTATAGTAATCGTTACCTGTTTGCCGTCCCAACGTTTGTACGGCAGCCACGCCTCCATGCCTGGACGCCAGTACTCCAGACTGTACTCCTCGGCGTACTCTTGGCCACGCCCATGGTCGAATCTGCCTTGCGTCTCTACTCCGGTCACTACGAACACGTCCCCCAAGTCTACTTGGAGATATTCGCGCACTCCGCGTTCGATTTGTTGCTTTGGGCACCAGCCACCGCCAGCCCTCTCGACACGAAGTCTGCAACAAATCATGTAAAACCTGAAATATAAATTCACGAACATAATACAATTATAAAAAATTATATACTTACGTACTACGTAGCGCTACAGCCTAGGGTGAACCTTGGCTTTCTTAACAATGTCACACCATGTACTTTTGTCTTTAGCATTCCGTTTCTATGCTGTAACGCCGAGTAACCTTAAATATTCCTCAAGGTCCTGTAGCTATTGTCTTCTTGATCGGCCATCTCTTTATATATTATAGTTATATACCCTTTAATAAGTTATATATACTACTCTATTACATAGAATTGTTTGCATAACATAGATTTTTAAACGACAAATAAATTAATAACTGTATGTAGAAACTGTAGCGTAATGTTTATTTTTAAATAAATAAAGCCTCTAAACCACAAATAACTTTTATTTAAAAGTTATGTACATTTCAATTGCCCAGCAATTATCTTCAGAGGTATTTAAAAATACAACTATTTGTATACTATACTTGTATTTTTAAATACCTCTGAAGATAATTGCTGTGCAATTGAAATGTACATAAGTTTTAAATAAAAGTTATTTGTGGTTTAAAGGCATTATTTATTTAAAAATAGACAAATACATTATTATCGTTTTGCGGAAACATTCCTTATTTTTCTTTTTTTAAATTTGTGTTTGTTTCTTTTGTCGTTGAAAAATTATTCAAGTGTTGTTAATTCAATAGCAGATAAACTGTATAATTTTAACAAAAAATATCGCCAAAAAGGGATGTTAAAAAGTTGCAATTATCGAACCGGGTGAACGTATGGATTTTTAAAATAATATAGTTTCGCGTAAAGGAAATGGTCAAGTTAGGGCGAATCTAGAAGTGTGAATTGATGAATTACTAATGTATTCCACAACGAAACATATACAATACAAAAGAAACATAACTCGAAACTTATGTTGTCACGTAGGCAAGTAGGCCTATAATCGTAACAGGGCGATAAGAATGTAAACAAAGCTTTACAGAATCCAACCCTTGTCTTGTTACATTTCTGGTCTACCAGGACCGTCATTTGTTTATTTTAGCTTATGACAATAAAACTTTATTATACTATATCCAGTCTTATTATATCTTATCACCATATCTAAATAAACAATATAACATCTTATTATATCTTATCACCATATCTAAACAACAATATAACATCTTATTCTATCTTATCACCATATCTAAATAAACAATATAACATCTTATCGGGTGACTATTATTACATGAAAACATGATTTTAAATTTAACATTTACATATAAAAATGACTGTTTTCTGAAGTCCTTTGCTATTGTTACAGTTTATTATTTCATTAGGCAAATAATTAACATATTATAGTCCATAACGTTCGTAGGAGTGAATATAAAGAAAATTGTTTACTTTAGGAGTTCGAAAAACGATACTACTTACATTTCTAGAGCTACAAGCTAGATCAACCGCCCCTGTATAGCTACTTACATTGTAAAAAGTTCTTAAAACTTTTATAAAAAGTAGGAGTTGAATTGGCAGTAATTGTAATAGGTAATACAATAGTATTATTTTGGTCTAAAGTAACTCTCATGAAATCGTTACCGGATATATGAAATATTCATGCGGATCCCCGAAGTCAAGGAATGTGTCTACCAACTGTCAGGATGAACAACTAATCAATAAAAGAAATTTTTTTCAAAATACCATTATTTTAAAACGTTTTGTTTCGTTGATTTCCGTAATATAAAGCTAGTAAACGGCCGTTTCGGGAGATGTGTCCCATTGTCAACTCAGACCATAACTGATCTGAAGGTTTTCGTAGGTTAGGATGTTAAAGTGGGGGGGGATATTATGGGAGGGGGTTTACTTTGTGAGTATTCGGAGTTATAAATTCGAAAAGTGTGTGGGACTTATAATGTAATTGGGTGTTGAGTATGTGTGTAGGGTGTAGTTTGAAATGTTTCTATATTTCGTATTGTTCGGTTGTGTAGCGTTGGTTATTTCTGCGTTGTTTATGAAGAATTTGTAGGTTAGAGATGTTATGTTTATGTAGTCATGTTTTGTGGAGTTAGATGATATCGGCGAAGTTTTATTGGTAATTATTGTTTGTTAGTGCGTTTATATGTTCTTGGCAGTGTGTGTAAAAAGACCTCCCTGTCTGGCCTATGTAAAAACTGGGGCACGAACTGCAAATTAGTTTGTAAACTCCAGCGGCTTTGTTTTTGTTGTTGGGTTTAAATTGTTTATTTACAAGTTTTAAAATATTTACAAGTTTTTTTTAATGAAATTAATTGTTTAGATAAGTAAATTTAAATTAACCTTATACAAATTTTAGTTTATAATTTTTGCTTCACAAAACTATCGCATTCTGGGATTCGAATTAGGCATATAAATTTAATTATTCATTTAATAAATAGCCTACGATGTATTTCTATCTTTGTTAGTTTTGTTTGATCGATAGTTAGAATGTTACACTATGATGTTTTGTTTTAACCATTTATTTATTTATAAGTTGTTTATATAACTTCGATGTTACGGTTTAAAAGAAGAAGAACTATACAGAACTATACTTCTGTGAAATCAACAATGAAATTAAAACATATGACTTATTTACTAAGTAAATGATCAATATGTTTTTAATATAAATAGCAAAAAACAATAACAATATTAAAATTTTAATTTCTGAACTTAAATTTTCTAAAGAATTTGTTTTAAACATTATTCCTTGAATATACGTATGATTTGAAAAAATAGTTTTTTACTAAACGTAATCATGCCACCGAAAAAGAAGAAAGAACCTAAACCTAAAGCTGTGCCCCCGGTAGTTTTGGATGGCATAGACACGTCAGAGCTAACTCTAACAAAACTGCAAACGTACGCTACGAAGATTCACGAGGAAATTCTTAAGCAAAAAAACCAGGCCAAGTTCTTTCAGATTGAGAGAGATAAGCTAAGATCGTTCTGGGAAATCTCGCGTCAGCAGCTTAAGGACATTCGTTGCCAGATACGGTCTAGAGATAAAGAAATCGATGAAGCCTTAGAAACCCGCCGCAAAGACATCACGAAATCTCAACAGAAACTGAAACATACTTTACACGAAAACCATGAGCACATGACGGAATCAAAGTACTTCACATTTTTACGGCTGATGGAAAATAGAAAAGATTTCGACGCTCAAATGGAAGAACTTCAACAAGACATTACTGATATAAAAGCAAAGATAATAAAAGAGAATCTGAATCATAAAACCCAAGTGCGGTCACTACAGATGAAAAGCGCCGAAGAGGAGTCGCAAGTGCGCGAGGATAATATCTCACGTTTAGGGCAGTTGGAAGCCAAATTTGACAAACAATTTAATAATATCGTTCAAAAACTGCAAACGGAACATTCACGCGAGTTATACGAGCTAGAAAGCATCAAAGAAAAACAAATCAATGATTTAATAACGAACAACAAAAAGTTTATTGATCAAGTAAAACATTATTACAACAACCTGATAGAACACAACATGTCGGTGATTGAACGCATGAAAGAGAGCAACGAGATGACGAAAAACAAATTAGCAGCGACTGAGAAACATTTTCGCCAAGCTAATTTAGAACATACAAACATTACGATTCCATTAATGGAGGGAAAAGAAGAAATACAAGATTTACAAGAAGAACTGGAATACTATGAACGAGACAAAGACTTACTAAATCGTTCCATAAAAACTTTGAATAAATATACGACGCATCTAGAGCATCTACAATGGGAACACGAAGCGGCCTCCTTAGTAATGGAAAGGAAACAACAAGAAAGGAAAGAATCACAACAAAAGCTGTTCGTCAAGGGTTTGGAAATACAAATGCAATCTACTAATCAAACCGTGCTGCTGGAAAGAATATTAAAAAGACTTTTGTCCGCAGTCGAGTGTATTTACTCCACCATAGAAGCTCACGGCGACCTGGTTACGAAAGAAATAACCGATGAACTTAAAAACACTTTCGGGTTTAGAAACGATGTAAAGGAGGACTTGGAATATGAGATTGCCGTTGTTTCTAAAGCCTTCCACGATGTTTTGAACTCTTACAAGGGCAAGATAAAAGAGCACGCCGTTCATCTCGACGATTTGGGCTTCATTCAACTCACGTTAGACGACATTCAACAAGTTAAATAAATATCGCTTTGAATTTACTAAACGGTCAATAACATTCTAAACATACATTATATTTTAATTATTTTAAATTTGTAGTAAATAAAAACGGAAAAATAAATATTGAAATACAAATGAACTTATTTTTCGTTTCCTAACACTCATTGTAACCAATTATAAAATGCTGTTTTAAAGAATTACAAACTAAAATTTGTTTAAAGAATCAGAATAAGTATGTAGTGAACTGAACTTGTTATAAAGAACTTTAAATGTCAAAACCGTTCACATTAAGCAACTCATTTGTTTGAATGAAGCTAAACGTAAATAAGATTCGGGAGTAAAAACTATTAAATTAAATTCAGTTTTTTGATTGACGCAAACTCATATTGTATGCCATTGCAGCGCATCGATGAAGTTATCTAAAGACAACATTGGTTATAATTTATTTTTACTATTTGTAACAAAAAAGATTAAATACTTGGAGCAGCATTTAATTATATCATGCAATTGTAGACGTATATAAAATAAATTATATAAATAAATATATTTTTGGAAACTTACTTAATAAAAATTAATAAATAAATATTCTTTGAAAAAATAAACTGCTCGCTCACTAAGAGGAAATTTTATGTTGTCACATTGGCAACATATCAAGTATAGCTAATGCACTATAACAAATATAACATACTTTACAAAAGCTTAAAATGGCAATTTATGGTTAAAAATTGAGTGGTAAATTACGAATAATTTTTACTTTAAAAAAACATTTATTTCTAGAACAAACAGATCAAAGCAACATGTATAAAATATATTGTGTAACAAATTAAATGATATTTGACTCAATAAATATTTACCTTTATCTGAACTGAAAAAAAAAATATTTTTCTAAGACATAATCAATTTAGTTTACATTGTTGATTTTAAAGTTTGACCCTGTATAGAAATATTTAAAATTCGATTTATACACGCCCATTACCCAAGGAATCATCTGATTTCGAAAAACTAACTTATTTTAGCTGAATATTCTAATCTTTATCACAGGACTGAACTAACGAGGATGTTACAAAAAAGTTATTCGTCAATTTACTAATCTAAATATTTGTTATCAATTTTACGACCCCCAAAGTTTTATTTAAAAATGTTGTAATTTTAGTTTAGTACTAGCTATTCCAAAAACATTGAACTACACATGTAAAATATTCTAACCGGGGTAGTATCAACCGTGATTCATGGCACAAGGTTTGACAAATACAAGTCTTTTCAGCCATGAGAGGACATAATAGCAAGCCGTCTCCTAAAGGCTATTATTTTCTAGAAGTAAAGCTAATAGAAATTACTAGAAGTGGCAAGTCAGAAATATAAATATAATGATTTTACTAAGCCAGAAGAGAGATCAGTGTTTGTAATATAGCGAAGACAGTTAAAGTTTTAATGACAGACTGACAGTGCGTGTGAAGTGTAAATAGTTTGTTACTGAACTTAGTAGCTATTTTAGACTTAATTATAACTGTGTTTGGACGTTTTTATTAATGTAAACTCTGTGAATATTAGTAGTGTAAATTCTAAATAGTTATTTAGTCTAAAATTGTTTTATATATTTTACTAAACCCCTATTAGAACGTAACAATATAATAATTTTGTTTTACCAACTAGGGTTTTATACCAAGGGGTTAAATGGGCTTAGGTGTTACGTCCAGAAATTATCAACTATTTCTTAGAATCAAAAATATATTATAAATAATAATAAAACCATTTAAATGAAAACCGTTTAGTAAAAAATGTAATTAAATTTCTAAATTATAAATAATTTCAAAATCTTATCATGGCAGTGGACTTGAAGGTCAATTTACCATCCAACGTCAAAGAACAAGAGTCTGTTCGGTTAGAGCTTGTTTCCTATGGCAACTACGATTGTCAATGGTGCAATTTTACAATTTACTTGTAGCTCGCATGACCTTCGGCCTTCCTCTGAGATAGATGTGTACAGGAAATCGTTAGTGATATAGTAATAAATTATCTTATTTTACCAATTTCAAAATACCTTTTTAATTTTAATTCAACTTTAGGTTTTTTTGTTGTAAAAAAACCTATGAATATTTCGCCAATCACTTTCACTGATTATATTAAGCGCCATAGACAAAATTTATTTCTAAAAATATATTTCAAATTCAAAACGATAATTAAAATATTTTAACTAGCATTTGAAGTGTAAGTTAAAAATTGTTAACAGAGGGTCTACGGGCTTGCCAAAGACTTGTGTATTAAAAACACTGCAAAATATTTTTTACTTTCACCAGGTTTTAACAATACTATATTCTCATTTTATTTAATTATGACTTTCATTAACAGCTTTAAAAGAGATCCAGTCTAATTTAAGTAAGAAATAAATAATATTCTCTCTGTAGACACAATTTTGTTACCGTAAATTAACAACAGTCACAGAAAGCAACACTTCATTTAGGCGAGATTAGCGAATTGTCAGTTAAATTATACAGACGGCCCTTTCGTTACAGACAATAAATATTCATTTAAAATATAACTCAAGTACAAAATTATCTCTCAAAAATAATTTACCTGGCAGAAATGAAATTTTAATAATCCCGCTATCAGTTAGCAAAAGCAGAGTCGTTTTAGAAAATCACTTTAACCTTGCCAAATGGTTTTTGTTAAAAAAATACTCATACTGGTATCATTAACATAATTAAAGCTGCTATAATTGTTTAACATAACGGCAAAGAGTATAACAAAGCTATAAGTAAAATAAATATACACAATTCACAATTATAAACTTTAATTACATACGCGTTTTGACGACCAATGTCAACATCATCAGTGATGCTACTACAAGCAAATAACTTTAACAGCTAAATTATATGTTTGTAGTAATATCACTGATAATAATGAAATAGATTATCGAAACGCGTATGAAAATAAAGTTTTATAATTGTGAATTTTGTATATTTATTTTATATGTAACCAGTTTATACAAGCCAGCTCAAATATTATTTATAATATAGCTGTTTGTGTATAATAATCTTTCAGGGTTTCAAGGGATGTTACATTACTTGTTTATATTTTTCTAATAGACTCTATTTCTAAATACTTTTCTTTAACTTACATTCGTAGCGGTTCACTGTTTCACAGTTCCATGGTTACTACTGTTTTTGAAATTGCCTACACAGCGCCCTGTAGCATATACAGTATATATGCGTCTGCAGTGCATATATACATGTTCTGTCATGTTTACCAATACTTTTGTTTTGAGAATACTGATTCTCTTATCGTACTTTCTTCCATTAAGTAGTATAAAGAGTATCCAAATATATAATTATATATATATATGTATATGTGTGTGTATGTGTGTGTGTGTGTGTGTGTGTGTGTGTTTATGTGTGTGTGTGTGTGTGTGTGTGTGTGTGTGTGTGTGTGTGTGTGTGTGTGTGTGTGTGTGTGTGTGTGTGTGTGTGTGTGTAAAACTTTCAATATATATCTACTATATACAATAATTAAAATTATTTAAGTGTTAATGTATTTCAGTTTTATCATAATAAATACTTCAAGTTACAAAATTTGGATTTGAAAAACAAATTTAAAAATATATTTTTTCAAACATTTTAATAGTATTAATATTGTTATCTTACATAATTTACGTTGTTGTTATAAAAATAAAATAAATTTAGTTTTAAAACGGTAAATTTACTTTGTTTAGGTAACTAAAAGTATAATATTATAAATAACATACCTTCCAAACTGCGGCCCCACGTTGGGGACATATGACGAACTGGCTGAAACCGCTTTATCGGGAATCGATCCGGACTGCAAGCCCAAAGCTGAATCACAGTAACCTGCAAAAAAACAAACACAAAACATGACCACAACACCGCCACAGTGTAATTAACAACACATATATCATACACATCTCCTTCGCGTCATTAATTCCCACGGGAACGTCTCGCGTATGAGTAAATACAGATTAGGGGTGAGGGCGCAGTCCAAGGGTTAAATATTTATTAGGAACTCTGGGGATCGTATCGAGCAGCCCCTTAAACAGATTAAAGTAGGCACGCTGCTTTACTTTCATATTTATGGCAGGTTATATAATCAGTAATTTCCTGTTCACCCACCATGGAGGGGTCGCCTGTTCTAGAGGGGTAGCTTACTAAACAGAAAAGATATTGTTAATATAATATTATTTACCTTCTCCTGATTCACTGTCCTTTGGTTAAACTCCATAAATGTTAGGATACATAAGTATTTAATTTTATAATAGTTCTTAAGTTCGTTCCATTGGTAAATGAAGAAATGCCGAACATTCAGTTGAGTGTTATTCTGACTTGTTTATAATGCTGTTTGACTGTGCATCTGGGAATAAAATTCTTAGAAATAAGCTTCCCAGTTACTCGAACATTTGTTTTACTCAGGAATAAATCAGGAATTTCATATTAAAACCTAAGAGTGTAATATATATAAAGCAATACAATCTTCTTCGTCCGGATGTGTACGTGAATTCAGTTTTGTATACTTTAAAAAATGTTCTTATTACTTTATGACCACATTTTTATTACGATCTATGTTACAGTCCCCTCTTGAGTACAGCAATGTTAGTCTTTTTCAGCAATAGCATCTCCTCAGTTGTTGTTGCGTTAAACATTTCCTGAGTACTATTTGTATTCATAGACTAAGCATATAGTAGTCGTATATATTCACGCACTGTATGTTGTAGTCTAAGTGAAGGGGCTCAGCTACCGCTATACTCTAATATGTATATTATAATTACACGTAATTGTATTTAGTAATTGAAATTACCTGTATTTTAAACAATTAAAGCATCGTTACAATGAAAATATTGCAAAGAACCCCAATACCACAAAAAATAATCAAAACTAACAAATAAAACAAGTTATTTAAGATTAAACCCTTATGTATATTTCGATGATCATGTCATCATCATCAGGGGTTCTTATTACAAAATTACAATCTAGCAAACAAGAAGTTACAAACTAGAGTGACAGATTGTTACAAGAATCACTCTAGTTTGTAACTTCTTGTTTACTAGATTGTAATTTTGTAATAAGACCCTCTGATGATGATAATATGGTCATCAAAATGTACATAAGGGTTTAATCTTAAGTAACTTGTTTTATTTGTTATTTTTGATTATTTTTTGTGGTATTGGGGTTCTTTCCAATATTTTCATTGTAATATATTGTACCACTGTGCTCTTGATATTGTGTATTAAAGCTTCGGTTTTAATATTACAGTCTTTCTACTTACACAGGACTCACTACGCACTCGGTATATATACATATGAAACAAACTGTTACAAGAGGGAAGTTGTATAATTCGTGCATTTTATTGTAAATGACGATAAGAAACTTTAAAGTTTGAAGTTAATAAATGATCGGTTTGTAGAATTTTTAATTCAGGAAAATTTTTGAAAGAATAGCTGAGGTTACATTTATCGTGCTTAACAATGAGTGCAACATTAGAAATCTTGTGGTCGAAAGAGTTATCTCAAAGTATATTGTTCTAAATAAATTTATAGCTGCAAGTTGTTAATTGTTGACTTCAAACTTAATTATAAAATGATTTATGATAATAATTTAAGTTTAGGCTGTAAAATATTTTGCATTTTACAGTTATCAACTGGATATTCAAATAAATAAATAACAATAACCCTTGTTACAAATATTTAACACCTTTGATGTACCTTTCGCCAACACAGTTAGCATCATCAGAAGGTTACAAACATTCTGAGACTCGAATTCAGTCTGTGTTGGCGAAATATACATCAAGGGTGTTTAAATAGATTTATGATAATAATTTAAGTTTAGGCTGTATAATATTTTGCATTTTACAGTTATCAACTGGATATTAAAATAAATAAATAACAATAACCCTTGTTACAAATACTTAAACACCTTTGATGTACCTTTCGCCAACACAGTTAGCATCATCAGAAGGTTACAAACATTCTGAGACTCGAATTCAGTCTGTGTTGGCGAAATATACATCAAGGGTGTTTAAATAGATTTATGATAATAATTTAAGTTTAGGCTGTATAATATTTTGCATTTTACAGTTATCAACTGGATATTAAAATAAATAAATAACAATAACCCTTGTTACAAATACTTAAACACCTTTGATGTACCTTTCGCCAACACAGTTAGCATCATCAGAAGGTTACAAACATTCTGAGACTCGAATTCAGTCTGTGTTGGCGAAATATACATCAAGGGTGTTTAAATAGATTTATGATAATAATTTAAGTTTAGGCTGTATAATATTTTGCATTTTACAGTTATCAACTGGATATTAAAATAAATAAATAACAATAACCCTTGTTACAAATACTTAAACACCTTTGATGTACCTTTCGCCAACACAGTTAGCATCATCAGAAGGTTACAAACATTCTGAGACTCGAATTCAGTCTGTGTTGGCGAAATGTACATCAAGGGTGTTTAAATATTTGTACCAAGGGTTATTGTTATTTATTTATCATAATTACGCTACTGTGCTCTGTATAATATTTCAACTGGATATTGTTACCCCTAGCATTATCTCATTTTTTTCTTGAAGCGTTTCGGAAAACCTCCATCATTCAGAACTAACTATGAGCTATATGAAAGAGTTCTGATTGATGGAGGATCAACAAATATCAATGTTATAGGCCTAGGAATAGCAGATGACTGTAACACTCAAAATAATAATATGGAATGTTTATTTCCGTGGAAATATAATCCGTAAACCTCTTTATGTTTGTGGGTTTCTAAGTGGTTGAATATTGTGTTTCCCGAATATATTTGAACTTACTTGATTAATTAGATTATTGTTATTAAAACATTAGAGTTAATACAAATAAAAGACCTACACAAACTCACAAATTAATCATTTATTAACTTATACGGGTTTTAAAGACAAAGTCATCATCAGAAGTGTTGCTACCAAAAACTAACTTACAACTAGAGTTTGTAGTAACGATACTTACTGATAATGATGAATGACATTGTCATTGAAACGCATATGAGTTATTAAATGATTAATTTGTGAGTTTGTGTACGTGTTTTATTTGTATTAACATAATCTCACAAGCCAAACTCAAAGAAAAGTTGTGTTATTAGAGTTGTCTTAAATAAATTATTTTTAGATTTAAATATTACTGTAAATCATTTTAATTGGGAACATTAAAATAAAATATTAACATTTTCTTATTACAAACAATAAGTTTGTGCTTTCGTCACGGCTGAACATCTGGGCGAAAATATTGGATCTGATTTGTATTGGAATCATCAATAAAGTGGGGCACAATAAACGACGCGATCAAGGACAAAGCGGTCGCATCACCGATATCCTTTGCAGGCAAGGTCGAATCTAAAAGGCCTATTATGTAGAGACAGGCACGACAGCGGAACTGCGGCCTACGTACCATACCCGCAGTGATACAGATCTCGTTAAGCCCTTCTTCTTCTCCTCCTTCTAAATTGCTCACGTCCACATACTAGCCCTCCCACAGTCGATCGTCGTGACATTTATAATGCATGTTTCAATACTTACAGAACCCAAGACAATAGGTCTACTCAAGTAACTAGTTTATAGTTACAGTCAAAATGAAATAAAAAACAAGTAATATAGACAAAAAACTTATAAACTCAATTTCTACTGAGGTCAACAAAAAAAAAATATTGTCTTTAATAATTCTTAATAAATCATTAACAAATAAAAGAAATAAAGTAGCATAACCTTTAACTTAAATCAGATACTATCCCACAATAACCTACAACACAAAATCAGCTGTTTTATGAAGTCATATGTTATCACCTATTTTAAGCCAAGTGGGACCAAATGACTATATTGCATATCATGCCCCTTTTGGGAAAAGGTTTTCTCCCATATAAAACTAAAACTAATTCATTAAATTCATATTATTGAATTAAAATTTGAAAAAAAACTGTACTAACATTAGATGTCATTCACTACAAGTTTAAAAAATGTATTTGAACTTGAGTGGGTTAAGGCAAATTGTTTTATTAACGATTGAAAATTTGAACAATATATATATATAGTGTGTGAACTAATGAAGGAATTGAGTAAAATTAATTTGAAAATAACTGATAGTAACTGTAGACATATAATTGGTTCCCCTCATAAAATGTTAAGGTGATTAAAAACGTTATAACAAATTTTTGTAATAAAATATATTAAATGTAATTTAATTTCTCGCATATTTTTGATTCATATAAACATAGCCTGATTGCGTTTTGTACAAACTACACGAGTAATCTGTTTAATAAAATAATAAACAACTGTAATTCACAATGAATAATTTATTTTACTTTCAAATGGGGACGTCGCCATCGTCGTCATTGAACGTAACTACACAATGAGACGAATGTATCCAACTCGAAGTATTAATTTATTTAATAATATCGTAATTGTATAATTCCGTATTTTTTATTTTGTACTTATTACTTTGGGTCACAAGTTAGGCTCAAGTATCGTTAATTAATCTATTTTAATTATTTTAGTTACAGAAACACCTTGTGTTTTACACAGACACTTGTATTGTTATGGAAATAAAAGTTTTTTAAAGAAACTGTCCAATATAAAACTGATAAAGATAACAATAAAACAAAACATAACCTAAAAAAAACTTTATCCAAACATGCAAATATTACCTAAATTGATTGTAACTTATTTCTAAATGTACGGTTAATATTTTAGGTTTATAAAACATATCGTAAATATTTCAGTGCTTTATTTTATCAGATAGGTTCTTTAAGGTCTGATGTTGAATCATGTTCTTTTATATTGTTTTACGTTAAGGAAAAATTAAAATTAACAATATTTCGTTCTAAAATAAAAATGTGCATAATGTTATTTACAATTTATCAGAGTAAACTGTATCCGGACCTAACAAAGCTACTTGATCTTTAGCTCAACACAACACTTAATTTACAGAGCTATTTTCTGATATACACGCGACGCATGATATTTTACAATATTTCTAAAATTTATAGTGCATTTAGAAGAGCATTTAATGATTTTCCAATTTTTATCTTATCTCTAACTTCAAACGCTCGAAAATATAAAAATGCCAGAAACAAAGAGTACTTAACCAGAATACACAGATGCACATCAAACTGTGTTACACTGAATGCCTTTACGATAATCTATATATATATATATATATACAGATTATATATATATATATATATATATATATATATATATACACATATATATACACAGATTATATATATATATATATATATATATATATATACATATACAAATAAATATAATTTTAAAAATACTTAACTAAGTGAATACGTAATTGCTTACTTGCTGACGCGTTTCATAACATTCGTTCCTTTTACGAAGCTAACACTCTACTCCTTCTCTACGTAGGGGGTTAGCTTCGTAAAAGGAACGAATGTTTTGAAACGCGTCAGCAAGTAAGCAATTATGTATTCACTTAGTTAAGTATTTTTAAAATTAGTTTAATCAGTAAATTAGGGATGATTACATCAAACAACTTTAACATATAAATATATACAAAGTGGTTAGAGTAGGGATTAAATAATAATAATAATAATGTGTTAAGCCTGACGACAAGGACGAGCGACTAAGTTTACGTAATCTATCATCGCAACGAGGTATCAGTTGATGCGCGAATTACTTTTAGTCCCAAACAGAAATACCTGTCTCTCTGTCAAACACCTACCCTAAATACAAACCCAGACATCAAAAGCCCTGTTGCCATACTCCTATCTGCAGCCAGTGTGCAAGATAGACTCTAGGAAGTACAAACCCCCTGCTTCTCTTACTGATTGCAAAGTGATAGCATAGGAAGTAGTGAGAGCTATGACGTAACATCTGTGCTAAGTATTTCGGATAAGAGTCTTCAACAAAATAGATTTGAAGGAGAGACGGATTTCAAAAGCAGAGTAGATTCGATCGGACAGGTAGGGGGACGGTATCTTAGATGGGGAGCTGGTAGCAAAATTGTAGAGGAATTCAGGATACCTTTGTCAAGTAAAAGCGTTGTTGACGGCCAGGAAGGCTGCTGTTGCTGGCTAAAGCTAGATGAAGGCATCCACTACCTAGTTACTGGCTGAGTAGATTCTGAGTTGTTAGTGCAGTGCTTCCCCCCAGGAAACAAAATGTTTCTGACGAATCTCATCATCCTGAGCAAGCGAAATAGTTAAATTTGTAAAGTGTATCTAGCCATAATACATGTATATAAAGCAGGTCTGTTTTTACTGAATGTTATCAGAATGTTGTTTAAGGCCCGGGGTTTTCGATCTTTCAAGATCTTTTATAACACTAACACGATGTCGCGCCCTTCTATTTATAGATGGAAAAGAATCACAATCTGAGTAAGAAATAATGTTCCAAACCTACAGTGATATACTGGATCGGGACTTGCACAACATGTATCTTAAATAATAGTTAAAAATCCAACAAGTAGTACCACACACGCACACGCACACGCGCACGCGCACGCGCACGCGCACGCGCACGCGCACGCGCACGCACGCACGCACGCACGCACTCACACACACACACACACACACACAAAATAATATATATATATATATATATATATATATATATATATATATATATATATATATATATATATATATATATATGATCTATCATAGTTTTAACAATAAAATGGATAAAATAATTATATAATATATCAGCACTCTTGTCTATGTTTCTGTGATTTTATCTTTGAGCACAGAGAAGATAAATCAGTAACTACGGTCTATCAAGACTAAACTTTCTACAGAAACACAATGACATAGTTCATAGTACGCACATGTGACGTCAGCCTACCTGCTGGACAGCTAATTCAGTACCCACACTTCTCTCATGTAGGCAGATGCAGTGCGCTTATCCACGCCCACTGAAAACCTTCTACGAACCTCATTTTGAGAACCCTTATTTCAAGCTAAATACCGTTGTCTATAGTACAGTTGAACACCATTAAAAAATAAATAATCCCACCCCTAGTGCCCTGCATAAAACGACTCATATTTGTCCCAATAAAACTTCTTCCGTTCTCACCGATAAAATAAGCTCTCCTAATCCAAGTTGACATATGTAAAGTCGTTAAGCTACATCTCAATACGTCACTATTGTTGTTAAACATATGTTGCATTTTAACGCAGGATATCACTAAAGAGTGACTGACTTAGGTGCAGTTATATAGTAAAAAGTCCCGATATAACCGAAATAATATGGAAGGACCGATCATAATACGTGCCGTTATACAGTCCTAGTTGTTAGAATGTATTTGGAAGGTTTCTGAATATCTTCTGAATGCATAATTAATAATCGAGATTATAAGATACTCTTCGTCATTGCAGGAGGTGTTTTTGGTAACCGACGTTTTCCTAAAGTTCAACCTGAAAATAAATATACAATAAAACCCTTGGACAGTTCAATGTTTAAAATATCTACCTTATTACAATCAAGGGTTATCACCCTTAGCTATGTTATAGGAACGGATGTATAATTATATATATTAGTACAATTTTCTACCTTTCCTAACGTTACAAAATTTTCCTAAGTTGACGCGTCTCGGAGTTACTCCATTTTCAAAACTTAAGTCTTACTCTTTTATCCGACTACGATTTAAGTTTTGAAAATGGAGACACTCCGAAACCGTCAACACACGAAAATATTGTAATGTTAGGAGAAGACGAAAGATGTACAATATATAGAAATATTCCTAACAGAAATGAAGATGAGTGTATTAAAAATTTCTATACAAATAGTACTATTAAACCAAAAATGTTGCCGATTAGAGCACGAGCATGGATTGTTAGCATGTGATGAGGGCATTTTCGTAAGAAAAGACTGATTTGTTTCAGGAAGTAAAAAAATATCTAAGAAAGAGTACATTAAAGTAATAAAATACAAGTTTGAGAACGTCATAATTCTTTCTTTAGAAAAAACATGAAAAAGGAAAACTGACATCAACGAAACTTTACAGGCGCTCAGTAAATATGAAAAAAGGAGCTACACTGTTTGTTATAAAAATGTGTTTTTAAGAAAACAAAATATACATTTTCACATTACTCTATTTAAAAGTTTAACATTTCGCTATATACTAGTATAAGTGAAAGTGTGTACAGTACTCGTCACAACAGTCACTCAATACTGAATGGATTATGATAGGAGTTCATGTACCGTGGAACTTTTAGTGGAAATTATGTCCTTTAACTTGCTCCTCCCTGGAACCGTTATAAATTTAGAGCGACCGCAAATATGTTCCAACCCTTGCAGTATGTTGGGTTCAAAGAGAATCGATTTTAATGACTACCCATTCTCTGTTATAAATAGAAGTCTACGTTTCAGCAATAACATTACGCCGTATAAGGGAGGAATATCGATTATCGAAAACAAATAACGTCATATTGCCTCATTTTGTATGCATTACAATTTAATAATAACTAAAGGTTTTTATTACACTTTTAATCTGAAATACGTTATGTTTTAATTGTTGGAAGTATCGATTTATAAATAATTTTAAAAATTAAGTTTTATGTACAAAAGTTAGGTTAATTATTCAACCGCACTACTGTCAGCGGATTTGATATAACGGTAAATCATCGATATTAATATTAAAATAGCATTTAGCACAATTAATTGACATAAAATTCTCCACGAGCCGTGGACAGTGCGTTCAAATAAATTGCATCACTAACAATTACAAAAGGAACATTAAATAAGTCGTTTATCTGTTGTGAGTCGTTACTAGGACTATGGGTTACCTCTCACTGGTTCCCTAGGGAAGATAGCATGCCGCGGGGTGCATTGCGCTGGTCCCCAGGAAGACGTGTTCTCTCTCGAGTGCCTTGTCTCAGATTCTATCGACGACTCTCTTATTTAATTGTAAACTATACCGGAATATCAAGCTTTGCCCGCACAGTTGTATTGCTATCGGTCAGCTGACGCTCTCTCCTGGCGACGATTAGAATTATTTACTATCGAGACTAGTTAGGCGGTAAAATAACAAAAATACGTTACAGTTATTATGACTTGACAGTAATCCGCACTAAAACAGACATTGGTTAGAATACAGTCCTAATTTAATATTTTAATTCCTTCAACTTAATATTAATTAAATCAACAAATGTGAATTGAACACAGATTTTGTGAATAAGTTATTCTTGAATGTTTCTTTTTCTTCTTTAATTTTTCTTCTATTTCTTTAATTATTTTATTGTTGATAAACAAATCTCTTTTTAGTATTCCATCTAACTGTACCAATAGGGTGTATGTCTTGTCAATCTATTCATTTTAAATACGTTTAGAGAAATGGTCCGAAATGGGTTCGTATATACATGAACTTCCTAATTTTTATCCTAAATTTTAGGTATTCTTTATTTATTATACAGACTGTTATAAAAGGTGAAAAGCTACTTTTATCGAGATCTTATTGCAATCAGCTGATCGCATTTTTAACAATGAAACCGACCACTTCTTATAAAAACGTTTTACTATGGTTTCGTTCTAAAATTTTATTATTTAATTATTTTTAATTAACTTCAATAAAACATCTCAAATATTATAACTATTGATATTATAACTATTATTGTTTATGACAATAGTATTATATTGTTTAATATTATAACTATTACAGTATTATGTACGAATAGTGTTGTATAAACTAATTACAATTTATTATCACTGAATCAAAGTATAAAAAATAGATGCGTACTGCAAATTCTATGCTAAAATGTTGATACAAATTTAAAATAAAACCTTTTAACCATTTATTTAGATTAAAATATTAAATGAAATTTCAAGTATTCCTTACAAGGGACACGTAAAATGGTTGCAGGGTACAAAGTTTGTAGGGTCCTTAGAGTATGTGCTATCTGAAAGGACAATCAGGTCTTCCAAACTTGAATCTCTTTACTGAAAATTCTTAATTAGTCCTGAGACACTCCCCCATACTCTAGTGCTCTCAGCTTCTGAAGCATAAACTACTCTGTTAAGATTAAAATTCGACTCTAGTTAAGTACTTAGTAAGGAAGAAATGTTAGAGAAACAGTAGACAAAAACGTTGGCGTGAGGTCAACACTCTGATAAAACATGTGATAAAGAAGGAGATAAAATATAAAGATAAGAATTACAGTAACATAAAACTCACTATTTTAAACAAGATATGGAGCGGCCTATTATAATAAGCAAGACAAAATTGTTTTAAGATTGTTTTGTTTCTAAATATACTCATAGGGAGTAGAGTTGTAGACAATAAAATGGCAGACACGAACCAAATAGATGCTTTAAAATATGTTGCTGCTGGGAACGAACGACTTTAGGACGTACATATGTATGAACTAAACACAACAAAACACACTATAGCCGTTGCCGGATATTACGGCACGCTGGTCGCACCGGTAGAAGATACGAGATAAATTGAAAAAGAAAAAAGTTAAAGAAAGCGAGCTATACCAAGAGACGTCGATCGCCAATCAGAGAGCTTGAACAAATAACAATCATAACCAACACATAATTACTACTAACGCTAGAGAAACTGAAGGCGTTGCGGCATGGAAATACAACGTTAAGCAATTTTAATGAGAATTAACTCCAGGTTTAACCGCGAGGAAAAGATAACAGACAGAAAGAGAAGATAGAGGGAGACAAAAGACAGAGATGTGATTAATAGGTTACTATATAACCAAGTACCTAAATTGTTAACTATTTTGTATTCTTTTGAACTTCAATTAAGAACCAATAAGCGCTAATGCAATTGAATTGAATAACTTTGTTTTATATGTATTTATACTAGACCTTCTTATCACTTTACGGACATTCCATTTTTAATTAAAAATTTTAAATGCACCAAAACATTTTATAAAAATTTCAGAGCTGTAAAAATCAATAAACCTAAAATATTGATTATTAATTTTGTTAAGAATACGAAATAAATTGACTTCATTTCATGTTTATTTATTGTTTGAAAAATATAATTTTTTAAATAGTTTTATCTCTCATATGTGAACATTTATGTTTCGTTATGTACTAAGTATTTACAAAAGAAAATATCGCTATAAAAGGTTTAATATCATAAATTTAGATAACTTTTAAAAATATAAATGTTTATATATTCTCTCACTAACACCTTGAGCGTTAGTTATCAGAGAGGTAGCTGCCCAAAAGTTTCACAGACAAGTAAATCTATTAACCTAAGAATAACATAATGGTATCATATAGAGTAGAGTTACAGCCCTTATGTAATCATGCATTTAAAGAAAACGTTATTGTAAGAAGAAGAAACTGACCAGCTATTTGTAATTCCTTCTACTAGCTCACATTCTACTGATATATATCTTGTATTAATTTTTAATCGTTAATAAAGTATGTTTTAATTCATCAAATCACTTTCAAATGATTTTTTTTTAAATATAGTGGATGATAATTGATGTTGATACAGTTGTTTGAAATATTTTTTCGATTTGTGTATCTTTATGTTGGAAGTCTAGCACTTTGGCACTGAGCAAACTTTTCCATAGCTAGAAATGTAACTCGCAAAGACGTATATGAATTTTTCTCTCCCACCATCTGGTTGTAGTAGAAACCTTCAATGTACAATATTAATCTTTTGCCATGGTTACCACACAATATCGTAAATAATGCTCTAGGATTAAAAAAAATGTAAAGAATAAAATACGCCAACTAGATTAACAGTTCTAGTTGAAGTGGTATTGAACCTTGCTTCACAAACAGACAATGGGAAAGGAAAGCGAAGAGAAACTACAACACAATGCAAGCAACAAAAAAAAGAAAGCGTATAAATATTATCAAACGAAAATAATAGTTCAACACTATACACTGGAAGTAAAATGGAAAATGACAAGGATATTTGCTTTCTATTTTGCCACCTAATATTGTTATTCTGACATATGTGTATACATATATATATTAGTTTATTTTATAAAACAAAAAGGCTCTAAAAATTTTTTTTTTTTTGTTGACTTAAGTAGGAGTTGACTTTAAAAAATGTGATATTACTTGTTTATAAAAATGACCGGTCTTCACTGTAAATTTTTGAAATACATAAGTTAAATAACAATTCCGGTAGAACTATCATGCTTTTGCAATCAAATTTAGGAGAAATATCTGAGTAGTAAGGTGTTTGAATATCTGAGTAAAAACAACATTCTTATAATTTAGTCTTAAACAACAGTTTATGACTATCCGAAATTCGAATTTTGTAAATTTGTTAAAACTTACTGAGACAGAACGTTTTCGATCGCTATGTGGCGATCTTTATCAGTGTCTTCTGCTTCGAGAGGTTAGGTCAAGCGGTGACGGTTTTAAAGGTAGGTTTTCGATAATATCAAAGAGTATGTGTGATCTGTACGTATTGTGTTTGTTCGTTTAATATGTTTGTACTTTGTGTTTATGTGTGTCTGTAAATTTCATATTGTTCTAGTGTGTTGAGGTGTGGTCCTTTTTTGTTGATGTGTAGGATTTCCATAACCTAGAAATAATAGTCCAACACCATACACTGGAAGTAAAATGGAAAATTACAAGGGAATTTGCTTTCTATTTTGCCACCTAGTATTTTCACACTGACATATGAGTATACATATCAATATATATATATATATATATATATATATATATATATATATATATTTATTTATATTAGTTGTAATTATAAAACTCTAAATATTTTTGTTTTTGTTGACGCAAGTAGGAATTGACTTTAAAAAATGTTATATTACTTGTTTAAATATCTGAATAGAAAGAGGTTTGAATATCCTACATACTTATAATTTACTATTAATTAATTTGTAAATACCTTCAATAGAATTTTTTTCAAAATAAAATTTCATACCTTTTCAAAGTTTATAATACTTAATATTTTATAGAGTAACGCGTTCTCAGTACTTGAATTATAAATATATTATCACAATATTTCTTTATATAAAAATCTAAATATTTCCGTCATTATGTTATAAATCTTCTTTGTAGTAATGATTATCAAGTTATTAGTAATCACATATTATTTGTCATTACCATATAACAATGTAATAACACCCAAAACTCCACTTCACTTCAGAAATTGAAACCAACCGAGACCTAACCATAACAAAACGCCACACACAAAAACACAGCTTCAGCATTTACAGGAATCCCATAACGACAGACACACTTATCCACAACAGCTCAACCCACCCTATACAACACAAACACACTGCCTCCAGATCCATGCTCCATAGACTTAAAGTAGTCCCAATGACCACAGAAAACATAAACAAAGATCTAGACACAATTAAATATTTAGCATACACAAATGGATACAACACCACAATGATAGACAAACTATGGTACACAATACAAAAAAATACTACAGACAAGGAACACAAATACATCACACTACCATACATAAACAAAACAACAAACAAAATAGCCTGCAAATTTCAAAAAATAAGATACAAAATAGCATTCAAAACTAATAACAAGTTATAATACAAAATACAACACAACACCAACAACAAAGATAAACTACAAGCACCAGGCGTATACAAACTGAACTGCGACGAATGTAACCAATTCTACATTGGAAAAACAAGTCACAGCTTTAAACAAAGAGTCGAGAAACACAAACAGAACACCAACTCAACATTTTACAATCACGTAAAAGAAACAGGACTCAAATACACAGACGTTTACCATAACCTTAAAATTCTATACATTAACAAAAAAGGACCACATCTCAACACACTAGAACAATATGAAATTTACCACAACATAAAAACACAAATTACAAACATATTAAAGGAACAAACACTCAGTTATTTACCACAACCTACAAATCCTACACATCAACAGAAAAGGACCACATCTCAACACACTAGAACAATATTAAATTTACAGACACACAAAAACACGAAGTACAAACATATTAAAGGAACAAACACAATACAAATCACACATACTCTTTGATACTATCGAAAACCTGCCTTTAAAACCGTCACCGCTTGACCCGACATCTCCAAGCAGAAGACACTGATGGAGATCAGCACATAGCGATCGAAAACTTTCTGTCTCAGTAAGTTTTATCAAATTTACTAAATTTAAAGTTCGGATATTCATAAACTATTGTTTAAGTGATTAATAAGATTCACCGAACGTAATTTCCTATAAAATTCAAGAACGTAGAATGTAGTAACAATTTATAATAAATGTTCCTTCCTGACCAAGAAAATAAGGAGTTGGCATATATTTTTTAAATACATACAAATTGGAAACATTTACAACTCTATTTAAATATAAATTACAGTGATAGCGGGAGTGTGTGGAACTGTTAAAATGTTCATCTTTTTAGAAGAATTTTTTTAGATCAAAATTAAGACCCATTTTTCTTTTCCCTGAATAAATGTAACAATGATATATAATGGTATAGTTAGTATTACGTGTAAATAGATTTTATTCCAAAACTAAATTTTATAAAAGCAATCAACTTTAAAATAAAATATTGTATTAGTCAAATATTATTTTTAAGCTAATTTAAATTAAAATCATATGTTTATTTTGGAAAAACCAGTTATTAATTTTTTTTCCACTTTACTTATATAAGACACTAAAAATGTTTACCTTACTATGCATAAATTTTTGGAAAATTCAAATTGTTTTAATAAATTAAGTCTAGTGTTTAAATACTACTTAAAACATTTGTCTTATAAAACTTGTTTATAACATTTTAATCCTCCCTAAATAAACCATTACATGAACCTTGACTTTTAGTCTCTTTGGCTGCTGATGTATATGTTAATTATTTGCAAAACACACGCCATGCTAACAACTACTCGTGTTTCATAGCTTACACTATTTTATCAAACTCTGACGAATAATGAAGCATTCCGTTTTCTTCTCACGGCAAAATTAATGACTGTTTAAATACACTGTACTTTGACAGACTGTATTTCACAATTACAGTGTTTTACACACGACCTTGTACAAGGCAAACACAAAAGCGAAATCTATTGACTACTGTACTGAACAGAATTAGATAATAAGTCATTTGTATCTAAATATTTGTCCGGACAAATTTTGTTTTCGTCAAGCATTTTTTAGTTTTGGGAGGGGTGTTTGGCCATTGGAAATCGAATGGAACCGGTCTCAAAATTGGGGAAATTCGGGATTCCATCCCAGTGGCTCCTAGAGTTCTCATGTTATCCTTACGGAACTAAGTACAGGTCCGAACAAACCTTTTTTTCTTCCAAGGATTTTTGATTTTTTGGTGGGGACGGGGGTTGCCCATGAAAAATTGATTGGCACTGCTCCCGACCTTGGGAAAATTCGAGATTCCGCCCCAATGGCTCCTAGAGTTCCCAAGTTATTCTTATGGAACTAAGTACGGGCCCAGTCAAACGTTTTTTCTCCCGAGGATTTTTGATTTTTGGGGGGTCAGGGTTTTCCCATTGACACTGCTCTCGACCTTGAGAAAATTTGGGATTCCATCCCAGTGGCTCCTATAGCTCTCATGATATCTTTATGGAACTAAGTACGGGCCCAGTCAAACTTTTTTTCTCCCAAGGATTTTTGAATTTTTGGTGGGTGTGGGGGTTGCCCATGAAAAATTGATTGGCATTGCTCTCGACCTTGGGAAAATTCGGGATTCCTCCCTAGTGGCTCCCAGAGTTCCCCTGTTATCCTTATTGAACTCTGTCCTTATTTTTCGTCATCCTAATTTTCAAACTGCAGCTGATGACCTTGGCCAGCCTTTGGCTCAACGGTACCGCCGAATCCGATGCCGCCACCGGTCTCAACCTGACCCCAGGCCGTCTTGACCTCGGATTGGGTAGTGCGGTGCGTCAGTTTACGTTTAGCAGCCTGGGAGAACTTCCCGCCACAACAAACAACAGTTAATATGAGCATAAAGTATATCAGGTGATTCATATATTCAGGTTGTTTTTATTTTCGTGCGGGTTTTCCGCAGCAAACTGTTGCAGCAAACGCTGCTAGAGTTAAACGTTTCCAAGAGTGTCGCTATGGTTATTTAGTAGTATAAGGTTAGTTATTTGCATTTGTCCGTGTAAGGGTAACCCTTACAGTATAAAAGAAGCATTGTTTGACCAAACTAAATTTTTGTAGCTTAGAAATGGAACGCGTAAGACTTCCGATACGAAATTTCATTAGGTACCTCCAAGGGAGAGCAACAACAAACGATCCTCAGGAGTCAGATGGTGATGCTACCTCTTCACCTGGCGATCTCCAACCCAACCAACAGGTTCCAACAACTTCCTACGTCTGTTCCAATTTAAATACGTTATTAGCTTTAGCCAAATATATGATCCACAAAATTATTTTTTATTATTGTTGATTTGTTGTTAGTCGCATGTATAACTTTATAACTGAATTATTCTTATATATTTTGTCATTAAAATGAACACAAATAATTTATTTAAACAAATACTTTGTTGTTGTTCTTATTATTAGTTTATTCAAGTTGTTTTGACCGATATTATTACTGTTGTGACTGGATATATATATATATCACGGTTTTTATTATTCAAAAATCTCTTGATGTATGCTAGAATATAAACTATTTTAAAAATATGAAGGTAATTTATTATCAATTGTTCCTTATTGCATTATTCGAAAATAAATCACCTGGTTAATAATTAATAACAAATTCACTTGTTGGGTGCCACATCTGTATTTTAAACTGAATAAGTTTAGTAAGTGGAATATTCATAAAATTTCGCCACCTATCAAAAAACTCCCCGATTACTTATGTAATTGGACTTTAATGACTCTAAAGATTTACTAAGCTCAAATTGGTTTCAAAATCAACAATTTTTCTATAATAATAGAAAATGTTTATATAATAATTTTCATAGATCTTGATACTGTGCCTGATAGCTTTATTTTCAGCGTTTTATAACAACAGAAAAAGAAACTATTTACAACCAACAAAATTTTTAACTCTCAAGTTTAATATTCACTTAACCTACAGCATAAAATTAATTCAATAAATCTCCAGGGGTGAGGTTACTGTATGATCGCGTAATGGAATCAACTCGACATGCCTTCAATTCCATTTGCCAATTAATTTCATGTCAGTATTGTACTGAAAACGTTTTTCCGGTACCAATTAGGTAAGAAAATATTCAATAAATGAAACATCTTTTGTGCATTAAATATATGATAACTGTAAACATATACATTATCAAAGCTAATGAAAATTACACAAGTTTTATTATTTTTCAGTTTCACAACTAAATTATGTTGAAATAAATGAAGTCCGATTTAATACTACTAAAATAGGCTTTTTTAATCAAATTACTCATTTATAAAACAACGGCTACTAAATTATTAAACACACGTCAAAATAACTATTTAGCCGTCAAAAATATTCTAAATTATTCAATTCCTTCAATTAGCTCACACTCTCCTGATATATATCTTGTACAAATTTTCAATCGTTAATAAAATATGTTTTTATTCATCCAATCAATTTTAAATACATTTTTGTAGAGCTGAAGTGTATTACAATTGATGATAATACAGTTTCTTCAAATAATTATTCAATAATTAAATGATACAAATTTGGAGAGGTCTAGGTTGGATTGGAACTTAGTATCATAATGTTCGACGTCTAGTGCTTTGGGACAGAGCCAACTTTCCCACAGAAATGAAATTTTCAAAAATGTATATTCCCACAAACTAGTTACCTTCGAAACTTCCATTGTACAACTTGTTGCCATGGTTACCACACAATATCATAAATAATGCTCTAGGATTAAATATGAATGAAAAGACTAATATAAACCAACTGGATTACTGGTATAGAACCTTAATTCTTAAACGGACAATGCGAAAGTAAAACGAAAAGAAATAAAAACACAGGTAAGCGATGAATAAAAAAAATCGTATAAATAGTAACAAAATAATAATAGTCCAAACCCATACATAGAAAGGAATATGGAAAATGACAAGGAAATTGGTTTTCTATTTTACCATGTAATATTGTTATTCTGTCATATCTATATACATTATTTAATTAATTGTAATTATAAAATAAAAAGAAACTAAAATAAAATTTGTAATTGTTTGCTTAGTTAGGAATTGACTTTAAAAGCAAATGTTTACACTACTTGTTTTTAAAAGCATGGTTTAGAAAAATGTAAACAAATGTAAAGAAATGTACAATTTGCTCTAAAACAGCCAATGTTATTCAGAACATGACTTTACATTACCATTTCCTGGAGAACATTTAACTCACGCTCGTACGTTGTTATTATGATATAATAATTGCAGGCGCTTATTTTTATGAGGGTAGTGCGAAAAGTTCTCGGCCTAACCCCGAGATGGCATTCCAATCACTGAAAATTTATCCATCTTGCCTGCGTGCACATGTCATTAGTTCGTATAAGCTTTATCTTGCTCGCGCAAGTAGTTTATCTACAGGATTTTTTTAAGTAATCGTATTACGTATTTTTCCTTAAAATAAATAAACTTGAATATCGTGCGGTGATATAAAGTTTCGTTTTAGATGGATTAACCCCTAATAAAATTTATCCAGAGCTGACAAAGGTGTATGATAACCCCGCACCTTCAATGCCAACAGTTAAAAAGTGAGCAGCTGAACCTAAACGTGGATGCATGTCGCTGGAAGATGACCCACGTGAAGGACGGCCAAAAACGGCAATCACAATGGAAAAGGTGCACAATATCGTGTTGGACGATAGGAGAGTAAAGGTGTGTGGGATAGCTAAGACTGTGTGGATGTCAGAAGAAAGGGCATGAAACATCTTGCACGAAGAATTACTGATGCGATAGCTCTGCGCAAGGTGGGTGCCGCATTTGATGAATTCGGATCAAAAGCAAATTCGCATACAACACTCACAGCAATGTTTGGACCGATTGAAGAAGGATCCGACTAATTTTTTTGCGGCTATTTGTCACCATGGATAAGACATAAGTCCACCACTACACGCCCGGAACTAAATACCAGTCGAAACAGTAGACGGAAGCGCCAAAGAAAGGGAAGTCGATTTGATGGGAAGGTCATGGCAAGTGTGTTTTAGGATACCAAAGGGATCTTGTTATTTGATTACCTTGAAAAGGCAGAACGATTACGAGTGGCTATTACTCCAACCTTCTTGACCAACTGGATGTCAAAATTCGCGATAAGAGGTCTGGTCTGAGGAAGAAAATAGTCTTCTTTCATCCAGAAAACGCAACTGGTAACAAAAGTATGTTGGCAATGGGAAAGTTGCGAGATTTGGGGTACGATTTACTCGGCCATCCCCCCTAATCTCCTGATTTGGCACCCTCTGACTGTCGTGTCTTCCCAAACCTGAAGAAATTTGTTTCTGGAAAGCGCTTTCCGTCCAATGAAGACTTTAAGAGAGCCTTAAATGAATATTCTAACAGCCTTTCAGACTCTCACTTCCGGGAATGAATACTATTATTGGAGAAACGCTGGACCATGTGTGTTAATGCTAAGGGACATTATGTAGAAAAATAAAATCTTTTTTTAAACTGAAAATCACGATCTTTCATTGTCAGGCCAAAACTTTTTCACCTTACACTAGTGGTAACTAATTTATCTCTAATTTTAAAAATAATATTTACCAATTAATTAAAAAAGAACAAAACTAATAAAGTTATGACTTATCCTAGCATAGAAGATAATGATGGTTTTAAAATTAATAAATTTGTTAGTTTAGTCGAAAATCTCGATTGAAAATATTGGCTTCTAACTCAAACGTGAAAATAGTGATCCAATATAAGCAGTAACAAGCGTTTGTATCGACTAGTACTTTATAGGATAAAATGTAGGAAAGGAAACTATTATTATAGAAATAGTTTCAACAAATATTGGTTTGAAATGAAGATGTATACGCTGGTCTTAAGTGTTATAAATTTTAATTAATTTTGGTACTTCTTCAAACCATTAAAGAAAGATTGTCGATATGGCTACATAACTCCCCAATCCAGAGTGTTATTATTGATACCTATTAATGTGTTACAATATTATAAACAGTATACCCTGTGTAAACACAAAATATTTGACTGCAGTGTTAAAAAATATATATTTCTTTTAATTGCTTACAGTGTCTAGTTTTATAAAGTTTAGTAGTTCTATGAAATAAACATTGTCAATTTTGTTTCAAAATTTGTGTGTGAAAACGTATTGACCTTTTGTTTGCATTATTGTGTTACTGCTTCTTATCAGTTCTTGATTTGAGTTACCTTGACAGTTTGTTCCTGTTGTAAAAATAATAAACTAATATTCTACCTTGTCGCCCAACAATGTTGCTTTCAAACATACAGTTTATATACATTTGGGTGTCTTCTTCTGCCTTCCTAATGTTGCTCAAATGGACACTCAAACGAAAACCAATATAAATGATGACTACTTTTGGTATAACTTGGAAAAAAACCACTAATTACTGATATTTTTCAGCAGACGCGTTTTGGACCAGATCAGTGCATAGTTTTATGCTGTGAGTCACCAATACAACATACCTGAGCAACAGTCTTGTCTGTGACTCAACACATTGAACAATGCACCGACCAAGTGCGAAACGCGTCTGACGAAAAATATCAGTAATTAGTGGTTTTTTTCCAAATGTACCAAAAGTAGTGATTTATTTAAAAAAACCTCAAAATGTACACCACAAAAACTGTAAGTATAGCAATATTCTTAACGGTAAGAAAAATGATTATATTTTAAGAATTTCAAAAAGCTTACACACCTATTTGGAGTGTTTTCAATTGTAAATACTTTAAGCGTTATTAATGGGAAAATTGTAACATTGGAATTAACTCTTCTGAAGTAATCTTAGAGTGGGTGTAACTAAATATCGGGTTGTTCACACGTGCACAAATCAAAATAATCAAATAAGATTGCCCAACTTTTAGATGTATTTCTCAGTTTTATTTTGCAAAACATTTGTCGGAGCAGTGAATTAATAGCTGAGATCAAAGTTTGCACTTTGCGTTGGTTGAAGTGAGCTTTACTAGTCGACGTCTGCAGAGAACTTTTACAAACTAACCACCCCCTGCCTTCTTGTAGCAGTTGTAAAACCACGCTCAAGTCTATAATTCCGAATAAAAATAATATCTGTTTTACTGAATTCAGATTAGCGAAACACAAGTTTAAATACATGATCATACAAAAAATAAAACCTCGGTTGATGCGTGAGTCAAACGAACATGATTTATTAAAAATTTGGGACTTTTCGACGAATAAATTGTCGTCCTTATTCTGGCCTGATCTCCTCCTTTGTACTATTTTCAAACCTACTAGAAACACAAGACGACTTCCCTTCTATATTTTTAATTAATTCAAACATAGAACGTCTATCTAACTGTCTACTGAAAACTATTTCTATTGTCTACTGAAGCAATGGTGAATCCCAGTTAAGGTTATGGCAAAGGACCTTGACATCCTGATTTGGTACAAGGAATCCTATATGTGTAGGGCACGCCTGCTTTATCCCATACTCTCCAGCAAACCCATAAAGGAGGCACACCAAGTAGTGAATATATTGAATGGAGTGAGTGTTACAGTACGTTTGAGGAAAATGGAGTTCATGCGTTCAAATCCGGAATGAGTCAGTTTAAAAAATTGATATAAGTGGAATAAGTCGTTAAAGATTTTGATTTTTTTTAAAACAAAACCTATATTAACTGATTACTTTATAGCTGTTTGTCTTTGAATTTGTCTTCGTAATGTATTTTTTAGCAACATATTTGAAAAGAAAACATGAAATTAAATTTTGTTTAAAGTCAAGTCCTACTTAAATTAAAAAATCTTATTTTAGATTATTTTTATTTTATAATTAGAATTAATGTAAATAAATATGTCAAAACAACAGTATTAAGTGGCAAAATGGAAGCCTAATTTCTTTGCAATTATCAATTTTCCTTTCTATGTATAGTATTGGACTATTGTTTTTGTTTGTTACTATTTATACATTTTTTCGTCGCTTGCATTGTGTTGTAGATTTTTTTCGCTTTCTTTTCGCATTGCCCGTTTGTGAAACAAGGTTCGATACCGTGAATCCAGTTTGTTTATTTTATTATTTTCATTCTTCTTAATCCTAGAGCATTATTTATAATATTATGTGGTAACTATGGGAACCATTTTAGTTTGTACAAAGAAGATTTCGACGACGACCAGATGGGGGCAAAAGAAAAAAGCATATAGCCTACATCTTTGAGAATTACATTTATAGCTATGGAAACGTTGCCTCGGTTCCACGGCGCTAGATGTTGAACATGAAGATAATCAGTTCGATTCCAACATTGGGTCCCCAATTTTTTATAATTTTTTTTGAATAAATATTTGCAAAAATGTATTAACATCAATTCTCATCCACTATAGATAAAACAAAAGGTATTTGAACTTGATTGAATGAATAAAAAGGTATTTGATAACAATTGAAAATCTGTATATGATCTATATCAGGAGAGTGTGAGTTAATGGAAGGAATTGAAAAACAGAATTTAAATAGTATTTGTTATTTTTAGTAATCAACTGATAAAGTTAATCAAACTTACATGAAACAATTCGTTTGTCTGAAAGCTTGAAGGTGAGACAGAGAGTGTTCAAAGCAAAACACAATAAATAACATTAGACAATCGCAGAATAATGGGCAATAATTGCTGAGCATAGTTGAGGAAAGTCTCCCCAACACTGTCGCACAAGTTTAATAATTTATATCGATGAGGGGGCGTTATATTATTGCTTTAATTAATCGTCAAGGCCATTCTACCTTTGTGCAATGAAGGATAATGTAACAATATGTGAGCGAATAGATTCCTAAAGTGTGAATATTAGAAACAGTAACTGAAGTTTAACAGAATTGTAATAATAAATTGCTGTTTTAGCACACTCCTAATATTTGTGTAAGCTTTTGATTTATGTTAATTACAATCAGCGAATTTACCAAATTATACTAAACGTGTACGGGTTAGTTTTGTTACCATACTACAAAGTTTAAAGTATGCTAAAATATATAAAATATTTACTGCAATAAATTAATGACCATTACAGTTATTTTTTATTGGTAGCACTTTATATTTTAAGGAGCCATTGCTATTTTAATTAATAATTATTGCCATTAAGGAATTGATTGCCTTCGGACAAGGGCATATTAAAAACAGAATATAAACCTATTTGAAATTTCAAATTATAAGTGAAGCACCAATACAACTATTCTTTAAGTTTGGCTTGTGAGGTTATGTTAAAACAAATAAAACATACACAAAACACACAAATTAATCATTTATTAACTCATACGAGTTTCAAGTTATATTTTTAGTTGTAATTTAGAGTTTGTAGTAGTATCACTCACTGATAATGATGACTTTGTCATTGAAACGCGTATGAGTTAATAAATGTTTAATTCGTGAGTTTTGTGTATGTTTTTATTTGTTTTAAAGTATCAACATTTTCCAATATAGAAATTTGTAACTATTTGAAATATTTAACCTTATATTAAATCAAAAGCTTTACTTATACTTTTTACCTACAAAATATTACATATTTTTAATAATAAATATAATAAATTTGGCTGAGAATATAGTAAACGTTACTTAAAAATCCAAAATCAAATTATTCTAAATTAAGCAAACCATTGAGCGTTCTTTGATGTTATAACCTTAACTTAAAGCACTGACACATGAAACTGAATGTTTCCTTATAAAATAATTTTTTATAATGCAGAAACCTTTATTTTACAACAATTCAGTTACTCAGTAGAATAACATGCGAAAAGAAATCAAAGGCTGTGGATTAAAATTAGCTTTTATCCTTATTTCTTTCCATAAGACGTTTTCAATTTATATCTGCTTGACATCACAAAATTATTAATTTAAATATAGGTTCCTTGGAATACGTAAACCAAAAAAATCTCATACCTTACAATAATTTAACTAAAATTGCAATATAGTTTCGTCTACGAAGTAATTTTTATTAACATTCATTTATGATTAGTTCTAATAAAACACACCATGTTCTAAATAAATTCAGGCAATGGTGCAAGACAAATTTATGTCAAATTTTTCTAACTTGTTTATTTTCGATGTTAAACAATATTTATATAATAAATAAAACGATGATTAAACAAACTAAAATATACATTATCAAAAGCACAATATATCACAGTAAAAATATCGTGGTAATTGGATTGTTTCCAATATTTTTATTAAAACTAAAAACTGTTTAACTAAATTAGTGTTTTACGTTTTACCACTTTAAATACAAAAACTACCACTAAATGATCCCAAATAAGTTGTACTTTTAGGATACACAGCATTTAAGTAATGTTTTTCGTTTTACCACTTTAAATACAAAAAATACCACGAAATGATCCCACATAAGATGTACTTTTAGGATACACAGCATTAAATAATGTTTTACGTTTTACCACTTTAAATACAAAAACTACCACTAAATGATCCCAAATAAGATGTACTTTTAGGATACACAACATCTAAGAACATGACTCAACACACCTAAGTTTACCATTTGAGACGCCTAAGTTCTTTAATAATTACCGTCACTTAATGGCAGTGATTATTATTTACCTCACTGATTTGCATTCAGAATATATAATATCATATATAATATTAGAAAACGATATGGACTATAATATTAGGTTTATATATTAATATTATATAATATATAATATATAATATTAGGAACTTAATTCATTCAATGTTTACGGTAACCTCAAAGAACAACTGTAGAACCGAAATCAGCTGTGAATCAATCAGATGTTTTAGGGCATCAAATAATAATGTGAATTAACCACTGTCTTATAACAAATAGCTTAACTATAGAACAAAGCTGAGGTTGCTATTTGTTGCTCAAAATGCATTAATATAATTTTCCCCATGTCAACATTCCGGCATCTTATACTTAAATTAACAGTAATTTGGTTTTCAAAAGCTATTAATGTTTAAAATATCACCCTTGGATTAGAATAAACATTGCTAGTTTTTACAAAATAATATTAATTTTTTTGTTTTGTTTTTATAAACTTATATAACCCTGATATTACTTCCTTATTACTCAGGGCTATAGTATAGTAATTGCTATACAGTTACTTTCAATAATGACCTTAATAGTATTGTTAGTCTAGTTTTCTAAAAGCGATGGTAATATTATAAGTAAACTTAAAGTTTTCGTTACTTACACATGTAGTTCAAGGAACAGCGATTTATTTTAAAATGATGTTTTCATTCTTATTGTGTATTATATAATTCTTGATAAATACATTGTTCAGACGTTTCAATAACAATGTCAACATCCACAGTGAATATAACCTCTATATAAAATATAAATTTACTATAACCTAATACCCCCTTTCAAACTAAATTGTTGAGTGTCATACTCAATTGTTGTTGATTGCAGTGGTTGTTGAAGTGTGTTTGCTATGAGTTTTTTTTATTCAAACAACTATTTTTCAAAAACGACCTAAATAGTTTATTTTCTACTTAAAACACTTTTTGGTAACCAGTAAATTTCTTGATTTTTTTGTGTAGCACATCTTGAGGCTTTTTATTATAAATTATAACTTTTGTTATCACTTAGCAAAAAATCCACTACTTACTGATATTTTTCAGCAGACGCTTTTTTCACTAGATCAGTGTATTGTTCAATGCTGTGTGTTTGGTCTGGGAATGCACTGACCTAGTGCGAAACGCGTCTGCTGAATAATATCAATAAATAATGCTTTTCTTGCCAAATTATACCAAAAGTTATAATTTATAGTAAATTTCTACTTTGTGTTCTGCAAAATTTATCATAATCCCTTCATTTTCACATAAAATTAATTTAAAATGTTTTACTACTTCTTGTAATGGAAAAAGTAAATTTAGACCTACTTTTTAATCGAGATAAAACCTGTTAAGAAATAGGTCGAGAATATTTAACAGCTGATTTAACAGAATAATTGACAGATCTGAATAAATTTCACCAATAAAATGGCCACACATGGCATTTGAAAAACAAAGCAATATTTACATTATATTCATTAAACAATAAATATAAGTCGATATGTCTTTTAAATTAAACAAAACAAGACCAGTTGGTTTTTAAAATTGAATGAATTTTAGTGAATTTTTTGAAGGAACGTTTTATTATTACACTTTTTGCTAATAGGCAATAAGACAGGAAAAACAATTTATATCTACTAGAATATTCATGTTAGCAGGACGTTTATAAATAACTTCGCTTTGTAAATCACTTATAATTCTAACTCGTTAGAGAATAGGATCAGATGAGTTTTAATCCATTTAACATATGATTTTGCAATACTTTTTTAATCCTTCCCTTAGAGGTTATGTTAATTCATTTTTATTATCACATTTCCTTTAAACACAACTAAGAATATATTCCAAAAAATTTTCTATGCACAGAAATATGTTAATTTAAAGGTTAAAAAAATTAATTCTTATGAAAAGAAGAAGAGTTATTAAATTAGTTGGTTAGGTTTACAGTGTTGCCAAATACAACACTCGGATTATGTTTTTGGTTGTTTTTAGGACAACACTAAATGAGTTACACTACAATATAATTATAATATTAATATTTATCAAGATGTTAGTTAAAATTACGGGAAATGCGCGTTTGTGTTGTGCTAGTTTTGCAAGAAAACAAAACGACGCGACGCTAGATTTGCAAAAGAGTTATGGCCTGACACACTGGATAGCTTACGAGAATTTGTTTTCAAAGAAAACTAAAACGGTTTGAATAGCCCAAAGTTACTTTTGATGAATAGCCTACATTGCTGTTGACGTCTGTTCAAGGCAAATCGATTATACTTGCCCATGAATGATCTCTCGGGCACGTAGAAGATTCAAAGCCCGAAGTTTTGAAGTTAGCTTATTAGTGCACGCATAAAGGCCTGCAAGTCCTTTTCTGAAGATTGCATCACTTTCCTCAAGATTTTTAATTAGTTCTGTGAAGCAGTAATTTGACTATAGCACCCCTCTCCCCTCGCCTAATATATTCTTGGGGGTGCACGTACTAAGGTAAGTGCTAAGATATAATATTATTCGTAAAATGTTTAATTAGAATATTTAAAATTATTTTTGATAAAACAATGTTTTAAAATAACTTTATTTCTTATAAAAATTCCTTTTTTAAAAATTTAATTAAAATGAAAAAAATAAACATTTAAAACCTTCGAATTTAAAAATATTATTTAAATTGTTTATTAATAACACTAGTGAATACACATAATTTTTACCTAACTTACGTCGCAAATCTGTTATAAAGGTTTATGTAACGTCTAAATAATTCCTCCGTTAATTCTAAATATATTTCTTTACCAACTCTACTGCACATAAGAATAGATTTTAAAAATAAATTGTCACAAATTACAAATAGTGACTAAAATTCAAAATAGCTCTTAACCTCATTTTAGATACACATATAAAGCTACATAACACTAGTAAACTCCACATAACACAGTATAACTCCTTTGTATATGTGGCATAAACGTATGTTATACCACATTACTAACATTGCTATATATATATATATATATATATATATATATATATATATATATATGTATATAACACTATATTTATTGGGCAATAGCTGTATGAAAGCATAGTTACAACGTAACCGGGAAGGATAGGTTGTTTTGGAAAAATTAATTTTCTTAACCTAAGCTACCAAGTTAATTTTGTATGTCCAAGGCTGGTTAGATTTGTAGTGTATTGTGGTGTTGTTGGAAGTTGGTTATCTGTGTACTGTAGTTTCTATTTTATTATTATTTATATTTAATGTAATGTCAAAGTAGTAAATTGTTTTGTTTGTTTCTGTTTCGATGGTGAATTATATGTTTTCGTTGTATGTATTTGATTTGTTTAGTATTATGATGTGTTTGTTATGAATGGTAGGTTGGTATATTACAAGTATATCGTCTACGTACCTTGTCCATAGTAAAATATTATGTGTGTTTAGTAGATATATTTCTGACATGACTGATGATATGGGTGATCCCATTGGGAGTCCAGTTGTTATGTTTATAGTATTTATTGTTAAATTGGAAGTAATTTTGGTTACGTATGTGTTTGGTTAATGTAATGATATTATTTATTGTGTTTTCTTTTTCGTTATTATGTATTAGTTGATTTTTTATCATTTCTATGGTTTCTTCTATTGGGATACTAGGGTACATGTTGATTATGTCATAACTTATTATTTTTGTGTTGCTGTTTGTTTCTATGTTTTTTATTTTGTTAATTATTTCGTATCCATTTTGTATATTGTATGTGTTGTTGATATGCATTTTAGATCTTATAATTTTGTCCAGTATTTTTGCGATTATGTTACATGTTGGCAGACGAAAATGAAGGCCACTCCTCCATTTCATCAACCAGTTAGCTTACGTTATGGATTTTGGATAATGTATACCTATATTTATTATGGTTTTATTTTATAGTACATCGAAATAAACAAGTGCTATATTGTATATAAAAACGTTCAGATTAGAAAGGTTGCAGTGTAGGCCTATTTATAAAATGAGATTGTCTTGGATTATAAATGTTTTAATCATTTATTTGTTGTTTAAGTGATCTATAGTAAAGTTTTTCTTGATTAAAATTCATTTTTGTATAATATATAAATACGCTGAAAGTTATAATTTTTCCGTATTTCCTCAGAATTTCCATAGCTTTAAAAGTTATTCCACTATCAGAGGAATGTTTTTGCTCTGTTTTTTTTTTTAATAATTCAAAAGGAAAAATAAATAATTGTATTAATAAAATCATTTTCCAAGTAAATAGTGCCTTAAAAAATTCAACAATTTCAGCAACCCAGTTTTATCGTTCCTTTCTTGTTCTTTACGCTACTCTATGAGTTATTTTACTAGCATTGACTGTTATGTCTCTGTGATTGTTACTGTCGTCACTTGATGGGTGAGAAATCGTTAATGGAGGTAGGATTAAAGATAACATCCGCCCTGGTATTAGGGAGACCACGCATGTGCACTGCTTCTAATGCACTACTTAGGTCTACACCTTATTGAGACCATTGATTACACCAAGACGGAACTACCATAGAAGAACATGAAGAGGTCTTGCCAAAATTAAATCAGTGTGTACCCGAACAACAAGTAGACGTGCAAACGTCTATGAAAAAACTAACTTACTTTACCTCATAACAAAGTCGTAAGATTAGGCTACCAACAACAGAAAGCACTCATAGATAGAGGTGTAGAGAGAGACAATAAGCTATCGAAGCAGTTGATAAATCGAGTCATACATTTATAATATTTACTTAATGCATCCAAAATACAAAAATAAGGAAAATAAATTTCTACTTAAATCAATAAAGAAATATTTTATTATTGCGTTTTCTTTACTTTGTAATTACAAATAATATAAGTAAAGGCCTACATATGTCATAATCATAACATTAAGTGGTAAAACAGAAAGCTAATTTCCTTGCAATTTTCCATTTGCCTTTCTATATGTATTGTGATTGACTATTATTTTTGTTTATTACTATTTAAACAGTTTCTTTTTTCCTCGCTTGCATTGTGTTGTAATTTCTTTTCCCGTTCCTTTCACAATGTCAGTTAGTGAAGCAAGATTCGATACCTTTAATTTGTTTGTTTATTTTATTCTATTCATTCATTTTTAATCCTAGAGTATTATTTATGATATTGTGTGGTAACCATGGCAACAATTTTAGGTTATATAATGGAGGTTTTAACGACAACCAGATATTGGCAAATACAAAATTCAAATACATCTTTGAGAAGTAAATTTCTAGCTATTAGAAAGAAATTATTGAATAAATATATTTTTTTAAACTGTATTATTATCAATTGCCATCCACTATAAATTTTAAAAAAAAGTATTGAAACTCGATTGGATGAATAAAAACGTAATTAATTAACGGTTGAAAATGTGTACAACATATACAGTATATGAGGGGAGTGTGAGCTAATAGAAGGAATTTTAGAATAATAAACTACTCAATTTATTTTCCCATTTCATGTCATTAACCTTAGTAATATTATCATATTATTAAAATATTATTGTTAACAAAAGACATTCATTCATAATTATTAATTTCCTAGGTAAAATAACCGGAGTCAACCACTTTATATTGATGGTATGGAGAATGGGCGGCATAAACGTCTCGGTCTATGGGCGTCCAAAATTAAAATCTGGCCCTGTACGCATCTGTACTACATATGTACGACCTTTAATGTATATGCTCATATTAAACCTTCTGAGAATGTTAACTAATTGAAAAAAATGTACTTCAAGCTTTACGTAGATCCAAACTTTTATATTATCAGAGGCTGTAATACATTTTTACAAAAATAATACTCTAAATACATTAATATACACTTGATTAAACGTTGCTTTTCGTGTACATCTCATACACGTGATCGGTGTCAACAAATTAGTATTGTTCATTCATCTTATATAATCTGAGATAATTCATTTATAAATAATTCTAATGATTTCTAACAACAGTGTAAATTCTTTTTAATTAAAAACGAATATTTGATTGTGTGACGAGCGCCCTTGTGGCACCATCTGGCATAACATTTAACAGCTTTGTTACTCCTGTAAATTATTGTTTTTATAAAACTGAAAATCTCATCGATCAATGTGCTATTATTAGTGTCTGTATTGTAAAAAAATATATGACACATAAAGAGAGAAAATTATTTAACTGAATAAAAACAAATTTTATAAAACAAATAATGCAAACAAAACTTATATTTGTTGCGTCAACAAAAAAAGTGTAGGTACTTTTTTTAACAATTACAATAAATATAAATAAAGTAAAACATAACCTAAGCGTTAAAACAGCTGTTCTACCTCATAACCTATAAGACAAAATCAGCTGTTCTACGAAATCAATGTTATCACTCATTTTAAACCAAATAGGACGAAATAAGTATATCGCATACGTTGCCTCTTTTGTTAAAGGTTTTTCTCCCATATAAAACAAAAATGATTCCATTAAAAAATTTAATTATTAAATTAATATTTGAAAACACTGTATTAACATCAAATTCATAACATACATTACAAGTACAGTATAAAATACGTATTTGAACTATGTATATATATATATATATATATATATATATATATATATATAATGTTTTCTCCCATAATAATTAAAATCAACTAAGATTTTAGGCTGTATATATATATATATATATATATATATATATTGTGTGTGTGTGTGGGTGCTTTATTTTGAATTAATAATAAAGACCCTGATGAATATTACAGGACGATAACTAATGACTATTTAATTTAATATTCCATCGATATTCATTATTCTGGAATATTTTTCTTTTACAAAAATATTGAATTAGTGAGACTGATGACAGAAATGTCTATTTCATACCACGTGACATACACATAGTGACTGAATATATCTCGATAATTAGTCAGTGGGATTGGTCTACGGGAGGGAATAAGTTTTTAGAGATTTAATAAAATAGTGGGTTTTATATATCTAAAGATTTTATATATCTAGGTATTTTAATATTATATATTTAATGCTGTTGATAATAAAATAATTTAGATAATAGAAACAGCTATTAAGTATTGAAAAATTTACTAAATACAAATTTTTTTAACGAATTCAATTGAAATTTATTCCCAAATTCTGTCAGACGTATCTAAGAAAGTTTTCATTAACATATTTTGGAATTAAAATTTATCATTATATTGAATTAATTTTGTTAAGGTTTACCGATATATAAATAAATTAAAATATTGTATTTATTGACTAAACACATGCAATATTATTTTAGCCTGGTAATATACTATAAATAAAGTAAAGTTGAAAAAAAGCATGTAAAAAAGCTGTTTTACAACATAACCTATACCATATATTCAGCTGTTGTATAAAATCATATGTTATAACTTAAATCTCTTTGAATTAGGGTTTAAAATCGATATGTTGTAGAGTCTCGAGAGTGGTACGACGAGCCGAAGATTTTTCTCTGTAAGCGGAACACACACAATAAAACCTGTATAAGAAATAGGCTCTTCAAAAATAAATTATTAATTATTTTTGAAATATTTTTTATTTTAATAATGGGCGTCATAGGTCACGGAGTCAGTATCTGCCACGTCGCATTGAATATCCTTGTCCAGTCCTAATTATACGTTATTACATATAAAATGTCAGGTTTGTACTATATTTACAGGATTTATTTTGTTTGTACTCTTTAAACATCAGCTATATATTCATTACATTATATGAATTATAATGTTTTCCCCCGTGGTTAGTGCATTATTCAACTGTATTGGTCAGTAAATTGCTTCGAACAAGTCCGTCTGTTAATGATTTCAGTAAGTAGACAGTTTGCTACGTTTTAATCACTTTAAAATACTATGATACAAGACGGATTGCATAGGAACGAATCACAGTGAATGTTTACGGAATGATAGAGTAGTGCGCTCTGTTAGAACTGTGTGCTATATCTCCGGCAAAGCATAAAAATGCACTAACCCGGAACAGTAGCGATGGCTACACAGGTTTACAACCGCACTTCAGTTTGAGGTAAATGAGGAGGAAGACATAAAGTGAGTTGAATGGAAACTGAGGCAATATGGCTAACCTTTGTGTAAAGTGTTGAACATAGAGAAACGATTCCGATTAAAGATCACACTACCGAGCTTTATAACATAAAGGGAACATTAAAAACAATCCCTTCTAATTAAATAACATCGAAATGAAGGGACCCCACACAACAGCTCTGTTATCTTTATTATAATTAAATAATATAGTATTATTAATAATATGGTATTAAAAAAACATGTTTACGTGAAACTAAAAACTTTTCAAGGACTATGTTACAACGTCAAATTAGAGGTCAAAATTCTAAATTCTATTTTTAACAAGTAAAGCTAATTCAATACGTATATTTGAGATGTTCAATACAATTATAATATTTTTCTTTGTGGACACGCTTCGGAATAATTTCTTTCTCAAAACATAGTACTTACAGGAACTTTAATGTTTATCAAGGCATACAAATATTCCCAACACAAGTGAGGACGAATATAAAAAATATTAAACATCGATATTGAAATATACGAACATTGAAATATTAAACATCGATATTGAAATATACGAACATTGAAATATTAAACATCGATATTGAAATATACGAACATTGAAATATTAAACATCGATATTGAAATATACGAACATTGAAATATTAAACATCGATATTGAAATATACGAACATTGAAATATTAAACATCGATATTGAAATATACGAACATTGAAATATTAAACATCGATATTGAAATATACGAACATTGAAATATTAAACATCGATATTGAAATATACGAACATTGAAATATTAAACATCGATATTGAAATATACGAACATTGAAATATTAAACATCGATATTGAAATATACGAACATTGAAATATTAAACATCGAGACAACGGTTTTTTATTATAGTAAATAATTACAACATAAAAGCAATCACTTGTACGTTTGTCGAGTAAAGATTTTTATAAAACATGTTGAAATAAATTAAGTAATAAGAATATAATTCAATGTTTGTGAGAAAAATTACTTTTATACACGATCGTATTTCAGCAACGTAATCGCGGTAACCGAACTTCGCGTACCTGAGCGTAACATTATTCATGGTTTCATCCGTGAGTGATTGACACGAGCTTTACAAATGACAGCTAGATGGCAACTCTACCTGCGGGCAAATTTACTTCTTGCGTCAAATAATAGACGCGCGTCAGATTTTAATTGGAAAACGTCAAATTTCTGTTAGTCAATTTCGGTTGTCTCCATTAACACACACAAAAATTGTATGATACAAATATATGTATGTATGTTTGTGTTTGTGTGTGTGTGTGTGTGTGTTGTGTGTGTGTTTGTGTGTGTGTGTGTGTGTGTTGTGTGTGTGTGTGTGTGTGTTGTGTGTGTGTGTGTGTGTGTGTGTGTGTGTTGTGTGTGTTTGTGTGTGTGTGTGTGTGTGTAAGTGTTGTGTGTGTGTGTGTGTGTGTGTGTGTGTTGTGTGTGTGTGTGTGTGTGTTGTGGGTATATGTGTGTGTGTGTGTATGTGAGTGTGTGTGTGTGTGTGTCTCTGTATGTGTGTTGTGGGTGTATGTGTGTATGTGAAAGTGTGTGTGTGTTGTGTGTATATCGGTCTCTCTTTATGTGTGTGTGTGTGTGTGTGTGTGTGTGTGTGTGTGTGTGTGTGTGTGTGTGTGTGTGTTGTGGGTGTGTGTGTGTATGTGAGTGTGTGTGTGTGTCTCTGTATGTGTGTTGTGGTTGTGTGTGTATCTGTGAGTGTGTAAGTGTATGTGTGTCTGTATGTGTGTGTATGTGTGTGTGTGTGTGTGTGTGTGTGTCTGTCTCTATGTGTGAGTGTATGTGTGTGTGTGTTTTTGTCTGTCTGTCTGTACGTGTGTGTTGTGTGTTTCAAAAGAGTTTCAATTATTAATAACTTAATTTTTTAAATTATAGAATAGTGTATGAATTTATAGTACCTACTTCAAGAGTCAGTTGCTCACATACAGGGTGTTTCATATGAACCTTATTTATTTCATAAGGTCGTTACCCGAGTATGAGGGGGGGTAGAAGGCTAAGTATGGTACCTTAGGACGCGTCATGACATGTAGTTTTTAGTGTGAGCAATGGATTGGTCAGACAGACTTCAAGAGTTTCGTTTTGCAAGAGTTTATTAAAAATGACGGGTTCCTTGGTAATACACAGTGTTCGTTTCGTATTCATCATGCTATAGGTCGTCATGATTCCATTTGCACCAACATTTAAAAAATGGGCGACGAATTTCAGAGTGACATTGTGAGAATTAAAACGTTAACCATCAGGACTAATTATTACGACAACATTAGCTGGACACGTGGATAGAGTGCGGGCTTCAGTTCAACAATGTCTCCTGCGTTCTGTTTGCCAACACGCCGTCTCATTTGGGTTGTGTGCCAGTAGTGTCTGCAGAATACTGCATAGAGACTTTAAAATGTACCCTTACAAGATGCAGATAGTGCAAGAGTCCAAACGACTTGGGAACGTAAACAAATACTTGTGTCGTCTTATTTCTTTTAAGATTACAATTTGGTGCACCCCCCCCCCCGAGATCGCCTAATTTACCCCATGTGATTTTTTGTATAGGATTACCTGAAGGAGAAGGTTTATATGCATCGTCTCCGAAATATCGATGCACTGAAGGCTGCTATCACTGAAGAAATCATCACTATTCCGCCGAATATGAGTCGCTAAGTATGATTCACAGAGTAATGGACAGCTTCAGGTGTAGACTTCGTTAGTGTGTTGGCAATGGAGGTAGACATTTACAAGATATCATTTTCAAAACCAAGTAAATTGAAACCGCATTATATGTACTTTCAAATGATAAAATAATTTTCACTACAAACAGCTTTGGTTTTTTTCCTTATTGAAACCGGAAAGGTTATTATGAACCCTGTAATTCTATTGTTTCAATCTTACAGATAAATTAACAGATGTATAATCTGTGAACTCTCCACACTTTCTAGATCACTTTCCAATACAACTGTGTTTGTTCGAAATAAGGATATATGTCTGTGACAAGAAAAAAAAATTATGGTTACTGAACAAGGTGTAAACTAAGGTATTTCCAACTTTTTTTTAGAATTAACGGCTTTTAAACGATTTATTCACACGCTAAATGTTTTTTAGGCATTATAAATGTAAATTATTGAAACAATAATAAATATATGTTATTATTATTTATTCTTGTATTTTATAGTCCATTACGTTCCGTGAATCTTATTAATCACATAAACAATAGCTTATGACTATCCGAACTTTGAATTTAGTAAATTTGTTAAAACTTACTGAGACAGAACGTTTTTGAAGACACTGCGGCAGAAGACACTGATGAAGATCGGCACATAGCGATCGAAAATGTTCTGTCTCAGTAAGTTTTAACAAATTTTCTAAATTCAAAGTTCGGATAGTCATAAACTATTGTTTATGTGATTAATAATATTATTAATTATTGGTACATTTTATTAGAAATCAGGTATTAACTGAATTAACTACATTACCTAGATAATTAAGTTGACGATCGATATCTGTATTTAATTGAAATTTTGATTACCGGTAGTAATTGCGTAAATTAATTTTCCAGCTCCATCAGTATAAACGAGATAATATTTTGCCTCGACGATTTCTGCCTTCATCTTGATAGAAATAATCTATCTCTGCTCATTATGGAAAAAAACAACTTATAACATCGCCCTTCTTAATTAAAGTTAAAACAAACTCCTTAATAATTTTACAAATACTTTACGAGATGCATACAAAAATACTTGTAATGAGCACATAGTTGTTCATTTCCTGGGAAATTACCTGACGTTTCCATAACAGTAGCACAATCAACAAGTTGTATTTTTAAATCTGAACCAGTTCGTTTACGTTTAACGCAGCAAGAAGAAGTATTCCTAAAAAGTACAAGTTCCAATAAGTAGTAAAAACTTGTAGCCTACGTACCATTCAAGTATTCACAAATAATAATACTGGTCTTTCACACTAATACTGGTTAAAATAACATCTAATTTGTAAAATATTTATAAGG
>JBAIZL010000005.1:19062083-19112083 GCA_036971475.1 Prosapia bicincta
GATACGTAGATTATTGAGCCAAAAGAAAATGCTTTGTTACTGTTAGCATATGCTTCTACATGAACGACTACATAGTCGAGTGTCTCATTCTACATGACTCTACCGTCAAAAAGTTAAAGGAGGGGTTCGGTGACCTCAGTAGTTGTACAGAGCCTGTATATTAACGGTAGCAACGAGTTGGACAATGACGTCACGCTGTTTTTTGTTTGTACTGGAGTTAAAGAAGGGGTGGCTTTGTCTGAGTACTTTGGTTCTGGCTGGGACGGAAATGTCGTTTTTATGTTGTCCGAGTGATTTTATTTATTCATCTATATGCTGGGTGACCGACCATTTGGGAATGAAATCTTCTCTAACCGCTGACATTTTTTGGAATGAAGAAAGAACATTCCAGTGGAAAGAATTGTCCTTAAAATTCTCTAAAGTCAAACATCAGGTGGTTAAAGCTATCACTGTTTCTTTTATTATAGGTTATTTTATGAGTTTGCTTGGATAACTTCCGTATGTAATTTCCTACATATACAGAAATATCTTATATTTGATTAAATTAATTGATATCGTCTAAATTCGTACTACAGCTGTTTTTATTATTCCAAATACCATTAGGTAATATTATGCTCTGCAATTTACACCACTAAGAAAATATTAGAATTCGTTATTATGTATATCTAATCTACGTAGCTATTTATATTTCAATATGTTTTATATAGCGAATGATTTCTATATAAAGATAATGCAGTGTATATTTGTAAGATGATTGTTAAAGTAAAAACGTCTTTAGGAGAGTTTATAACTTTTTAAGAACAACGTTAAATTCTAGTCGTTAAATTTTTCCCAGTATATTTATAAACAACGTATACATCTAACATCGTTTCTTCAAATATTATACGTTTGTCTCCCAATTCAAAACAAATATTTATTAATTTCCAGTTACAGTCAGTCGAAGGAGGAGGGGGCGCGGTGGCTGCCTTAGGAAACAATCGATATTACACTTTTTACAAGTATAAAAACTTTTGAAATTAAACTATTCAAAGTTATTATAACTGTTACTAATTTGGATTCTCCACGAACATTATTTTAATTTATTTTTCCTTAAAGTTTAAAATTTGAATGGCTATCATTTTATTTTAAAAATGAATTATGTATTTATTAAACAGTGCATTCAACATAACAGCTTTATAAATTCGTATAACTCATACACTATATCCTAAGTGGTTTACATATTTAAACAGCTTACTTTTGCACTAAGACTTAAACATTCTTTTGGCATTTTGGCAAACAAGAATAACTAGAGCTTATGTTTGTTCACACAACATTTTTAACTAACGACAGTTTTTTAATGCTAAGTGCGCGATGCTTAAGTTTTATTTTATTCGTTATCCCTTGATTGTCAATCATAATATTTTATTTAAAACTTCTCGTTTTGAACTACTTCCTTTACCCTACTTTAATTAGAACTTTTTTTTGTTCACAAAAAATATGGTTCTAGCCCTCGGGGAAGTCCCGACAGAGTGACAACAAAATAGAGCCAATAGTTTCCCAAAATTTTCAATGAAAATCGCAGAAAATATGATTTCATACATCTTCATTCAATTTTTTATATCTTTATTTGTGGAACCTATTTAATAAAGCCTAATGTGTGTTGGAACTAATAATAAAATAATATGGCTAGCAAAAATGCATTTACAGTAGAGGTTTACTAGGTACAAATTTTTTATCAAAAAATTAATTCAAATAGTTCTTTAAAAAGTATAAGACTGCCTAAAGTGTATCCTTTTACAAATTGTATTAAAATACAAAAATTATTATTATCGTTATAGTGAATTATTTGTATTAAAATTTATCAAAATTTTAAAAAATTAAAATATTTATTAACTGATCAAAACCATTTAATAATAATCTACGTGTAAAACGGCTGATCTGCAACAAAACCGATAAGACATTTTTTTTCCTGGCGAAAAAGCAACCGTGGTTATTATCGCTAATCAAAATCTAAAACAAAACGCAATATTTTAAATAAAGCAAAATAACAAAACAAAAAAAAACAGTACAATAAACATAAAAAAAACAACAATGACAATTATAAATCTATAAATAACAAAATAACAACAAAGAACAATATAAATAATAACAATATTTAAAGCAACAATTGTCAACAATTTAACCTAAATCTTAATAGCACAATCACAAGTACATAAAATATATTAAATTAAAAACCTATAAGACATAATCAGCTGTTACATTAAATGATATGTTATTATTAAATTCGCTTTGAGGTAATTCAAAGTGTAACCTGACGGAAATACATGTTTGTACGGTGTGCGTTGTATAAATGTTTAAAGAATATAAATATTCAATTTAAAATTTGTTGTTTTGAACTATTCCTTTTACCCGACCTTTCTAGCTTTAACATTTTATATAGAATCGACGGGTTTCGAGACTTGCATATCTATTTAAAGAAGCCAACTGCCTCGGTAGATATGTACGTCTCGAAGCTCACAATAGCAAACAAAATTACACAGACATGAATAGTAGGTACAGAAGGGAGCCTACCTTAAGATATCCAGAAAAATCCCTGCAGTGTCTGTTAAGAAAATGTTTACTAAATAGTTAATTTATTACTTCCGACTCAACACATATTTATTATCCATATAAGCCAAGTAAATAAGTTTTTATAAGATGTTATCTTTAAAAGTTGAACGTAATCAATAAACGCTTAACATAAATTTGAAACTACTTAGAAGTACAGCTTATATTTAAGCTTAACTGTTTGAGGAAACGAGCTAAGAGGGTACTTTGGTTAAATCACGACCTTAGAGATCTAATTAAGAATTTTCAGCAAAGTGCTTCAGTTTCTAACAACTTATCTGTCTTTATGATCGTGCGTGAGATAATGGCACTTCGTAACTCCAGACTCTTACATGACCCAATAAAAATACTGTGTGACCAAGCTTTAACTATAGGGTCAGTAAAAACATATCGGCTGCAACCAATAGACATGGATTTACTGTGTTGGAATTTATAATTAATCATTTGACTCATGTTAGGTTTTTATATTTAAAAATATGTTTTGTGGCATAACATATAAGTATATAAATTACAGGCTATAATAACAAGTTATGGTAATAAAAAATTGAATTTTTCGCAGATCCACAAAACTATATTCATATTTTTCTTGTAGACTATATATATATATATTTACACACAAAGTATTTTTTCTTGTTTAATACAGTACAACTCATTTTTAATATTTATTCCTGATGATGTTGGTACAGTTTATCAACGAAAAGCTTTGAATAAAATTTAATAAATAATTCTTGTATTTGAATAACTTGAGTTGTTTTTAATATATATATATATATATATATATATATATATATATATATATATATATATAATATCAAATAAGGTGAAATGTTTTCCTGTAATGTAGGTAATAAATTAAAAAATGTTTCAAAAACAAAAATAAACATTAAAGTATTCTTGTTTTTGAAACATTTTAAAATTTATCATATATATGTATATATATACATCCACCCACATGTATACACATACATTTGTATAATTACACATACACATACACACACACACGTACGCGCGCGCGCACACATACACACACTTATACTCCTATATGTATTATATGTAGATACTATATGTAGATATTAAATTTATATATATATATATATATATATATATATATATATATATATATGGTGATATAAAATAACTTTCATAAACAAGAATATACGAGTATTAGTTCATTTTATTGTTGATTGAAGCTTTTCGCTAATTTACATTATTAGCATTTTCAAAATTTATAAATCACTGTCCAGTTATGTGACTAGAGTAAGACTGCGCTAGTTAACAGTCTTACTCTAGTCACATAACTGGACAGAGTTAGCATAAATTTTGAAAATGCTAATAATGTAAATTAGGGAAAAGCTTCAATCAACAATAAAATGAACTAATACTCGTATATTCTTGTTTATGAAAGTTATTTTATTTCACCATACATATTAATAATTCATCTAAGGATTACAATATATATATATATATATACAAATACACTCACGTATATGTCAGTCACTAATGATGGCAACGATGTTGGCGAAACATTTTTGATAAGACTATACATTTTATTTTTAAGAATTGACAATGAGTGCTTTATACTCCATGATACAGTATATGGGAACTCGTAATCATACTTAAAATACAAATTACAAAAAACTGATTCTGTTTGGCGATTTTTAAGGGAAAACTACAATCGAAATGGCATCGTCGATAGTGCACGGCCTTCTTGATTCGGTCTGAGTATACATGATCGATGGCTAATCGATTTAACGTCAATTTTTGACGGTTTCGAAAGAATTTCGTTAGTTTCTTTTTTATTAGATGTTTAATAAAATAGTGCCATTGTTGAAATATATAGTTTTGCAAAATTTTCAAGCGTTCCTTCCGAAATACTAACAATTATAAATGCATGAAGAACAAGTTAGGTAGCTTGTTTACAGCTTAGGTTAGTAAAGATCTGAAGCAGTGCCACTACTTTCATAGCCATACATTATTTAGTAGTGAAATCGTAATAACATCTAAATATTTCTATTAGCATCGTTTAATAAACATTGGTAGACTTATAAACATTCCTAAAAGTAGTGCTTACACCTGTGATGTGTAAAGATAACTCTGAGGGCAAAAAAGAATTCCTTTAAGCAAATGAATTTTATTGCCCAAAAGGCCTTCATATAGACCTAAGCTATTAACAAAACATCAAGTGTCTAAGAAATTTGACTAAGAAATGTATACCGTATCTATAAGAAACCAAGTTTAGAAAAGGTAAAACAATTTGACTTGTAATATTTTAAAACTTGTATCCCTACATATTTCATTAAAAAATATGTATTATCAATTTCTTAGTTGAAAAATCGCCAAATTTGAAATTACGAATTTTTAAATACAAATCTAATATCGTGATACAGTACCGCTCAAATTAATTGGAACACCGGGTAAATGACTATGATTCTTAAATGAAACACAATTTATTGACCACAAACAGCTCCCAATTAATATGTCCTCCTTTAATTTGTATAACCTTTTCACATAGTTTTGGCATTTATTCTATGTTTTGTTTTTCATATATTTTTGATTTCGTCATCATGGTACCATATTTCGATTACAGCAGTAATCATGGATGTTTTTGTTGTACAATCTTCTTTAGCAATCCTTTTTTTACAAATAGCCCATAAATTTTCGATTGGGATTAAATCGGGTGAATTACCAGGCCATTCCAGAACTTTTACTTTGTTCTCAGAAAAATATTCCTCGCATTTTTTAGATGTATGGCATGGAGCTGGGTCTTGTTGAAAAATCCCATTGGCTTTTGGAAACATTTGCAAAAGGAGTGGGACAATTATTCTTTGTAAAGTAATATATTTGTCTGAGTTCATCATACCTTCAATTGGAACTAATGGCCCTGGACCATTATAGGACATACAGCCCCAAAACATTTTTTTATGTAGATTTTTGGGTTGTTGAAGGATGTGAGGTGATGTCTCTGCTTCATTCGCACTTCTGCGGACAAAGTTAACTTTATGTCCCTGAACCAAAAAATGTGTTTCGTCAGAGAAAACGACGTTTTTCCACAGTTCAACAGAGAACATTTTGTAGGTTATAGCCCACTGCAAGCGTGCCTTCTTCATTGCCACAGTAAGAAGCTGCTTTTTCTTTGGTCTGTAAGCTTTTCGCCCAACTTCTGTCAACGTTCTTTTAACAGTACTAACATGAATATTAACTCCATTTTTGTTAATTTCTCGTACCAAATCTACAGCCGATAACCTGGGGTTGATCTTACTATTCCTAATTAATTGGCGGTTAGTTTGAGGTGTGGTTTTTCTTGTACGACCACAATTTCCTATTCTGTTAGCAGAAAAGAAGTCAGTCTCATTAAATTGTTCAACAAGTCTGTTAACAGTAGCTAGGCCTACCTCACATTCTTCAGCTATCTTCCTCTGAGACATACTTCCATACTGATGTAGCGTAATAATCTTGCTACGTTTTCTATCTAGGTGTGATATCCATCAATTGAGTTATTGTAAAACTAAAATAAGTTTGTTAAACAAACACACAAACTTGCAACAATAATAAAAACTATAAAATACTTAACTGAAAATGTGTAAAGCACATATAATCACTTGTGCACTAATTGTTTGTGAGGTTAGGTTTTATTAAAGCAAAATCAAAGTACTGTAGCAGTGATCCCAACTGTCGCATGATGAAAAGAGTGAAATTCCCTGTGTGTTCCAATTCCTTTGAACGGTACTGTATTATCTACATTTAATCTTATCAAGTTTTTAATTGTTTCTCAACATTTTTTGTCTAATTATTAAAGAAGGTGAAAATTTTACACATATTATTTTCAGTTTGATATATTTATCTGTTTGAGATATAATTTACGCAGCTACATATATATATTCGAAATAAATAGAAACAATTCTTTAAAATATGCCCCCTTACACACACACACATACACACACACACACACACACATACACACACACACACACACACACACACACACCACATACACACACACACACCCCATACACACACACACACACACACACACACAGACACACACACACCACACGTACACACAAACACACCCACACACACACACACACACACACACACACACACACACACACACAGCCACAGGTAAGCCATTTACCTGTTATATACCTAAATATTTCATATAATACTAAATAACCATGTATTGGTGTCGATAAATCATTTTTATAATAATATTCAACCAAATATGCTATGAATATCAAAATTAGTACTTCAAAATACGTAGCGGGTTCCTTTATTGTTTGCGCTTAATCTAAAGTTTGCAAGTTTGCTAAGTTCAATATAACGTAAATTTGAACTTCAATATACCGATGCGGTGAGCAAGTTCTCTCTCAAAGAGAAAAAGTTTTTATTTTTAAGTGTAACACAGACTTTAAGGAATTAAAAAATCATTTCTTTGAAAATTGTAATCAACGTTTGTTTACCTTGTAGCTAGGTTACTTTATTGTAAAATGAAATTCAGGTATTGTTTTACATAATTCTAAAAACTTACCGCTGCAATAATAAACAGGCAATGTACTGCATTGTATATAGATATACAAAAATAGCTTCATGGGGAATAAATTTGCTACAAATCTTAATGGATAAAACGACCATGTTGTAATAATCGACACTTATAAAAAAACATTTACAATGAATATTTCTCTCAGTTCAGTCCCATGTGTTTCAAGGTACTGTTTTACAGAAATATGCAATTATTAAATTTGAATGCTCATTTTGCATATACAAACCTACAAGGAATTTATTCAATTCCTCCTATCAGCTCATACACTCCTAATATATATGTTGTAGAAATTTTAGGCGTTTATAAAATACGTTTTTATACATCAAATCAAGATGAAATTATCTTTAACCTACGGTGATTGAAAATTAATGTTTATACAGTTTTTTTCAAATACTTATATATCAATTAAATTATAAAAATTTTAATGGTCTAGGTCGGATTCGAACTGAGCATCTTCGTGTTCGGAGTCTAGTGCATTTTGGCACTTCGCTTACTTTCCCATAGCCTAATCTACTTCTCAAAGATGTATATGATTTTTCCCCTCATCTGGATCTCGTCGAAACCTTAATTGCACAACCTTAATTTGTTACCATGGTTACACGCATATATAATACTTTAGGATTAAAAATGAATGAAAAGAATAATATAAACAAACAAACTAGATCAACGGTATTGAACCTTTATTCACAAATTGACAGTGCGAAAGGAAAGCAAAAAGAAACTACAACACAAAGCAAGCGAAAAAACAAAGCGTAATAGATACATAAAATACGTAAGAATACGTAATAGATACATGCAATCAATGTCCAACACCATACATAGAAAGGCAAAAGGAAAATTGCAAGGATATTCGCTTTTTATTTTGCCACTTAGTATTGTTATACTGACATATGAATATACATATTTATTCTGTAATTGTAATTACAGAATAAAACGAAACAAGTGGGGAATTCTCTCAAGTGGGGAATTGTCTTATTTTTTTAATATTTTGTTTTTTTATTTATACATATAACTATATATTTTGCCTCTATTTCTTCCAGAACTGAATTTTCTTTATTCATAATTCAGCCATCTTTTCTAGTTTGTAATATTATTTTTCAAGCAATAAATAAATTAAATGGAATATTTAAATTCTTCCTTTCCTAATTTCCGTTTAAATTAGGTAAAGTAGTTGCATTTTAGGAATTCCTCGATTTTTATTTAACTGTGAAGTGAAAGACTGGAATATTATTTTTGCTTTGAATTTCTTATCACCTTCATATATATATATATATATATATATATATATATATATATATATATATATATATATATACATATACATATATATATATATATATATATATATATATATATATATTATATATATATATATATATATATATATATATATATATATATATATATACATATATATATATATATATATATATTATATATATATATATATATATATATATATATATATATATATATATATATATATATATATATACGTTTTCTTGTCTTATAATTTAAAACAACATGGGTTATTCAAATACAAGAATATTTATTGTATTTATATCCAAAGCTTTTCGTTGGTAAACAGTACCAACATCATCAGGAATGAAAATTACAATCAATTTTCATTACAATGTAATTTTCATTTCTGATGAAATTTAATTCCATATTCTTGTATTTGAATAACCTGTGGTGTTTTAATATATATACATATATATTTATATATATATATATATATATATATATATATATATATATATATATACACGTAGATTATTACGATAAGCGATTAAATAATATAATTACTATTATTTATGTTAAATCATGACAGTATAAATATAATAAGGCATGGTGAAAATAAAACTATTTATATTATAACGCAATATTTATAAGTTTATAAATATTCATTATTAGGAATAATAATTATACTATTATTGCTTTAATACAAATAGGAATATATTTTATTATATTAGCACTGTTACAGTTAATGATGAATATCATCGATTATTTTTCGTATTTCTGAAAATTAATATTGGGACCCCTAAAGTCCTTACTTGTTTCCCTAGTAAAACAATAAGAAACGACTATTATGTGGTGGCCACCAAGATACAAGAGCTCATTTTAATGTCAGACATCCACCTGCATGGCAACGCTCTCTCCCAAAGCGATCCCTTTCTCCCATTCTGCGACCGACTCTCCCTCCAGCATTCTCTGCGTACTTCGAGTTGTTTAGATTTTTCCTTGGAAATTATGAAATTAATTTCACCAAAGTTTTTATAACGAAATACTTGTCGACACCAAAACATGTAGACTTGTAAGAAGCCGCCTTTCATAAGATTCTGTTTGCAATGTTAGCGATGTGAAATTTTAATTTTAACTTTCTTGTTTGCTGTTATACGTTTTGTATGATGATTTTTTTATGAAAATTTCGTTTATCAAGGGTCGTCGTTCTTGAATTGAACAGTATTTATATGTAACTGTTTTAATTGTTTGTAATAAACTTTCGAAGTTTTTGGTTATATAATATTTATTTTAAGTTGATTGAAAATAATAACGTATTATGTTAAATTTTAATTTTTATATTTCTTTGATGGAAAGTTTAACAGGACATTTCTCATGATGATTTTACAAAATTTCGTTTTATCAAGTGACATCGTCCTTGCACAGGATTTACATGTCAGAATATTTGGTTACTGATCATGCAACGAACGCTAGGGTTTGTTTAGATAAATATTCGAAGTGTTTGCTTAAATAATTTTTACCTAAGTTGAATAAAAATTTTAAATAAAAAATAATATTTTAGTATAAACACACGAAGCGTAGAAACAAAAACCATGCATTTTCTGGTGCAGGAACAGGGAGGCGTTACACATATTTGTGGTTGTTGGAAATTAAAAAAATATTGCAGCAAGGTTTGATTTTAAAGAGAGTTTTCCCCAATACTTGAGTATTAAACACGTTTATATTAGGGCTGCATATTTAGGGTGCATTTAACAAGGTAAAAGGTTTCAACAATGGCAAATATGTGCTCGCTAACCAGCGCTATAAACGGTGATATTCCGAGAGTAGGGTAACATTTTTTTATAAATATGAAGTTTTTATTTTTATAACAAAATGAAATACCGTCAGGATCAAACACTCTTGAAATGTATAATAGGAAAAAAATATTATTTTGTTACTTCACATTTATAAAAATAATTTATAATTTTTAAACTTTTATTTTCTTTTATTTTCAAAACGAATTATTTATGTTTCTAAGCGGCAAAACAATTTGTCTGTTTTCATTACAATTTTTAAATACTGCACAGTTTACGATTTTAAATTGAATCATACGTTATAAATTAATTTTAAATTTTAGAAAATTATTTTAAATGTAAAAAACATATGTTACTAACGATCAAATAAAACATCAAAGTGTTACATCTATAGGGCAACATGCTTCACCACTTTATATACATATCCATTTGTAACTTTTTATACATATTGCATTGACTTGTATATTATATACAAAATACGTAATCAAACACGAGTGTTTTATCAAACTTTTTAAGTATGTTAGTCTCCGTGTTTCCTTCTAATCAATTCAAAAACCTTTTTTATAGTCACTTAGGTTGGGGCATATTGTGCACTTTATCTCAATACAATAAAGTAATAGATTGAACAGTTTATTCTCTGATTTTAAATTCTCATTCTCTCACAGACTGTGCAGACTTTTACAGATAATACAACCACCTTTTGAGTTAAACTAGATCATTAATAGTGTCGAGAAACATATGATGTGTCTATTAACCTAGAAGTAGTGGGATATAGATATTATATAGGGTATATATTAATATAGATATTTTCAGCTATATTTTGTAGCATTGCAGTTATGCGTAAAATATTGTAGCTATAAATTATGTAAGATTTTAAGCGTAAACATAAAAATTTAAGCAATAAGTAAAACACGTCTATAGATAAACTATTGCTGCTCTCGGTAAAGCATTGCCGCTTTGGGTAACTGATTGCGGCTGTAGGTAAATCATTAGTGATATTAGTAAAGCATTACAGCTTTAATTAAAATATTGAAACTTTAAGTAAAGAATTGCAGCTATAGATTAAGCATTGCCGCAATTGTTAAACCACCGAGTCTATAGATAAACTATTGCTGCTCTCGGTAAAGCATTGCCGCTTTGGGTAACTGATTGCGGCTGTAGGTATATCATTAGTGATATTAGTAAAGCATTACAGCTTTAATTAAAATATTGAAACTTTAAGTAAAGAATTGCAGCTATAGATTAAGCATTGCCGCAATTGTTAAACCACCGAGTCTATAGATAAACTATTGCTGCTCTCGGTAAAGCATTGCCGCTTTGGGTAACTGATTGCGGTTGTAGGTAAATCATTAGTGATATTAGTAAAGCATTACAGCTTTAATTAAAATATTGAAACTTTAAGTAAAGAATTGCAGCTATAGATTTAAGCATAGCCGCAATTGTTAAACCACCGAGTCTATAGATAAACTATTGCTGCTCTCGGTAAAGCATTGCCGCTTTGGGTAACTGATTGCGGCTGTAGGTATATCATTAGTGATATTAGTAAAGCATTACAGCTTTAATTAAAATATTGAAACTTTAAGTAAAGAATTGCAGCTATAGATTAAGCATTGCCGCAATTGTTAAACCACCGAGTCTATAGATAAACTATTGCTGCTCTCGGTAAAGCATTGCCGCTTTGGGTAACTGATTGCGGTTGTAGGTAAATCATTAGTGATATTAGTAAAGCATTACAGCTTTAATTAAAATATTGAAACTTTAAGTAAAGAATTGCAGCTATAGATTTAAGCATAGCCGCAATTGTTAAACCACCGAGTCTATAGATAAACCATTGCTGCTCTCGGTAAAGCATTGCCGCTTTGGGTAACTGATTGCGGTTGTAGGTAAATCATTAGTGATATTAGTAAAGCATTACAGCTTTAATTAAAATGTTGAAACTTTAAGTAAAGAATTGTAGCTATAGATTAAGCATTGCCGCAATTGTTAAACCACCGAGTCTATAGATAAACTATTGCTGCTCTCGGTAAAGCATTGCCGCTTTGGATAACTGATTGCGGCTGTAGGTATATCATTAGTGATATTAGTAAAGCATTACAGCTTTAATTAAAATGTTGAAACTTTAAGTAAAGAATTGTAGCTATAGATTAAGCATTGCCGCAATTGTTAAAGCACAGAGTCTATAGATAAACCATTGCTGTTTTAAGTAAAACATTGCTGCTCTAGGTAGAGGATTGCAGCTACGGTTGGAGAGCTCCACTTATAACTAAATAATTAGAGATGTTCTTAAAGCATTGCGCCTGAAAGTAAAGAATTGCAGCTATAGATTAAGCATTGCCGCAATTGTTAAACCACCGAGTCTATAGATAAACCATTGCTGTTTTAAGTACAACATTGCTGCTCTAGGTAGAGGATTGCAGCTACGGTTGGAGAGCTCCACTTATAACTAAATAATTAGAGATGTTCTTAAAGCATTGCGCCTGAAAGTAAAGATTTGCAGCTATAGATTAAGTATTGCCGCAATTGTTAAACCACCGAGTCTATAGATAAACCATTGCTGTTTTAAGTACAACATTGCTGCTCTAGGTAGAGGATTGCAGCTATGGTTGAAGAGCTCCACTTATAACTAAATAATTAGAGATGTTCTTAAAGCATTGCGCCTGAAAGTAAAGAATTGCAGCTATAGATTAAGCATTGCCGCAATTGTTAAACCACCGAGTCTATAGATAAACCATTGCTGTTTTAAGTACAACATTGCTGCTCTAGGTAGAGGATTGCAGCTACGGTTGGAGAGCTCCACTTATAACTAAATAATTAGAGATGTTCTTAAAGCATTGCGCCTGAAAGTAAAGATTTGCAGCTATAGATTAAGTATTGCCGCAATTGTTAAACCACCGAGTCTATAGATAAACCATTGCTGTTTTAAGTACAACATTGCTGCTCTAGGTAGAGGATTGCAGCTATGGTTGAAGAGCTCCACTTATAACTAAATAATTAGAGATGTTCTTAAAGCATTGCGCCTGAAAGTAAAGATTTGCAGCTATAGATTAAGCATTGCCGCAATTGTTAAACCACCGAGTCTATAGATAAACCATTGCTGTTTTAAGTACAACATTGCTGCTCTAGGTAGAGGATTGCAGCTACGGTTGGAGAGCTCCACTTATAACTAAATAATTAGAGATGTTCTTAAAGCATTGCGCCTGAAAGTAAAGATTTGCAGCTATAGATTAAGTATTGCCGCAATTGTTAAACCACCGAGTCTATAGATAAACCATTGCTGTTTTAAGTACAACATTGCTGCTCTAGGTAGAGGATTGCAGCTATGGTTGAAGAGCTCCACTTATAACTAAATAATTAGAGATGTTCTTAAAGCATTGCGCCTGAAAGTAAAGATTTGCAGCTATAGATTAAGTATTGCCGCAATTGTTAAACCACCGAGTCTATAGATAAACCATTGCTGTTTTAAGTACAACATTGCTGCTCTAGGTAGAGGATTGCAGCTATGGTTGAAGAGCTCCACTTATAACTAAATAATTAGAGATGTTCTTAAAGCATTGCGCCTGAAAGTAAAGATTTGCAGCTATAGATTAAGTATTGCCGCAATTGTTAAACCACCGAGTCTATAGATAAACCATTGCTGTTTTAAGTACAACATTGCTGCTCTAGGTAGAGGATTGCAGCTATGGTTGGAGAGCTCCACTTATAACTAAATAATTAGAGATGTTCTTAAAGCATTGCGCCTGAAAGTAAAGATTTGCAGCTATAGATTAAGTATTGCCGCAATTGTTAAACCACCGAGTCTATAGATAAACCATTGCTGTTTTAAGTACAACATTGCTGCTCTAGGTAGAGGATTGCAGCTATGGTTGGAGAGCTCCACTTATAACTAAATAATTAGAGATGTTCTTAAAGCATTGCGCCTGAAAGTAAAGAATTGCAGCTATAGATTAAGTATTGCCGCAATTGTTAAACCACCGAGTCTATAGATAAACCATTGCTGTTTTAAGTACAACATTGCTGCTCTAGGTAGAGGATTGCAGCTATGGTTGAAGAGCTCCACTTATAACTAAATAATTAGAGATGTTCTTAAAGCATTGCGCCTGAAAGTAAAGATTTGCAGCTATAGATTAAGTATTGCCGCAATTGTTAAACCACCGAGTCTATAGATAAACCATTGCTGTTTTAAGTACAACATTGCTGCTCTAGGTAGAGGATTGCAGCTATGGTTGAAGAGCTCCACTTATAACTAAATAATTAGAGATGTTCTTAAAGCATTGCGCCTGAAAGTAAAGATTTGCAGCTATAGATTAAGTATTGCCGCAATTGTTAAACCACCGAGTCTATAGATAAAAAATTGCTGTTTTAAGTACAACATTGCTGCTCTAGGTAGAGGATTGCAGCTATGGTTGAAGAGCTCCACTTATAACTAAATAATTAGAGATGTTCTTAAAGCATTGCGCCTGAAAGTAAAGATTTGCAGCTATAGATTAAGTATTGCCGCAATTGTTAAACCACCGAGTCTATAGATAAACCATTGCTGTTTTAAGTACAACATTGCTGCTCTAGGTAGAGGATTGCAGCTATGGTTGAAGAGCTCCACTTATAACTAAATAATTAGAGATGTTCTTAAAGCATTGCGCCTGAAAGTAAAGATTTGCAGCTATAGATTAAGTATTGCCGCAATTGTTAAACCACCGAGTCTATAGATAAACCATTGCTGTTTTAAGTACAACATTGCTGCTCTAGGTAGAGGATTGCAGCTATGGTTGAAGAGCTCCACTTATAACTAAATAATTAGAGATGTTCTTAAAGCATTGCGCCTGAAAGTAAAGATTTGCAGCTATAGATTAAGTATTGCCGCAATTGTTAAACCACCGAGTCTATAGATAAACCATTGCTGTTTTAAGTACAACATTGCTGCTCTAGGTAGAGGATTGCAGCTACGGTTGAAGAGCTCCACTTATAACTAAATAATTAGAGATGTTCTTAAAGCATTGCGCCTGAAAGTAAAGATTTGCAGCTATAGATTAAGTATTGCCGCAATTGTTAAACCACCGAGTCTATAGATAAACCATTGCTGTTTTAAGTACAACATTGCTGCTCTAGGTAGAGGATTGCAGCTATGGTTGAAGAGCTCCACTTATAACTAAATAATTAGAGATGTTCTTAAAGCATTGCGCCTGAAAGTAAAGATTTGCAGCTATAGATTAAGTATTGCCGCAATTGTTAAACCACCGAGTCTATAGATAAACCATTGCTGTTTTAAGTACAACATTGCTGCTCTAGGTAGAGGATTGCAGCTATGGTTGAAGAGCTCCACTTATAACTAAATAATTAGAGATGTTCTTAAAGCATTGCGCCTGAAAGTAAAGATTTGCAGCTATAGATTAAGTATTGCCGCAATTGTTAAACCACCGAGTCTATAGATAAACCATTGCTGTTTTAAGTACAACATTGCTGCTCTAGGTAGAGGATTGCAGCTACGGTTGGAGAGCTCCACTTATAACTAAATAATTAGAGATGTTCTTAAAGCATTGCGCCTGAAAGTAAAGATTTGCAGCTATAGATTAAGTATTGCCGCAATTGTTAAACCACCGAGTCTATAGATAAACCATTGCTGTTTTAAGTACAACATTGCTGCTCTAGGTAGAGGATTGCAGCTATGGTTGAAGAGCTCCACTTATAACTAAATAATTAGAGATGTTCTTAAAGCATTGCGCCTGAAAGTAAAGATTTGCAGCTATAGATTAAGTATTGCCGCAATTGTTAAACCACCGAGTCTATAGATAAACCATTGCTGTTTTAAGTACAACATTGCTGCTCTAGGTAGAGGATTGCAGCTACGGTTGGAGAGCTCCACTTATAACTAAATAATTAGAGATGTTCTTAAAGCATTGCGCCTGAAAGTAAAGATTTGCAGCTATAGATTAAGTATTGCCGCAATTGTTAAACCACCGAGTCTATAGATAAACCATTGCTGTTTTAAGTACAACATTGCTGCTCTAGGTAGAGGATTGCAGCTATGGTTGAAGAGCTCCACTTATAACTAAATAATTAGAGATGTTCTTAAAGCATTGCGCCTGAAAGTAAAGATTTGCAGCTATAGATTAAGTATTGCCGCAATTGTTAAACCACCGAGTCTATAGATAAACCATTGCTGTTTTAAGTACAACATTGCTGCTCTAGGTAGAGGATTGCAGCTATGGTTGAAGAGCTCCACTTATAACTAAATAATTAGAGATGTTCTTAAAGCATTGCGCCTGAAAGTAAAGATTTGCAGCTATAGATTAAGTATTGCCGCAATTGTTAAACCACCGAGTCTATAGATAAACCATTGCTGTTTTAAGTACAACATTGCTGCTCTAGGTAGAGGATTGCAGCTATGGTTGAAGAGCTCCACTTATAACTAAATAATTAGAGATGTTCTTAAAGCATTGCGCCTGAAAGTAAAGATTTGCAGCTATAGATTAAGTATTGCCGCAATTGTTAAACCACCGAGTCTATAGATAAACCATTGCTGTTTTAAGTACAACATTGCTGCTCTAGGTAGAGGATTGCAGCTATGGTTGGAGAGCTCCACTTATAACTAAATAATTAGAGATGTTCTTAAAGCATTGCGCCTGAAAGTAAAGATTTGCAGCTATAGATTAAGTATTGCCGCAATTGTTAAACCACCGAGTCTATAGATAAACCATTGCTGTTTTAAGTACAACATTGCTGCTCTAGGTAGAGGATTGCAGCTACGGTTGGAGAGCTCCACTTATAACTAAATAATTAGAGATGTTCTTAAAGCATTGAGCCTGAAAGTAAAGAATTGCAGCTATTGATTAAGCATTACCGCAATTGTTAAACCACCGAGTCTATAGATAAACCATTGCTGTTTTAAGTACAACATTGCTGCTCTAGGTAGAGGATTGCAGCTACGGTTGGAGAGCTCCACTTATAACTAAATAATTAGAGATGTTCTTAAAGCATTGAGCCTGAAAGTAAAGAATTGCAGCTATTGATTAAGCATTACCGCAATTGTTAAACCACCGAGTCTATAGATAAACCATTGCTGTTTTAAGTACAACATTGCTGCTCTAGGTAGAGGATTGCAGCTACGGTTGGAGAGCTCCACTTATAACTAAATAATTAGAGATGTTCTTAAAGCATTGAGCCTGAAAGTAAAGAATTGCAGCTATTGATTAAGCATTGCCGCAATTGTTAAACCACCGAGTCTATAGATAAACTATTGCTGTTTTAAGTACAACATTGCTGCTCTAGGTAGAGGATTGCAGCTACGGTTGGAGAGCTCCACTTATAACTAAATAATTAGAGATGTTCTTAAAGCATTGAGCCTGAAAGTAAAGAATTGCAGCTATTGATTAAGCATTACCGCAATTGTTAAACCACCGAGTCTATAGATAAACCATTGCTGTTTTAAGTACAACATTGCTGCTCTAGGTAGAGGATTGCAGCTACGGTTTTAGAGCTCCACTTATAACTAAATAATTAGAGATGTTCTTAAAGCATTGAGCCTGAAAGTAAAGAATTGCAGCTATTGATTAAGCATTGCCGCAATTGTTAAACCACCGAGTCTATAGATAAACCATTGCTGTTTTAAGTACAACATTGCTGCTCTAGGTAGAGGATTGCAGCTACGGTTTTAGAGCTCCACTTATAACTAAATAATTAGAGATGTTCTTAAAGCATTGAGCCTGAAAGTAAAGAATTGCAGCTATTGATTAAGCATTGCCGCAATTGTTAAACCACCGAGTCTATAGATAAACCATTGCTGTTTTAAGTACAACATTGCTGCTCTAGGTAGAGGATTGCAGCTACGGTTGGAGAGCTCCACTTATAACTAAATAATTAGAGATGTTCTTAAAGCATTGAGCCTGAAAGTAAAGAATTGCAGCTATTGATTAAGCATTACCGCAATTGTTAAACCACCGAGTCTATAGATAAACCATTGCTGTTTTAAGTACAACATTGCTGCTCTAGGTAGAGGATTGCAGCTACGGTTGGAGAGCTCCACTTATAACTAAATAATTAGAGATGTTCTTAAAGCATTGAGCCTGAAAGTAAAGAATTGCAGCTATTGATTAAGCATTACCGCAATTGTTAAACCACCGAGTCTATAGATAAACCATTGCTGTTTTAAGTACAACATTGCTGCTCTAGGTAGAGGATTGCAGCTACGGTTGGAGAGCTCCACTTATAACTAAATAATTAGAGATGTTCTTAAAGCATTGCGCCTGAAAGTAAAGATTTGCAGCTATAGATTAAGCATTACCGCAATTGTTAAACCACCGAGTCTATAGATAAACCATTGCTGTTTTAAGTACAACATTGCTGCTCTAGGTAGAGGATTGCAGCTACGGTTGGAGAGCTCCACTTATAACTAAATAATTAGAGATGTTCTTAAAGCATTGCGACTGAAAGTAAAGAATTGCAGCTATTGATTAAGCATTGCCGCAATTGTTGAACCACCGAGTCTATAGATAAACCATTGCTGTTTTAAGTACAATATTGCTGCTCTAGGTAGAGGATTGCAGCTACGGTTCGAGAGCTCCACTTATAACTAAATAATTAGAGATGTTCTTAAAGCATTGCGACTGAAAGTAAAGAATTGCAGCTATTGATTAAGCATTGCCGCAATTGTTAAACCACCGAGTCTATAGATAAACCATTGCTGTTTTAAGTACAACATTGCTGCTCTAGGTAGAGGATTGCAGCTACGGTTGGAGAGCTCCACTTATAACTAAATAATTAGAGATGTTCTTAAAGCATTGAGCCTGAAAGTAAAGAATTGCAGCTATTGATTAAGCATTACCGCAATTGTTAAACCACCGAGTCTATAGATAAACCATTGCTGTTTTAAGTACAACATTGCTGCTCTAGGTAGAGGATTGCAGCTACGGTTGGAGAGCTCCACTTATAACTAAATAATTAGAGATGTTCTTAAAGCATTGAGCCTGAAAGTAAAGAATTGCAGCTATTGATTAAGCATTACCGCAATTGTTAAACCACCGAGTCTATAGATAAACCATTGCTGTTTTAAGTACAACATTGCTGCTCTAGGTAGAGGATTGCAGCTACGGTTGGAGAGCTCCACTTATAACTAAATAATTAGAGATGTTCTTAAAGCATTGAGCCTGAAAGTAAAGAATTGCAGCTATTGATTAAGCATTACCGCAATTGTTAAACCACCGAGTCTATAGATAAACCATTGCTGTTTTAAGTACAACATTGCTGCTCTAGGTAGAGGATTGCAGCTACGGTTGGAGAGCTCCACTTATAACTAAATAATTAGAGATGTTCTTAAAGCATTGAGCCTGAAAGTAAAGAATTGCAGCTATTGATTAAGCATTACCGCAATTGTTAAACCACCGAGTCTATAGATAAACCATTGCTGTTTTAAGTACAACATTGCTGCTCTAGGTAGAGGATTGCAGCTACGGTTGGAGAGCTCCACTTATAACTAAATAATTAGAGATGTTCTTAAAGCATTGCGCCTGAAAGTAAAGATTTGCAGCTATAGATTAAGCATTACCGCAATTGTTAAACCACCGAGTCTATAGATAAACCATTGCTGTTTTAAGTACAACATTGCTGCTCTAGGTAGAGGATTGCAGCTACGGTTGGAGAGCTCCACTTATAACTAAATAATTAGAGATGTTCTTAAAGCATTGAGCCTGAAAGTAAAGAATTGCAGCTATTGATTAAGCATTGCCGCAATTGTTGAACCACCGAGTCTATAGATAAACCATTGCTGTTTTAAGTACAATATTGCTGCTCTAGGTAGAGGATTGCAGCTACGGTTCGAGAGCTCCACTTATAACTAAATAATTAGAGATGTTCTTAAAGCATTGAGCCTGAAAGTAAAGAATTGCAGCTATTGATTAAGCATTGCCGCAATTGTTAAACCACCGAGTCTATAGATAAACCATTGCTGTTTTAAGTACAACATTGCTGCTCTAGGTAGAGGATTGCAGCTACGGTTGGAGAGCTCCACTTATAACTAAATAATTAGAGATGTTCTTAAAGCATTGAGCCTGAAAGTAAAGAATTGCAGCTATTGATTAAGCATTGCCGCAATTGTTAAACCACCGAGTCTATAGATAAACTATTGCTGTTTTAAGTACAACATTGCTGCTCTAGGTAGAGGATTGCAGCTACGGTTGGAGAGCTCCACTTATAACTAAATAATTAGAGATGTTCTTAAAGCATTGCGCCTGAAAGTAAAGAATTGCAGCTATAGATTAAGCATTGCCGCAATTGTTAAACCACCGAGTCTATAGATAAACCATTGCTGTTTTAAGTACAACATTGCTGCTCTAGGTAGAGGATTGCAGCTACGGTTGGAGAGCTCCACTTATAACTAAATAATTAGAGATGTTCTTAAAGCATTGCGCCTGAAAGTAAAGAATTGCAGCTATTGATTAAGCATTGCCGCAATTGTTAAACCACCGAGTCTATAGATAAACTATTGCTGTTTTAAGTACAACATTGCTGCTCTAGGTAGAGGATTGCAGCTACGGTTGGAGAGCTCCACTTATAACTAAATAATTAGAGATGTTCTTAAAGCATTGCGACTGAAAGTAAAGAATTGCAGCTATTGATTAAGCATTGCCGCAATTGTTAAACCACCGAGTCTATAGATAAACCATTGCTGTTTTAAGTACAACATTGCTGCTCTAGGTAGAGGATTGCAGCTACGGTTGGAGAGCTCCACTTATAACTAAATAATTAGAGATGTTCTTAAAGCATTGAGCCTGAAAGTAAAGAATTGCAGCTATTGATTAAGCATTACCGCAATTGTTAAACCACCGAGTCTATAGATAAACCATTGCTGTTTTAAGTACAACATTGCTGCTCTAGGTAGAGGATTGCAGCTACGGTTGGAGAGCTCCACTTATAACTAAATAATTAGAGATGTTCTTAAAGCATTGCGCCTGAAAGTAAAGAATTGCAGCTATAGATTAAGCATTGCCGCAATTGTTGAACCACCGAGTCTATAGATAAACCATTGCTGTTTTAAGTACAACATTGCTGCTCTAGGTAGAGGATTGCAGCTACGGTTGGAGAGCTCCACTTATAACTAAATAATTAGAGATGTTCTTAAAGCATTGAGCCTGAAAGTAAAGAATTGCAGCTATTGATTAAGCATTACCGCAATTGTTAAACCACCGAGTCTATAGATAAACCATTGCTGTTTTAAGTACAACATTGCTGCTCTAGGTAGAGGATTGCAGCTACGGTTGGAGAGCTCCACTTATAACTAAATAATTAGAGATGTTCTTAAAGCATTGAGCCTGAAAGTAAAGAATTGCAGCTATTGATTAAGCATTACCGCAATTGTTAAACCACCGAGTCTATAGATAAACCATTGCTGTTTTAAGTACAACATTGCTGCTCTAGGTAGAGGATTGCAGCTACGGTTGGAGAGCTCCACTTATAACTAAATAATTAGAGATGTTCTTAAAGCATTGAGCCTGAAAGTAAAGAATTGCAGCTATTGATTAAGCATTACCGCAATTGTTAAACCACCGAGTCTATAGATAAACCATTGCTGTTTTAAGTACAACATTGCTGCTCTAGGTAGAGGATTGCAGCTACGGTTGGAGAGCTCCACTTATAACTAAATAATTAGAGATGTTCTTAAAGCATTGAGCCTGAAAGTAAAGAATTGCAGCTATTGATTAAGCATTACCGCAATTGTTAAACCACCGAGTCTATAGATAAACCATTGCTGTTTTAAGTACAACATTGCTGCTCTAGGTAGAGGATTGCAGCTACGGTTGGAGAGCTCCACTTATAACTAAATAATTAGAGATGTTCTTAAAGCATTGAGCCTGAAAGTAAAGAATTGCAGCTATTGATTAAGCATTGCCGCAATTGTTAAACCACCGAGTCTATAGATAAACCATTGCTGTTTTAAGTACAACATTGCTGCTCTAGGTAGAGGATTGCAGCTACGGTTGGAGAGCTCCACTTATAACTAAATAATTAGAGATGTTCTTAAAGCATTGAGCCTGAAAGTAAAGAATTGCAGCTATTGATTAAGCATTGCCGCAATTGTTAAACCACCGAGTCTATAGATAAACTATTGCTGTTTTAAGTACAACATTGCTGCTCTAGGTAGAGGATTGCAGCTACGGTTGGAGAGCTCCACTTATAACTAAATAATTAGAGATGTTCTTAAAGCATTGCGACTGAAAGTAAAGAATTGCAGCTATTGATTAAGCATTGCCGCAATTGTTAAACCACCGAGTCTATAGATAAACCATTGCTGTTTTAAGTACAACATTGCTGCTCTAGGTAGAGGATTGCAGCTACGGTTGGAGAGCTCCACTTATAATTAAATAATTAGAGATGTTCTTAAAGCATTGAGCCTGAAAGTAAAGAATTGCAGCTATTGATTAAGCATTACCGCAATTGTTAAACCACCGAGTCTATAGATAAACCATTGCTGTTTTAAGTACAACATTGCTGCTCTAGGTAGAGGATTGCAGCTACGGTTGGAGAGCTCCACTTATAACTAAATAATTAGAGATGTTCTTAAAGCATTGCGCCTGAAAGTAAAGAATTGCAGCTATAGATTAAGCATTGCCGCAATTGTTGAACCACCGAGTCTATAGATAAACCATTGCTGTTTTAAGTACAACATTGCTGCTCTAGGTAGAGGATTGCAGCTACGGTTGGAGAGCTCCACTTATAACTAAATAATTAGAGATGTTCTTAAAGCATTGAGCCTGAAAGTAAAGAATTGCAGCTATTGATTAAGCATTACCGCAATTGTTAAACCACCGAGTCTATAGATAAACCATTGCTGTTTTAAGTACAACATTGCTGCTCTAGGTAGAGGATTGCAGCTACGGTTGGAGAGCTCCACTTATAACTAAATAATTAGAGATGTTCTTAAAGCATTGAGCCTGAAAGTAAAGAATTGCAGCTATTGATTAAGCATTACCGCAATTGTTAAACCACCGAGTCTATAGATAAACCATTGCTGTTTTAAGTACAACATTGCTGCTCTAGGTAGAGGATTGCAGCTACGGTTGGAGAGCTCCACTTATAACTAAATAATTAGAGATGTTCTTAAAGCATTGAGCCTGAAAGTAAAGAATTGCAGCTATTAATTAAGCATTACCGCAATTGTTAAACCACCGAGTCTATAGATAAACCATTGCTGTTTTAAGTACAACATTGCTGCTCTAGGTAGAGGATTGCAGCTACGGTTGGAGAGCTCCACTTATAACTAAATAATTAGAGATGTTCTTAAAGCATTGAGCCTGAAAGTAAAGAATTGCAGCTATTGATTAAGCATTACCGCAATTGTTAAACCACCGAGTCTATAGATAAACCATTGCTGTTTTAAGTACAACATTGCTGCTCTAGGTAGAGGATTGCAGCTACGGTTGGAGAGCTCCACTTATAACTAAATAATTAGAGATGTTCTTAAAGCATTGAGCCTGAAAGTAAAGAATTGCAGCTATTGATTAAGCATTACCGCAATTGTTAAACCACCGAGTCTATAGATAAACCATTGCTGTTTTAAGTACAACATTGCTGCTCTAGGTAGAGGATTGCAGCTACGGTTGGAGAGCTCCACTTATAACAAAATAATTAGAGATGTTCTTAAAGCATTGAGCCTGAAAGTAAAGAATTGCAGCTATTGATTAAGCATTACCGCAATTGTTAAACCACCGAGTCTATAGATAAACCATTGCTGTTTTAAGTACAACATTGCTGCTCTAGGTAGAGGATTGCAGCTACGGTTGGAGAGCTCCACTTATAACTAAATAATTAGAGATGTTCTTAAAGCATTGCGCCTGAAAGTAAAGATTTGCAGCTATAGATTAAGCATTACCGCAATTGTTAAACCACCGAGTCTATAGATAAACCATTGCTGTTTTAAGTACAACATTGCTGCTCTAGGTAGAGGATTGCAGCTACGGTTGGAGAGCTCCACTTATAACTAAATAATTAGAGATGTTCTTAAAGCATTGAGCCTGAAAGTAAAGAATTGCAGCTATTGATTAAGCATTACCGCAATTGTTAAACCACCGAGTCTATAGATAAACCATTGCTGTTTTAAGTACAACATTGCTGCTCTAGGTAGAGGATTGCAGCTACGGTTGGAGAGCTCCACTTATAACTAAATAATTAGAGATGTTCTTAAAGCATTGCGACTGAAAGTAAAGAATTGCAGCTATTGATTAAGCATTGCCGCAATTGTTAAACCACCGAGTCTATAGATAAACCATTGCTGTTTTAAGTACAACATTGCTGCTCTAGGTAGAGGATTGCAGCTACGGTTGGAGAGCTCCACTTATAACTAAATAATTAGAGATGTTCTTAAAGCATTGCGACTGAAAGTAAAGAATTGCAGCTATTGATTAAGCATTGCCGCAATTGTTAAACCACCGAGTCTATAGATAAACCATTGCTGTTTTAAGTACAACATTGCTGCTCTAGGTAGAGGATTGCAGCTACGGTTGGAGAGCTCCACTTATAACTAAATAATTAGAGATGTTCTTAAAGCATTGCGACTGAAAGTAAAGAATTGCAGCTATTGATTAAGCATTGCCGCAATTGTTAAACCACCGAGTCTATAGATAAACCATTGCTGTTTTAAGTACAACATTGCTGCTCTAGGTAGAGGATTGCAGCTACGGTTGGAGAGCTCCACTTATAACTAAATAATTAGAGATGTTCTTAAAGCATTGCGACTGAAAGTAAAGAATTGCAGCTATTGATTAAGCATTGCCGCAATTGTTAAACCACCGAGTCTATAGATAAACCATTGCTGTTTTAAGTACAACATTGCTGCTCTAGGTAGAGGATTGCAGCTACGGTTCGAGAGCTCCACTTATAACTAAATAATTAGAGATGTTCTTAAAGCATTGCGACTGAAAGTAAAGAATTGCAGCTATTGATTAAGCATTGCCGCAATTGTTAAACCACCGAGTCTATAGATAAACCATTGCTGTTTTAAGTACAACATTGCTGCTCTAGGTAGAGGATTGCAGCTACGGTTCGAGAGCTCCACTTATAACTAAATAATTAGAGATGTTCTTAAAGCATTGCGCCTGAAAGTAAAGAATTGCAGCTATTGATTAAGCATTGCCGCAATTGTTAAACCACCGAGTCTATAGATAAACTATTGCTGTTTTAAGTACAACATTGCTGCTCTAGGTAGAGGATTGCAGCTACGGTTCGAGAGCTCCACTTATAACTAAATAATTAGAGATGTTCTTAAAGCATTGCGACTGAAAGTAAAGAATTGCAGCTATTGATTAAGCATTGCCGCAATTGTTAAACCACCGAGTCTATAGATAAACCATTGCTGTTTTAAGTACAACATTGCTGCTCTAGGTAGAGGATTGCAGCTACGGTTGGAGAGCTCCACTTATAACTAAATAATTAGAGATGTTCTTAAAGCATTGCGACTGAAAGTAAAGAATTGCAGCTATTGATTAAGCATTGCCGCAATTGTTAAACCACCGAGTCTATAGATAAACCATTGCTGTTTTAAGTACAACATTGCTGCTCTAGGTAGAGGATTGCAGCTACGGTTGGAGAGCTCCACTTATAACTAAATAATTAGAGATGTTCTTAAAGCATTGCGACTGAAAGTAAAGAATTGCAGCTATTGATTAAGCATTGCCGCAATTGTTAAACCACCGAGTCTATAGATAAACCATTGCTGTTTTAAGTACAACATTGCTGCTCTAGGTAGAGGATTGCAGCTACGGTTGGAGAGCTCCACTTATAACTAAATAATTAGAGATGTTCTTAAAGCATTGCGACTGAAAGTAAAGAATTGCAGCTATTGATTAAGCATTGCCGCAATTGTTAAACCACCGAGTCTATAGATAAACCATTGCTGTTTTAAGTACAACATTGCTGCTCTAGGTAGAGGATTGCAGCTACGGTTCGAGAGCTCCACTTATAACTAAATAATTAGAGATGTTCTTAAAGCATTGCGACTGAAAGTAAAGAATTGCAGCTATTGATTAAGCATTGCCGCAATTGTTAAACCACCGAGTCTATAGATAAACCATTGCTGTTTTAAGTACAACATTGCTGCTCTAGGTAGAGGATTGCAGCTACGGTTCGAGAGCTCCACTTATAACTAAATAATTAGAGATGTTCTTAAAGCATTGCGCCTGAAAGTAAAGAATTGCAGCTATTGATTAAGCATTGCCGCAATTGTTAAACCACCGAGTCTATAGATAAACTATTGCTGTTTTAAGTACAACATTGCTGCTCTAGGTAGAGGATTGCAGCTACGGTTCGAGAGCTCCACTTATAACTAAATAATTAGAGATGTTCTTAAAGCATTGCGCCTGAAAGTAAAGAATTGCAGCTATTGATTAAGCATTGCCGCAATTGTTAAACCACCGAGTCTATAGATAAACTATTGCTGTTTTAAGTACAACATTGCTGCTCTAGGTAGAGGATTGCAGCTACGGTTCGAGAGCTCCACTTATAACTAAATAATTAGAGATGTTCTTAAAGCATTGCGCCTGAAAGTAAAGAATTGCAGCTATTGATTAAGCAATGCCGCAATTGTTAAACCACCGAGTCTATAGATAAACTATTGCTGTTTTAAGTACAACATTGCTGCTCTAGGTAGAGGATTGCAGCTACGGTTCGAGAGCTCCACTTATAACTAAATAATTAGAGATGTTCTTAAAGCATTGCGACTGAAAGTAAAGAATTGCAGCTATTGATTAAGCATTGCCGCAATTGTTAAACCACCGAGTCTATAGATAAACCATTGCTGTTTTAAGTACAACATTGCTGCTCTAGGTAGAGGATTGCAGCTACGGTTCGAGAGCTCCACTTATAACTAAATAATTAGAGATGTTCTTAAAGCATTGCGACTGAAAGTAAAGAATTGCAGCTATTGATTAAGCATTGCCGCAATTGTTAAACCACCGAGTCTATAGATAAACTATTGCTGTTTTAAGTACAACATTGCTGCTCTAGGTAGAGGATTGCAGCTACGGTTCGAGAGCTCCACTTATAACTAAATAATTAGAGATGTTCTTAAAGCATTGCGCCTGAAAGTAAAGAATTGCAGCTATTGATTAAGCATTGCCGCAATTGTTAAACCACCGAGTCTATAGATAAACTATTGCTGTTTTAAGTACAACATTGCTGCTCTAGGTAGAGGATTGCAGCTACGGTTCGAGAGCTCCACTTATAACTAAATAATTAGAGATGTTCTTAAAGCATTGCGACTGAAAGTAAAGAATTGCAGCTATTGATTAAGCATTGCCGCAATTGTTAAACCACCGAGTCTATAGATAAACCATTGCTGTTTTAAGTACAACATTGCTGCTCTAGGTAGAGGATTGCAGCTACGGTTCGAGAGCTCCACTTATAACTAAATAATTAGAGATGTTCTTAAAGCATTGCGCCTGAAAGTAAAGAATTGCAGCTATTGATTAAGCATTGCCGCAATTGTTAAACCACCGAGTCTATAGATAAACTATTGCTGTTTTAAGTACAACATTGCTGCTCTAGGTAGAGGATTGCAGCTACGGTTCGAGAGCTCCACTTATAACTAAATAATTAGAGATGTTCTTAAAGCATTGCGCCTGAAAGTAAAGAATTGCAGCTATTGATTAAGCATTGCCGCAATTGTTAAACCACCGAGTCTATAGATAAACTATTGCTGTTTTAAGTACAACATTGCTGCTCTAGGTAGAGGATTGCAGCTACGGTTCGAGAGCTCCACTTATAACTAAATAATTAGAGATGTTCTTAAAGCATTGCGCCTGAAAGTAAAGAATTGCAGCTATTGATTAAGCATTGCCGCAATTGTTAAACCACCGAGTCTATAGATAAACTATTGCTGTTTTAAGTACAACATTGCTGCTCTAGGTAGAGGATTGCAGCTACGGTTCGAGAGCTCCACTTATAACTAAATAATTAGAGATGTTCTTAAAGCATTGCGACTGAAAGTAAAGAATTGCAGCTATTGATTAAGCATTGCCGCAATTGTTAAACCACCGAGTCTATAGATAAACCATTGCTGTTTTAAGTACAACATTGCTGCTCTAGGTAGAGGATTGCAGCTACGGTTGGAGAGCTCCACTTATAACTAAATAATTAGAGATGTTCTTAAAGCATTGCGACTGAAAGTAAAGAATTGCAGCTATTGATTAAGCATTGCCGCAATTGTTAAACCACCGAGTCTATAGATAAACCATTGCTGTTTTAAGTACAACATTGCTGCTCTAGGTAGAGGATTGCAGCTACGGTTGGAGAGCTCCACTTATAACTAAATAATTAGAGATGTTCTTAAAGCATTGCGACTGAAAGTAAAGAATTGCAGCTATTGATTAAGCATTGCCGCAATTGTTAAACCACCGAGTCTATAGATAAACCATTGCTGTTTTAAGTACAACATTGCTGCTCTAGGTAGAGGATTGCAGCTACGGTTCGAGAGCTCCACTTATAACTAAATAATTAGAGATGTTCTTAAAGCATTGCGACTGAAAGTAAAGAATTGCAGCTATTGATTAAGCATTGCCGCAATTGTTAAACCACCGAGTCTATAGATAAACCATTGCTGTTTTAAGTACAACATTGCTGCTCTAGGTAGAGGATTGCAGCTACGGTTCGAGAGCTCCACTTATAACTAAATAATTAGAGATGTTCTTAAAGCATTGCGCCTGAAAGTAAAGAATTGCAGCTATTGATTAAGCATTGCCGCAATTGTTAAACCACCGAGTCTATAGATAAACTATTGCTGTTTTAAGTACAACATTGCTGCTCTAGGTAGAGGATTGCAGCTACGGTTCGAGAGCTCCACTTATAACTAAATAATTAGAGATGTTCTTAAAGCATTGCGCCTGAAAGTAAAGAATTGCAGCTATTGATTAAGCATTGCCGCAATTGTTAAACCACCGAGTCTATAGATAAACTATTGCTGTTTTAAGTACAACATTGCTGCTCTAGGTAGAGGATTGCAGCTACGGTTCGAGAGCTCCACTTATAACTAAATAATTAGAGATGTTCTTAAAGCATTGCGCCTGAAAGTAAAGAATTGCAGCTATTGATTAAGCATTGCCGCAATTGTTAAACCACCGAGTCTATAGATAAACTATTGCTGTTTTAAGTACAACATTGCTGCTCTAGGTAGAGGATTGCAGCTACGGTTCGAGAGCTCCACTTATAACTAAATAATTAGAGATGTTCTTAAAGCATTGCGCCTGAAAGTAAAGAATTGCAGCTATTGATTAAGCATTGCCGCAATTGTTAAACCACCGAGTCTATAGATAAACTATTGCTGTTTTAAGTACAACATTGCTGCTCTAGGTAGAGGATTGCAGCTACGGTTCGAGAGCTCCACTTATAACTAAATAATTAGAGATGTTCTTAAAGCATTGCGCCTGAAAGTAAAGAATTGCAGCTATTGATTAAGCATTGCCGCAATTGTTAAACCACCGAGTCTATAGATAAACTATTGCTGTTTTAAGTACAACATTGCTGCTCTGGGTAGAGGATTGCAGCTACGGTTCGAGAGCTCCACTTATAACTAAATAATTAGAGATGTTCTTAAAGCATTGCGCCTGAAAGTAAAGAATTGCAGCTATTGATTAAGCATTGCCGCAATTGTTAAACCACCGAGTCTATAGATAAACTATTGCTGTTTTAAGTACAACATTGCTGCTCTAGGTAGAGGATTGCAGCTACGGTTGGAGAGCTCCACTTATAACTAAATAATTAGAGATGTTCTTAAAGCATTGCGCCTGAAAGTAAAGAATTGCAGCTATTGATTAAGCATTGGAACTATATAAAATTGAAAAAAACTAGTGATATTAACAACTTGAAGCAACTGTGGCGTAGATTTTTATATTAAATAAAATCAACCTCTTACCATAAATTCAACAATTTTTATTTTAACTTTATGTACATTTCGATTACAAAGTAATCATCTTCAGAGGTATTTTACTTGAAAATTATTATGCTCTTTTGACCGATAAGTCATGTTGATAACAACTTGAAGCAACTGTGGCGTAAAAGTTAGCATTCTAGCTTAAATTTACTGCAAGTAAATGGTTACATAGCAGTTCAAAAGTTTACAACAGTTTACAGCTATAAAACGAGTAAGTAACTGTAAGTAAGTTGTTGGTTATAAAATGGCGTGATCATAAATACTGATTAAAGGGCTTTAAAAACATTTAATTAAAGACATGTAAATATATTTATATAATTAAAAACACGCATAAAGAAAAGACTTGTACTTCTTATTTCGTTCTTTTTTCTGTGAAAAAAATTGAAATAGTTTTAGAGGAATTATTTTTTATTTCAATCATTTATAACCTAATAAACGTTTTAATTTAAAGTGTTTTAGTAATTACATGAACAAAGAATTATTAAATGCATACATACATTTAAATATTGGAATGCAAAATTCAATGCAAGCTATGAGGGAACAGTAAACAGTGCTATTTTAGGCAGCTTGGATGTGAGTGTAAATATCCTGGCAGGGTTCAAGTGTTGCATCCACGATCGGTAAATATGTACTTATGCATGCAGGGGGCGTAGGAGGGGGTCAAATATAGCACCGGCCAAAAGATCATTGTTCATTTTATGTAACACACGACAGTTAATTATTGTATCTAATAATCAGTTGTTATTGTATTAATTATTTGATTTCGTAGATAATAAGGCAATAAAACTTAATTACCTAAAGCAATTAATTTCTGATTTAAATTTAGTTTAATGTAAAAATGAATCATATATTTTGTTAAAAATTAAATGAGTAAAAAAAATAGTACAACATTATTTATCTCTTAGTGCTAACGGAAACGGAAGTGTAATGGTGCAGAAAACATTATAAGAAAAATTTTGTTAAGAATATATTTTTTAATTAAATTAGTAGTTTGAAACCATCAGCTGATTTAATCCTTGTATAGATGTCTGTTTGAACAAAGTTGAAGGTTTATTAAAATGCATTATATCTGTCATGAAGTTATTTGTTTCATTGTTTTAAAAATAACGGAATATATTATAATATTACATTCCATATAATAAATATTCAATTTTTTAGGTTAATGACAGTTCACAGACCAATTGTCGTTTTTACAATACCCTTGATCTGTGATCTGTCATTAACCCGCCAGGGGTCGCGTCACGGTCTTTTCCACCGGGCCTTCACTGTTTTCTTAATAACTCGAACTGTCGAATTTTGCAAGCTTCCACCCCCTCAGTACCTTCAAATAGACTCGTCCGCTGTCGAATGCTGTGTTTGTATTTTCGTTATCACCTACGTGTGTCTTAGTGCAGCAGCATAGAGAAAAGCCTGTGTGGAAACCACCGTGCGCGACCCCTCGCATGGGCTAAAATGTGACATAATTTTTAATTTCGCTTTTGTGTTATTGATCGTTTAGTGTGTTGAGTGTTATATTTATTGTGTTACTACGCAATATGAATCGATCAGAGGAAGAAAGATCTGCCAGACTGTTAGATAGCGTGGAAAGGGATGTAACTTTTTGATTAAAATCATAAATTTGTAGGGTTGAATTTCATCACTATAATTGTAATATTATGATAAATTTACTTAAACATTCGACACATTTTGTTTCAAAATTGGTTCTTTTACATTACAGCTATCGTAAATATCCAGTACATTTTCCTATTCAGAAATTAGTTTTCTTTCAGAATATATTATTATACATAAGTCTTTGTAAAAGAGTCCGTATGTTATGACAATTTATATAAAGTCTTGTATTTCTTTCAAACAATAAATTTGTTAAATCTTAAAATATTATTTAAAATTAATTAGTACATTATTGCCACAATTACAACTAATAGAACTTAAGTAAATACATTGTACTTAATTATGATACTTGTATTTGTAGAATAAAATACTGTTCAGTATTTTTTTTTTATTAATAAAATGACCCGGTCGAATCCACCGTGTGCGACCCCTATCGTTTGCTCTGCCTGGTTAACCTAAAAACCTGAATAGTTATTAACAGAAATTAAATAAAGTTAAATATTAAATATTATTATAGTTTGTAATATATAAGAAGGTCAGTAGTTTATTATTATTGCAATTTGATAATTTCAACTTTCAGTGCATATTTAATTGGTAGTAATAATAATTTAGTTAATAACTATTTCCATTTGATAAGTGGAAAAGTAGGCCTATACAAAAATCACAAATATTGAATCATAGCATCAGTATTACTATTAAAATTAGTACAATTGAACAACTGTATAAAAATGTTTGAATATTTAGTATCTTAGAATAGTATTTAATAATTATTTAGCGATGATTGACGTATAAATTTGTAGAACCCGGTTAGAGTAAACCCATTAATTTTCTTACCTTTTATGTAACATATTCTTGAGAACATGCTTTAAATTATAGAGCCTTACTCCTGAAGCCTCCTTTTCGGATCTCGTGACAGAGAATCTGACCTGGTGCCCGAAAGTCAGGTAACTCTGCTGACGCCCCGTTAGCGTTACTCCACGAAACCGGGGGTTAAATTTTCTCAACACGAAAAGAATGTCTTGTTAGGAAGATGTCAACCACAACTAGTTGATTAAGGTCCAGAGCATGATAATCTATGGAAAGGAATTTTGACGCATAAACTTGCCCAAAACGGTGACGGGAATTTTTTTTACTAAATTAGGTTGTTTGTACTCCAAAGACAATTTGCTGAACGTTTTGTTGGCTGTAGGTCTAAACCACACATCCAGCGCCAGCCTTTACCGCAAGACGTAGTGTGGAGGTGTTACCGTTTTAATATCACGTGAAATAACGTGGTGAAAAAAATACAAGAATTCCAGGTGATGAAGCTACTCTCTACACCAACCACTGTAAGTATTGACCGGCGGCAAGATTAGGTACAAAGACGAAACGCCAAAAGATACCTTGGAACTCCTCGGGCTCCGTTCTGAAAGGAACTGTATAACCTGTTGTCCTGTCGAAAATTATTTCTGAAACCTTCAATCTCTCGGCGGTGCCGACAAAATCAGTCTTGAATAATGGGTAAAATATCTTTAAGGTCCAATTGTCTAAAAACTGACAGTGATTTTGGGTAAAAAACTAACCAGAAAACGATATTTCGAAGAGAATGCACTAAAAGTATCCAACACATCTACAATACTAGAGCAATTAGGACGTCCTGGTAGGAACTAGCAAAATCTCTATAAAGTCAATCCTAGAAAACCGTTCCAAAACGACAACAAACGGACAACAATAGTGCAGTCGCATGGAGCGCTTAGCGGGAGTAGCTAGAACTACAACCCATCCATGCATTGGAAGCTCAGACTGGTGTGCAAAGAATACAGCACAGTAGGAACATGATGGGGCTGTGCTTTTGAGAACAAAAAGGAGAGTCTCTAACAAAAAATGGAGGGTTTATCAACTAGCATGCACCGGCCTCGAAACTGGGACTACACCACTGGATAAACCCCTTCTGCAACAATACGTGATACACAGGGAAGAGATATATCGACCGGAGGAAGAGCATCCTACCGTTGGCGTTGGCGTTGGCGTAGGTTCTCATCGATCACATCTTTCCAAAGCATGATTCTGTTGACCATTTCATATTATAAATACTCACTACTCCAAAAAAGAGTGCACTCTCATATTATTTACAGATGCTAGATCGAAACTAAACTCCGGAGTGTCAGGGTCTAGGGCAGTAGGTTGATCTATTTGAGGAATTCTTTGCAGCTGGCGCCCCTTAAGTAACTATGACGACAAAGTGGCAGATATCTGTAAGGGGGTTGTCAAGGAAATTCCAAAATCCGTTAAGGGCAATGTATCCTATTTTGATTCTCAGGCAGCCAACACATACAGGTACTGCAAACTGGTTGCATGGTTACAGACTGAAGCTAAGTGGTCTAATAGCGAGTAACTGCCCTCTTATACTGCAGTCGATAACCAGTCACGTGGATTTTGGGAGAACTACCCTAATATAGATGTAATGTCTGCATCACTTCTTTTAGTCAAAAATCACTGTAAAAATGCTGTAAACGAAAGGTCGAAAAATTTGAGCTGCTCCTGGTTAGCGAAGGAAAAAATTGGCAAAACTAAGCAAAGGAAATCTCTGAGCTGAATCATTGCAAATGAATATTAGTTTTATTGTCAAGTCAAAATCTCTTTTAAAAAAATTATGTAATAATTCTAAAAATAAAATTAAAAAATCTAACTAAACAAAATCACAAAAACCAATAAGGTGAAAAGAAATTGCATTGAGATAAAACAAAACCATGGCTCGTGTTGGAACTAATTTCCCCAAAGCTAGAGATATAACTAGACTTTATACCACACTACATTGCGGATAGCCGTTTACATTTAAACCTCTGTTACACCGTTTCTCCCTTATCGGGTTTCAAATGGCTTTACAAACATTGAGTACATATTTACTCGATTCGCTTTTGACCCTCAAACTCGCATTATTCAAACACTTGCGAGTTAAAGTAGCGCCGCGTTTATTCTATTTAGCTGTTAGAACTGTTTTTATGTAACCTATAGAAACATAAAGGATATTTCACTGACCCGTTCATTTAGAGAACATCAGTTCAGCAACGTTAATTCTTTTTACGTTATATTATTATTTTCACTATAACATAACTTCTTATCCATATTATATAAATTTGCTTTTTATTTCAATAAACTCAAATTTCCAATATATAAATTTAAAAAATCCATTTTTTGCTCCATATGACTTATATGCTGCAAGCGTAATATATTACAATCTCTGTACTTATTGGATTTTCGGAAGATGTTAATGATTGGGCAGACGACAATCCGAACCACCGACGCTGTCATGAAACCTAAAGTTTCCGGAAACTCTTCTGTTCTCATTTGGTCTTTTAATTATCATACGATTAGGACCCTAACCTATATTTACTTCTTGAATTTTGTAGTCCATTACGTTCGGTGAATTTTATTAGTCACTTAAACAATAGTTTATGACTATCCGAACTTTGAATTTAGTAAATTTGTTAAAACTTACTGAGACAGAACGTTTTCGATCGCTAGTCGGCGATTTTCATAGCGCAGAAGACACTGATGAAGATCGCCAACTAGTGATCGAAAACGTTCTGTCTCAGTAAGTTTTAACAAATTTACTAAATTTAAGGTTCGGATAGTCATAAACTATTTTTTAAGTGATTAACAATATTTACTCTCTCGTATAGTGATTTAGTTATACACCTTTCTCTTCCTAATCTTAATTCCTATTGCTTTCACCTCACCCATCCGAGGAATAACGTTCCGAGATATTGCTAGTACACCAATATGGACCCCAATTCAAAGATTTCCCTTTTTTTACAAATTCGTTTACAATTTTATATACCCGAAGTAATTGTGTACAAAATCGGCTTTCACAATTCCGACAGTCTGAATTTTATACTTTGAAAATTACCCAAGCTCACTGCTGAAATCAATCTTAAATGTCAACTACAGGTTATCTGTCTGTCAAAAATTTTCAAGTAAGATTTACAGAAGTAGACAAGCACTGAGAAAGGCGTTATCATCGCCGAAACTAGTCTTTTATGAACAAGTGTGTTTGTTTATTAAAAACTAATTTTTTGTGTGATTTTGAGTTAACTATTTTGAATTTTACCTTTGTAATTATTTATTGTTGAAATTATTAGTGAAATTGTCTTAATGTGACGATTTTATTTTATTTTAAAACACCATGAGAATTGTTTAAATACGAACTTTTTATTCTTTAATTCATATTTCAAAAATATTCAACTAAACTTTTACTCTAAATTTCCCTTTGTCAATCTGGATTTACCGTTGTTTACGATAATTACCTAGAGCGATCGACGTTAGTATACTAGAGTTTTAAGGGTGCGTATAATCTACGTTGTATGTCAGCTGTACATTAATTGCAACTAATTATTAGTTACAGATGTACGGAGGATATAAACAAATAAAAACTCCCCTCTCAAAACCATTCATGTGTTTTTCTTCACTTGCAATTTCTCTTCCTAGGTCTAAACTCTTTCTAATTACAAAGCTTCTTGTCAAGAATAATGAAAACAACCCATTACTCTCTTGCTATGCTCTCTGAGAGACCTAATTTGTCATGCAATTCATCAGTCGGAGCAAGATGAGACAGGGACGGGGGAGAGTGAATTTGTGTATCTGAAAGTAAGTGATTCCAACGCACAGCGTTAACGAAGTGCTTTATTACAAGTCGAGTGTTTATGTTAAAACTTTGGATAGGTAGAACAAAAGTCGGATCGAATTAAACGATGTATGCTACATTGGCCCTTTGAAGCAACTGGGCCGCAGGCGATGTCAGTGTGTATGTTTCAAAGTTTGTTAACCGGCGTTTATACAAAGGCCTAAACCCGTCCCCTGCTCTAGTCCATCTTTATTTAAATAAAGTGTAAGTTTGGTAGCCCTTTGCACGTGGCAGATTACAACTCCGCCATTCTACAGTTCATGTTGCACGGCTAAGTTGAATTCTATTGCCACACGAACTTCTCTTGATAGCTAACTTCTAACCTATGCTGGGGTTTTTGTTTTCAAAACATTGTTCACTTTAGGATTTGTTTAAGCCGTTGAAAGCTTATACAAAAATAAACATAACTCAATTTAGCTAAAACGACATTAATAAAATCTTCAAGTTGTGTTTTTCTTCCCGTAATTTCTAAACAAAACAAACGTTAAATTGACAGAAATAATATATTATTACGAACTTGAAAATGTATTTATTCAATTCCTTCTATTAGTTCACACTTTCCTTATATATACCGTGTACAACTTTCAGTCGTTAATAAAATACGTTTTTATTTATCCAATCAAGTTCAAACAGATTTATTAAATATATATTACCAATTGATATTAATACACTTTTATCACATAATTATTCACTAGTTGAATTATAAAACTTTGGGGGTCAAGATTGGATTCGAAATGAGTATCTATATGTTTGAAGTCTAACGCTTTGGCACTGAACCAACTTCCCTATATCTAGAAATGTATTTTTCAAAAGAGTAGACTGTACGAATTTTTCTTTTGCCACCATCAGGTTGTCGTCGAAACCTTTATTGTACAACCTTAATGTTTGCATGGTTACCACACAATATCATAAACAATGCTCTATGATTAAAAATGAATGAAAAGAATAAAACAAACAAACAAACTGTATTAATAGTATAGAAGTTTGCATCATATGCGGAAAATGCAAAAGGAAAGCGAAAAGAAACTACAACACATTTTAAACAACGAAAAAAACAAAGCGTACAAATAGTAACAAAAAAATAATAGTCTAATATCATTCATAGAGAGGAAAATAGAAAATTGCAAGGAATTTCATATTCTTTTTGACATATTCTATTTTGACACTGTATTGTGATTCTTATTTATGTAGATACATATTTATATAACTGATTATAAAATAAAAAGAAACTAAAATATTTTTTTTCATTGCTGACTTAAGTAGGGACTTTTAAAACAAATTATATAACTTGTTTTATCTTTTAATCGGGTTCCGATTAGCAGATTTACATTAAAACAAAAAGAAAACCCTTCTTCATTTGAATTTGTAGATTTTACTGTTCAAGACTATTGGGAAACTTTAACGATTTTAATAAACCAATTAACGATTTCTCCAACTTATAATTTGTGTAAATTCATCAGTGGGACAGAGACGAAGACCGCCTAGAGCGATAGAGCACTTTTTCTCTTCGTAAGATTTTCATTAATTTACTTCAAGTTTAAGTTCGGCAAGTTGGTAACTAGTTTAATAAAAACTTTCATAAAATATCAACACAGAGTTAAAGGAAGCTTTACGTATTCGAAAAATAACGGATGTATTAATCCTTCAACCAGAACTTTAAATTGATGTGCCTCTTTCTTGACCCATTTATTATCGGTAGGGGGCGTGTACTTATCTATAAGCCCGCTAGAGAGCAGGTCGATATCGCAGTATTAGCTCTAGCATCGTACATTATCACTGATAAATAAGACACAACAAATAAATTCTTAAAAATAAACAAGTAAACATTTACAACAACGTCATGGACTATTGAAATAAAAGATCAACATCGGGTCGCTAGGTTATAATACCTGTCTTTAATTTGTAAACATGGACTAGAAATATAGATAAAAAACAATAACTTGAATAAATATAGCATAAAAAAATAGTGAGTGACCGGGGATAGTTAAAAAATCACAAGCTATAGAATAAGCAGGCCTAAGGGGAAAATATTTTTGAGCACGCATGGATTTAGGGAAACCTTCATATGGTAAGAAATAAAGTTATAAAAGACGTCCTAATAAAAAAATCTAAATTAGATAACTGTATGTGTTGTTTATAATATATGAAAATTGAATGAAATCAGCTAAATTGCTGTTTATAGTTCTATTTGTAGTTTTTTGAGTTTTTTGAAAGTACTCGTGAAATGAGTTGCATTGTACATACAGTTTAGCATAATTTAAATTAACTGTTTTTAAAGACGATATTCCGAAACATAATTGTATAATTTCAATCGATTGTAAGTTATTTCGATACATAGTGTAGTAATAAGAATCAAATGCACCTTGACAAAATGCACAATCCCTCTGCGCATGCTTGAATAATTTCATTTTCGTCTCGCACACAACTACTACTCCGGCGTGTTTTGGAAATAACTTATACCGTTATCAAACAATTAGAGGTTTACGTTTTCAGTAACAGAAGCTTTTCGGAATTAAAATTATTTTTAGAGAAGAAATGCGCTCTGGTTGTCTCTTCAAAAAGCAGAGATTTCTGTTCTTTTATTAAGTTACACATAAAATCATATCTGAAAACGATTTTTATAATCTATATCTTTTTTTTGTATGACTACTCAAAATGTAAAAATTCATAAAAAACTTTTTATTTGTGACAGTTGGGCTATATAAAGTAAAATATAGTGTCGTAGCAGTAGACGCCAGCACAATATTGTTAAGCTATATTTAAAACATATACCATTTCGAAATGAAATTGTAAAACATATTTAAATAAATAATATCTACCCAGAAAGATATTTGCATGGCAAAGTGAGTCTGCAGTTTTCACATATAATCAATTCCTGGTAGCGTCTGTTTACTAGAAGGTTGAACATTTTATGTAAAATACTGGAGAGTTCTATTCGAAACCGATTTCTTTGAAAATATAGATAGAAGAGTCCTTTTTCATAAAGTATACTGTTCTTATAAAATTATATTCTAATATTCTTTTTTTTTTAAATTACCATAGCCTGCTTCATAACCAGACATATTTAAACTCACTAAAAGTTTTTAAAGGATTTTATATTTTGTTTTAAAAATTCAAATATCAGTCAAAATAGTGTTTAATCTTATTCTATATAATTTCAAATCCATATTATAACTTTTCGCTATTTTTAACACACTAATGTTTTTGTCGAGTATAATTAATAAAATAAGCAATACCACAAAACAAGTAATGAAATAGGTAAGGTAATTAATAAGACTTTATATATATATATATATATATATATATAGATATAGATATATATATTGTAACCTCATCGCATTTCGAAGTCCAAGACCTAATCAGAAGTTATAAGTAATCTATCATTGTACTTTTATTGAATTATTAATTAGTTATTACTTTAGAGTATTATAGAGTATTATAGTATTAGGTATTTTTAATAATAATAATTGTACTTATATTGTTACTTTGGTAATTTTCTTTTGTCCAAGACCTGTTCCAAAGCTCTTCTCTGTTGCATGGATTTCGTTTATACGACTAGCAATGGGGTCATATATTTAAAAGTCATCTTTTCTGAATATTCTAAATTTATTTCATACTTTTTTTTATTATTTATTTCTATTATGTTTTAGTTATAATTTTGCCGATTTTACAGTAATTGCCTTTAAAGAATAATGGCCGTACTAAGCGATGTTCATCAGTGTCTAGGTTGGTCGCTGGGTTAAATCAGTTAGCCAGTTTCAATACAAACAAGTGTTCGTTAATGTGGTAGTAAAGTGTGTGTAATTTATATTAAGTTTGTTTACGTTCTTCTTTTATTTTATATTCTTGAATAGAAAATTTTAATTTTCATCTCAATAACTATGAAGTGAGGCCTGTTTCTACTATGGCGTAAGTATAAGATGAATCAGCGTCATCAAATCTTTGTTTGGTGAAGAAATTGTTACAGTCCGTACAGTTTAGCTTGTGTACACCTGGTGTTCGAAAAACCTTTTTTCCTTTGTGTTACTTATTTTGCTGTGGTTTGTTGTTAGTTTTAAATGCGATTCTTTATTTTATAATGTTTGAGCTACTTTATTCAAGGTTATGTATATATTGTGTACTAAATTTCTTTATTCTATTTGTTCTTTTCGTACGTTTTTTTCATACTTTGTGCCACACGTTATGGTATTATTATTACATGCTTATTATTATTATAAAAGTGCCACACGTTTATTGTATTATTGTATCCCATTCTGTCCGCTAAGTATTTAGTTGTGACAATTTTTCAGTTGGTGTTTTCAAGGAAAATTTATACATCTTTCGGTCGATGGAACATGAATCTGAAAGCCACATGTATAATTTGGAATTGGTAGTTTGAAGTGTTATGTATGTGTGTGCTGGGATGTCTTGTGTGCTGGGATGCCTTGTGTGCTATATGTGTTTATAGAGCTTTTTCTTCTTGTAAGGTCGAGAAATTTTAATGATCGGTATGTTTTGAATTCTGAACTAATGAATTCTGATGAAGCTTTGTACATGCTATTGGATTAATTTAAATTATTTTAAATAACAGAGATTTCTGTTCTTTTATTAAGTTACACATAAAATCATATCTGAAAACGATTCTTATAATCTATATCTTTTTTTTGTATGACTACTCAAAATGTAAAAATTCATAAAAAACTCTTTTTATTTGTGACAGTTGGGCTATATAAAGTAAAATATAGTGTCCTAGCAGTAGACGCCAGCACAATATTGTTAAGCCATATTTAAAACATATACCATTTCGAAATGAAATTGTAAAACATATTTAAATAAATAATATCTACCCAGAAAGATATTTGCATGGCAAAGTGAGTCTGCAGTTTTCACATATAATCAATTCCTGGTAGCGTCTGTTTACTAGAAGGTTGAACATTTTATGTAAAATACTGGAGAGTTCTATTCGAAACCGATTTCTTTGAAAATATAGATAGAAGAGTCATTTTTCATAAAGTATACTGTTCTTATAAAATTATATTCTAATATTCTTTTTTTTAAATTACCATAGCCTGCTTCATAACCAGACATATTTAAACTCACTAAAAGTTTTTAAAGGATTTTATATTTTGTTTTAAAAATTCAAATATCAGTCAAAATAGTGTTTAATCTTATTCTATATAATTTCAAATCCATATTATATCTTTTCGCTATTTTTAACACACTAATGTTTTTGTCGAGTGTAATTAATAAAATAAGCAATACCACAAAAAAAGTAATGAAATAGGTAAGGTAATTAATAAGACTTTATATATATATATATATATATATATATATATATATATATATTGTAACCTCATCACATTTCGAAGTCCAAGACCTAATCAGAAGTTATAAGTAATCTATCATTGTACTTTTATTGAATTATTAATTAGTTATTACTTTAGAGTATTATAGAGTATTATAGTATTAGGTATTTTTAATAATAATAATTGTACTTATATTGTTACTTTGGTAATTTTCTTTTGTCCAAGACCTGTTCCAAAGCTCTTCTCTGTTGCATGGATTTCGTTTATACGACTAGCAATGGGGTCATATATTTAAAAGCCATCTTTTCTGAATATTCTAAATTTATTTCATACTTTTTTTTATTATTTATTTCTTTTATGTTTTAGTTATAATTTTTTGCCGATTTTACAGTAATTGCCTTTAAAGAATAATGGTCGTACTAAGCGATGTTCATCAGTGTCTAGGTTGGCCGCTGGGTTAAATCAGTTAACCAGTTTCAATACAAACAAGTGTTCGTTAATGTGGTAGTAAGTGTGTGTAATTTATATTAAGTTTGTTTACGTTCTTTTTTTTATTTTATATTCTCAAATAGAAAATTATGATTGTTTTTTCTCAATAACTATGAAGTGAGGCCTGTTTCTACTATGGCGTAAGTATAAGATGAATCAGCGTCATCAAATCTTTGTTTGGTGAAGAAATTGTTACAGTCCGTACAGTTTAGCTTGTGTACACCTGGTGTTCGAAAAACCTTTTTTCCTTTGTGTTACTTATTTTGCTGTGGTTTGTTGTTAGTTTTAAATGCGATTCTTTATTTTAGAATGTTTGAGCTACTTTATTCAAGGTTATGTATATATTGTGTACTAAATTTCTTTCTCCTATTTGTTCTTTTCGTACGTTTTTTTCATACTTTGTGCCACACGTTATGGTATTATTATTACATGCTTATTATTATTATAAAAGTGCCACACGTTTATTGTATTATTGTATCCCATTCTGTCCGCTAAGTATTTAGTTGTGACAATTTTTCAGTTGGTGTTTTCAAGGAAAATTTATACATCTTTCGGTCGATGGAACATGAATCTGAAAGCCACATGTATAATTTGGAATTGGTAGTTTGAAGTGTTATGTATGTGTGTGCTGGGATGTCTTGTGTGCTGGGATGCCTTGTGTGCTATATGTGTTTATAGAGATTTTTCTTCTTGTAAGGTCGAGAAATTTTAATGATCGGTATGTTTTGAATTCTGAACTAATGAATTCTGATGAAGCTTTGTATATGCTATTGGATTAATTTAAATTATTTTAAATAAACCAAATACATCAGTACAATGTTTAATGTAAATACTAAAGCTGTTAATATGTTTTACAAACTACTTAAGTAAGGATACAGAAGCAATGATGGTGGATTGTATAACTTGAGTTGATTTTAAGAAAAATCTAACACAACGAAGACGTGAGACAGAAAAGAGGTGGAAGTTAATTTAGATTGAACAAGTGCGACGGAAGCTGGAGGGGAGACAAAGAAATATTTACATTAAATTAATTTTCAATTTCAGCTTTCAATTTAAGCTCATCCAGTGAGATTCGTTTGTTATATTTCGCTGAGAGTTCGTTCAGTAAATGAAAGTTCCATTCCTCACAGATTTAGCCCTTTAGAAATTATTATTGTTTTACAAAATTAATCAAGTTTTCATATAAACTACATTGGAGTCCGTGTGGTTTTAGGTATAATTTGTAAGGTTTTTGGTAAATATTGTTTCTTTTAAAATGTAAAAAAAATATAGATCTTTTCTGATCAATTAGAAACATTATTTTTAATTCGATGTTTTTTTTTATTGATAAGAAGACTACGCATATAAAACATATGTAGTGCTTAGTATATAATAATTTAAACCAACTCAAATCTTATTTTTTTCATGTTTCAGTGTATAGTCATTATCAGTGAGTACAACAACACATATACTATATGTTAAACCATAGCCTAGCTCTCTATAACTAGATCTATAAGTTAGCCCCATGATTGATAACAACTTTATCATTGACAATTGGTGTTAACACACGTTTTTCAAATATTTATTCAATAATTAAATTATAATAAATTGAAAAGGTTTAGGTCGGAATCGAACCGAGTATCTTCATGTTTGAAGTCATGAAGTCATCTTTGACACTGAGTCAACTTCCCTATAGATAGAAGTGTATTTCTCAAATAAGTATATGAATTATCTTTTGCCCCCATCTGTTTGTTGTCGAAACCTTCATTGTGCAACCTTAAATTGTTGCCATGGTTACTACAAATATAAATAATGGTCTAGGATTAAAAATGAAAAAAAGTATAAAGTAAACAAACTGGATTAAAGATATCAAACCTTGCTTCACAAGCGGACAAAACGAACGGAAAGCGAAAAGAAACGACAGAACGATGCAAGTGACGAAAAAAAAGGGAAAAGCGTATAAATAGTAACAAACACGTACATATTTATATTAATTGTATTTATAAAATGAAAAGAAACTAAAATACGTTTTTTCTTTCTTGATTTAAGAAGTAGGAATTGACTTTAAAAAAAATTATAATTTTTGTTATCAATTACATTTTAACATTTCTGAAATTGTTTCATAATGCCAATTTACAGCTGTTGTAATATAGTTATCTTGACGTTCATTTTCATCATGTTCCAATGAGGTGCAATGGAATATGTACTCTGCGAACGTTATATATGCTTAATATATATATATATATTGAGAGAGAAAGAATGGGAGGGAGTGAGAGAGAGAGAAAGAGACCGAGGAACAAACAAGCAATGCAGCCCAAAGTGAAACTGTCTGATTGTAAAATAAATACACCTAATAAAGAGGAGAGCCCGAATAGGCAGATTGAGTTTCAAAATATTTAGTCTGTATTATTCAAAAATAGATTAAAGTTCTAGCGTTTTTGAAAATGGACGTGTTCTGAACTGTGTTAGGTATTAGTACAAAAATAAGTTTAGGAAATTTCACATAATTTGTTTTTATACAAAACCTATTGTAATACATTATAACATTTTTAAGGAGTTATTATAACTTTATTTACAATATTATTGAGGAAAATATTAAACGTTTATAAACCCGTGTTATAAAACCGTGTTTTGTAGAATTTTATAGAAAGAACTATCAACGAGGGACAGATAAATACGAAAACAGAGAAAAGGTAAAAATTTTAAAGTGTTTACATGGTTATTCTGAATTTATAGCAATACTTTCTGAGCTCATTATAGACGTAAGGCACTGAAAAAAGTTCATAGAAACGAGGTTTGGAAAAGCATCGCTAGGAAGTAACGGCAAGTTGAAGATTTTGCCTGGATATCGGGCTATACAAAAATGAAATCCTTAAAAATATTTTAGGGTAACAATGAATAGTAAACGTTTTTTTATAGTTTTCTCCTGAAAAATGTAAAATTTACGGAGCATATCTTGGGTAGGTTACGAGAAATCGTTCATTTAATTTAGCAATTTACTTTGTCTATACTTTATTCCCTTAATTTGTTTTCGAATGGAGAAATAAAATCAATAAATGTAGCTAAAAACATTGTTTTTCAAAAATATTTCCATGGAACATTCGTATTCTATTTAGCCTATAACATTTTCTGAATTATTTCTCTGAATGAATTTAATGACATCCTAGTTTGGCGTAATTTTAAACATTTTAATATGACGCTCAAACATGCATTATTTTCAACTCATTGATTTTCTGTCGTTTAGTTGCTTGAACAATGTTATTTATAAAATATATTAACTGAACATATATTTATTAATTTTCTTATTTTTGAATACTGCTTTATCTGTATGTAGAAAATATCAGTAATCTGAGGCGTAAGATATATAATTCACTCAACAGAAGTATGTGATGCAATATATTACATCATATTTCCCGTTAAATTCCACTAAAGAGAACCATTATCTTCTTTCAATCTAAAACAAAAACCTTTTTGTTCTTCCATATTGGTATTAATAAATATGATTAATGAGAAAAGAGAATCCCTTCGTTTCATGACGGATTTTGCTTAAAATGCACTTTGATATAGACTCAGTCTCTATTGAATCTCTGGAACATATGTTTTATTGCACTACAAAACTTCCGCAAGAAATATTAATCCATCATCTGTTGCACTAGACAGTCCCAAGATTAGAGAAGCAATTTTATATTTCACAATATTAGACAATAAAACTCATAAAAACTTTTACATAAACTAAAACAATATCTCTTACATACATTTTTATGAAAACTTATCTATTTTTCTGAAATAAATTTTTAAACCCTAAATAAAATATGATGTTTAATGTTAGTTATTGAGTGATAAATAAAAAAATATAAATTTATAAAAATTACTATTGTAAAAGGTATGTTGTTGTTTGCATTTTAACTTCTCGGTTGTTGGTAACACTGAACTCACATTTTTGAAATTGTGGTGTAAACATTTATATTAGATGAGTAAAATTTATTTATACATATAGAGTCAGTATTAAAAATATATAATACATTTTGAAATATTTTTCGTAATTTAGACCCAATTTTTTACTTTTTAGAACTCAATTTTTTATTGAATATATTAAATAACGATGTTTAATTCTTAACCATATGCTACTGAAGTTTTAGAAATAAAGGTCTAATATTTGTATCGTTTTTAATTACTATAAAAAGTAGTTTAGTCTTAATTATGAAATAGATTAAAATAATAACTTTTTATTGAAATATTAGAACGTTTTTAATTAATAAAAAAAGATATTTGAATCCTAATTAAATTGAAGTGCGGTAAATAGTTGCTATGGACAAGCAATCTATCAGCGAATTGAAATAATTGCCAAGAATATTGGCAAGAGCTTCTTCCACTGTTAGTTACGCACAGAAATGCGTTCACTAACAAAAATAACAGTCAAGCTAGAAACCGTTGAATTGTCTTACACGGGAAGTCGAGGATTCACTAAATGTATCCCGAATACATTGGAACGGCAAACATCTGAATTGTATCGACATGATAGATAAATATTTAATAAATAATGACGAAAGGAAAACCGATATATCCGTGGGGTACGAGAGTATAAGGACTTGTAGAAGCTACGAAGTGAAGCAATTAACTGAGAGATTGGATTTTTATTATTATTGTAATTATTAACTCCAACAAAAGATTTAAAAGGATGTGAATGCAGGTAGGAATAAGGTAATGATGGCCAAATATCACACGGTAGATTATATATAGAGGGGATTATAGCATCAAGGAGCAAGGTCGCGGATCAGGAGTATACGTTTTCTCTATCGGGGTCATAAAGTGGTGATAACCCCCACACCATTTTATCAGACAAAGGAGAACGATGGATAGACGATGGTAAGTAGGAAAGGTGATAATGACCCCCCTCCTTATTGGAAAATTTGGGAAAACTACCCCAGAATAGGGAGGATGCTCAACAGAAAAATCTTAAACTGTCTACAGAGAGGTGTTATTCTGGAATATTATCATAATCACAGTATGGAAACAGAGAACCACATTAGTGTAGAAGAGAAAATATAGAAAGAGAAAAGTAAGAAATAATATGTGTATATTTTTTAAAAATAGAATCTTCTTGAATACCTATCTTATTTTAAGTTTAAAAAAACGTGTTGGTAAAAGCGTTAACAATCCTAATAATTATTTTCTTATTTTTTACAACTTTAAATAAAACAGATGCTCACTTTCAAGAAAATTCGCAGTAAACATTTGCTCATTAATGGCTCCAACAAACTCGAGTGCAAGGCTTTACGAGTCGCTGCAATCATTAAAACTCTGTAAAGTTACAAAAGGTTCATTGAAATCCGCAAGAAATAGAGAAAAGTGCAGTGTTTTGAAGTGTGTAATTAAAAATGATGTTGTAAAAACAAATCTTTCAAAGCAGGATGTTTCTTTAACCATAAAATGTAAACGCTCTGAGTGGTGTCTGTGGAGAAAGGAGCAGAGGCTATGAAGGGTTTTCGTTATCATGGTGTGTTTGTAAACTGTAACTTATTCTACATTTGTAAATTGTAACACCCTGCACTGTAAATTGTAACCTATTCTAAATTTGTAAATTGTAACACCCTGCACTGTAAATTGTAACCTATTCTACATTTGTAAAGTGTAACACCCTGCACTGTAAATTGAAACCTATTCTACATTTGAAAATTGTAACTTATTCTGGACAGTAAATTATAATTTATTCTACATTGAAAATTGTAACTTATTCTACATTTGTAAATTGTAACACCCTGCACTGTAAATTGTAACCTATTCTACATTGAAAATTGTAACTTATTCTGGACAGTAAATTATAATTTATTCTACATTGAAAATTGTAACTTATTCTACATTTGTAAATTGTAACACCCTGCACTGTAAATTGTAACCTATTCTACATTGAAAATTGTAACTTATTCTACATTTGTAAATTGTAACACCCTGAACTGTAAATTGTAACCTATTCTACATTGAAAATTGTAACTTATTCTACATTTGTAAATTGTAACACCCTGAACTGTAAATTGTAACCTATTCTACATTGAAAATTGTAAATTATTCTACATTTGTAAATTGTAACACCCTGCACTGTAAATTGTAACCTATTCTACATTGAAAATTGTAACTTATTCTACATTTGTAAATTGTAACACCCTGCACTGTAAATTGTAACCTATTCTACATTGAAAATTGTAACTTATTCTGGACAGTAAATTATAATTTATTCTACATTGAAAATTGTAACCTATTCTACATTTGTAAATTGTAACACCCTGCACTGTAAATTGTAACCTATTCTACATTGAAAATTGTAACTTATTCTGGACAGTAAATTATAAATTATTCTACATTGAAAATTGTAACTTATTCTACATTTGTAAATTGTAACACCCTGCACTGTAAATTGTAACCTATTCTACATTGAAAATTGTAACTTATTCTAGACAGTAAATTATAATTTATTCTACATTGAAAATTGTAACTTATTCTACATTTGTAAATTGTAACATCCTGCACTGTAAATTGTAACCTATTCTACATTGAAAATTGTAACTTATTCTACATTTGTAAATTGTAACCTATTCTACATTGAAAATTGTAACTTATTCTACATTTGTAAATTGTAACACCCTGCACTGTAAATTGTAACCTATTCTACATTAAAAATTGTAACTTATTTTGGACAGTAAATTATAATTTATTCTACATTGAAAATTGTAACCTATTCTACATTTGTAAATTGTAACACCCTGCACTGTAAATTGTAACCTATTCTACATTGAAAATTGTAACTTATTCTAAATTTGTAAATTGTAACACCCTGAACTGTAAATTGTTACCTATTCTACATTGAAAATTGTAACTTATTCTGGACAGTAAATTATAATTTATTCTACATTTTAAATTGTAACCTATTCTTCTACATTTGTAAATTTCAACTCCCTGCACTGTAAATTGTAACCTATTCTACATTGAAAATTGTAACTTATTCTGGACTGTAAGTTATAATTTATTCTATGTTGAAAATTGTAACTTCTACATGTAACTTCTACACTGTAAATTGTAAGCTATTCTACATTTGTAAATTGTAACTTATTCTGCACTGTAAATTGTAACTTATAAAATATTGTAAACTGTTGCATATTTTAAACTGTAAATTGTAACACATTCTACATTTGTAAATTGTAACTTATTCTGCACTGAAAGTGAAACTTATACTACTTTGCTAATTGTACCTTATTCTAATTTATAAATTGGTAGTTATTCTACATTTTTACATTTATTTGATATATTGTAAAATATATCTTTTATACTTCTCTTATTTTTGCCAGTTATAGTAATAATTCTAACTAGAAACCTAAATTGCAACAAATTGCAACACCTATTTTTAATTTACATTGTTATTTTTCATTTCATAATCTCTTAGCATATGGTATTTATTATTAAACTCCTAAAAAGCATACCACATATTGAGCAATATATAAAACCATATGGCGTCAATTTGTCTATAATTAGTGGTGAAAGTCCTATTTAATATTATTATGTGTTACATATTAGGCAATGTATATTCTGCTAAAATTGATGATGTAAAAAAGGTTTTAAAACGTAAAAAATATAAACTGGTATGATGAAATATATAACTTGATATGATACAAATTTAGGTATATTTTCAAATCCTTAGAGAAAATTATTGAAACATGAAAAAAAACTAAAAATATGTAAGTTGTAATACAAACAAATTTTAATTTACAAAATATTTGTAAAAATGATAGATGAGTTATATTATTTACCCCTAATAGAGTGGTTATAACTTCTAAAAAGTTTTAATTCATATTTTATTCAAAAACAATTAAAGCTATTGAAACTACCATCATTTTGAAGGAATAAATCAAGAAAAACTTTG
>JBAIZL010000005.1:19117083-19122083 GCA_036971475.1 Prosapia bicincta
TATTGAAAGGCAGACTCATTTCCTTTGCATACCGTATTGTTATAAACATATATTGGAGGCCCGACTCATTTCCTTTGCATGTCGTATTATTTTAAACATATATTGAAAGCCCGGCTCATTTCCTTTGCATAACGTATTGATATAAACATATATTGGAAGCCCGAATCCTTTCCTTTGTATACCGTACAGGTATAAAAACTTCTTGGAAGCCCGACTCATTTCCTTTGCATAACGTATTGTTATAAACATATATTGGAAGACCACTCATTTCCTTTGCATACCGTACAGGTATAAAAATTTCTTGGAAGCCCGACTCATTTCCTTTACATACGGTTTAGGTGTAAACATTTTTTGCATGCCCGGCTCATCATATTGTTTCAAATAGAGTAAATATGCTCAAATGGAAATAGGATCGAATTTAACGGACGCTCGAAATATCGGGACTCGGAATCTCGAGACTCTAATATATAAATACATACATACAAGTATATATATATATATATATATATATATATATATATATATATATACATATATATATATATATATATATATATTATTTTAAGCATTTTGTCGACATTAATTTTAGCATTATCAAACCCTAGTTAACTTGTTGAGTGTCAACACAACACAGCCTATGTTGATCGCACAGCGTCCACTCATCCATCGACAGTCTACGTAACGTTAATCGATGTGTGCTGTCTGTATTACAATTAGTCTGTTTCCTCTAATAAAGTTAAGAAGCTATTAATAATGCTAACAATGAATGCAATGAAGATTTTAAACCAGTTAAGGTAATATTATTCTTGTTAAGAAATGTGTTTTAATAATATATAGACTATGTAAAATGAATACCATAAGTATCACAGCGATTTAAAAATTCTTTCACTTGATTTCACCATTGTACAAAAAAACTTTAAACCTTAGAATATTAAGAACAAAACATGTGGTTTAGCGTCTTTGCATACAGAACCTCAGGTTTCACTTTTTACCTTATCGTTAGCGGTTAGGGCCGCGAAGGAATTGCTTTTGGGTATAAAAGTTTGAAAAGTTGTTGAATTTAAGACACACTTAACCAACCACACGTGGCATGTTTTACATTGTTTTCTAAACAACTCATTCTAGACAAGTACATTGGTGGCTCAAGTTAAATTCTCAAAGTTGTTTATTTTTAGATGTAAAATGTTAATCATTAGAAAGTATAATTTAAACTACTTAACTAAGTGAATACGTAAGGACTTACTTGCAGACGCTCTTCGAAACAATCGTTCCTTTTACGAAGTAAAGCGTCTACTCTGTTTTAGATATATATTTTCTGTGTTTGTGATGTTGTTTCAGTGCAGCAGGTGTTTTGTTATTTATTGTAATTTTGGCGTATTTGGGTGTTAGGTTATGTTTGAAGCATTGTGTGTTAATGGAAATGTGGAGGGACGTTTTGTATACCTTGAGTTACGTCTGTCAGTAGAGGTTGACTATTGATGACAGTTAGTCGCTATTAAAGTTGCTTGTTGTAATCATCTTAAATTCACTGATTAAACTCTAATTAAAAGATACCTAACTAAGGGAATACGTAAGGGCTTAATTGCATACAGTAGAGGCTCTGCTTCGTAAAAGGAACGATTGTTTCGAAGAACGTCTGCAAGTAAGTCCTTACGTATTCAATTAGTTAAATATCTTTTAATTATAGTTGAATCAGTGAATTCAAGATGATTACAAGAAACAACTTTATTAGAAAGTGTTGAAAATATTTTTGGGATAATACTCTGAGCTAGAGTATAAAAAATGTTTTTTAATGTTGTAAATAAACAACTTGTTTCACTCTAAATTTTAAATCAAGCGCTTGGTAGTATTTCATCATTTAATTTTAAAACATTAATTTTTCTATGCTCAATGTAAGTTTTTATAACAATAATAATCTTTTATTACTTTTATTATTTATGTTATTCATCTTTCCTACAGGTTTCCTAATCCTCATCTAGAATAATTTCAAGTATTGATAATTATAAGGCTGTTAGTTGAGTGATGAATGGTCTGATATAGGTAGTATTTGATTTCTATTCTGAAGGCCATACTATTAGTCCTCGGAGACGTATTCCTGGAGCCTTAGGGTCACAGCTATCAATCCTGGAGCAATAAACCTTGGCTAATAATACACACTTGTAGCGATGTGCTAGGTAAAATGTTCGTTCGTTATGTACCATGCCAATATAAAGGGTTATTATTATACTCCAGTCTTTCCTATGGCCTACTTTTTATCCTGGAGGTATCCCAGGATTAGCACTTTCTCTCCTAAATTTTTCGAAGTTTACTGTTTTGTTCCAGATATAACTATTCATACCATAAATGTTCATTTTAATACATTACGGTCATACTTGTTATTGTAATTATAATTTTTTATATTTTTCTACATTAGATTGTCTTTTTTTACATAACCTAAATATTTTTACTAACGTGTATTAAATCCTTATCATTTTTCTGCATAATACACAAATAATCTTTTTTTCAATGATTGTATTTGTTCCTTATTCCACTTATATCTTCGTTTCCAGGTTTGTCTAGCCCCGCCTCTCTTATTAGCCACGCCTACTAACTACTTATCTGCTATTTTTTTTAATTTTCTTAACTATTTGTATTACGATTTTTCTTCAATATGATTTTAAATGATTTAAAACCTAATCATAATAAATGTTATAAGATAATGTAACAAAGAAGCATTTAATACAGAAGTATAAAACTAAATTAAAAGGGTGTGGTTAAGCAGAAACAGGCGATGTATAAAGCAATAGAAAACGAAAGGGCTGCATAAAAAACTCCCGTGATGTAATGATCAGTTGCCTAAATAATAAGGAGAAATAGATATGAACCAAAACACCAGTTAAACAAAGGTTATATATGCTTCAGTTTCGTATGACAGACTACCCTGTTTATATACACTACATATCAATGCACGACACAACTTTATATGAAAGTTATAGAAAATTTAAAATATAATAATTTAAATATATACAATAAATATACACTATAAGTATCAAACCACAACTTTACACAATAAAAGCGTTTTCATCAGAACAGGCTTTCTGCATAAATGTTACCCTAATCAGGGACAAATCTATTCTGAACATAAATAGATTAGTCACTGATGACGGGAAAATAGTTGCCTAAAGCTTGTTCTAATTTAATAATTTAATTTCTCGCGTATATTTAGTTAGACAAACTGAGCGCTAACGGAACTTATAACCGTTTATGTTATTACATTTATTTTTATATTTAAATCATTTTCATCATGAAATACATTCGCCATTAAAACAATGAAATAAATAAATTGTGTTTACAAAAAAAGATATGCTTAAAGAATCCAATTTTTTCTAAACTAAGATAGTTTAATATAAAAAATATTAAAACAATTATGTAATTAAAAAGTAACTTTGAAATATTTAAAATAACTTATTAAACAATAATAAGTATCCAACTAAGTGGAGAATTAATAATACAAGCTCCTGTAATCTGTATATTAAAACACAAGGCTTAGGAAATTACACTTTGCTGTTTTCATAATCTCAGCTAATCCGGTTTTAAAACTTAGAGTCGTTATGTTAATCCTTCAGTCGCCGTGAACAGGAGAACTTATGTTACTAAAATGTGTAAAATCTTATGGACGAACACTCTATTGTATATAGCCCGATTAAATACAATTCGGAATTAGATTATCAAAGCTGCAAGTTTTGTTAGCACATATATTTAGGTAGTTTTTTTTAAATTCCTTAATTAAAGCTGATCCATAAAGACTCTAACAAAAATTGTACGAATTTCAAATTTTATATAACTATTTTTTGAACTAAATACTTTCACAAATAGTTGGTTGTAGCCACCTGAGGAATACAAACTTATCCAAACCTTAAAGTTTCTCTAAAATCATTATTATTATTCACTTATCAGGTTATTTGTTTCATTGAACAAATTCTTTCCTTATAAAGAGGTCGAGGATGTCGTTACCGTCTGCCCCCCCCTAAATTACTCCTTCTTGAAGACAAATAGAGTTAATTAAAAATTACCGTTCTTTGATTTAACAAAAAAAAAAACTAACACTACAGTTAGGATTTTGAGATAAAGAAAATAATCATTAAGAAAAAAACAAAACTACAATACTTATTGCAAACAAACAAACAAAATTTCATCTTGTCAAAATTGATAAGATAATATGATGCAATAATTACTACCTGAATATTAACTTAATAATTTTCAAAACCTATTGTAACATAGTTACATCACAAACAAGATAAATACTAATTAATAATGCGCAAATCCACTTCTTCTATGTAGGAAATTTACCTTCGTTGAGGCAATATACACAATGACCCTGTGGCGCAGCTAGGACAATGTGGGGGGCACTACCCGAGGGTCATGTAGATGGAACCCACCCCGTGACTTTTTGAAGATTTTTATCTCTAAAAGTCATGTTTTGCTATTTTTGTACTTAAAAATACAAAATTATTATGTCATCAGGAAGCGGTTTTGCTAAAGCCCTAGCGCTGTTTTATAGGTTAATATATTTCTGCTAAAATCAGTTTGTTACCAGAACCTTGCTACGTACCTACAATGAACATTTAACAAAAAATAGAGACTTGCTTTTCGATTGGTATTTATCTTTGCTACGCATATTCACGTTATACTTAAATTGTCCTCTCGTAGTCACGTGTAAAAAAAATCTAAATGTTCACTACTGGCGGATCTGAAAAACTATGTTTGCAAATAAATGCTTACTGACAAAATATTTACTGACAAATTAAATACCATTTCCAACCCATACTGGTAATGGTCACTTCTAAATTGTATGAAAAATGCCCACGCCGTTGTGTTGTTTTAACCCAAGGTGTTATGTAGAGCTTCACATCATAGTGTCAACTGTTATTCACATTATACCAGCGAGGACAGTTCCAACGGCATCAAGATTGGAAATAATTCTGTTATTCTATAAGTTTTGTTTGCAAGGAACCCTTTAC
>JBAIZL010000005.1:19127083-19187083 GCA_036971475.1 Prosapia bicincta
TATATATTGTGTTTTTTCTAGCTATACCATCTCTTCCTTAGAAGAAAAATTTATACTTTTATAGTATAAAGTTATATATTCCGTATGGTATAATATATATGTATATGTATTATTTATATTTAATATTCAATAATATAATATAATATTCATTAACAAGTTATATAAACAAAAAACTTTAAATTCAAATTCAACAATTTTGTCTTATTTTACTTACTTTTAATTAATTAATTCCAATTATTATAAATACGTATCTACATAATACAGAATCAAATATAAAGTGGCAAAATAGAAAGCAAAATAATTATTAAAATTAGTTAATTAAATTTAATTAATATAATATTTGGAAAGCTTCAAGTGTCAGTCAGTCAAGCTTAGCTTACATCAAGTGTCGGTCACATGTAAAAAAAAATGTTTTTCAACTTGAGTGAATGAGAAAAAGTATTTTAATAACGGTTCAAAATGTTAACAAGATATTGAAATATAAATAAATAAAAATTATTATATATATAGGGAGAGTTTGAATTAATAGTAGGAATCAAAAAATAATGAATTTTATGACGCTTGCCTTGACTTTAACTTGTATATTTTAAGTGGGCACTGCGTGGCTCTACTTATTTAATTCAGACATACAGCAGGAATTACAATTGGGCTCCTGCAATTTAGACAAAACATTTCAATTACATGATTATATCTGCACTGCAGCGTTGTTTTCGTCGTCGATTCTTCTCCAAACTGCGACCTGTATGTGCTGTAATTATTAATAATTGCAGACACACTTTCTGAATATTGTAGGCGCCTTATTAAGTTTTCCTTTTTTAATTATTTGTAAATATAATTCAATAATTCGGTTTAGAATAAAGTATAAAAATTCTATGAATATAAAAGGGTAGTTAAGAAATGTATTAATAACCAATAGCAACAATGAGAAGCCAAGATAACAGTATACAACTAACAAATAGCAACAATGAGAGACCAAGATACCACTAATACCAACTAATATACCACTAGCCAAGATACCACTGATATACAACTAATAACCACAATGGGAAACCAAGATAATAATATACAACTAATAGCAACAATGATAGATCAAAATAACAATATGCAACAAACTAAAAACAACAATGAGAAGTCAAGGTAACAATATACAACTAATAGCAACAATGAGAAGCCAAGATAACAGTATACAACTAACAAATAGCAACAATGAGAGACCAAGATACCACTAATACCAACTAATATACCACTAGCCAAGATACCACTGATATACAACTAATAACCACAATGGGAAACCAAGATAATAATATACAACTAATAGCAACAATGAGAGACCAAAATAACAATATGCAACAAACTAAAAACAACAATGAGAAGTCAAGGTAACAATATACAACTAATAGCAACAATGAGAAGCCAAGATAACAAAATACATCTAATAGCAACAATGAGAAGCCAAGGTAACAATATAAAACTAACTAATAACAACAATGAGAAGCCAAGGTAACAATATACAACTAACTAATAGCAACAATGAGAAGCCAAGATAACAATATACAACTAATAACAACAATGAGAAGCCAAGATAATAATATACAACTAATAGCAACAATGAGAAGCCAAGATAACAATATACAACTAACTAATAACAACAATGAGAAGCCAAGGTAACAATATACAACTAACTAATAGCAACAATGATAAGCCAAGATAACAATATACAACTAACTAATAGCAACAATGAGAAGCCAAGGTAACAATATACAACTAACTAATAGCAACAATGATAAGCCAAGATAACAATATACAACTAATAGTAACAATGGAAACCCAAGATAACAATATACAACTAACTAATAGCAACAATGAGAAGCCAAGGTAACAATATACAACTAACTAATAGCAACAATGAGAAGCCAAAGCAACAATATACAACTAACTAATAGCAACAATGAGAGCCAAAGTAACAATATACAACTAACTAATAGCAACAATGAGAAGCCAAGGTAACAATATACAACTAACTAATAGCAATAATGAGAAGCCAAGGTAACAATATACAACTAACTAATAGCAACAATGAGAAGCCAAGGTAACAATATACAACTAACTAATAGCAATAATGAGAAGCCAAGGTAACAATATACAACTAACTAATAGCAACAATGAGAAGCCAAGGTAACAATATACAACTAAAGAAATATTCTTTGAGCTTAGCTTGTGAGGTTATGTTAAAAGTAAATAAAAACATACACAAAACTCACAAATTAATTATTTATTTCACATACGTGTTTCAATGACCAAGTCATCATCATCAGTGAGTGTTACTACTACAAACTCTAAGTTACAACAATTGTAACTTAGAGTTTGTAGTAGTAACACTCACTGATGATGATGACTTGGTAATTGAAACGCGTATGTGAAATTAATGATTAATTTGTGAGTTTTGTGTATGTTTTTATTTATTTTTAATATACAAGTAACTAATAGCAACAATGGGAAGCCAAGATAACAATATACAACTAATAGCAACAATGGGAAGCCAAGATAACAATATACAACTAATAGCAAAAATTAGAAGCCAAGATAACAATATATAAATAACTAATACCATCAACTTACTAAAGCCAAGACAAAAATACCAGCATTTTCTCAAATAGTAATGTTTTAGCCTTGTCATGTTTATTTTTGTTAATAATGCTACAGAATAATGTAGTTGACGTCTTTCATCCTAGAATAAACCTTTACAATCTAAGAACTAACTTTAAGATAACAAACCCGGCTTATATTGGCCATAAAAATAGGTAAACATAAGTAAACAAAGGTTCCTTTTACATGTGCATATATCACATAAGCTTTACTTGACAAAAGTTGGCTAAACTGTTCAGAAAATCTTGTCTCTAAGTTTACAAAGGGCACTTTGAAAGTTCACGCTACATTGAGTCCGTTCTTTGCCCATTTTAAAGTTATAATTGGATTTCGAAAGACATTCAGACTAAGCACCAGGATTACACTTGACTATTGCACGCTCTACCTGTACTTCAAACACAAGTTTCATACCTTTGCATTCCAGAAAAGAGTAGCGTTATCTTTTCATATTTTGTAATGTCCACATGGTTGCCACTTATGTGCGAGCCAGTTGTACACGTCAATAATGTTATTATTAGTATAAAACCAATTATATTTATTATATAATATTATAGGTTACAACAAGTTTATTTTGAAATTATTAAGAATTAGTACAACTATCAACCATAATAAACTTGTGAGGTCTCAATTCTATTCTCAAAAGTCAATAGTGTTGTTTTTTAAACTTATTAACCCATTTAGGTCGGTCTTACATTTGCACGCACGGGACTATCGGCCGGAGCTTTGTAGACATTCGTTTAAAGTGGTTTAAAACTATCATTTTGGCGGAAAAATTTATAATTTTTGTTCTATTTCGTATATTATTATTGTAGTTACTCCATAGTTAATAAACATTTATGAACATTTAATTTTATTATTTTTATTAATATATGTAAATAACTGAATTTTTTGTAGTTTTAATTTTCAAAGAAAAGTGATTTTTATATACTTTTTATACAATAAATTTGTTATTTATATATTTTATATAAATGCGGGACGAAAATACTACACCAAAATACACCTTTATCCGTCTGTGTACACAAATAAAAAAATGTATGATCAGATGCAATCGCTTGGCACGTATATGTACTCTAGCCAACGATATTGTACAAATACATCCGTGATAGATTAGAAACAAGCAAAATGTATGATCAGATGCAATCGCTTGGCACGTATATGTACTCTAGCCAACGATATTGTACAAATGCATCCGTGATAGATTAGAAACAAGCAAAATATATGATCAGATGCAATCGCTTGGCACGTATATGTACTCTAGCCAACGATATTGTACAAATGCATCCGTGATAGATTAGAAACAAGCAAAATGTATGATCAGATGCAATCGCTTGGCACGTATATGTACTCTAGCCAACGATATTGTACAAATACATCCGTGATAGATTAGAAACAAGCAAAATGTATGATCAGATGCAATCGCTTGGCACGTATATGTACTCTAGCCAACGATATTGTACAAATGCATCCGTGATAGATTAGAAACCAGCAAAATGTATGATCAGATGCAATCGCTTGGCACGTATATGTACTCTAGCCAACGATATTGTACAAATACATCCGTGATAGATTAGAAACAAGCAAAATGTATGATCAGATGCAATCGCTTGGCACGTATATGTACTGTAGCCAACGATATTGTACAAATACATCCGTGATAGATTAGAAACAAGCAAAATGTATGAACAGATGCAATCGCTTGGCACGTATATGTACTCTAGCCAACGATATTGTACAAATGCATCAGTGATAGATTAGAAACAAGCAAAATGTATGATCAGATGCAATCGCTTGGCACGTATATGTACTCTAGCCAACGATGTTGTACAAATACATCCGTGATAGATTAGAAACAAGCAAAATGTATGATCAGATGCAATCGCTTGGCACGTATATGTACTCTAGCCAACGATATTGTACAAATGCATCCGTGATAGATTAGAAACAAGCAAAATGTATGATCAGATGCAATCGCTTGGCACTTATATGTACTCTAGCCAACGATATTGTACAAATACATCCGTGATAGATTAGAAACAAGCAAAATGTATGATCAGATGCAATCGCTTGGCACTTATATGTACTCTAGCCAACGATATTGTAAAAATGCATCCGTGATAGATTAGAAACAAGCAAAATGTATGATCAGATGCAATCGCTTGGCAAGTATATGTACTCTAGCCAACGATGTTGTACAAATACATCCGTGATAGATTAGAAACAAGCAAAATGTATGAACAGATGCAATCGCTTGGCACGTATATGTACTCTAGCCAACGATATTGTACAAATGCATCCGTGATAGATTAGAAACAAGCAAAATGTATGATCAGATGCAATCGCTTGGCACGTATATGTACTCTAGCCAACGATATTGTACAAATGCATCCGTGATAGATTAGAAACAAGCAAAATGTATGATCAGATGCAATCGTTCGGCACTTATATGTACTCTAGCCAACGATATTGTACAAATACATCCGTGATAGATTAGAAACAAGCAAAATGTATGATCAGATGCAATCGCTTGGCACGTATATGTACTCTAGCCAACGATGTTGTACAAATACATCCGTGATAGATTAGAAACAAGCAAAATGTATGAACAGATGCAATCGCTTGGCACGTATATGTACTCTAGCCAACGATATTGTACAAATGCATCCGTGATAGATTAGAAACAAGCAAAATGTATGATCAGATGCAATCGCTTGGCACGTATATGTACTCTAGCCAACGATATTGTACAAATGCATCCGTGATAGATTAGAAACAAGCAAAATGTATGAACAGATGCAATCGCTTGGCACGTATATGTACTCTAGCCAACGATATTGTACAAATACATCCGTGATAGATTAGAAACAAGCAAAATGTATGATCAGATGCAATCGCTTGGCACGTATATGTACTCTAGCCAACGATATTGTACAAATGCATCCGTGATAGATTAGAAACAAGCAAAATGTATGAACAGATGCAATCGCTTGGCACTTATATGTACTCTAGCCAACGATATTGTACAAATACATCCGTGATAGATTAGAAACAAGCAAAATGTATGATCAGATGCAATCGCTTGGCACTTATATGTACTCTAGCCAACGATATTGTACAAATACATCCGTGATAGATTAGAAACAAGCAAAATGTATGAACAGATGCAATCGCTTGGCACTTATATGTACTCTAGCCAACGATATTGTACAAATACATCCGTGATAGATTAGAAACAAGCAAAATGTATGATCAGATGCAATCGCTTGGCACTTATATGTACTCTAGCCAACGATATTGTACAAATACATCCGTGATAGATTAGAAACAAGCAAAATGTATGAACAGATGCAATCGCTTGGCACTTATATGTACTCTAGCCAACGATATTGTACAAATACATCCGTGATAGATTAGAAACAAGCAAAATGTATGATCAGATGCAATCGCTTGGCACTTATATGTACTCTAGCCAACGATATTGTACAAATACATCCGTGATAGATTAGAAACAAGCAAAATGTATGAACAGATGCAATCGCTTGGCACTTATATGTACTCTAGCCAACGATATTGTACAAATACATCCGTGATAGATTAGAAACAAGCAAAATGTATGATCAGATGCAATCGCTTGGCACTTATATGTACTCTAGCCAACGATATTGTACAAATACATCCGTGATAGATTAGAAACAAGCAAAATGTATGAACAGATGCAATCGCTTGGCACTTATATGTACTCTAGCCAACGATATTGTACAAATACATCCGTGATAGATTAGAAACAAGCAAAATGTATGATCAGATGCAATCGCTTGGCACTTATATGTACTCTAGCCAACGATATTGTACAAATACATCCGTGATAGATTAGAAACAAGCAAAATGTATGAACAGATGCAATCGCTTGGCACTTATATGTACTCTAGCCAACGATATTGTACAAATGCATCCGTGATAGATTAGAAACAAGCAAAATGTATGATCAGATGCAATCGCTTGGCACTTATATGTACTCTAGCCAACGATATTGTACAAATGCATCCGTGATAGATTAGAAACAAGCAAAATGTATGATCAGATGCAATCGCTTGGCACTTATATGTACTCTAGCCAACGATATTGTACAAATACATCCGTGATAGATTAGAAACAAGCAAAATGTATGAACAGATGCAATCGCTTGGCACTTATATGTACTCTAGCCAACGATATTGTACAAATGCATCCGTGATAGATTAGAAACAAGCAAAATGTATGATCAGATGCAATCGCTTGGCACTTATATGTACTCTAGCCAACGATATTGTACAAATACATCCGTGATAGATTAGAAACAAGCAAAATGTATGAACAGATGCAATCGCTTGGCACTTATATGTACTCTAGCCAACGATATTGTACAAATGCATCCGTGATAGATTAGAAACAAGCAAAATGTATGAACAGATGCAATCGCTTGGCACTTATATGTACTCTAGCCAACGATATTGTACAAATACATCCGTGATAGATTAGAAACAAGCAAAATGTATGATCAGATGCAATCGCTTGGCACGTATATGTACTCTAGCCAACGATATTGTACAAATGCATCCGTGATAGATTAGAAACAAGCAAAATGTATGAACAGATGCAATCGCTTGGCACGTATATGTACTCTAGCCAACGATATTGTACAAATGCATCCGTGATAGATTAGAAACAAGCAAAATGTATGAACAGATGCAATCGCTTGGCACGTATATGTACTCTAGCCAACGATATTGTACAAATACATCCGTGATAGATTAGAAACAAGCAAAATGTATGATCAGATGCAATCGCTTGGCACGTATATGTACTCTAGCCAACGATATTGTACAAATGCATCCGTGATAGATTAGAAACAAGCAAAATGTATGATCAGATGCAATCGCTTGGCACGTATATGTACTCTAGCCAACGATATTGTACAAATACATCCGTGATAGATTAGAAACAAGCAAAATGTATGATCAGATGCAATCGCTTGGCACGTATATGTACTCTAGCTAACGATATTGTACAAATGCATCCGTGATAGATTAGAAACAAGCAAAATGTATGATCAGATGCAATCGCTTGGCACGTATATGTACTCTAGCCAACGATATTGTACAAATGCATCCGTGATAGATTAGAAACAAGCAAAATGTATGATCAGATGCAATCGTTTGGCACGTATATGTACTCTAGCCAACGATATTGTACAAATGCATCCGTGATAGATTAGAAACAAGCAAAATGTATGATCAGATGCAATCGTTCGGTACGTATATGTACTCTAGCCAACGATATTGTACAAATACATCCGTGATAGATTAGAAACAAGCAAAATGTATGATCAGATGCAATCGCTTGGCACGTATATGTACTCTAGCCAACGATATTGTACAAATACATCCGTGATAGATTAGAAACAAGCAAAATGTATGATCAGATGCAATCGTTCGGCACGTATATGTACTCTAGCCAACGATATTGTACAAATGCATCCGTGATAGATTAGAAACAAGCAAAATGTATGATCAGATGCAATCGCTTGGCACTTATATGTACTCTAGCCAACGATATTGTACAAATACATCCGTGATAGATTAGAAACAAGCAAAATGTATGATCAGATGCAATCGCTTGGCACTTATATGTACTCTAGCCAACGATATTGTACAAATACATCCGTGATAGATTAGAAACAAGCAAAATGTATGATCAGATGCAATCACTTGGCACTTATATGTACTCTAGCCAACGATATTGTACAAATGCATCCGTGATAGATTAGAAACAAGCAAAATGTATGATCAGATGCAATCGTTCGGCACGTATATGTACTCTAGCCAACGATATTGTACAAATACATCCGTGATAGATTAGAAACAAGCAAAATGTATGATCAGATGCAATCGCTTGGCACGTATATGTACTCTAGCCAACGATATTGTACAAATGCATCCGTGATAGATTAGAAACAAGCAAAATGTATGATCAGATGCAATCGCTTGGCACGTATATGTACTCTAGCCAACGATATTGTACAAATGCATCCGTGATAGATTAGAAACAAGCAAAATGTATGATCAGATGCAATCACTTGGCACTTATATGTACTCTAGCCAACGATATTGTACAAATGCATCCGTGATAGATTAGAAACAAGCAAAATGTATGATCAGATGCAATCGCTTGGCACGTATATGTACTCTAGCCAACGATATTGTACAAATGCATCCGTGATAGATTAGAAACAAGCAAAATGTATGATCAGATGCAATCGCTTGGCACGTATATGTACTCTAGCCAACGATATTGTACAAATACATCCGTGATAGATTAGAAACAAGCAAAATGTATGATCAGATGCAATCGCTTGGCACTTATATGTACTCTAGCCAACGATATTGTACAAATACATCCGTGATAGATTAGAAACAAGCAAAATGTATGATCAGATGCAATCACTTGGCACTTACATGTACTCTAGCCAACGATATTGTACAAATACATCCGTGATAGATTAGAAACAAGCAAAATGTATGATCAGATGCAATCGCTTGGCACGTATATGTACTCTAGCCAACGATATTGTACAAATACATCCGTGATAGATTAGAAACAAGCAAAATGTATGATCAGATGCAATCGCTTGGCACTTATATGTACTCTAGCCAACGATATTGTACAAATACATCCGTGATAGATTAGAAACAAGCAAAATGTATGATCAGATGCAATCGCTTGGCACTTATATGTACTCTAGCCAACGATATTGTACAAATACATCCGTGATAGATTAGAAACAAGCAAAATATATGATCAGATGCAATCGCTTGGCACTTATATGTACTCTAGCCAACGATATTGTACAAATACATCCGTGATAGATTAGAAACAAGCAAAATGTATGATCAGATGCAATCGCTTGGCACTTATATGTACTCTAGCCAACGATATTGTACAAATACATCCGTGATAGATTAGAAACAAGCAAAATGTATGATCAGATGCAATCGCTTGGCACTTATATGTACTCTAGCCAACGATATTGTACAAATACATCCGTGATAGATTAGAAACAAGCAAAATGTATGATCAGATGCAATCACTTGGCACTTATATGTACTCTAGCCAACGATATTGTACAAATGCATCCGTGATAGATTAGAAACAAGCAAAATGTATGATCAGATGCAATCGTTCGGCACGTATATGTACTCTAGCCAACGATATTGTACAAATGCATCCGTGATAGATTAGAAACAAGCAAAATGTATGATCAGATGCAATCGCTTGGCACTTATATGTACTCTAGCCAACGATATTGTACAAATACATCCGTGATAGATTAGAAACAAGCAAAATGTATGATCAGATGCAATCACTTGGCACTTATATGTACTCTAGCCAACGATATTGTACAAATACATCCGTGATAGATTAGAAACAAGCAAAATGTATGATCAGATGCAATCGCTTGGCACTTATATGTACTCTAGCCAACGATATTGTACAAATACATCCGTGATAGATTAGAAACAAGCAAAATGTATGATCAGATGCAATCACTTGGCACTTATATGTACTCTAGCCAACGATATTGTACAAATACATCCGTGATAGATTAGAAACAAGCAAAATGTATGATCAGATGCAATCGCTTGGCACTTATATGTACTCTAGCCAACGATATTGTACAAATACATCCGTGATAGATTAGAAACAAGCAAAATGTATGATCAGATGCAATCGCTTGGCACTTATATGTACTCTAGCCAACGATATTGTACAAATACATCCGTGATAGATTAGAAACAAGCAAAATGTATGATCAGACGCAATCACTTGGCACTTATATGTACTCTAGCCAACGATATTGTACAAATACATCCGTGATAGATTAGAAACAAGCAAAATGTATGATCAGATGCAATCGCTTGGCACTTATATGTACTCTAGCCAACGATATTGTACAAATACATCCGTGATAGATTAGAAACAAGCAAAATGTATGATCAGATGCAATCGCTTGGCACTTATATGTACTCTAGCCAACGATATTGTACAAATACATCCGTGATAGATTAGAAACAAGCAAAATGTATGATCAGATGCAATCACTTGGCACTTATATGTACTCTAGCCAACGATATTGTACAAATGCATCCGTGATAGATTAGAAACAAGCAAAATGTATGATCAGATGCAATCGTTCGGCACGTATATGTACTCTAGCCAACGATATTGTACAAATGCATCCGTGATAGATTAGAAACAAGCAAAATGTATGATCAGATGCAATCGCTTGGCACTTATATGTACTCTAGCCAACGATATTGTACAAATACATCCGTGATAGATTAGAAACAAGCAAAATGTATGATCAGATGCAATCACTTGGCACTTATATGTACTCTAGCCAACGATATTGTACAAATACATCCGTGATAGATTAGAAACAAGCAAAATGTATGATCAGATGCAATCGCTTGGCACTTATATGTACTCTAGCCAACGATATTGTACAAATACATCCGTGATAGATTAGAAACAAGCAAAATATATGATCAGATGCAATCGCTTGGCACTTATATGTACTCTAGCCAACGATATTGTACAAATACATCCGTGATAGATTAGAAACAAGCAAAATGTATGATCAGATGCAATCGCTTGGCACTTATATGTACTCTAGCCAACGATATTGTACAAATACATCCGTGATAGATTAGAAACAAGCAAAATGTATGATCAGATGCAATCGCTTGGCACTTATATGTACTCTAGCCAACGATATTGTACAAATACATCCGTGATAGATTAGAAACAAGCAAAATGTATGATCAGATGCAATCGCTTGGCACTTATATGTACTCTAGCCAACGATATTGTACAAATACATCCGTGATAGATTAGAAACAAGCAAAATGTATGATCAGATGCAATCGCTTGGCACTTATATGTACTCTAGCCAACGATATTGTACAAATACATCCGTGATAGATTAGAAACAAGCAAAATGTATGATCAGATGCAATCGCTTGGCACGTATATGTACTCTAGCCAACGATATTGTACAAATACATCCGTGATAGATTAGAAACAAGCAAAATGTATGATCAGATGCAATCGCTTGGCACTTATATGTACTCTAGCCAACGATATTGTACAAATACATCCGTGATAGATTAGAAACAAGCAAAATGTATGATCAGATGCAATCGCTTGGCACTTATATGTACTCTAGCCAACGATATTGTACAAATACATCCGTGATAGATTAGAAACAAGCAAAATGTATGATCAGATGCAATCGCTTGGCACTTATATGTACTCTAGCCAACGATATTGTACAAATACATCCGTGATAGATTAGAAACAAGCAAAATGTATGATCAGATGCAATCGCTTGGCACTTATATGTACTCTAGCCAACGATATTGTACAAATACATCCGTGATAGATTAGAAACAAGCAAAATGTATGATCAGATGCAATCGCTTGGCACTTATATGTACTCTAGCCAACGATATTGTACAAATACATCCGTGATAGATTAGAAACAAGCAAAATGTATGATCAGATGCAATCGCTTGGCACTTATATGTACTCTAGCCAACGATATTGTACAAATACATCCGTGATAGATTAGAAACAAGCAAAATGTATGATCAGATGCAATCGCTTGGCACTTATATGTACTCTAGCCAACGATATTGTACAAATACATCCGTGATAGATTAGAAACAAGCAAAATGTATGATCAGATGCAATCGCTTGGCACTTATATGTACTCTAGCCAACGATATTGTACAAATACATCCGTGATAGATTAGAAACAAGCAAAATGTATGATCAGATGCAATCGCTTGGCACTTATATGTACTCTAGCCAACGATATTGTACAAATACATCCGTGATAGATTAGAAACAAGCAAAATGTATGATCAGATGCAATCGCTTGGCACTTATATGTACTCTAGCCAACGATATTGTACAAATACATCCGTGATAGATTAGAAACAAGCAAAATGTATGATCAGATGCAATCGCTTGGCACGTATATGTACTCTAGCCAACGATATTGTACAAATACATCCGTGATAGATTAGAAACAAGCAAAATGTATGATCAGATGCAATCGCTTGGCACTTATATGTACTCTAGCCAACGATATTGTACAAATGCATCCGTGATAGATTAGAAACAAGCAAAATGTATGATCAGATGCAATCGCTTGGCACGTATATGTACTGTAGCCAACGATATTGTACAAATGCATCCGTGATAGATTAGAAACAAGCAAAATGTATGATCAGATGCAATCGCTTGGCACTTATATGTACTCTAGCCAACGATATTGTACAAATGCATCCGTGATAGATTAGAAACAAGCAAAATGTATGATCAGATGCAATCGCTTGGCACTTATATGTACTCTAGCCAACGATATTGTACAAATGCATCCGTGATAGATTAGAAACAAGCAAAATGTATGATCAGATGCAATCGCTTGGCACTTATATGTACTCTAGCCAACGATATTGTACAAATACATCCGTGATAGATTAGAAACAAGCAAAATGTATGATCAGATGCAATCGCTTGGCACGTATATGTACTCTAGCCAACGATATTGTACAAATACATCCGTGATAGATTAGAAACAAGCAAAATGTATGATCAGATGCAATCGCTTGGCACTTATATGTACTCTAGCCAACGATATTGTACAAATACATCCGTGATAGATTAGAAACAAGCAAAATGTATGATCAGATGCAATCGCTTGGCACTTATATGTACTCTAGCCAACGATATTGTACAAATACATCCGTGATAGATTAGAAACAAGCAAAATGTATGATCAGATGCAATCGCTTGGCACTTATATGTACTCTAGCCAACGATATTGTACAAATGCATCCGTGATAGATTAGAAACAAGCAAAATGTATGATCAGATGCAATCGCTTGGCACTTATATGTACTCTAGCCAACGATATTGTACAAATGCATCCGTGATAGATTAGAAACAAGCAAAATGTATGATCAGATGCAATCGCTTGGCACGTATATGTACTCTAGCCAACGATATTGTACGAATACATCCGTGATAGATTAGAAACAAGCAAAATGTATGATCAGATGCAATCGCTTGGCACGTATATGTACTCTAGCCAACGATATTGTACGAATACATCCGTGATAGGTTAGAAACAAGCAAAATATAAGGTCACATTAAAGTACATATATTTTACGCGTATCCGTGGCCTTGGATTCCGTTTAGCCCGAGTGACAACCCTGTCCCCGTCTCACATGCACATGCGGTTTGTACCCCCAATCGTGTCTCGCTAAGAGCAGGATGAAAAATCCCTGGTAAGAAAGAAATCCTGCCAGGAAAAAAAACCGCGATAAATCATACAGGAACCTTGGGATCTACCATATCCTTATGTCATCCTTACGATCTATGGGGTAAATAAAGAATTTATTAGTCAAATATCACTTCACCTCGACCACGAGTTACGCAAGTTTAATTTTCTCATTTAGTAAATAGATATGTGTCTAAAAACATATCAGCAAATTAGAAATATATGAAGAAAAGAAAATTCAAGGCAGAATCGATAATAATTTTACGAAATATAGAAGCGTTACTAGAGGAATAGGCAAAGGGGTTGCCTTAAATTCAATAACTTCTACCATAGTTACTGGCAAAATTATTTCAAGAACAAACTAGTGAACGATTACTAATTAGGTTTCAATGAATTATAAATCTATAGCTATTTGGTGTTAAACAACAAATAGTGGCGAGATTATTCAGGAACGTTACAGGTGTTTAATTATTCTGACAAATAATTTAACTTGTTAATATTCCCGGTCTTTTGCGATGTCAACCGGTCATAGATTAGAAAATTGTAAACAGGTAGCGAGGTTTGAATATTTAGGGTAAATCCTACCAGTCAATGGGAATATCAGGTAAAAAGAAAGAAAATTATGGGTGAGCATTATGGAAAATATATATAGGCTTGATAACGTAAAAACATACAAGAGTATACAAAGCCACCATTCGTCTAACTTTCACTACAGAAACTGTAAGAATATATATAATTTTAAAACAATGGAAAGGGGGGATATTTTGGAGCATAAACTGAAAAACACTAATAAAGAAAGAGCGTAATGCCATATAGAATCCATCACTACGCGGAAAATAGAAGAAAAAATAAGTAGGAAAGATTACAGTAAACTGGAGGAAGAAGCCGATATCTTATCAACCAGTCACGGGTCCTCCAAGGAAAATATGGAATAAAAACTTTGAATATACTATTGAGCTAATAAGGCAAATGCTTACGTATGATGAAGAAGAAAATACATTACCACTAGTGATAATTTCAGGGTATTCTAAAAAGCTTGGTTTAGTTAAAATAAGATTTAATTAGTTTAGTCGTATTAAATATTATGTGTTGGACTGAAATACAGTGGGATTTTTCCGGTGTTTTAAATATTACCTAGGTTTAGTTCGCTTGCTATTATTACCGGTGCCGTTTATCCTACCTGTGTACATACTCATATGTATATAATAAAACAAAATATTACCAACAGAAACTTTGGTTTCTAGTACATCAGACGTATCTTCCTAGATACGTAAGCATCTTCCTTCACTCTGGATAATCCATTCAAACTTGCCACAGCCTTCTGTATACACTGTAGATCAACCCCAACATTTCTCTCCGCGTCTCCTCGGGTTATATTGACGGATATACCAAACAAACTTGCTTTCTTTAGAGTGTTTGTTCCATAACATTGTTATAATATTTACTTAGGAAACAGAGGCGCCTGCTGCACCTACACAAAAACCCGTTCTATTATAACATTTTGGATTTTTGGAAATTCTTTTTGAAGTGAAAACGTCTGTGACAACGACTACAAAAAACATATCGGATGACATAGACACACAATTTCGTATCAGTATAATTTCCGTCAGGTTACTCTATGAGCCACTTCAAAGTTATTTAAATGATAACATATGATTTCACACAACAGCTGATTTTGTGTTATAGGTTATGTTGTATAAACAGGTCCTTTACGCGTAGGTTATGTTACATTATTTATTTAATATTGTTAAGGGAAAAGGTTATTATAAAATAGTTTTGATCATTATATTAATTTTATTTGAATTTTATAAATCTCAATATAACGATGGTAATAAATTATGTTTTTTGCTTTTTACTTTTGAAATGGTATCTGGAAATATGTCAACATAACCATTTTTATACTGTAATTGCTCTTTAGGAATTTCTATTTTGTCCCGTTTTTAAAAGTTAATAAATATTCCACTTTTCAAAATGTTTTGGAACACAGAATTAATTGCACAGATAGGCGTAATAATTCCTTCTGAACGTTTGTAGCAGATGCCTCCAATCTAGTTAGAGTACGCATTAAAGTTTAGGCTAGATGTTTCGATATGCAATCACTCCAAACCAAATCGATTGAACGTTCACCATTAGGTTTGATTTCAGCTATTACTTTTAGAGCTAAACTAGGTCAGCGTGTTTTTGTGTAGTCAGTTTTGCCTTTTGAAATATTATCAAACTTATCGGGATTAGTTACGTCCTGTATTTCCTGTTTGGGATATTTTGACTGAGAGTTTGCTGTATTTATAGTATCGAAAAAATCTCTTTCATTTTACAATTTTTGTAGTTGCTACAATTAAACGTAGGAGCTTTCCTAATGTTCACATTTTACTTGACTAGAATTATATTAGGTAAAACAAAATTCAATGGATTCTCCGCAGCTGAAATATTTTTTTTAGGTGGCAAAAACGTCATCTTTCAAATTTGTTTCTTGTTTTAGTGGAGGCATTCACCTCCAGTTGATTCTGATGTATTTTACAGTGATAATTTACACAATGCTTTTATATCACTCGCAAATCATGTTCACATAGAGCTACCAACTAACGAGCTGTATTATTCAATTTTTTATTACGAGGGTTAATTTCCGAAGCTGTCGCCTAAAGAAGAATTTAGAGTTCCCTCTTTCAAAAGGAATTTTGATTGACAGCTCTCCCCGGGCCGTGGATGATGTATATTGAAAAGAATAGGAAAATAATTAATTCAAAACGTATTCAGAATGTTCTATATATCAACAGCTTGTGTATCCGATAAGTCTACACATATTTCAAGATTGTAATTTTATACCGAAGCTGATTTGTCTAATATCTACCGTCTTATGCAAGTCAGTGTTTCTACAGTCCTTATCATCTTTGTAGGAAATTATTTATGCCCTTTACCTGCAGTCTCGCCTACTTCGATCACTCAAGGCCAATTGCACAGCTACGTAGTTCACGCTATATATATATATATATATATATATATATATATATATATATATATATATATATATATATATATATGTATATTTTGGTGTTAATATTAGCACATTAACACAGGAAAACTCTTGATTTGACAATGTGTATTTAAAAAATGATATAGTTGCTATAGTCTAGTAGTAGGTAACCTCCACAGTGCATGGTCTGTTCCACTGGAGGTTTGCATCTAGTCTGACCAGATGATTAGAGGTTTAAATCTATTGTAGGAACCTAAATGTAACCTATAGCCGAGGCTTTGTCGATCCGTTCTAGAGTTACACATGTCGGAATGTTAACTTGTACCAATATACTTTGAAATTAGACTCACAAACTTGAAAAGTTAGACGGCCTGAACTAGAAATTACAGGATTAAAACTGGACTCAGATATCCTGTTAAATAAAGGAACCAGTTTAGTAAGCCGTATAACTTTAAAAATATACTAATACTCACTAAGGATATTTTTTTTTAAAGTAGTTAATCTGTTCATATTATTCAATTGGTTACACTATATAGGTAGTAAATTATTTAACAATTAATCTCGTACTATGAATTTAGCTGAGTATTTTGTGAGGACAAGCTTTGGGGGTCAGTGGCAAAAGCTTTTATTAGTTTCAGTAATTAATTTAGGGAAAATAAAAGTAAAAGACACAGTTCCACGGCCGTCAGCTCAACCACGGTCTGTCCGTTGCAGGGTAAAAAAATATGAGAGTTAAACAAAATTACTTTGTTTGTTTTGTTTTTATTTAACATGGGTCTGGGCCCCCAAAACCGCCCAGCCTTCGTGGCAGCCAACCTCTAGCGAGCTACCTCCGTCTCACATTCGCATGCGGTTAGAATCCCTACCGCTAGTCAAGGAAACAGGATTGATTGCCCATGTACAAAGCTCATAAGCTCTTTCCGTGGAGAATCAGGAGATAATGAAATGAAACAATATGGTAAGTGTCGCGCTAAGAGTGGGATGAAAAACCTGATAAGAAAGAAACCCTGCCAGGAAAAATCATTGAAAAACCTGGGGGCTTGGATCACCTTATGCTAAGGGATAAGGGAAGGTATTATCTTACAAACACCTTTTTAGAGATTCTATGGCAGGAATGACATTGCCCTCTTCTTCTCCTGGCTACTCAAAACTGAAAAGGCATGAAAACAAAATTAGTACTTCCGTTGGAGCTAAGCTGTGACCCTACGTCACCTGGGGCTGTTACAAGCCCTGGATGAGTGCTACTACCATGACACCATTGGGAGAACTAAGAGTTAGACTTTCTGCTTTAATTAATTTCACATTGGCTGAATTTTCAGACCATTTAAATAAATCGTTACAACTTTTACAAAACAAACTTGAACATTTCCTCGGATCTCTAGTACATCGATTACCTTCTAAAGTGGATCTAAAGATTACAGAAGGTTTCTGTATCTTGTATATACTTACGCAGTGCAATATACTCGTATAATGCACACTGATTTTTCAGCGTACCGTTAATAGGGCATCATATAAGAAACCTGTTTTGACTATAAATCGCTAGAACATTACGTCATCCCTTACGAAATCTATAAATGTAATGAAAAACCCAAAGACCGACGTAATTTATTCCCGAAAGTTTTTTAATGTTTAATATGACTGTCAATGCTAACAGCTGTTCTCATCTCCGTCAAAAACTATTTATAGGTTATGTTCTAAAAATACTACAGTAGTACTACCAAACTATCAAACTACTAATATATTAATAAATATCTCGTACTTTAAAAATATTATTGTTACTGTAGGCTTTCATGCATTAGCTGTTTTAAAAAACCTTAAGTTCTGTTAATTTCTGCACTGTATATTAATATTGAATTAAAATGTAAGTCTAAGGAAATGTTAATCTTTTTCTCATAGATTAAAGGTAAATAAAGATATCTAATGTACTTGTTAATGGAGTAATCTGTATTTATTAGATAATTTATTAAATCTTTTTTTCTCACAATAAAATTAAAACATTTATAAATATAGCATAAATTTGAAGTATAAATATAAAAATGTATTTTTACAATAATAAATGAGGTTTGGTTTCGTAATTAGTTTTATATGTTTTTGTACATTTCAAATATATTTTATATGTATTTTCCGTTTTTCTATTGGATTTTAGGATATATAATAAATGCTCAAGGAAAATTGATACGTTAAAAACAAATTTAAGTTTAAGCTACGGTCGCAACTTCGTCCTAATGATGTAAGTTTATTTGAATTTACAGCGTTCGAGTTAGTTCTGCGCTGAATTACTAGTTCCATATTTGATACCTCTAGAATCAAACCGCACGTTCTCCCATTCACCTCCTTTTTCAATTCAGTCAAACAACCTCTGAAGAATTCATTAAATAATTTACAATTAATATTTTTGTAAGTTCTGAATAAATATTTTTGGTGTGAATTATTACTTTGCCACAAGCTGAATGCAGAAACATGTCAATCACGAAATTTCCTATAAGATTTGTGTATAACCTCAATTTTAAAAAAAATTGGAGAAGTTCACTTTGTTTCTATAGGATAAATGTTATCAATTTTTTTTTGAAAATAATGTATTAGTAAATAAAAAGTAAAAATCCCAAGTCCGTTGAAAGACATGTTTAATAACATGTTGCTTAAACTTATCAAGCAATACTATGTTAATTATCCGATATAACAGCATTTATACATTTCATACAAGTGTTTTGCTTGTAAAATGAACTAAAATAATGTGCCTAGTATTAAACACATTGAGTTAAATAACAATAATATTAGTTATGCATTACGAACATGTGTGTGTTACGAGGGACAAGGTTAAACTCATCTTTTGGCCCGAACGGTATCCAGGAAAGCTAATGTGACCAGCACTAACCGTCCATTATTGCCCCAGGTTATAAACAGGGTTTAATTTTCACAACATGTACACATTATAACGTAACTTAACTTTCCAAAACTTGGTTCAAATATTCAGAGAATCTTCCCCTTACGCTTACAAAGGACACTTTGAAACTCTGAGCCTCCAATCTACGGTTGGATATTCAGTGACATATTTATATATATATATATATATATATATATATATATATATATATAAATAATACATTTATTTCTTGAAATACATGCAAAACTATTAAAACCAATTAAATAATTCAATTTTATCAACTTCCTACTGTAAAATTTACAAACATAATACAACGATACATGTTTTTAGTAATACCTTAAATAAAGTAAACATAACATTTATCAAGTCATATGGATACTAGTCAGTATATTAGATACAATATATTTTGTTAACATATAAAAAAAACAATTCACTATAAGTATTTATTGTTAGAGAAATATATTTATTCTGGTACTAACACGTCCTGTAATTGACATTGCGGCCGAAGAGGGAAATATTAGCAGCATAGTAGCATAGTTCACACACTTTCCGCGGGCAAATTGACGGTGTGGCCGAAGGGGAAAATACTAGCAGCACAGTAGCATAGTTCGCACACTTTCCGCGGGCAAATTGATGTAATGGCCGAAGGGGAAAATACTAGCAGCACAGTAGCATAGTTCACACACTTTCCGCCGGCAAATTGACGTAATGGCCGAAGAGGGAAATACTAGCAGTACAGTAGCATAGTTCACACACTTTCCGCCGGCAAATTGACGTTTTGGCCGAAGAGGGAAATACTAGCAGCACAGTAGCACAGTTAACACACTTTCCGCGGACAAATTGACGTAATGGCCGAAGAGGGAAATACTAGCAGTACAGTAGCATAGTTCACACACTTTCCGCGGGCAAATTGACGGTGTGGCCGAAGAGGGAAATACTAGCAGTACAGTAGCATAGTTCACACACTTTCCGCGGGCAAATTGACGGTGTGGCCGAAGAGGGAAATACTAGCAGCGCAGTAGCATAGTTCACACACTTTCCGCGGTCAAATTGACGTAATGGCCGAAGAGGGAAATACTAGCAGCACAGTAGCATAGTTCGCACACTTTTCGCGGTCAAATTGACGTAATGGCCGAAGAGGGAAATACTAGCAGTACAGTAGCATAGTTCACACACTTTCCGCCGGCAAATTGACGTAATGGCCGAAGAGGGAAATACTAGCAGCACAGTAGCATAGTTCGCACACTTTTCGCGGTCAAATTGACGTAATGGCCGAAGAGGGAAATACTAGCAATACAGTAGCATAGTTCGCACACTTTTCGCGGTCAAATTGACGTAATGGCCGAAGAGGGAAATACTAGCAATACAGTAGCATAGTTCACACACTTTCCGCGGGCAAATTGACGTAATGGCCGAAGAGGGAAATACTAGCAATACAGTAGCATAGTTCGCACACTTTCCGCGAGCAAATTGACGTAATGGCCGAAGAGGGAAATACTAGCAGTACAGTAGCATAGTTCACACACTTTCCGCCGGCAAATTGACGTTTTGGCCGAAGAGGGAAATACTAGCAGCACAGTAGCACAGTTAACACACTTTCCGCGGACAAATTGACGTAATGGCCGAAGAGGGAAATACTAGCAGTACAGTAGCATAGTTCACACACTTTCCGCGGGCAAATTGACGGTGTGGCCGAAGAGGGAAATACTAGCAGTACAGTAGCATAGTTCGCACACTTTTCGCGGTCAAATTGACGTAATTGCCGAAGAGGGAAATACTAGCAGCACAGTAGCATAGTTCACAAACTTTCTGCGAGCAAATTGACGTAATTGCCGAAGGGGAAAATACTAGCAGTACAGTAGCATAGTTCGCACACTTTCCGCGAGCAAATTGACGTAATGGCCGAAGGGGAAAATACTAGCAGTACAGTAGCATAGTTCACAAACTTTCTGCGAGCAAATTGACGTAATTGCCGAAGGGGAAAATACTAGCAGTACAGTAGCATAGTTCGCACACTTTCCGCGAGCAAATTGACGTAATGGCCGAAGGGGAAAATACTAGCAGTACAGTAGCATAGTTCGCACACTTTCCGCGAGCAAATTGACATAATGGCCGAAGGGGAAAATACTAGCAGTACAGTAGCATAGTTCACAAACTTTCTGCGAGCAAATTGACGTAATTGCCGACGGGGAAAATACTAGCAGTACAGTAGCATAGTTCGCACACTTTCCGCGAGCAAATTGACGTAATGGCCGAAGGGGAAAATACTAGCAGTACAGTAGCATAGTTCACAAACTTTCTGCGAGCAAATTGACGTAATTGCCGAAGGGGAAAATACTAGCAGCACAGTAGCATAGTTCACACACTTTCCGCCGGCAAATTGACGTAATGGCCGAAGAGGGAAATACTAGCAGCACAGTAGCATAGTTCACACACTTCCCGGGGTCAAATTGACGTTGTGGCCAAAGAGGGAAATACTAGCAGCACAGTAGCACAGTTCACACACTTTCCGCTGGCAAATTGACGTAATGGCCGAAGAGGGAAATACTAGCAGCGCAGTAGCATAGTTCACACACTTTCCGCTGGCAAATTGACGTAATGGCCGAAGAGGGAAATACTAGCAGCGCAGTAGCACAGTTCACACACTTTCCGCTGGCAAATTGACGTAATGGCCGAAGAGGGAAATACTAGCAGCGCAGTAGCATAATTCACACACTTTCCGCGGTCAAATTGACGTTGTGGCCAAAGTAGGAAATACTAGCAGCACAGTAGCACAGTTCACACACTTTCCGCTGGCAAATTGACGTAATGGCCGAAGAGGAAAATACTAGCAGCGCAGTAGCACAGTTCACACACTTTCCGCTGGCAAATTGACGTAATGGCCGAAGAGGGAAATACTAGCAGCGCAGTAGCATAATTCACACACTTTCCGCTGGCAAATTGACGTAATGGCCGAAGAGGGAAATACTAGCAGCATAGTAGCATAGTTCGCACACTTTTCGCGGTCAAATTGACGTAATGGCCGAAGAGGGAAATACTAGCAGCGCAGTAGCACAGTTCACACACTTTCCGCTGGCAAATTGACGTAATGGCCGAAGAGGGAAATACTAGCAGCGCAGTAGCATAATTCACACACTTTCCGCTGGCAAATTGACGTAATGGCCGAAGAGGGAAATACTAGCAGCATAGTAGCATAGTTCGCACACTTTTCGCGGTCAAATTGACGTAATGGCCGAAGAGGGAAATACTAGCAGCGCAGTAGCACAGTTCACACACTTTCCGCTGGCAAATTGACGTAATGGCCGAAGAGGGAAATACTAGCAGCGCAGTAGCATAATTCACACACTTTCCGCTGGCAAATTGACGTAATGGCCGAAGAGGGAAATACTAGCAGCATAGTAGCATAGTTCGCACACTTTTCGCGGTCAAATTGACGTAATGGCCGAAGAGGGAAATACTAGCAGCACAGTATCATAGTTCACACACTTTCCGCGGGTAAATTGACGTTGTGGCCGAAGATGGAAATACTAGCAGCACAGTAGCATAATTCACACACTTTCAGCCGGCAAATTGACGTTGTGGCCAAAGGGGAAAATACTAGCAGCGCAGTAGCATAGTTCACACACTTTCCGCGGTCAAGTTGACGTTGTGGCCGAAGAGAGAAATACTAGCAGCGCAGTAGCATAGTTCACACACTTTCCGCTGGCGCTGTGAACTCGGTTTGATCGTAGTACTATTATTTCCTTATTCGGACGCAACTTTACCCGATCTAGTAGTAAATCACATATATTATTATTATTATATTCGGTCTAGTATAAATATTATTAATAATAAATATTATTAAATTTGTTTACTCGGTCTAGTAGGAGTCTAATTTAACCAAAACAAAAACGCTATTAGTTGATTTTAAAAGGAATGCGTTAAATAAGCCTGATAAATCTCTTGCAAGTTATTAATAATATGCAATGAACAATCGATATTGCAAGTTTTATATATATGTTTATATATATATATATATATATATATATATATATATATATATATATATATATATATGTCGTCTTTGGTGTCCTATACCTTTCCGATAAATTTAATAAATATGTTTTAATTCCTTAGAGAAAAGGCAATTGTATAAAACAGAAAATTGGAAAAAATAACTATACCAATAATTATTTATTATATATTTTTAAATTATTTTTTTAACATGCCAATATTCAAATTTTCCATTTATTTTTGTTTTAATACGTTACAGCTAAATAATTATATAAGTAAATAAATACTTCTGCTAGGCTTCAAATAGTTTAATTTAAGTTGCAAAATTTTTCAATTTATAGGGACATGTTGTGAACATAACCTTTAAATGAAGCATGTATGGAATGAAGCATGAAGGGTTGCACCATTTTACTCCGCAAAGAAAAAGCTTCTTGTGATATAATCTCGACACGCTCTTTGAACGAGCAAACTCGATCGTAGTAGGGACTGTCGTTATGATAAGCCATATCAATCGATAAATGTTCAATGCAGTTCAGCTATGAGTACAGTCCATAAACAATATTACTCTACTCGCGTAGACTCTGTAGCCTACAAACGTGATGTGAACTTGGATATACGCGTCACTAAAACGTGCAGAGAAACGCACTTAAGCAACTACCGTCACTAATTAAATATGACGTCATTAAATTTTAACTTTGTTACGTGGCCACTCCCATTGTCTAATTAGCCTTTCACTTTTCTTTCATTATTTATATAAATTTTAGTAGTGTATTAGAGCACATGTGGTTCTATTTTTATATAAATTTTAATTTTCTTTGTTTACTTTATAGACAAATAAATTAAATAGTAAGAAACAAGTAGCTTGTACCTGCTAATAACGTTCCGCGATGCAGTGAGGGTTAAAACGAAGGTAGTTTTAAGTATTATAGACTTAGAAATATTATTTAAATTTTTTTAAAAAATATTTATTTACAGTTTTTGTATTCTAGATGTTCTTGTACGTGACTCCACAGCATTGACCAACGCATTGATCCGCTGAAACGTCTGCTTAATTGCGCGTCTGCTTAAAAACCTCAGAAAGTAGTTTTGCCAATTGGTATCATTTAAACAATTACTTACAACACTTTCTACATTGTCATAAAAAATACATCAAAACTATAAGGTCATCTAAGACGATGTTTGTTAGCGTCTAACTCTTCAAAGCTGTAAGAACTTCAGACGATGTTTGTTAGCGTCTAACTCTTCAAAGCTGTAAGAACTTCAGACGATGTTTGTTAGCGTCTAACTCTTCAAAGCTGTAAGAACTTCAGACGATGTTTGTTAGCGTCTAACTCTTCAAAGCTGTAAGAACTTCAGACGATGTTTGTTAGCGTCTAACTCTTCAAAGCTGTAAGAACTTCAGACGATGTTTGTTAGCGTCTAACTCTTCAAAGCTGTAAGAACTTCAGACGATGTTTGTTAGCGTCTAACTCTTCAAAACTGTAAGAACTTCAGACGATGTTTGTTAGCGTCTAACTCTTCAAAACTCTAAGAACTTCAGATGATGTTTGTTAGCGTCTAACTCTTCAAAGCTGTAAGAACTTCAGACGATGTTTGTTAGCGTCTAACTCTTCAAAGCTGTAAAAACTTCAAACGATGTTTGTTAGTGTCTAACTCTTCAAAACTGTGTAAACAACGTTAAAATATATCTCTAAATTTGGTAAGTATAAAAGTAGATATTAATGAAAATATTTTACATAAATCAAAAATAATTTGTTTAGAGCAATTAAAATCACATTATTGCATTATCTATGTTTATAGCCAATTTATAGCGTGCACTCAGTGGAACAACGTTCATTGGTATCACAATATGACGTCATTGAATATTTTATCCCACTTCGATACACTATTTTCTATTTCAAATATCAGTCTGAGAAGACACCTTCTAAATTCCTATATACGAGTATTTAAATTTACCAATTTGGTAGGCATTATTTTATCATATTCTGTATATTTGACTTTCGAACAAAACTATAACAGATATATTATAATATTAGTAATAAAATCCTTATATTAAAATATTATTTTATTAATAACAACTTCTATAATAATTTCATTAGTTTTCAAAAAGAAAATAAAGGATCGTGAAACACGGACACATTTGAATGTGGATTTATTAAATTAATTTCTTCATGAATACCATTCTTTTTACATTTCTTTCAATGTTTAGTTTTTAATATATATATATATATATATATATATATATATATATATATATATATATATATATATATATATATATGCTAATACGTATTCCTTCACGGATGGAAAAATATGATGAATAGTTAGTTATTAATGATAAATGTGAGGAACTGTTTGGTTCAGGTGTGTGTGGATTGACGGCAATGTGTGTTTTGTCTTCAATGGTTGTGGCTTCATTCGTCTATATATATAGGAGCAGAGTTATCTGGTACTCTGTCCACGCGACGTCCGATTGAGGCTGGAGTGCCTCAAGGCTCAGTTCTGGGGCCGTTATTGTATCTTGTATACACTAATGACGTCCCCCTATACCCATCTGTCCGACTGCGACTCTTTGCTGACGACTCCATGTTTCAGTATCGCACTCTTAATATTAACTTTGGAGTTCGATACATGCAGAGACAACTAGACCTTCTCCAACCGTGGCTTCGGAAGTGGAGAATCGCAGTCAACACGGACAAAACTGAAGCCGTTTGTTTCACTAACAAACGAGCTTGTCCTGTCGCAACACTCTTTCTCAACAACAGTCCCATAGCATGGAAAACCACAGTACAGTATCTAGGGGTGACGCTTGACAACAAGCTCACCTTCCAGCCCCATCTCCGACGTGCCATCGGAAAGGCTATTGGCGCCCGCCAAAGGCTTTTCCCTGTCATCCACGGAGCTGGGAACCCTATCCCAATGTCCGTCAGGCTGATGGTGTACAAGATGTACATCAGACCCATCATCACCTACGCAGCCCCCGCTTGGTACTCCCTTCTGAGCGATGCACCAAAGAGGAAGCTGCACTCTTTCCAAAACGTCACGCTCAGACTAATCACCAACTCCCCGTGGTATGTGAAAAACACACTAATAGCCGCGGGACTCAACGTCCCATCCCTAGATGATTTCATCATCCAACTAACTACGTCACTCAGAGATGGAGCAGAACGCTCCTCCCATCCGCATCTGTCGGCAATAGTCACAGATCCGGCACCGCTTCCGACGCGCAGGAATCGAAACCCTGTGCTTCGTCTACGAGCCACCATGAAGGTCGAAAATCGAAAATCCACACCTCACCAAAATCCAAGCCTAAACAAATCAGTCCAATCAACAGCAAAGCACATCACACAACGCTCAAATCACCAAGCAACCACGTACAAAATTTAAATGTAAAAAACCTCACTGATGCCTATAAAGCAACTAGCCAAACCAAAATTTTGATAAAACAATAAAGTCAAACATAATAATCAAACTGCTGTAAATGAGCTTTTCAGAAACGGCACACAACAGGGGCTCAACAACAAGACAGCTCCGCCAAGCAACCCAAGCGCTCTTCACTCGCTCTTCAACTGTTCATGGGTCACCTCGTCAATGCTAGATGAGATTCTAGCGAAACGTCGGAACCGCGATTTTATGCACTGCAGAATGAACGGATATACTCCAGATAATAACTATTCATCATATATATATATATTGTATTCTCCCAATTACAATTAGCATAAAGTGTTCGATTACAATTTAATTATGAATTTCAATTAACAAGTATATGTATTATATTAATTGTCTATCATTAACTTTCGTTAACGGTAGAATGATACCATGGTATACTTGAATGAGCATTATAAGATTCGTATTCGATTATAAAAATTGGTTTGAAACAAAAACTCCTAAAATGTCGACAAGTAAGTAAAGACGTTCCGGCGCGGAGTTTCCTTTCATTGGCAAGTAAATACTCGTTTGACTCAATTAGACAATGCTTATTAAAAAGGCCTAACAACACAGCTGGTGACGCGACGAACAATATTAGCTATGCGAAGCTGGAGAAGAGAATAATAAAATGTGGTAGGCACTAATCACAAAGCAATAAAAATACGACAATGTTCATTATAATATCGCCTATTGTATTTTAAGTGAATAAAAAAAAACAATCCGGCAGTGAATCGTTATTAAAACTATTTGCCACAACTAAAATAAGTGAATCTCTTGATAAGAGGTTATTATCCGATGGTATTATTGATTGAATGCGAATTTTCATGCACAGATTGGCAGTACTGAAGTTTTAACTATACAACTTTACCCTAAACTAATATACCCTACAATATCCCAAACAGCTGACTCTTACCTTATTGCACTAATAGATTGCAGGATCGTTTTACTCGATCGCATTTTATAATTGGTAATAATAATACAGTTTTCTTAAGTATAAGTATAAGTGAAACTCACGAGCTAAAACGTCTTGACGGGGTTTACTGAAGGTGCCTGGAGAATATGTCTGAACATAGACACGGAGGACCATATACATAGATATATACACATATGCGCAAGGAACATAGAGACATAAGCGTCTAAAAACTGACCGAAATCATATTGCTTGCCCCAAGGACCTACACGGAAGCATAGCATATTTGTAATCCCAATATACCTAAATTTAAATTGTTGTCAAATTATTTATAAAAAGTTTACAAGATAAATACTGAAATATGTATATATATAAATATAAATATATATATATATATATATATATATATATATATATATATATATATATATATATATTAAAAAAGGTTATATGTTTTCTTGTAATATAGTTAATAAATTAAAATAATTTCAATTCAAAAACAAGAATTTGTTAGATAATTATTTTCCTGAAGATGCTGGTACTGTTTTATCAGCGAAAAGCTTTCAATAAATTTGTATTAGAAGTATTCTTGTTTTTTAAATAATTTTAATTTATTATATATATATATATATATATATATATATATATATATATATATATATATGTCTGACAAATCTCTCTCTCTCTCTCTCTCTCTCTCTCTTATATATAAGAGAGAGATTTGTCAGACATAGTAGAAGCAATCACATGCCCATAACAGGTTCAAAATAAACATAAGGCAAATTACACTTTGCTGTTACTTGCGACCAGACATTTGTTAACTAAAAGTTGTTAATTGTTAACTTACACTTGGAGGAAACGTTTTCGTCTTACGATTTCCTAGATTTCGATATTTAAACATAAGGTAATAAAAAAAATATATCATGCACACATATATAATTATTGAAAATTGAGAGTGATAAAAAATCACTTAAATACAACGTAAATTATATCAATTATTATAAGTAAATCACTCAATATCATGTTATTAGTTTCCCTAAGCCCTAAATGTTAATTAAACAAGTGAATATATAAATATAGTGTCACTAGTGAGTAAATAGTAGATGTCACTATTTATAATACCAATCTTTGTTTATTGAAGACGTCGGTTTCGGGATATGTATCCCATTCTAAACTCCTTCCGAGCCTGACCTCTTGGTCGCTTTGGGTGAGAGTGGGGGTGAGTTTGAAAAATATGTGTCATTTATTAATATATGTTAAAGTGGTTTAGTGTAAACTAGTAGTCGAGTTAAAGAGAGAATACAAAATACAAGCTAAAAATGGTTATAATGATTATTAACTTTGTGTAAGTATAACTAAATACATCAACTGTCGCGTAGTGTTTAATTTGAATAAATAAAACTTCTGTAACACAAATAGCTTTTTCATTTATTTAACAGTGTAACGTAATTTTGTTTAGATATATTTCCTAAGGAATTAGGATGTTAAATATTGCATTTATTTGTTACATTTATTAGTTAATTGACCTGCAAAGTCGAGAATTAAATTGAATTTAAGAATAGTGCATTCCATAAATAATATTACCAACAAATTTCAAATTTAAATAAATCAAATTTTTAATTCACAGAATTTCACAAAAATACAAAGAAAAGAAAATACAATTGAAACGTTTACACTAATTTTATACCTGGCTTTAAATTCTTTTAACATGTCATGAATTTAAGCATATATGGTATTATTTTAGAATTAATGACATTGGCATATGATATCCACAAAGAGATTGCTTCTACTTAAATTAAAGTACATTTCTATTTAGTTTTATTCAGCAGTTAAAAAAATTGATATTTCATCACTTCCCGCATTTTTAAAATATAAAAACTTGTACTATTTTGCCGTGACTAGTTAAATTTGAAAGTTAAATTTTGATTTCACATCCCTTTATGTTAAAATTAGAGCCTATCTGAACTGCAATTTGTGATGTATAACGTGGCTCCTGGATTAACCCTCGCCATTCAGCATTTTGGATTTGAGTTGATTGACAACCTCGCTTGTCAACCAGTGTCGAAAATTAGTGTAGCAACATTTCTTGAAATAAAATAAAATAATAAATTATACTTTTACATAATTTAAACTATTAAAACAAAAAAACATCTTGCTACGCCCATCTTACGACCTGTGCATGATTCCACGTCCACCCACCAAAGAGAAAGTTTAATGCCTACAAATAAAGTCCAAAACTTCTGCGCAATTTTCCGGCGCATCTTTCAATAGCTTGTTGTGGATTTCATATCTCAACCAGTATAATTTACTATTTTTTATATTTTATATTTTTAAACTAATATCTCGTTTTGTTTTCTGAAAATGCTGTAATATGTAACATTTTTTGTCTAAAATAATGTTACAACAGCTTCTATTGGACGCAATCATTTTCAGAAGTAATTTACAAAGGACACTACATTTAAAACTACATTAATACAAATGTAGTTCGTTTTGTAATATTACGCCTAATGATGGTTGCGGTGCAATCGAAATGTAGATAAGGTGTTAAATAGACGAAAAAGTTATTTGTGATATAGAGGTTTTATTTATTTAAAGTTTTGTAAGAAGTTGAAATATAATTAGTAAATTATTGCGGCCTTGAAATGATTCAAAAGTATTCAGTTTGGGATATATATCGATAACGTTTTAAAGTAATTTAACTAAAGTATTTTCAGATCTAAACATTTATATTTCTGTTCAGGGAGAAAAACACAAAAGTGAAAAACGTAATCAAGGTTTATCTAGAAAGAAAAGTGAACGGAAGCGGGAGTTTCTCTTGAAGCTGAAAAATATAAACATAAAGTAAAAGAAACACCATATCCATTGTATAAAAATAAACTGTTAGAGGGCGGTACGGCCGAGATAAATTACAGCCCCGAGCAGTGCGGGAAGTATTTCCCTTAAAGAAGGCTGCGAATATTGTATGTCAGCCGCACAATGAGGATTCCACCGGAGTTACAAATTACATCATGCACGTTGTGCATTAGTACTGCATTAACAATCTACATAATAATTTACTCAAAATTAGTGTTGAGGTTTCATGTTTGGAAATTAAATCTGTTTAAAAAAACTGGCGATATTACTGTTGTTTTTTAGTTACAGAAATTTTACAACGGTAAATATTAACAGAGTTCACTCACAACTTACTACTCATTTGTTTATTAATATATACAGAAGACATTGTCGCCTTCATTAGTGTTATTCAGTCATTGATGAAGGCGAAATGGTGGTCGACATTAGTGTATGTAATAATAAACTAGTGTTAATTGAGATTTTGAAGGAACTGTACTCACTAGCTAAGGTCAAATTACCTTAATACAGAAACTTTTTTTGAACAACTAACCACCAAATACAATCTTATTTTGTATTGTTTTATTTTTATAGACCATGATGTTATATGTAAGCTTCTTTTATTGTATTAAAAGCAATACACGTTTTACTAAATACTGACCCAATGTCATTGTTGTTAAAACAAACAAACTAGTATTAATAATTTTATAAATTGACTGCGGTCTCATTAAAAGATTTATCTCTATTTCTCAATGTTTTCCCCTTAGATCATATTTCCTTCTGGCAAGTGTAAGTTTATAATTTGTTTGAATTTTCGAAAACTAAGTCTACTTAGTTTTGAAAAAAAGCTGTTTCAAATAAAATTAATTATTGTTGTGTAAATTAAATACTTAATAATTTTGTTAGGCAAAAATAGATAAAATATATTTGAAAAAGTTATGATTTAAAGTTTTTATTGTATTTTATAAATTATTTCCACTAACTTTGTGTTTTGAGTACGCCATATACAATTTATTTAGTACTTTAACAGTTATTTTTGACCTTTATCTACACCTACACTTCTCAGTTAACAGCACACATGTCTACACAACAGCTGATCATGTGTTAATCTGTGCGAGTTGTCGACTTACTCTGGGACTTACCTTGTCGACATAAAACACATTTATTTTAACTCAAAGTTTGTTCCTATATTTATGTACTTGGTTGTGGAATATTTCTTTTAAGTAACCTTCATATTAAACTTGGTTAGATATATTTTGAAAACAGATACGAATGTTAAACAAAAAAGCTTTCCTATTTGTTTAAGATGACGAAAAGGTTGACGGGAGGTAAAGGAGGGCAAACCGAGCAGCCTTCACAATAAGTATAATCTCATTTAATAACCTATAATTCAGTATCAACTGCGTTTGAATTTCTTATAACTCCTATTTTAACTAAATGCAATCTGATAGAGATAGCCAAAAAGGCACCAACGAATATATATATTTACTATATTTATATTTTCTTATAATTACCCTTATAATACTAGTGATAATTTATGTGACTGTAACACTCTTAAAAATCAGGTGTTCCATATAAATTCATTTATATATTTGATTTTTATTTAATAATTATATCTTCCCAATATAAAAGAAAATTTTTGTTTTATTCGTGCTCATTGTGAACTAGCATAGATAGTAGCACCCCTAGCGGGTAAAAATGTAAAATATCGTACGAGTAGTAACTCAGGGTAATTAACTGACATCACCTCATGTGACGCAAGCATGGTCTGATATCGCCAGATCCAATGCACCAATCGAAAAATTCAAAATAATAACCGAGGGTGGGAATTTCCGTTGGCGTGCCCCTTCAGAAGGCCCACTCATCCAGAGGTTCCTGAACAGAACAGACGTAATGGCATTTTCGGACATAATTTAGAAATTTGTAAGCTTCCAGTATTCAAAATTTAAGATTTCAAGGCCGGTACCAAATTTTATTAACGTAACTAAAGAAGAAGTCAGAAGCGATTATTCATATGTTTCAAATAAATAAAAGTTAATATCATTTTTGTTTAAGTGCGCTGATTTGCAAGAGCGATGTGTTAAGTGTTTAGTGATTCCAAAAGCCATGGGCAATGTTTAATATGTGTTAAAGTGTTTTTAAAATAAGTAATGTGCACAAGCATGTATGTTTTAGATAATAATAAAGAAAATGTATTTTAATGTTAACTAAGTTGAAGAATTTTTAATTGATAAACGGTCAACACATGAACGGTAGAAATTGTCCTTCGAATATTCATTTCTAAAAATTTAATTTAAAAACTTAAGTTACTATCTTGTCGATATAAATATAATAATAAAGGTTAATAAGTAATTAAAATGTATGGAATAACTAGCAGTAATTAAAAGTAAATTACTCGACACATTGCTGCCTTTTGTTCTTTTGTAATTTGTCACTGATTACTAAATTGTATGACTTTGTAATTTAAAAATTTAAATTCTTATTTCATTTCAAGTAACCTAGTTCTACCTTCCAATGATATCGGAAGATCGTTTACAGAAAGACATTATTATGCCTGGCTGAAAACGGAGAACTTAGGAGCCCCTGGTAAGTAAGGTTAATTAATTTGTTAATTAGTAATTAACACACATTTTTAATAAAGCCCTGATAAATACTTACCCCAGGAAAAAAGGCTCATGTGTTACATGACAAATGGTAAATATTTAAATTGTCTATAAGAATAAATAAATGTTGCCTAAGCCAGTACTTGGTGTATAGCTTACTGACATAACAAGCTGTAAATTAAATAATTATTGTAAAGCAAATTCTGCATTAAAAAACGCTTTCAAACTGGAAACATATGTTCAATCATTTAGTATAAAGTACAGTCAGTACATGCGTACAATGCTTACATCCGTACATCCGTACAATGCGTACATCCGTACATCAGTACAATGCGTACATCCGTACAATCCGTACATCCGTACAATGCGTAGTATCTGTTTACGCAATAAACTCATGTGTTAGTGGCTTAATATGCATTTCGTTTTCTGTTGGTGTCCTTATTTCACTTTATGTTGGTGTCTTTGCTCTTAGTTTTTATCTTAATTTTGTATCTGTGTCTTAGTATGGATTTGGTTTTACGTTGGTATGACGTTTTTCATCGTAGGTGTCAGTATGAGTTTAGAGTAGTGTGGGTAGGACTACCTTACTAGCCTATATTTCGCTTTTTATTGTTATCTTCGTCATGCATATTTTGTTTGTTATCTCAGTCTACACTTTATTTCCTATCGGTACTTTAGTATGCATTTCATTTTGTGTTGATATCTGAGTATGGACTTCGCTAAATGAACATTCTGTTGTAATGGTATAAAACAAAGTTCAATCACAGACGTTTAAGATAAATAATGTTCTAGCGAGTCACAACACGACAAATGACGCAATCATTGAACATGATTTGAAAATATAACTAATAAAACTGCATTTGTATGAAAAACTGTTGAACATATAATATTTAAACCTGGGAAAGGCTTGCTATCGATATATCAAATTTAGTTATTATTAGCATTGACCCTTTCTAAACTAAATTTTAATTAAATCTTTTAAAAAGTTATTTTCTTACAAAAATGTTATGCTTACCTACGAATAATTGTAATAAATAAGCATTTTTCAAAAAATACCCCAATTTTGGAAAATTTGGGAAATATTGTTTTTAAACCACATTGGCTGTTAATGGATGTGTGAGAGTATATAGTGCAACTTGGATACCCAATTTCTCTTTTTCGTATGAAGCTTAATTATTATTAATATAAAAACTGATACATGCTTTCAAAACAAAATCATTGTTATTAAATATGCATATCTTAATTTCTGTAATAAATAATTGCTAGTAATATTGGAATTGTTAGTGTATTATAGGAACGATAGAATCGCATGTTTTTTATGAATTACTTATCTTTATTTCCTTATAAAACTACACTGTTTTGGTAAATTAGTCTATTACACTATTCAATTTACTAGCCTAAATTATTACTTAAGCAAATTTTGTCCTTTAATTAAAATAATAAAAAAGAATATTTACAATTTAAAAAATAGTTTTATGACATTAGTTTTTACTTTGAATGAAAAGCTAAAAAACAGTTCCGTTAGTATTTATATTGAAAATAAAGCTCCTAGGTTTTATTTTATAAAAACCATTGTTATATTACAATTTCTTAATTAAACACGATTGATCGGTTTATTAACCTTCAAGAGATCACATAAATTTTGAAAAGCTAATATAAGGAGTTAAAGTTGTATATTGTTCTTCAAACAGATGCCCATTTTTTATTTATTTAATAATATACGAAAAACCTATTTACAATATGTATTACAAAATAAAATTTAATAATAAAATACAAAACCTTTTACAAAATACAAAAAAAAACAAAATTATTACAATGTTTTTTTCAATTATAAGATAAATATTGTGTTGATATTTACGGAACGTACTCATTTTACTAATACTTTAGATCCACGCCTTAAATGAATATATTTATTGTAGGAATTTACCTTAGTGAAATACTATTGTTTTGTGTTTTTTTCATCACACAGGAAAGCATAAAAGTTTTCAAGGAATAGAAAGCTTTCTCGACAGGTAGAAAGTTTGTCCCGGACTTTGCTCCAGACTTAGAATATTGTACATCATAACGCATTTAACTATTCCGTTTTCCAAAGAGAAAATTATAAACTTTTATTTCATATTATAGTTTAGCATAAGTTTTAATAAGTTTATGTATTACTCTATAAAAGTAGTATTTCTCTGCGAAATATATGTTTATTAGCATTGTTGTTTATATTAATTAAAACAACCTCTCACCACAAATTCAACAAATTTAATTTTAACCTTATGTACATTTCGATTACAAAGTAATCATCTTCAGAGGTATTTTACAAATAACTAACTTACAGCTAAACCTATGCGTATTTATAAGCAACGGGAACTTTTTGGCCACGCCCCCTACACTATCCGACCAATTATGTTACGAGTAACAACATGTTGTTCGCTGTAAATATCAGAAATGCCAGAGTTACGTAGTTAAAGTTTTAAAGCCAAATCATGGCATTGTTGTAATGTAATATTTTAGAGATAATTCTGAAATAATAAAATTTCATTTCAACAATAATCAATTGTAGTTGATATACTCTCGGCTAGTTAGAACGAGGCCTACAAAATTTTTTTAGACAATTTAAATTTCGGTTTTTAGAAAACTATTTAATAATTAAAAAAAAAAGATGAGTAGTACTTCACATCAACCCCAATTTTTCTCCCTAAAGCACTTCACTCAAAAGTGTATTCAAAACATGTGAATGGCGGTTTACGTGTGGCAAAACATAAATAATGTTCACAATTTTAAAAGCTTTAACCATTTAACGTACATTTGACTGCTAACCTCAATGTACGAATACACGGAACATGGATGAAGTGTCTCTTAATAAAACATAGCGGTATTGAACAATGAAGTAATATATGGCTAGATAACAACATACCTGTAAACTGTTTGTTTGCTATGAGTTTGCCAATGACCTTAAGGTAGTATTCCACTTGGCAAATTACAATTCCCATAAAGACGGTTTCTTACATCTTTCTTTTTTAACGATTTAAAAACAAGAAACAAGTTCATACATTTTTCTATAGTAGCACTTACTTTTTTGATTATTTAGGGGACGGCCGTTTCGGGAGATGTATACCATTGTCAACTCTGACCGTAACTGACCTCTTAATCGTTTTAAGTCTGTAACTTAAAGTAAGTGCTACTAAAGCAAGTGTAACCTACTAATGTATGTTAAAATGCTTTAGTGAAAAACATATTTTTCAAGTGAAAGTGGAATCAAATAATAAGAAACAAGTTATTTTAAATTTCGTAAGAAATTTTATTAGTGATAATCCTGGTAAAATACAAACTTATCCATCGCTTTCCAACTTATTCAAAACTGTATTAAAAAAGGGAAAGATTATTTTACGAGTCACAACACACAATAGTGGTTACAGTTTGAAAACTTTTAACCAATTAATCATTTACCGTATATTTAACACTTAACCTCAAATGTACGAAGACACGCAAAATTGATTGTGAGGTACAGTTGTAACAGACTACAAGGTAACAGTTCTCTATCAATCAGAGCAATATGGAACTGTACACTAAAATGGCTAGATTACAACATAACCTATAAAATGTGCAGTTACGTTATAGATTTACGGCCAGGCAGTTAATTCACATCTGATTTAATGAATACACTCTAAACAAGAAACAAACTATTTTACATGTTGCAAACTATTTATCAACGTAAAAATGGAAAAATACAAACATACCAATCGTTCGCCAACTTCGAAACCGCAAAACTGCATTCGAAACTTTATAAACTAAATGTTTTTAATATAACAGCTGTTTTTATATTATGCTGCATAGCAACACTGATAAATTACATTATCTTTATAAAGAGTTCGTTTCAGATAGGAGCGGTTATAAGAGAAACCAAACACTAAGTATCGACGTAAGCTAGTCACGTCGTCTCAACATGGTCGTACGTAGAAGCCATGTATTGCGACAATCGTTACATGCGGCTATCGATTACTTTAAGTAAGAAAAGTCGTTTTTACTTTATAACCCAATCATATCGATCCGAATACTTCGTAGCTATATTTAAATGTACCCACATAATGTATTATACCATAATGCGCCAATTCATGATGAATCACGTCATATGGGAGTGGTTTAACTGGGAGTATTAAGTCAGTTTCAACTTTACTTAAGACATGTTTTACTTGCTTAGAGTTTATTTTTAAGCAACATAAGTAAAAATAAAAAGTCTTTGTTAAGTTTTATAAATGTATATGTTGGGCAAGGATGACAAGAGTGTAAATTTAATAAAAAAACATGATTGAATTCATGAAAGTCATTAAGAAAAAAGTCAAAAAGATTAGAACATAACCTCACAAAGATTTTATAGTTCAATTTATTTTCAATTATCCATTACATTCTATTGTTCAATAGAAATCATATGAAGATCAGACAACATGGAACGGTAGGTAGCCTTTATTTAGTGTATAACATTACAGTGTAAAATTAGTTTAAAGTTTTAAATTTTACTGTATTATTAAAAAAACTGTTTTAAATAACTAAATATGCCTAGTAAGCGTAAAGGTAATAATAAATATAGCTAAAGTTATTACGTTAGGATAATAGTTAAGTATATATATATACGATTAACCTATTAGGAAATGATATAGTTTTCCGTAGGCATGCATTTTAACTTACTGCTAAGTGTAAGCAGCAGAAAGTATTACATCATACTAGGAAAAAACATCTGTTTTATGAAATCATGCCTCATCATCATATTAGGATATTTCTGTATAAATTCCTTTTAGTCAAATATACAGTACCTCTCTCTGTCTCTCTTTATGCGTGCGTGCATGTGTGTGTGAGAGTGTGTGTGTGTGTGTGTTTGTTTGAGTGTGTGTGTGTGTGTGTGTGTGTTTGTGTGTGTGGGTTGATGGGTGGTTGATTGTGTATATTTGTGTGTGTATGTGGGTGTAAATATGTGTGAGAGAGTGTGTGTGTGTGTGTGTGTGTGTGTGTGTGTGTGTGTGTGTGTGTGTGTGTGTGTGTGTGTGTGTGTGTGTGTGTGTGTGTGTGTGTGTGTGTGTGTGTGGGCATTACATGAAAAATTATGTCAAAATAATATTTCCCTTATATATATATATATATATATAATAAATTAAAAATATTTCAAAAACAAGAATACTTTTAATGAATATATTTATTAACTATATTACAAGAAAACATATCACCATAATTAATATATATATATATATATATATATATATATATATATATATATATATATACGTAATGTATATCATCGCTGATAAACTAAAATTCATGGTTTATAATTAATACTAATTTATTTAATGTAGGAAGAAAAGAAATTTCACATACATGCTAAATTAATCAATTTTAAAACAAATTAAGAAATATATTTTCAAGAACTCTTCTATTTGAAACTCAGTACTGTACTTTAAAAATAATTCTCTGAGCATACTAACTACAGAAGTATTGTGTAAAATAATGGAGCAAATGTTGGTACAAAATGACAGGAAAAATCTAGCGTAGTCTGGCGTTTTATTGCTTCTTCTACGTTATTTAAAGAGCTTTAATATTTGTGTATTTGAATTTTTAAGTTGACAGGTAAGAAAACATTAAGAATTCCCTTTGCAGTAAATGTTCAAGCTAGATTATTACTGTCTACCATGAAGTACGGGGCTTAGCCCTAGGATTACAGAGTTTTTCCACCTTGAACTCTTTCGATTCAACTTAGACGTTAAGTCTAATGTTGACTGTTGCAAGTTTTATTAGTAACAGCCAAGAGTAAATGATTAGCCCTCCATTATCTTCTAATGTTATTACAAATTAGCTGACACTCTATAAACAACCTTCTGTCACAATATATTATGGTGGGCCGTATTTATTGTAGACTACAATAAAGAAAAAATACAATCTAACAATAAATTTTAATTAAAAATAATACAAATATATACAAAATTTGTTTAGAGAAATTTCAATTATGAGATTTTCGCAATCTTTTAATATTATACATTATACTTACTAAGTATTTTTTATATTTTTACATACCTCTATATTTTTGTTATTTTTGATTTCCCTTTATTGAATAATATTGTCATTCTTTTATTCACCTAGCCCCTTTTTTGTGTAGCGCATTATGTTTATAAGGATTTATAAAATCTTCTTGACGTTTCCTTTCGTTCAAAGGTATTTATTTCTCTTCACTGAGATTTCTTATTCTTTGATGTTTTTTATAACCTTATTTATCTTGGATTTTCTTACTTCTGAATGTAAGCCAGAGTTGAAGTGTTTGTTTTATTGTTTTAAAAACCTGAGAATTTCTAATGCTTGTCTTTGCACTCTCTATAGATAACTGAAGTACTCTCGTGCAATACTTTTTTATTATCACTATTGTGTATAACGTATCATCACTAAACATGAACATTTGTGGAATAGAATGTTGATAAAGTGACAAGCGAGAGGATGTCCCCACAGACAAGTTACACAACAAAGGCAGACAACTTGTCGCCTCAAATAACCAAGCTTAAATGGAAGTAATAAAATGATAACCTGTTTTTCTCCAGGTAACATGCTCACACCCCAATAGACATGTCCACTTCAAGTAAGCAACATTTTCCATGTGGTGCCATAATCTCACCCTTCCCAGTACCAAAATACCAATGGTATAGCTAAATCCTTCATTTCTACATTCATTCAAACTATCCTCGATAAACAAGGAAACACCTATCTATGACTTTGGTAGGGAATGGGTCTACTTTGATCCTTTCCTAAGTATTTACGGTTCTAGACATCCTACTCCTTCTTTGTGGTGTTGAACACTTTTTAATTACTTTGAACTATGTTCTTTTTCCCTCCGATATCAGAACAGTTCTATGCTCTCCGTGACTACTCAGCATTAGACTAAACTATAGTTTGATTTAAAACAGAATAGGATTCTGGGTAATAAAATCGACCAGAGGAAGTGGGGATTACAGCCGTCTGAGCGAATAGGAGGTTCACATTTTGCTGCGAGGTTAAACTTCCGTTCGTCGCTCAGTGTTATCGTAACGATGGTGGAGTGATTTACTAGTGGTGTAGCTTGCTTCGTTCTGCAATTTCAGTCGCTGGCAGTGGCGGGTTGACTGTCAATGCGTTCGATCGTCGCATCCATACGCTGCCACAGACCCATTTCTACTCTACTTTAAGTCAAAGTATAATTTATGATTTTGCTTCGCAAATAATAACAGAGGCAGTAATAATAGCAAAATTTGGTATAATTATTAAATATGCACTGTTTTGTTTAACTTATGTCAATAAATTAATTTCCCGTTTTACTTAATCATATCATCTACCTTTCTCAAATTATATTTTTGATTACAGAAAACTGACCTTTTGATTACAGAAAACTTTTCAATTACATAAAGCAAACTTAAATTAAAATTAATATCTTAATAACCGTTGAATTTAAAACAACAATAAAACAAATTAACAATGTTTGTACATAAACATGTTTGAAAAGTAATAAATGCTTTTATTCAAATTTATAACGAAAACCTATTGTAACATTCAACATAATGAGCTATTTCTATAAGTTATTTTTCCTCAATGTATTTTACAATTGTAATATAATTATTAATATACTCATCTTCATTTCTGTTAGGAATATTTCTGTATGTTTGAGTACATTTTTTTGCCATTCCTAACTTTACAATATTATCTTCTGTTGACGCGTTTCGGAATAACTCCATTTGCAAAACTTCATTAGTACTCCTGTTTCCTTTGAAGTACTATTGAAGTTTTTAAAATGGAGTTAATCCGAAACGCGTCAACAGAAGATAATATTGTAAAGTTAGGAATGGCAGAAAAATGTACTCAAACATATTGCAATATAATGTTATAATGTTATATAATGAACAATTGTAATATAATTAAACACGATATCTCCTTTTACTTTCTCTCCTCGCTAGTAAGATTTATTTTCTTTTATAGTCACTATAAAACAAAATAAATAATAGAATAAAATAATATTAAATAATAATAATAAGTAATAAAATAAGACAATTTCTATTTTATTACTTTTTTTATAAAAAAAATTTTGCAACTGAAACAGTCAAAATATAAAGTAAATATGCAATTGTGAAAATACAATACATTTTCTCAAACAAATCTTCTACAACAAAGAAAGGGTAGTTGAATTAAAATTAATATCCTAATAACCGATGAAAATTTTTTTAAAAATAATAGATATGAAAACAATTAACAACGTCTATATACAAACATCTTTGAAAAGTATTAAGACGCCTTTATTCAATCTTATAACGAAAACTATTTGTAATTTTCAACATAAAGAGATATTTCTGAAAGTTATTTTTCTACAGTGTATTTTAAAATTAGGAAAATATTTTACGTGTACCTTTAGTGAAATATAGAATAATTGTAATATAAATAAACGCGATGTCTACTTTTACTTCCTCTCCCCGCCAGTAAGATTTATTTTCTTTAAAATTGTTTTCCCAAAGTGTTGCAAGCGTAAGACAATTTTTATTTTATTACTGTATTCTTACAAAATAATTTTTACAACTGAAACAAAGTCTAAATATAAAAGTATACAATTGTGAAAATGTTAATATACTTTTCTCAAACAAATCTTCTAGCAGAAAGAAAGGTGTATTACAAAAAATTTCTTTTGTTTTAGCATTTTGATAAAATTTTAAATCATATATTTCACTACAAAAACAGACACATCTAGGATATGTTATTAGTTATTACTGAAACTAAGACATACGTAACAAACTTGATGAACAAGAAACAATATTCTTACAAATGTTACGACTTTTCCGTTTAATATCTGTTTCCAATGAGATTAAAGCTAGACTCAACGGTGGAAATGGACAAAGCGATAGATTTTCTCGTGTCTAAGTTGTGAAACGAGAAGCGACATAATGCGATTACAACTTCCACAAAGAAAAGTTATCATTGCTCAGCGTCAAAGAAATGTTAAAGATAAAAGGAAACGTTTAGCATGGTACTTTACATACTTGCACGAACCCAGGCCGACGTTCGCGAGGAGCTGGCATAAAGCAAGAGTAGATCTAATTGTGATATAATACCGTTTGCTTTAATAGCACTTTGGAATGGAATTATTTAAATATTGACTGGTTTCTTGCACCAAGAACTACTTCTCAGAAGTAAATGTATCGGATGTAAAGATATAAGTGTTTCATTATGCAAACTGGAATTTCTATTCGTTTATGTCTTGTACATATGAATTATCTTACTTTATAATGATGTGTATTCCTTAAAAAAAGCCTATTCGCCTGATATACTATAAAATATAACTGTATATTTCAAAGTATGTACATTAATTTTGTGACTATCGATCCTATTAATAGTACTTAGTAAATAGCTTGTGTATGTGTGTAGGAACTAAACTAACCTGTGAATTACAAAAACAATTATTATATAAAACTTAATAGGTTATTTCTTTTTATTAAATTCCTTCTGTTACCTCACACTTCATTATATATATATATATATATATATATATATATATTTTACAAATTTTCAATCGTTAATACAATACGTTTTTGTTCACTAAATAAAGTTCAAATACTTCTTTTTTAACCTATAGTGGATGACAATTGATAAATTTGTTTCAAATATTTATTCAATAATTATATTTAAAAAAATTGAGGTCTATCGGGATTCGAACTGGCTTTGAATTAGTTCGGACTCTAGCGCGCTTTGGCACTGCGCCAACTTTCCAATACTTTGATATCTATATCTGAAAGATGTATATGAATTGTACTACCTTAAACTGTTGCCATGGTTACCATACAGTATCATAAATAGTACTCTAAGGTTAAAAATGGACGTAAAGAATACAATTACGAAATAAACTGGAAATAAGCAAACAATGATAAAATTTCTCTTTGTTGACCTCAGTAAGAGTTAACTTTAAAATATTTTTGTATATTACTTTTTATAAGCAAATTAACGACATTTCTAAATATATATAGGCAATTTTATTTTAGAATTATTTAAACACAAACATGAAATAACATCTAAGTGAAAACCAAAGCATATGCAGGGTTTACTGCATCTCATTTCATTAAATGCTGTGTGTGTATTTCGGAATACTTCAGAACAAGCTGTTCGTCTTAGGAAATCTGACACTAACGATGTAGAAAGGATAATTTTCTTATCTAAAATATCAGACGCTCCTACATAAGTAACACTGTAAATAGAACAGAAACATAATTGGAAGTGTATTCGGTGTTACCCTGTGTTTGAGAAAACACAGATAAAATTACTGAAGCGTTAGAAGAAAGAGAAACAAAAATGAAATCTGAGATTGAAACTTTGTTACTTGGAAAGTAAACATCAGTGGTGGGAAATATGTAACCAGCAACTACATCTAAACAGGTGGTAACTAAATACTGAAGTTGAAAATAGCTGTTTAATGTTTTCTGCAGTTACTATGAACTACATTCTTCTTCTTACCTCTGAAACAGCCGTCTTTATCATCTCTTCTTGACATACAACCACTTGGTAACGTTTATCCCTGACAAGGCACTGATCCTTAACTACAGCTTTTTCACATATGCAACACTTATCAGGCATTTCACAAACTGCTTACAGTTGAACCATGTAGTAGAAATAGAACTGAACAATTTGATATAAAATAGAAAATATAATATAACTATAAAATATAAATAGATTTTATTTTGAAGGGAGGTAAAATACGACGAAGGTTCAAGAAGGGGGGCAGTGGAATGGAAACCTATATGAGTTAGTCCCTTAATGGAAACCATTAATCCTACAGAAAACGTTATGAAACTAATTTTCTAGCAAATTTTAAATAGTTTAATTTAATACTTATATCTATATACTTATATACTTATATATATATATGTTTTGCTATAGCTAATATTTTACGAGATTTTTAACAAAAACTGAAAAGTCAGGCATAAAACTACCACCTTCCCCAATGCTCACCTTACTCCGTCTTTTGGTACATTGTTTAGGGCATCTTCCGACAAAACTGTACCAACTTTTAGAACTAGACAATTTTTTTAGCAAACGTGATATTTTGGTATTCGCGGCCTGGCCTGGTATTTTGCAAACTTACTACCCAGCTTTCGTTCAAACTCTTTGAGAAAAAACCTACATATCTTTCATTTAATGATAAAATATAAAATACTCTTATTCTGTATATATTAAATATCCATGTTTTAACTGACTGGCTGGTAGAGCTATGGAAATAGATAGATTAGGGAATATAAAAAGATTATTTATACCAAAAACTAACCCTCGGATATCCATAATAATACAACATGGGGTTGATTGGGAAAATGTATCTTGCGTGGGATACTTGCCGATTTCTTACGATCCAGCTTCCCACTACATAAATACTTGTTGACATATAAACTGTTTATACTTTTTCCTTCAATGATAGAGGAGAGTATATTTTGTACTTATTTTTCCTTTTCTAGCAAAACACATTTTCGACAAATATGAATTGCGTATAAATTTTTATTCTCATCAGTTAATACTCCGATGAGAGTAAATAATAAATTAATAAGGACAATATCATTATTTAAACGTAAATTAATTTAAATTCCAAATTATTATTTTAACTTACTATATAACAATAAAAATATTAAAAACAACCGCAACAAGTTAACTTGTATTAAAACTTTATGTACTCTTCGATGACCTCTTTTTTACAAATAAAGCAAAGAATACACTCAAAGGGATGGGATAGAGATAAGACCTTTATCTATATTCATTAATTTATTATTTGATTATTAAAATACTTTCATAAAGATTGAATAATTTTTTGGAGTTAATTTTAGAGATAATAATAGCATAACACCCGTCCCTCGTATAAGGTTGATGCATTGACTTAATTTGTATTTGTATTTGGGTTGAGTTTAGTTCACTGAAATTAAATCAAAATAAATATATCAAAACCTACTTTATAAACTTACCGATTATTGTCTTGAAAAACACCGACTATCACCTGTTTAATTGCGTAACTGTCACAGGTTATTATAAGCACATTTACTACCAGCTGATTAAACCAAGTATATAACGGAGTATAAAAGTGTTTTCAAGGCCAGTGAGGCGGTGCTCTGATGGAATTTATGAAAAAAATAGGCCTTTGTGTTAACCAGGGAATCTCCATGTAACATTTCAGCTCAATGGGTCCAGTAGTTTTTATGTGATTCAATAACACACACACACAACACACACGCACGCACGCCGCACTCACGCACTGTATTTTACCACTATGTGGTTGATGTAGTATATATCTTACTATATGTTGTATTACCATATTTACCATGTTCAAAATAATTACATTACAACTTTTTAACATGATAATAACTACACAAAAAGCTCTTAACCACAAACCTTCTTTATTTTAACTTTATGTACATATCAGTTACCAAGTAACCATCCTCAGAGGGATAACACACAAAGACTAGTCTTTGTGTGTTATCCCTCTGAGGATGGTTACTTGGTAACTGATATGTACATAAGGGTAAAATAAAGGAGGTTTGTGGTTAAGAGGTTTTTGTATATTTATTATTAAATTCAACCACAGTACATTCCTAATAAATAGTTTACACATGATATTTTTATTCTAATAGACTTAGTATTAAGAGAAAGTGTGCATTATAATTTAGGAGTAAAATTAAATACTGTAAAACAAATATAAAATTTTAAAATCAAGCAATTATATCAATACGATTCTTACCCACAAGTTAGGCTTAAGTCATCTTTGTTAGAGATCTCAACTTACCTGAAACAAAAGACAAAATAATAAGTTTGTTGTTGCTGATATACTTATTGAAATATTTGGCCGACTTATTTTTTTCTCGCCGACGTAACGCACAGGACATAAGCAATTACTGTCACAACGCGCATAGAATATTTTGCACTCGTTTGTTACAAAACTCGTCATTCTATGTAAGGCGAGAGCCATGGAAATATATGGTGAATCTTTTGGACAAAATGTTTTTTAATTGGTATTATTTCCAATTAATTTGCCAAGACAAATGAAATATTCGCGTGTAAAACGAATTTGCAAATATTGCATTTTTAAAAACATTTACTAAACAAAATCAATTTTAGACGAAACAATTTTTACGAAAGTCTAAGAATTATGAAAACGTAGCAACGTATATCCAATAATATATTATTATTATTATTATTGAATTATACTAAAATATTATTTCCAATACTGTTATATACATAATTAAATTTAACTGACTCCTAAATCACAATTATTCGTAAAATTTCCGATTGTCAATTTAGATCAATTTAATAACAAAGATTTATATTTCTTATATTCAAACACATAAATATAATAACTTGCAGTTTTTGTGTTGTATATCTTGAGTTTTTTGAATAAATTACACTTTTTTGTATTGACTTGACAAAACAACCACTCCTTACTGAAACTTACTATGAGATATATAAACACCATAAATACTATCCACAACACAGTCTAAACGACAAAAGACAATCACAATCAAATACTATATTTGAGCACATAATTAACAACTACACTATGAACAATAACACAACACGGAACAGAAATACACCACAGACTCCCACCAACACAACACACCTGAGCAATAGCTTTGTCAGTAATTCACAGCATTGAATAATGCGCTGACCCAGTGCGAAACGCGTCTGCTGAATAAATCAGTAAGTGTTGGTTGTTTTTCCAAGTTAATACTTAAAAGTCTAACATAAATATATTTGGTAAAAATAAAACTTGAAGCTTTACTCAACATATCGCAGTGTTTTTTTTTTACCATAACTAAAGAAATATAAATAGATATTGTAACTTATTACAGAATCATCTTGTACGCCTTACTTCGTAAGGGCATATAATTCTGTCTTTATTCTTTCCGTAAGAAGTGCAAACTATGAGTTCCCGACTTCCAAATGACTATTATATTACCAATTATACATTTATCACTAGTTAAATAACCCCTAAAATTAAATTAATTAATTAAGTTTTACAAAACCAAATGTTGGTGCAACAAATGAGGACTGGTCGTAGATGCTTTTAACTAACAAAGAAATCTTTCAACAAACACGAATTCCTAGTTACCTCCACAAAACTAAATTTTTTAAGTTAAGATTTGCAGAGCCAACGCGGCCATTAAAAGTTTGCCGCCGCACCAATTATCTTGGATAATGAATTAAGTTTAAAACCCCTGTTATTTCTCTTTACGCCGGTAATTAAGTTGTATTGTTTGCGACGTCGTAAATTAATTTTCTATTTCCTTTTATGAAACGGCACAGTTACAATTAGTTTCTAAAAGCCTTTAAAAGGAAATGGGAATTTATTTTTTTAGCAGTGCGGAAATCGCCGGTGTTTTGAAGGTTCTGTTGTACGTTTGGCGACAAGTCACAGATCCACCTCCTGGTGACGTAGCACCAGGCGGGTTCACAGATACTTTGGACCTCACCACAGTTACAACATGCTGTGATAAAACCACTGGCTGTTAATCTGTCATCCGACGAACACATGACATTAACAACGCTTTATTTTATTGACTACCTGCACTGGGCCGGCAAAAGAGTAGACGGGAATTAGCTTTGAACAATCGGCGCCACCTTACGACGAAACAGTAAGCGCTGGCTAGATCTACCGTCTCGCAACAGACGGGGCAGAGGCTGTAAAATTTAAAATACATCTTTAAAACATAGACTTCTAACTATTGCCACAGACCGCCGTCGGAGGATTATATAGCTAGAATTATTATTATTATAAAACAAAGAATTCCAAGTATCTTCCCCCCCACCTTAAAAGAATTGTGACAAGTTATCCTCCTCGGGCCGTACACGGTATGGGTGTATACAATTTACATAAAAAATATAATAGAATTAGATTTGAATTATTTACCTGCTGTGGGTCGTCTTTATATCTATATGTTACCTCGTATTCCTAACTGGTTTTCTTGGAAGTGATGGCGATCGTAAGTCACTCCCGCAGTCACCATGTAAACGCAGAAGACCACTTACGTTCGACTCTCGCCATAAGACTACTATTTTTCCTAACTTGATACTTTTAATTTAAAAAGGGACCGGAAAATACATGTTTACCACAATCACCTGTTTGTTATAGGTCCGCTGAAGAGTGCCGGTCTCTCGTGGGGACCATTGAAACTAATAACTATCTTTCGTTTACGCTTATCGAGAATTGGCTGTAATATTAAAAAAAAACGTTACACTGTGAGACAGTTGGCTCATTGCCAAAGCGATAGACTTCAAACATGACGATATTCAGATCGAATCCTACCTAGATCCTCTGAAATTGTATAATTTAATTACTATATAACTATTTGAAAAACTTCAACATCAATTGTCATCCACAATTGGTTAAAAAAAAAAATGTATTTGACCTTGATTGGATGAATAAAAACATATTTTATTAAAGATTGAAAATTTGTACAAGACATATATGAGGCGAATGTGAGCTAATAGAAGGGTTTTAATAAAACTACACTAGCACAGCATACCATAGTGAAAGCATTCAACTTAGTTAAATTGAGCTGCTATAACTTAGTTTTGATAATGCCAGCCAGTTGATTATAAGCTTTCCATTCTCTGTAAGCTATTATACTTATTTATAAACTATGTTAAATTTAATTAATTGTTATATAAATACTTATATAATATATAAATACAAGAATATATATAGATATAGTTTTAATATATACGATGTTGACTCTTTAAAAGAGCAAATAATGACTTTATTACTGAGAAATAAATCACTTGAAAGTTTAATTTATGTTTGCAACAATCTGATTTTATTCGCACATCGTTAAATATTTAGGGCGATATTTGAATATTGACGCGAATTCCTTCACGGAAGTAAAACAACAGCACAAGTTTAAAGCGTTGTTTCAACCGCAATGATATTTTAGGGCCACGAAAGTATCAATTCAAGTATAAATTTACATCTAACCTTAGGCGTTGAACTGATCTGTTTATTTACTCAGTATTATATTTCTAGTTACAAAATTTACAAATTTGGTAAGATAATTAGCAAAAATAATTAATGCATTTAATTTCTACCACTAGGAAATTTTGTTTTGTTTAAAACAAAGACGTAAATATTTTCTTGAAATATTAGTTTTTTTATAGTTTAAACTATAGCTTATGTGTTAAAAGCATTAAAAGTTTCCACATAACTTACGAATTTTGTGTCTAGATACAGAATCTATAAATATCCAGACCTTACGCCAGAGGAATTATAGTTTTCATTTTGCAATTTCTTTCCGACAGTTAGAATGCTTTTCTGGCATCACATGCAAGTTTAAAAACGTATGAAAATAATTTTTTGCAGAGAAAACATTCTTAAGCAACTGCGTCGTGTAAATAGATTAAATTTTGTCCTAAACCGCTGGAAATGTTGGACATAGTGATCGCTTCCACTAAGATAATGCCACTTTAATGACATAAACCTACTAAAACAACACAAGCCTACTGACATAAGCCTACTGTAATCTTTTGACCTACTAAATTGAGTTTCCTAACCCGAAAACTCCCTTCTCTTTACATTTCACTGTAAAAATTCTAACAAAACAGTGTGTATAAAAGAAAAGAACTAAACGACGATGAAAAGTAGATGAACAAAGGAAATCCCTTCGCTAGAGACCAAAATCGAATTTAAAGGTATTGTGGATTTGTAACGCCAGATGGGTTTATAAATATATATATTTATTTATTTAATATTATTTGTACAAATCGCTCGCATTCAACGCAATAGTTAAATGACATGACGAGTTGTCCCCGTTTCACCATTTTTCAAAAAAATATATTTTTAATTGGGTATTTATCATAACGTATTTTAAATAAATTAAGCTCTCTTTCACATAAAACAATTCTTTACAGCAGACCAATTAATAATTTAGTTAGAAATTATGAATTTTTCAAACACTAGTGTTATGTGTTGTTATTACTATCTTACGTGATAATCTAATAGTTTAACACAGTTAACCTGTTGTAAAGGTATTCATTACCTATTAGAAAACGCATTACCTTCACGCTTCAACGCACTGAAAATGTACTTATTAACGCCCCTTAATTCAAATAAGTAATGTCAGACGACTAATAGCATATCAATGTACTTTGTAGAGAAAGGTGAAGAAATATTTTTACTTTCGATATTAGAACCATTTGATTCAATTGGTTACTTCCGCCACACGACCCTGTTCTGCCAAATGACAACCTTGTCTACTTTACAGTTATCTATTCAAATCTCTTTTATCGCGTACCACATATGACGCGATGACGTGGCGTTTTTACGATGAAAGTGCTAAATGTACTGATTCTGTTAAAGGTGACGAGTAACATTGCTTAAAAGTTAAAGCTTTACATCGCATGGTGAACTATCGTGGTTATACTTTGCAATGTTAAAATCATTAACCTAATCTACTGAGATAAGAAATAAGTAGAAAACTTTAAAGTGCATTAAAAATAAAGGTACACCAGGTTATAATAAAAATACGCCACTACAATATCGCCAAGAATAATGCTTTTTTCTTGCACAACTCGCTCAGAACAAATGGAGATGCAGTTTCTATGCACTGTGCTTTACACAATTAAGATAAGCGTTAAATCTGTACAACGGTATGGTCCCAGCATTGTATGGCTTTAACAGTAAACAGAACTGTTGCTGCTTGTGTGAAAGCATCGTTTATCTGCATGGAGCAGACAGACACCATTATACTTCACAGCCAAGTTGTGTTAAACCAAGGCTGTGTCGCGCTCCGCCCACAGCTTGCGGATTCTAACAGTTCATTTATTTCCAAGATTTTATTCCAGTTTACGCACGCATAAACATTGATGATACGACGCGAATCGTGATATTCTTCACGTACGACTCTTAAATTTATTCTAACGTATTCAGTTGTAAGAGAAATAGTTTTAAAAATTATCTAAAGTTACTATATTATGGTCAATATATGACAAAAAATTACCACTAAGATATACCCTGTGTTAAAATATGGTGAGAATATTACGATCAAGATATAGTACATGAGTATTTTACATATTTTAAATTAACTCACAAATGGATCTTCTCCCAATATATACATGTAAATATGTTTTAAAACTTTATAATAACTAAGAGTAAATACTTATGGGGGGTAAATCCCCTAGTGGAGGATATGGAGGAATCATAATTTGACATGGAGAGAGTTCCTTACCTGAATGGGAGGAGAGTTAGTGTCTATCCGCTGCCTAATAAACGCAATAATTACAAATAACTACTGTTCCCTTAAAAACAAAATGAAAATATTTTATCCTCTAATTATTTTTTATATTAATTTCCTTATTTTCCTGTTATGGACAAATGGTCCCGACTACAAAGACATAAATTACTAAAATAAAAGGGTTAAAAAATATACCTCTTCTGTGTTATTTTAACAACTTATACAAACTGTGGAGTAATTTTTGGTCATAATACAAACAATCAGATTTGACATTTTAAACTAATTTAAGATATTTCTAATTTATGTTTTCTTTATATGTTATGTTCAGTAACGATTGATTTTTCGGGCCTTTGAAATTGTATACGGCTAATAAGTTCTTTCTTTAAATATAGTGTAAAATTCCTTTTTCTTTGGACAGTGTACATTTTATCAAATGAATTGCAGTTTACTTTATAAATCCTTGATTAATCTAACATTTGTATTTTATCGTTGGCTTCCTAATAAATTTTGTAGGACAATTTTATGTTCTTGTGGGCTACGTTTAAGCGTACTTGAAAAAAAATTTTTACACCTTTTGTTATATCTTTATCTAATGGCAGGGGTTTTGGTTTTCATATAGTTATTTTTATTTCATTACATTTGTTATTATAATTAAACCGCGTAGGTTTGTAACACCCTGGCTTCACTTGTCCGCAGCGATTTACTTAAAATGAGTAAAATAATTAAAGGTAAAGGTAAAATAATTATTCTTTTGAATAAAGTCTTCAGTTTCTAAAGCTACTTATCAGGAACAGATACTTCTTCACTCACATACACTCACGGTTGTACACACGCGCGCCCGTAAACATATATGCATACCTCCGTACACACACACACACATTTTTATTTCATTACATTTGTTATTATAATTAAACCGCGTAGGTTTGTAACACCCTGGCTTCACTTGTCCGCAGCCATTTACTTAAAATGAGTAAAATAATTAAAGGTAAAGGTAAAATAATTATTCTTTTGAATAAAGTCTTCAGTTTCTAAAGCTACTTATCAGGAACAGATACTTCTTCACTCACATACACTCACGGTTGTACACACGCGCGCCCGTAAACATATATGCATACCTCCGTACACACACACACACACACATACACACACACACACATACACACACACACACACACACACACACACAAACACACATTCACACACACACACACACACACACACATACACACATACACATACACACACACACACACACACACACACACACAAACACACTCACACACACACACACACACACACACACACACACACACACACACACACACACACACACACACACACACACACACACACACACACACACACACACACACACACACACACACACACACATATATATATATATATATATATATATATATATATATATATATATATATATATATATATACCACATACATTACATATATTTTAATGTCATCTACAATTACATGCAGTCTCAGTATTTGATTTAGAACTTAATCTTCTTCACAAAACATTATACAATTTAGAATTAGAAATTTAACGAAAAATACAATTTCAACCCCAGACAGAGTGTTTAACAATTGATTTAAACACGTAATTTAATGTTAAAGAAAAAATCAAGACAAATATATCATCTCAATAATTATTACAACCTCTTAATAACAATAGAAATGCGTGCGCAGCTAAAGTTCACTTAAATACTATCGATTGCCTTTCATGCCCTAATAAGAAAATAATTAACCTCCACTGAGTCACACGACCTCGGGGCTGCAGCTACAGCGTAAACAATCCAAGGCCTGCCTGCAAGCAAGCCAATATCATCCCCTATCTCTGTTGTACAAACAGTCGCTCGTAAGGCTTCCCCTTATAACACAGAAACAGGTGTTCTTTCATATTTCTCCTTCAACAGAAGTTGATGGCACGGGTTAATAAGTTCGTTTTAACGAAAACATTGTGATCCAGATGGCTAAATAAACATCTGTTTGGGAAATTTGTGACTAGGTACAAACAAGTTCAGATGTAATGAGCATAGATGTAATGAGCACAGATGTAATGAGCACAGATGTAATGAGCACAGATGTTCGATATTGAAATAAACTTTGATAAATTAGATAGTGTGTAAGAGGAATGGTTTTAGGTGATTCTAGTAACTATACAGTTGAAATTTTTGTTTGATTTTTCTTTAGGATTAGATCACGTTTTACCTACATTGTTAAACACAGGGGTTGAATTTTGTTTCATTAATTTTCTACTTCAACTTATTTATTGTTTTCGGAGTAAGATTAGGTTCAAACCAAATGCCGTACCCAAGACTACTTGAAACCGTAAACAATGCGGTAGTAATATCTGTGATATGTTTGTATTGTAGTCAGGTATTTCAATGTTCCCTAAAAAACCGTCATTGCACTTTATCTGCTCCTATCAATATTATTTATTTAAAATAATGCTTCCAATATGACGGTTAGTGAACATACTAATAGGTAACTTACAGGCTACAAAACATACTTTTTTGGATAAGAAACTCTAAATGTATGTTAAAAATTGAATATGTTTTTCTAAATGATTATTTTTGGGCTTCGCGTTTATTTTTACCACATATACAATTCTGGTAAACAATAAGCTCTGGACACAATTCTGGTAGACAATATGCTCTGAAAACAATTCAGGTAAACTATCAGTTTTTAAAACTATTCTGTTACACAATATGATCTGAAAACAATTTTGGTAGACAATAGTTACTGGAAATAACTCTGGTGGACCATAGGTTCTGGAAACAAATCAGATAAACTATAAGTTCTGCAAACAAATGAGGTAAACTGGAAGTTCTTGAAACAATTCAGTTAAACAATAAGTTCTAGAAACAATTCTGGTAGAGATAATAGGTTCTGGAAAAAATTCAGGTAAACAATCGGTTTTTAAAAGAATTCTGGTAGACAATTTATATCTGGAAACAATTCTGGTAGACAATAGCTTCTGGAAACAACTCTGGTAGACAATAGGTTTTGAAAACAATTCAGTTAAACAATAAGTTCTAGAAACAATTCTGGTAGATAATAGGTTCTGGAAAACATTCAGGTAAACAATCGATTTTTAAAAGAATTCTGGTAGACAATTTATATCTGAAAACAATTCTGGTAGACAATAGCTTCTGGAAACAACTCTGGTAGACAATAGGTTTTGAAAACAATTCAGTTAAACAATAAGTTCTACAAACAATTCCAGTAGATAATAGGATCTGGAAACAATTCTGGTAGACCATAGGTTCTGGAAACTAATCAGGTAAACTATAAGGTCTGGAAACATTTCAGTTAAACAATAAGTTCTGGAAACAACTCTGGTAGACAATAGGTTCTGGAAACACTTTTGATAGACAAAAGATTCTGGTAAACATTAAATTCTTGAAGCAATACTGGAAGACAATATGTAAGCCTACTGGAAACAATTCTGGTAAGGAGCGATAGTAACTTTAAGCAACAAAAATCTTTTATCTATGTCCTGGTGTACATTTCGGTCGCAAAGCAATCATCTTCAGAGGAAATTACTACAAGACTAACCATGAGTCTTGTAACCTTGAGTTATTCTTTTAGTGATTTTTCACGATTGTTTTACAATCGAAATGTACACCAAATAACTAAAAGGTTTTGTGGTTTAGGAGATTGTATTTATTTATAATAAGAGTAGCAATACACAATCCGCCATGTTAGACTCGCATTCCTACACAATTATCCGAATACCCTTAAAAGCTATTGGTTCGTTCCAGTTTCTAGTCGGCCTACACTCATAAAAAGTTCAATTCAATTATAAAGTTGATTTTTAATTCCAGAACTCGAAGGAAACAAAGAATAAATGAAATTTTAATGGGTTTAAAATATTCTACTCGAAGAAGTAGGTAACCTAACTCTAACAATAACAAAAACATGTTGTAGAAACCCTTTAAACGTAGACAGAAATTAAAATTAATTTTTATTCCTGCTGTGTTTTCAAGTATTTAATCAGAGCAGACCGGTCGCTGTCGCTGAAGTTACGTTGAACAGAAGAATTAATTGAAATAACTGAAAGCTTTTTGTTAGTTCGTGACCACTGGAGTAGAACTTGAAACGTCAAATGATGTGAAACAATTGCATGTGGCATTGTGGATACTGAGAGTATAGTTATGCTGGGGAAAGAATTAAAATCGAAATAGATTTAAAGTTATTGTTGCGCTATGCGATTATACAGAGCATGTCTACACACACGCGCACACAGAAATACGTACAAAAACACACGCTGATAAACTATGTATACTCAATATAAATGTGTTTGTAAAAAAATGTCTGTACAAATAAAACGGTCACCAAACCATTTGCTGATAAAACATTGTCACCCTTTTCAAGGACCGAGTAACCAAAGCGACTTCTTACAATAACGTGTGAAATAAAATTTATTATCTATTCTTAAACTTTCCGACAGCGAAAAGCTTAATGATAAACTTATTGTTTTAAACTTTTATGTACAACAAATATATTTATTTCGTTATTGTAAACTTATATAAATAATTTGTAGGTGAAGTTTTATTGTTAAGAATTATTTTATCAATATGGATGCAATAAACAAGAATATATATATTTTTTTTAACCAAAGTACTAATCTTTTTGTTTTTTTGGCATTATTCACATTTCCTAGAGCCTCTTCATTTGTCAACAGTTAAAAAAATACTTGTTGATAAGAGTTCATCAAAAAAACTATGATGGGTAAACCTGTTCTATGAATTGCACATTTGATGATTTACTTCTTAAATATTTATTTCAAATAAAATTTTAAAAAGAAATATGTTTAAAATACAATCGTTAGAAGATTTTCCTCATTTACTATCATTCACGCTAAATAGTTTTTGACTAGTGAACAGGCTCTTGACAGTGTAAATAATGGTAAATTGAAGTTTTATATATACTTATATATATATATATATGTGTGTGTGTGTGTGTGTGTGTGTGTGTGTGTGTGTGTGTGTGTGTGTGTGTGTGTGTGTGTGTGTGTGTGTGTGTGTGTGTGTGTGTGTGTGTGTGTGTGTGTGTGTGTGTGTGTGTGTGTGTGTGTGTGTGTGTGTGTGTGTGTGTGTGTGTGTGTGTGTGTGTGTGTGTGTGTGTGTGTGTGTGTGTGTGTGTGTGTGTGTGTGTGTGTGTGTGTGTGTGTGTGTGTGTGTGTGTGTGTGTGTGTGTGTGTGTGTGTGTGTGTGTGTGTATAATCAATATGCAAAGCAAATAAGAAAAATAATAATACTGTTTATGGTTTAGTAACAGTTGAGGCACTATACAAAAACTATTTTCAAAAAAACATATTATTATGTGACAGAATTATCTAATTGACATCTATATGACTTACCTAAGTGTTCATCATCTTCTGTAGTGTATCACATGTTTTTATAATTTGTACCTGTTGCGTAATTAGTTCATTATTATTATTGTGTTTACAAATGTCTAAACTCTCATAGATATTCACTCTTATTCATTTATTCATGTTCATATATATATATATATATATATATAATACGTTTTCTTGTTTAATAATTTAAAACAACATAGGTTATTCAAATACAAGAATATTTATTAATTTATATCCAAAGCTTTTCGTTGGTAAACAGTACCAACATCATCAGGAATCTGACGATGTTGGTACTGTTTACCAACGAAAAGCTTTGGATATAAATTAATAAATATTCTTGTATTTGAATAACCTATGTTGTTTTAAAATATATATATACAGTATATTTGAGTGAGTGTCCGCGCATAGGTGTGTCTGTGTGAGTTTATAATCATTAGGTGTTTATAAGCTTTCATCATTCATTACTTTGTTTTTGTCCTACATAAAATTTATCAAAATCATCGGATTTCATTATTTAGCTTCTTTTTTTCATGCATTTTATCATTATTGTAGTATACTTAGTTTATAATACTACTATTTTTAGAGACGTTTTTAGATTTTCATCATCATCTACTCTAATTAGACATTTCATTCCTTGTCTTTAATAATTAACACGTACATCTAAATATACAATAGGTTTAAGTTTACGAACGATTCGCGGAAAGTAGTTATATCAAAGGGATTTGTATTTAGTACGAGAAGGGATTATTGTCTCTTGAGCTTAAATTATTCGGTATCCAATTACTAGGAAAACCTCATCGAAATACTAGATATCAGATGATAATTAGTGTCAAATTAAAATGTTAAAAATTATTTCTAACAATATCTTAACAATAATATAAATTTAGATTATTCTGTTTACGTTTTTCCCTCATACTGTTTAAATCTTTCGAAAACTTTATTGCAATGTTTTAAGTTGGTACTCACATTGTGGGATTTAAAGTGTACATGGGTATATTATTTCTCACAGATGTTTTAATCAAACTATGGTATTCGAACAAACGTTATGATAAAACATTTTTATTGTATGAAACTGCTAAGCAGAATATACTTATTGTTAATTGTAACAGCCTATAATATTAATCACTTAAACAATAGTTTATGACTATCCGAACTTTAAATTTAGTAAATTTGTTAAAACTTACTGAGACAGAACGTTTTCGATCGCTATGTGCCGATCTTCATCAGTGTCTTCTGCTGGAGATGTTGGGTCAAGCGGTGACGGTTTTAAAGGTAGGTTTTCGATAGTATCAAATAGTAAGTGTGATTTGTATTGTGTTTGTTCGTTTAATATGTTTGTACTTTGTGTTTTTGTGTGTCTGTAAATTTCATATTGTTCTAGTGTGTTGAGACGGGGTCCTTTTTTGTTGATGTGTAGGATTTATAGGTTATGGTACTCATCAAAAAATGACAGCAGACACTGATGAAGATCGCCATATAGCGATCGAAAACGTTCTGTCTCAGTAGGTTATAATAAATTTACTAAATCTAAAGTTCGGATGGTCATAAGCTATTGTTTAAGTGATTAATAAAATCCACCGAACGTAATGGACTACAAAATTCAAGAAGCCAATAATAGTTTTAGGTTTTAGTTTAAAAAACGTTATTTACCTTTACGTAGTCTCATAATATATACACTCTATTAAGTATCATTTCATTTTATTTATAAATATAACTTGTATTGGTCAAGTCCTCTTTGCATGATTTCATTTTAGGAATGAGCATTTTGTGCATATTTCCACTAAGAAACAACAATTAATGTTTTAGTTATGTTTCATTTTTTTTTAAATTCTAATGTAATGAATTTTTTCGTTCTGATTAAGGTTAAAATATTTACATAATTTTAAAATATTTTACATTTGTTTTATTGTTAAATATTTTACCTGAATCATGGTTTAAATTTAATGTAGCCTATTGAGGACCGCAAATAGAATAGATTTTTTGTTGCTCCCTTGCGGACAGCGAATTAGGTAAAATATTATTTGTAAGAGTAATATAAAGTAAATTTATCTATAATATCTGTTTAGGCTCGTAAGCCTGAGATTTAAGCTGATATTTGATCCAATAATATAAATAAATACAGTTTCTTAAAATATCAAAGTACAATAATTAATTTGCATTTTAACAACAATTATGTTTTTTTTTAATAAATAAATCTTCCCAACCATACACAAAGCATATACAATTACAAAAAACCGGGTAGTTACACCTATATACCTTTAGTTAAGTATTCATACAAAGTTAGGTTAGGTTAGATTTGGTTATGGAAAACGTAGAGCGTAAACTTTATGTACGTAAAATGTAGTATCAGTAAAGTGAAACACGGCCTCCACAGCCGGACGCACGTGAATAAACCTTCGCTTTATAAAATATCAAGTGTAAAGATACTGCTCCACGTGCTGTAGTACGAAAGCTTATATCTTGTTTTGTGCATCCTATCCACTTACTGAATTGAGTTTTATGTTTATATCTAGTGGAGTTATATTATTATTATTTTTTGTTAACTAAAACTGACCAAACTGGACACTTCGTATACACGTGTATTGTAATGTACGTGCATAACAATGTAGTAATGTAAGAAGCCATTTACTTTGTACTGTTTAGTTTGTGTGTTTTTCGCCAAGTTGGGTTCCCACGTTTTTCAATCTTCAATTTTGAATTTCTTTGCAATTTTACATTTTCCTTCCTATGTATGGTGTTG
>JBAIZL010000005.1:19192083-19202083 GCA_036971475.1 Prosapia bicincta
GGCTGCTTCATCAATACATATTTCTATTTATAGCTACGTTTTCAGAAGACTATGTTACTGCGCTGTTTAATATAACCTAATGAGATAGTTTATGGAGTGACACAAGTCGTGTCACTGTGTCTGTCACAAGCCCTGCTTTGAAGACGAAATAAAGAAGGCGTGGCGTGGCCTCTATAATGTAATGACAATACGGCTGCTTCATCAATACATATTTCTATTTATAGCTACGTTTTCAGAAGACTATGTTACTGCGCTGTTTAATATAACCTAATGAGATAGTTTATGGAGTGACACAAGTCGTGTCACTGTGTCTGTCACAAGCCCTGCTTTGATGACGAGATAAAGAAGGCGCGGCGTGGCCTCTATAATGTAATGACAATACGGCTGCTTCATCAATACATATTTCTATTTATAGCTACGTTTTCAGAAGACTATGTTACTGCGCTGTTTAATATAACCTAATGAGATAGTTTATGGAGTGACACAAGTCGTGTCACTGTGTCTGTCACAAGCCCTGCTTTGAAGACGAAATAAAGAAGGCGCGGCGTGGCCTCTATAATGTAATGACAATACGGCTGCTTCATCAATACATATTTCTATTTATAGCTACGTTTTCAGAAGACTATGTTACTGCGCTGTTTAATATAACCTAATGAGATAGTTTATGGAGTGACACAAGTCGTGTCACTGTGTCTGTCACAAGCCCTGCTTTGAAGACGAAATAAAGAAGGCGTGGCGTGGCCTCTATAATGTAATGACAATACGGCTGCTTCATCAATACATATTTCTATTTATAGCTACGTTTTCAGAAGACTATGTTACTGCGCTGTTTAATATAACCTAATGAGATAGTTTATGGAGTGACACAAGTCGTGTCACTGTGTCTGTCACAAGCCCTGCTTTGATGACGAGATAAAGAAGGCGCGGCGTGGCCTCTATAATGTAATGACAATACGGCTGCTTCATCAATACATATTTCTATTTATAGCTACGTTTTCAGAAGACTATGTTACTGCGCTGTTTAATATAACCTAATGAGATAGTTTATGGAGTGACACAAGTCGTGTCACTGTGTCTGTCACAAGCCCTGCTTTGATGACGAGAAAAAAGAAGGCGCGGCGTGGCCTCTATAATGTAATGACAATACGGCTGCTTCATCAATACATATTTCTATTTATAGCTACGTTTTCAGAAGACTATGTTACTGCGCTGTTTAATATAACCTAATGAGATAGTTTATGGAGTGACACAAGTCGTGTCACTGTGTCTGTCACAAGCCCTGCTTTGAAGACGAAATAAAGAAGGCGCGGCGTGGCCTCTATAATGTAACGACAATACGGCTACCTCATCAATACATATTTCTATTTATAGCTACGTTTTCAGAAGACTATGTTACTGCGCTGTTTAATATAACCTAATGAGATAGTTTATGGAGTGACACAAGTCGTGTCACTGTGTGTGTCACAAGCCCTGCTTTGAAGACGAAATAAAGAAGGCGCGGCGTGGCCTCTATAATGTAATGACAATATGGCTGCTTCATCAATACATATTTCTATTTATAGCTACGTTTTCAGAAGACTATGTTACTGCGCTGTTTAATATAACCTAATGAGATAGTTTATGGAGTGACACAAGTCGTGTCACTGTGTCTGTCACAAGCCCTGCTTTGAAGACGAAATAAAGAAGGCGTGGCGTGGCCTCTATAATGTAATGACAATACGGCTGCTTCATCAATACATATTTCTATTTATAGCTACGTTTTCAGAAGACTATGTTACTGCGCTGTTTAATATAACCTAATGAGATAGTTTATGGAGTGACACAAGTCGTGTCACTGTGTCTGTCACAAGCCCTGCTTTGATGACGAGATAAAGAAGGCGCGGCGTGGCCTCTATAATGTAATGACAATACGGCTGCTTCATCAATACATATTTCTATTTATAGCTACGTTTTCAGAAGACTATGTTACTGCGCTGTTTAATATAACCTAATGAGATAGTTTATGGAGTGACACAAGTCGTGTCACTGTGTCTGTCACAAGCCCTGCTTTGAAGACGAAATAAAGAAGGCGCGGCGTGGCCTCTATAATGTAATGACAATACGGCTGCTTCATCAATACATATTTCTATTTATAGCTACGTTTTCAGAAGACTATGTTACTGCGCTGTTTAATATAACCTAATGAGATAGTTTATGGAGTGACACAAGTCGTGTCACTGTGTCTGTCACAAGCCCTGCTTTGAAGACGAAATAAAGAAGGCGTGGCGTGGCCTCTATAATGTAATGACAATACGGCTGCTTCATCAATACATATTTCTATTTATAGCTACGTTTTCAGAAGACTATGTTACTGCGCTGTTTAATATAACCTAATGAGATAGTTTATGGAGTGACACAAGTCGTGTCACTGTGTCTGTCACAAGCCCTGCTTTGATGACGAGATAAAGAAGGCGCGGCGTGGCCTCTATAATGTAATGACAATACGGCTGCTTCATCAATACATATTTCTATTTATAGCTACGTTTTCAGAAGACTATGTTACTGCGCTGTTTAATATAACCTAATGAGATAGTTTATGGAGTGACACAAGTCGTGTCACTGTGTCTGTCACAAGCCCTGCTTTGATGACGAGAAAAAAGAAGGCGCGGCGTGGCCTCTATAATGTAATGACAATACGGCTGCTTCATCAATACATATTTCTATTTATAGCTACGTTTTCAGAAGACTATGTTACTGCGCTGTTTAATATAACCTAATGAGATAGTTTATGGAGTGACACAAGTCGTGTCACTGTGTCTGTCACAAGCCCTGCTTTGAAGACGAAATAAAGAAGGCGCGGCGTGGCCTCTATAATGTAATGACAATACGGCTGCTTCATCAATACATATTTCTATTTATAGCTACGTTTTCAGAAGACTATGTTACTGCGCTGTTTAATATAACCTAATGAGATAGTTTATAGAGTGACACAAGTCGTGTCACTGTGTCTGTCACAAGCCCTGCTTTGAAGACGAAATAAAGAAGGCGCGGCGTGGCCTCTATAATGTAATGACAATACGGCTGCTTCATCAATACATATTTCTATTTATAGCTACGTTTTCAGAAGACTATGTTACTGCGCTGTTTAATATAACCTAATGAGATAGTTTATGGAGTGACACAAGTCGTGTCACTGTGTGTGTCACAAGCCCTGCTTTGAAGACGAAATAAAGAGGGCGTGGCGTGGCCTCTATAATGTAATGACAATACGGCTGCTTCATCAATACATATTTCTATTTATAGCTACGTTTTCAGAAGACTATGTTACTGCGCTGTTTAATATAACCTAATGAGATAGTTTATGGAGTGACACAAGTCGTGTCACTGTGTCTGTCACAAGCCCTGCTTTGAAGACGAGATAAAGAAGGCGCGGCGTGGCCTCTATAATGTAATGACAATACGGCTGCTTCATCAATACATATTTCTATTTATAGCTACGTTTTCAGAAGACTATGTTACTGCGCTGTTTAATATAACCTAATGAGATAGTTTATGGAGTGACACAAGTCGTGTCACTGTGTCTGTCACAAGCCCTGCTTTGATGACGAGATAAAGAAGGCGCGGCGTGGCCTCTATAATGTAATGACAATACGGCTGCTTCATCAATACATATTTCTATTTATAGCTACGTTTTCAGAAGACTATGTTACTGCGCTGTTTAATATAACCTAATGAGATAGTTTATGGAGTGACACAAGTCGTGTCACTGTGTCTGTCACAAGCCCTGCTTTGATGACGAGATAAAGAAGGCGCGGCGTGGCCTCTATAATGTAATGACAATACGGCTGCTTCATCAATACATATTTCTATTTATAGCTACGTTTTCAGAAGACTATGTTACTGCGCTGTTTAATATAACCTAATGAGATAGTTTATGGAGTGACACAAGTCGTGTCACTGTGTCTGTCACAAGCCCTGCTTTGATGACGAGATAAAGAAGGCGCGGCGTGGCCTCTATAATGTAATGACAATACGGCTGCTTCATCAATACATATTTCTATTTATAGCTACGTTTTCAGAAGACTATGTTACTGCGCTGTATAATATAACCTAATGAGATAGTTTATGGAGTGACACAAGTCGTGTCACTGTGTCTGTCACAAGCCCTGCTTTGATGACGAGATAAAGAAGGCGCGGCGTGGCCTCTATAATGTAATGACAATACGGCTGCTTCATCAATACATATTTCTATTTATAGCTACGTTTTCAGAAGACTATGTTACTGCGCTGTTTAATATAACCTAATGAGATAGTTTATGGAGTGACACAAGTCGTGTCACTGTGTCTGTCACAAGCCCTGCTTTGAAGACGAAATAAAGAAGGCGCGGCGTGGCCTCTATAATGTAATGACAATACGGCTGCTTCATCAATACATATTTCTATTTATAGCTACGTTTTCAGAAGACTATGTTACTGCGCTGTTTAATATAACCTAATGAGATAGTTTATGGAGTGACACAAGTCGTGTCACTGTGTGTGTCACAAGCCCTGCTTTGAAGACGAAATAAAGAAGGCGCGGCGTGGCCTCTATAATGTAATGACAATACGGCTGCTTCATCAATACATATTTCTATTTATAGCTACGTTTTCAGAAGACTATGTTACTGCGCTGTTTAATATAACCTAATGAGATAGTTTATGGAGTGACACAAGTCGTGTCACTGTGTCTGTCACAAGCCCTGCTTTGAAGACGAAATAAAGAAGGCGTGGCGTGGCCTCTATAATGTAATGACAATACGGCTGCTTCATCAATACATATTTCTATTTATAGCTACGTTTTCAGAAGACTATGTTACTGCGCTGTTTAATATAACCTAATGAGATAGTTTATGGAGTGACACAAGTCGTGTCACTGTGTCTGTCACAAGCCCTGCTTTGATGACGAGATAAAGAAGGCGCGGCGTGGCCTCTATAATGTAATGACAATACGGCTGCTTCATCAATACATATTTCTATTTATAGCTACGTTTTCAGAAGACTATGTTACTGCGCTGTTTAATATAACCTAATGAGATAGTTTATGGAGTGACACAAGTCGTGTCACTGTGTCTGTCACAAGCCCTGCTTTGATGACGAAATAAAGAAGGCGCGGCGTGGCCTCTATAATGTAATGACAATACGGCTGCTTCATCAATACATATTTCTATTTATAGCTACGTTTTCAGAAGACTATGTTACTGCGCTGTTTAATATAACCTAATGAGATAGTTTATGGAGTGACACAAGTCGTGTCACTGTGTCTGTCACAAGCCCTGCTTTGATGACGAGATAAAGAAGGCGCGGCGTGGCCTCTATAATGTAATGACAATACGGCTGCTTCATCAATACATATTTCTATTTATAGCTACGTTTTCAGAAGACTATGTTACTGCGCTGTTTAATATAACCTAATGAGATAGTTTATGGAGTGACACAAGTCGTGTCACTGTGTCTGTCACAAGCCCTGCTTTGATGACGAGATAAAGAAGGCGCGGCGTGGCCTCTATAATGTAATGACAATACGGCTGCTTCATCAATACATATTTCTATTTATAGCTACGTTTTCAGAAGACTATGTTACTGCGCTGTTTAATATAACCTAATGAGATAGTTTATGGAGTGACACAAGTCGTGTCACTGTGTCTGTCACAAGCCCTGCTTTGATGACGAGATAAAGAAGGCGCGGCGTGGCCTCTATAATGTAATGACAATACGGCTGCTTCATCAATACATATTTCTATTTATAGCTACGTTTTCAGAAGACTATGTTACTGCGCTGTTTAATATAACCTAATGAGATAGTTTATGGAGTGACACAAGTCGTGTCACAAGCCCTGCTTTGAAGACGAAATAAAGAAGGCGCGGCGTGGCCTCTATAATGTAATGACAATACGGCTGCTTCATCAATACATATTTCTATTTATAGCTACGTTTTCAGAAGACTATGTTACTGCGCTGTTTAATATAACCTAATGAGATAGTTTATGGAGTGACACAAGTCGTGTCACTGTGTCTGTCACAAGCCCTGCTTTGAAGACGAAATAAAGAAGGCGCGGCGTGGCCTCTATAATGTAATGACAATACGGCTGCTTCATCAATACATATTTCTATTTATAGCTACGTTTTCAGAAGACTATGTTACTGCGCTGTTTAATATAACCTAATGAGATAGTTTATGGAGTGACACAAGTCGTGTCACTGTGTCTGTCACAAGCCCTGCTTTGAAGACGAAATAAAGAAGGCGCGGCGTGGCCTCTATAATGTAATGACAATACGGCTGCTTCATCAATACATATTTCTATTTATAGCTACGTTTTCAGAAGACTATGTTACTGCGCTGTTTAATATAACCTAATGAGATAGTTTATGGAGTGACACAAGTCGTGTCACTGTGTCTGTCACAAGCCCTGCTTTGATGACGAGATAAAGAAGGCGCGGCGTTACCTCTATAATGTAATGACAATACGGCTGCTTCATCAATACATATTTCTATTTATAGCTACGTTTTCAGAAGACTATGTTACTGCGCTGTTTAATATAACCTAATGAGATAGTTTATGGAGTGACACAAGTCGTGTCACTGTGTCTGTCACAAGCCCTGCTTTGATGACGAGATAAAGAAGGCGTTGCGTGGCTCTATAATGTAATGACAATACGGCTGCTTCATCAATACATATTTCTATTTATAGCTACGTTTTCAGAAGACTATGTTACTGCGCTGTTTAATATAACCTAATGAGATAGTTTATGGAGTGACACAAGTCGTGTCACTGTGTCTGTCACAAGCCCTGCTTTGATGACGAGATAAAGAAGGCGCGGCGTGGCCTCTATAATGTAATGACAATACGGCTGCTTCATCAATACATATTTCTATTTATAGCTACGTTTTCAGAAGACTATGTTACTGCGCTGTTTAATATAACCTAATGAGATAGTTTATGGAGTGACACAAGTCGTGTCACTGTGTCTGTCACAAGCCCTGCTTTGAAGACGAAATAAAGAAGGCGCGGCGTGGCCTCTATAATGTAATGACAATACGGCTACTTCATCAATACATATTTCTATTTATAGCTACGTTTTCAGAAGACTATGTTACTGCGCTGTTTAATATAACCTAATGAGATAGTTTATGGAGTGACACAAGTCGTGTCACTGTGTCTGTCACAAGCCCTGCTTTGAAGACGAAATAAAGAAGGCGTTGCGTGGCCTCTATAATGTAATGACAATACGGCTGCTTCATCAATACATATTTCTATTTATAGCTACGTTTTCAGAAGACTATGTTACTGCGCTGTTTAATATAACCTAATGAGATAGTTTAAGGAGTGACACAAGTCGTGTCTCTGTGTCTGTCACAAGCCCTGCTTTGAAGACGAAATAAAGAAGGCGTGGCGTGGCCTCTATAATGTAATGACAATACGGCTACTTCATCAATACATATTTCTATTTATAGCTACGTTTTCAGAAGAATACGTTGCTGCGCTATTTAATATAACCTAATGAGATAGTTTATGGAGTGACACAAGTCGTGTCACTGTGTCTGTCACAAGCCCTGCTTTGAAGACGAAATAAAGAAGGCGTGGCGTGGCCTCTATAATGTAATGACAATACGGCTACTTCATCAATACATATTTCTATTTATAGCTACGTTTTCAGAAGAATACGTTGCTGCGCTGTTTAATATAACCTAATGAGATAGTTTATGGAGTGACACAAGTCGTGTCACTGTGTCTGTCACAAGCCCTGCTTTGAAGACGAAATAAAGAAGGCGTGGCGTGGCCTCTATAATGTAATGACAATACGGCTACTTCATCAATACATATTTCTATTTATAGCTACGTTTTCAGAAGAATACGTTGCTGCGCTATTTAATATAACCTAATGGGATAGTTTATGGAGTGACACAAGTCGTGTCACTGTGTCTGTCACAAGCCCTGCTTTGAAGACGAAATAAAGAAGGCGTGGCGTGGCCTCTATAATGTAATGACAATACGGCTACTTCATCAATACATATTTCTATTTATAGCTACGTTTTCAGAAGAATACGTTGCTGCGCTATTTAATATAACCTAATGAGATAGTTTATGTAGCGCGTATCAATGCTTATCATCGTCTTTTCTGTGCACTTCGCTAGTTGTGAATAATTGAAGCAGATGCCTAGAACTCCCAAGATTATACGTTTAGGTTTTAAGAACCATACTGTAAATTTGCAGTTTAAATTAAACTTCAAAACGTAAATAAAATCATGCATTTACTTTTTTCAATTCTTACAATTATTTCACACTCTCCATATATATATTTATGTATACATCATGTTCAAATTGTCAATCTTTAATTATACCCTCTTTATTCGTCCACTCAAGTTCATGAAAAATGAAATATTAATAGTTGCTGGTTTTCAGTCAAGTGTTAAGTTTTAAAAATATTGGAGCTAAATTACCCTCAAGTTGAATAACAAAATACCTTGCACAATAAATCAAAGTCACTGTTAAAGTGGCATCACTATTACATAGTCTGTCCTTTAGGCATCATTACTTTAAAAGTAAATCACAGATTTTTTCTTTTAATAATAATAATAATATTTTATTTTCACAGTTATTCATTAATGAAAGTGTATTAAACCTCTTTATGTATAAATAAAAAGTATCAGGAAGATGATCTACAATCGGGTCTTGCTGAAGTTAAAACCTTATATACCAACTTTGATAAAAATCATTAGAGTAGTTTCTGGTGTTTAAAAATTTTTGAAATTCGATGATAACATTCTTCAGAAAATTTTCACTAAGTCGATTGGATTGCTGAGGTTAAAAATACCTACTTATCAATTTTTGTGAAGATCCTTAGAGTAGTTTTGGATACTTAAAAGTTTTTGAAAACTTAATAGTAATGATTTTTCATTACATTAAAAAATTACATTTTTAAAACATTTAGTGGGCAACACTTGATGTCAATAAGCTTTTTTGAAATATGAATTTCTATATTTAAATTTAATTTATAAATTTTAATATTTTATTTCCTGATTCTTCACGTATATCATATTCATACATATATTTATATTAATTGTAATTATTTAATTAAAAGTAACTTGAATAATTTTTTTCTTCAGTAGAGAATGACTTTAGTTGTTATTATTATTTTTATATTACTTAAGATCTTTTGCTTAACCTTGGAAGCGTAACGCTGGTTTTCAAAATTACCCTATAAAAATGAAAAATGAAAAAATAAAGAATTACCAAAACTTTAATAATATTTATTAAGGTGTATTTTCTTCATATAGCTGCTAACCATTAAACATGTATTGTTAGGCCTATATTCCTTAAACTCAATATTTACAATACTTAAATGGATTTGGATTCAGAACTATCTTCATTTTCTATTGAAACAATTATATGTTCATAAGTAATTGTATAAAAACTAAGTGCAAACTATTGATTTATTATGCGGTTGCGTTCCGAAACCGTAGTTTTATTGACGAAGTCTACCTGCAACTTAGTAATATCAAGATGATTACAACAATGGACTTTAGTTATATTTTACTACACATCTGACATCTAGTATAAAGATCTTTAGTCGTCGTTAGCTGAAAATATTTAAATAATAGTCAAACATGTGATAATGAGAGTCTATGGTCAAAACTGGGGTTGAAGCGCAATCCTGACTCACCTAGGTATATTTATCTTGCCTTACAATATCACGTCAATAGAACCAAAAGGGCCTTAATAATTATTAGATTTAATATAACATAATACAATGGTTAATGAAATTGGTTCTTGTATTCTAAGGTCCCGACAGAAGTGATAACAAAATAGACCTAATGGTTGTGCAACGAAAATCGCCGAAAATATATTATTTATTTTTCATTCAATTTTAACATCTTTATTTTTAATAATTTATTGTACTGTAATTATTAACAAAATAACGTGGATAATGAAAAACCTTTATTTACTGAGTACAATTTTTTTTTAAAGTGAATATTTCTTAT
>JBAIZL010000005.1:19207083-19222083 GCA_036971475.1 Prosapia bicincta
ATTTTGAATTGTAAAATCCTTACAAGCTGTAATATTGATTGTGTAATAAATCTGCTATGAAGTGAATGCATCTTAGTGCTTTGAAAAAAATAATCAACTTCTTTTACATCTTAATTTGAAATCATCGTATTTGTGTCTTCGAAACTTTTTTTGTTATTCTTTTAAAGCACTAAGTACATTTCTTCCTAGAAATTAATCTATAAAAATTAAGATAGTTTTATATGAGCATTCTAGAATTGTATAAACGGTTTCCTTTATTCTACAGTGCTTCAGGACATGAACTTGTGTACCACAGTACGTCTATTAGTTTCATTTCGTTAAGATGTAAATATGGGGAACCCTAAATGTTAGAGTAAAGTATTAAGCCGAGTAGAACAACATGGATCTCGGCAAGAGAATTACCCCCCCCCCCGTTATTTGTAATGTGTTCTAAAGCACTAAACGGCTAAATATTCTTCTTGAAATACCATATAATAAGCTAGATAACTAATCTTTTACAATAAATTGTTTACCAATTATCCTCAATAAAAGATATGCTTTTACAGAAACTAAATCTAATGCACCTATACATAACCTGTGTGTTTTAACTAACCTTATTTAAAGAATAACTTTAAGTGTTTGAAAGAAACATTTGAAATAATTTAGGAACTACTTGAACGGGATTGCATTATATTTGACCTAAACGGGGTTTTATAAAATCTTATGCAAATATTTCAAGATCATCTTAAATTCAGAGCGTCTTTTACAAAGGCCAACAGGGTACTCTTTGTTGGAATTTTGTATATTCTGTTCCATAAGGATAACGTGGGGACTGTAGGAGACACTAAAGGCGGAATTTTGAATTTTTCCAAGGTTGAGACCAATGCCCTTGCCAATTTCCCTTGCCAAAAAAACCCAAAAATCAAAAATCCTTGGACAATAAAAACTTTTTTTAGTGCCCGTGCTTATTTTAGAGTAAAAAATAAATAACAACAAGCAAAATGTTTTTATAGACCGAATATGAGAATGTTTTCATTTGAATATCTTTTAATTCCGGTTCAACAATTAGTTTGTTATAATATTATATTTATATAATGTTGTTTGTAAAATTATTTATTTCTTCTAATAAATATATTCTTGTATTTGTAATGATCTCGTAGACTATTATTAATTATTTATAACAGAAAAGCAATTGTATAATTATATAATATAAAATACATATTTATAGACGACTTCTTCAATCGAACATAAAACTACTACTTGCTTTATTACACAAAGACTATTTATTTTTGAAATAAAATTGTACCTAAGATTCTTACATTTACAACCCCTCCAGACTTTCAAAAACAAATCTCAAACACGCTATAAAACCAGTTATATTTGACCGGACCGTACATATGTTCCCAGAATAACATCCCAAACAAGTCCCGAACAATGTACTTTAACACGCTATAAAACCAGTTATATTTGACCGGACCGTACATATGTTCCCAGAATAACATCCCAAACAAGTCCCGAACAATGTACTTTAACACGCTATAAAACCAGTTATATTTGACCGGACCGTACATATGTTCCCAGAATAACATCCCAAACAAGTCCCGAACAATGTACTTTAACACGCTATAAAACCAGTTATATTTGACCGGACCGTACATATGTTCCCAGAATAACATCCCAAACAAGTCCCGAACAATGTACTTTAACACGCTATAAAACCAGTTATATTTGACCGGACCGTACATATGTTCCCAGAATAACATCCCAAACAAGTCCCGAACAATGTACTTTAACACGCTATAAAAGCAGTTATATTTGACCGGACCGTACATATGTTCCCAGAATAACATCCCAAACAAGTCCCGAACAATGTACTTTAACACGCTATAAAAGCAGTTATATTTGACCGGACCGTACATATGTTCCCAGAATAACATCCCAAACAAGTCCCGAACAATGTACTTTAACACGCTATAAAAGCAGTTATATTTGACCGGACCGTACATATGTTCCCAGAATAACATCCCAAACAAGTCCCGAACAATGTACTTTAACACGCTATAAAACCAGTTATATTTGACCGGACCGTACATATGTTCCCAGAATAACATCCCAAACAAGTCCCGAACAATGTACTTTAACACGCTATAAAAGCAGTTATATTTGACCGGACCGTACATATGTTCCCAGAATAACATCCCAAACAAGTCCCGAACAATGTACTTTAACACGCTATAAAAGCAGTTATATTTGACCGGACCGTACATATGTTCCCAGAATAACATCCCAAACAAGTCCCGAACAATGTACTTTAACACGCTATAAAAGCAGTTATATTTGACCGGACCGTACATATGTTCCCAGAATAACATCCCAAACAAGTCCCGAACAATGTACTTTAACACGCTATAAAACCAGTTATATTTGACCGGACCGTACATATGTTCCCAGAATAACATCCCAAACAAGTCCCGAACAATGTACTTTAACACGCTATAAAAGCAGTTATATTTGACCGGACCGTACATATGTTCCCAGAATAACATCCCAAACAAGTCCCGAACAATGTACTTTAACACGCTATAAAAGCAGTTATATTTGACCGGACCGTACATATGTTCCCAGAATAACATCCCAAACAAGTCCCGAACAATGTACTTTAACACGCTATAAAAGCAGTTATATTTGACCGGACCGTACATATGTTCCCAGAATAACATCCCAAACAAGTCCCGAACAATGTACTTTAACACGCTATAAAACCAGTTATATTTGACCGGACCGTACATATGTTCCCAGAATAACATCCCAAACAAGTCCCGAACAATGTACTTTAACACGCTATAAAAGCAGTTATATTTGACCGGACCGTACATATGTTCCCAGAATAACATCCCAAACAAGTCCCGAACAATGTACTTTAACACGCTATAAAAGCAGTTATATTTGACCGGACCGTACATATGTTCCCAGAATAACATCCCAAACAAGTCCCGAACAATGTACTTTAACACGCTATAAAAGCAGTTATATTTGACCGGACCGTACATATGTTCCCAGAATAACATCCCAAACAAGTCCCGAACAATGTACTTTAACACGCTATAAAACCAGTTATATTTGACCGGACCGTACATATGTTCCCAGAATAACATCCCAAACAAGTCCCGAACAAATTGGGAAATAATTTGAGCACTTCACACTACGGGGAGCTATAACTCCGCTCTTTATTGTGTGCTTTCGTTTTCCACGCCTGAAAAGTTTACGACGTAATTTGGTCGATAGTCGCCAGCCACGCTACGTCATTACAGGGCGCGCGGCCCCCGCACGGCGCTGTGTCTAGCTCCCGCGATATAATTTTTAGAATTGATAGTTTGCGTGAGGAAGGCTTTTACCTGCCGGCGATTTAATCATCCACTTCATCGCCTAATGAATAACTTAAACATTTTGTTTTCTGTCAGACAAAAACGTTGAAGCATTTATTAGAATTTAAGTATTTAAAAACATGTAAATGTTGAAAAAAAGACTATGTATTGGAAATATATGTTTTTATTAATCATTATCCAATTCGTTCTATTAGCTCATACTCTCCTATATATATATATATATATATATATATATATATATATATATATATATATATATATATACTACAATATGTATTCTGGTGTATTAATAAAGAAGTAAACCTGAATAGAAGAAGTCTCTAGTATTCCTGAGGATTTTGGTACTGTTTGCCAATGAAAAGCTTTGAATTGTAAATTCAATAAATTATTCTTGTATTTGTAAATTGGTTTATTTCTTTATATATATATATATATATATATATATATATATATATATATATATATATATATATATATATATACATATATATTGTATACATTTTCAATAGTTAATAAAATACGTTTTTAATCACCCAATCAGGTTCAAATACAATTTCTCAGCCTATAGTAGATGACAACTGATGTTACTTGAGTTTTTTTAAAATATTTGTTCAGTAATTAAATTGTAAAATTTGTGGGGCTCAGGCGGATTCGAACTGAAAATCTTTATGTTCGACGTCTAGCGCACCTTGGCACTGCTTTCCAATACCTAGAAATGTATTTCTCAGAGATGTATATGCATTTGTTTCCCGTATCTGGCTATCTTCGAAACCTCTATTGTATAACCTATTAAACTATTGTTAAAATATTGCCATGTTTACCACACAATAACAAAACAATTGCCCTAGAGTAGCTAAAATAACATTTTTCTTTGTTAACCTCAGTAGGAATTTACTTGAAATTTTTATATCACTTGTTAATTACTTTGAAATAATCGATCATTTTTTTTATGAAATAAAGTGTAAACTAAAATTATTGAAGCATTTAGGCATATTGTCGGTTTTATATTAATACTCACATACCTCATTATAACCATAAAAAACGAATGCCATACTTGTAGTTTAATGAAATAGTCGTTAAATACAAAATATTTTCTACTCCTGCATCGTTAAATAAAAGGGATAAAATGGGTAAAAGTGAATATCAGTAATTGATGTAAATACAGGTGAAATACACCTGTATTCAGGCGATTTATTTTAGGCCTAATCTTTAAATGTTATGAGACAAAAGATGTCCCCATCGAGTCTCTCACAGAATGACAATGACGAGAAAATGATGCCCAGTGCAGTGGAAACTGCCAGTACTTGATTGTGCGAAAGAGCCCCCGACTAAAACGTATTCGCCCTTATACGGTATAACATTGCCTAACATTAATTCCACTACAGCGTATAACGCCTGTCTTAAATATTTCAAAACTTCCCGAAATTCATTTAATACAAAGTACTAGCGCTAAAATATACACTCTGGGAAATCACTTACATATGGAAAAACTATAGAGATACATACACCAGAGGTAGACAAATAGAGGAATATACTATAGAGGCACAATGTACCTACTTTTACATTTAGAGATCTAAATAGTACTGTAGATACATACACCAGAGGTAGACAAATAGAGGAATATACTTTAGAGGCACCAATGTACCTACTTTTACATTTAGAGATCTAAATAGTACTGTAGATACATACACCAGAGGTAGACAAATAAAGGAATATACTTTAGAGGCACCAATGTACCTACTTTTACATTTAGAGATCTACATAGTACTGTAGATACATACACCAGAGGTAGACAAATAGAGGAATATACTTTAGAGGCACCAATGTACCTACTTTTACATTTAGAGATCTAAATAGTACTGTAGATAGATACACCAGAGGTAGACAAATAGAGGAATATACTTTAGAGGCACCAATGTACCTACTTTTACATTTAGAGATCTAAATAGTACTGTAGATACATACACCAGAGGTAGACAAATAGAGGAATATACTTTAGAGGCACCAATGTACCTACTTTTACATTTAGAGATCTAAATAGTACTATAGATACATACACCAGAGGTAGACAAATAGAGGAATATACTTTAGAGGCACCAATGTACCTACTTTTACATTTAGAGATCTAAATAGTACTGTAGATACATACACCAGAGGTAGACAAATAGAGGAATATACTTTAGAGGCACTAATGTACCTACTTTTACATTTAGAGATCTAAATAGTACTGTAGATACATACACCAGAGGTAGACAAATAGAGGAATATACTTTAGAGGCACCAATGTACCTACTTTTACATTTAGAGATCTAAATAGTACTGTAGAAACATACACCAGAGGTAGACAAATAGAGGAATATACTTTAGAGGCACCAATGTACCTACTTTTACATTTAGAGATCTAAATAGTACAGTAGATACATACACCAGAGGTAGACAAATAGAGGAATATACTTTAGAGGCACCAATGTACCTACTTTTACATTTAGAGATCTAAATAGTACTGTAGATACATACACCAGAGGTAGACAAATAGAGGAATATACTTTAGAGGCACCAATGTACCTACTTTTACATTTAGAGATCTAAATAGTACTGTAGATACATACACCAGAGGTAGACAAATAGAGGAATATACTTTAGAGGCACCAATGCACCTACTTTTACATTTAGAGATCTAAATAGTACTGTAGATACATACACCAGAGGTAGACAAATAGAGAGATATACTTTAGAGGCACCAATGTACCTACTTTTACATTTAGAGATCTAAATAGTACTGTAGATAGATACACCAGAGGTAGACAAATAGAGGAATATACTTTAGAGGCACCAATGTACCTACTTTTACATTTAGAGATCTAAATAGTACTGTAGATACATACACCAGAGGTAGACAAATAGAGGAATATACTTTAGAGGCACCAATGTACCTACTTTTACATTTAGAGATCTAAATAGTACTGTAGATACATACACCAGAGGTAGACAAATAGAGGAATATACTTTAGAGGCACCAATGTACCTACTTTTACATTTAGAGATCTAAATAGTACTGTAGATACATACACCAGAGGTAGACAAATAGAGGAATATACTTTAGAGGCACCAATGTACCTACTTTTACATTTAGAGATCTAAATAGTACTGTAGATACATACACCAGAGGTAGACAAATAGAGGAATATACTTTAGAGGCACCAATGTACCTACTTTTACATTTAGAGATCTAAATAGTACTGTAGATACATACACCAGAGGTAGACAAATAGAGGAATATACTTTAGAGGCACCAATGCACCTACTTTTACATTTAGAGATCTAAATAGTACTGTAGATACATACACCAGAGGTAGACAAATAGAGGTATATACTTTAGAGGCACAATGTACCTACTTTTACATTTAGAGATCTAAATAGTACTGTAGATAGATACACCAGAGGTAGACAAATAGAGGAATACACTTTAGAGGCACCATGTACCTACTTTTACATTTAGAGATCTAAATAGTACTATAGATACATACACCAGAGGTAGACAAATAGAGGAATATACTTTAGAGGCACCATGTACCTACTTTTACATTTAGAGGTCTAAATAGTACTGTACATACATACACCAGAGGTAGACAAATAGAGGAATATACTTTAGAGGCACCAATGTACCTACTTTTACATTTAGAGATCTAAATAGTACTGTAGAAACATACACCAGAGGTAGACAAATAGAGGAATATACTTTAGAGGCACCAATGTACCTACTTTTACATTTAGAGATCTAAATAGTACTGTAGATACATACACCAGAGGTAGACAAATAGAGGAATATACTTTAGAGGCACCAATGTACCTACTTTTACATTTAGAGATCTAAATAGTATTGTAGATACATACACCAGAGGTAGACAAATAGAGGAATATACTTTAGAGGCACCAATGTACCTACTTTTACATTTAGAGATCTAAATAGTACTGTAGATACATACACCAGAGGTAGACAAATAGAGGAATATACTTTAGAGGCACCAATGTACCTACTTTTACATTTAGAGATCTAAATAGTACTGTAGATACATACACCAGAGGTAGACAAATAGAGGAATATACTTTAGAGGCACCAATGTACCTACTTTTACATTTGGAGATCTAAATAGTACTGTAGATACATACACCAGAGGTAGACAAATAGAGGAATATACTTTAGAGGCACCAATGCACCTACTTTTACATTTAGAGATCTAAATAGTACTGTAGATACATACACCAGAGGTAGACAAATAGAGAGATATACTTTAGAGGCACCAATGTACCTACTTTTACATTTAGAGATCTAAATAGTACTGTAGATACATACACCAGAGGTAGACAAATAGAGGAATATACTTTAGAGGCACCAATGTACCTACTTTTACATTTAGAGATCTAAATAGTACTGTAGATACATACACCAGAGGTAGACATATAGAGGAATATACTTTAGAGGCACCAATGTACCTACTTTTACATTTAGAGATCTAAATAGTACTGTAGATAGATACACCAGAGGTAGACAAATAGAGGAATATACTTTAGAGGCACCAATGTACCTACTTTTACATTTAGAGATCTAAATAGTACTGTAGATACATACACCAGAGGTAGACAAATAGAGGAATATACTTTAGAGGCACCAATGCACCTACTTTTACATTTAGAGATCTAAATAGTACTGTAGATACATACACCAGAGGTAGACAAATAGAGGTATATACTTTAGAGGCACAATGTACCTACTTTTACATTTAGAGATCTAAATAGTACTGTAGATAGATACACCAGAGGTAGACAAATAGAGGAATACACTTTAGAGGCACCATGTACCTACTTTTACATTTAGAGATCTAAATAGTACTATAGATACATACACCAGAGGTAGACAAATAGAGGAATATACTTTAGAGGCACCATGTACCTACTTTTACATTTAGAGGTCTAAATAGTACTGTACATACATACACCAGAGGTAGACAAATAGAGGAATATACTTTAGAGGCACCATGTACCTACTTTTACATTTAGAGGTCTAAATAGTACTATAGATACATACACCAGAGGTAGACAAATAGAGGAATATACTTTAGAGGCACAATGTACCTACTTTTACATTTAGAGGTCTAAATAATACTGTACATACATACACCAGAGATAGACAAATAGAGGGATATACTTTAGAGGCACAATGTACCTACTTTTAGATTTAGAGATCTAAATAGTACCGTAGATACATACACTAGAGGTAGACAAATAGAGGAATATACTTTAGAGGCACAAATGTACCTACTTTTAGATTTAGAGATCTAAATAGTACTGTACATACATACACCAGAGATAGACAAATAGAGGGATATACTTTAGAGGCACAATGTACCTACTTTTACATTTAGAGATCTAAATAGTACTGTACATACATACACCAGAGATAGACAAATAGAGGGATATACTTAAGAGGCACAATGTACCTACTTTTACATTTAGAGATCTAAATAGTACTGTACATACATATAATGGTACAAATATAGATAAAACAAAGGGATTTAAATACAAAGATACTAGTATAAGAAAAATAAATTAAAAATATGCATAAACATATTAGAGGTAAACATAAATAGAGAAGCATACGTTAAAGATATACGATACATAAATCAATGATATGAACAATATAGAGATTATAATGGAATACATATCTGTGTAATATCGAATTCATATAATAATATGAACAAAGATATTCATATATATGTGGTGTACAATAATTATTTAGCCAGATTTCTAGATCAAAACGAGACAGTACCATCTAGGAGCTGTTGGGGAATGAAATGAGTTGTTGCAGTTGGAATCGGTCATTTCCATGGCGGAAACTGCTCGATATTAGAACAAAATGTACTAAGAGTTTGTGCTTTCAAAACATTGGTATGCGACGAGTTTAAAGCATTCAATATTTATCTGCTGAAAAAGTAGTAAATCCGTCACTAGTGTGGCACAATGGGACAAACAAGCACCTCCAGGAGGATAGTCTAAAAAACGGGAATATTTCGTTGAAATCGGGACATCTGGTCACATTAACTATAATATACAGATGCACAGATATACACTTATACAAATATAGAGCCCCACAGATCATAGGTATACAAAATAAAGTATAAATACAAATAAAGAGATACATTTCGCTCTCAAAACTGATTCTTAGGGCTTAAAAACATGACATAGGATCTTTTACAATTGAAATAAACAGAAAGTCAATACAAACAATTAATGTAGAGAAAACATTAAGTAAACTCCAACTTAGGTCAAGAAAAAAAATGATTTAGTTCTTATTATTTTATAATTACAATCAATATAAATATGTATAGAATATGACAGAATCACAATATTAAGTGGTAAAATAGAAGCGAATTTCCTTGCAATTTTCCATTTCCCTCTCAATACAGTATATGGTGTTGGACGTTTATTTTATTTTTATTTTTCTAACACTATTTACTCGCTTAATTTTTTCCGTCTCTAAATGATGAAGCTGATAGTTGTCTCATTCTATCCACCTCTTATAGTGCTTCACTATTGCAAGGAACCACAATCTTATAATTTCATATACTTGCTTTTAGCAATGGAAAAGTTGACTCTGTGCAAAAGTGCTGGATTTCAAACATAGAGTTCCTCAGATCGAATCCAACCGAGTCATCAAATTATTTATTTAAATTAATGAATAAATATTTGAAAAGACTGTATTAACACTGGTGAGTAAAAACGTATTTTATTAGCGGTTGAAAATTTGTACAAGATATATATATATATATATATATATATATATATATATATATATATATATATATATATATATAAAGAGAGTGTGATCTAATCGAGGGAATTGAAATACTCGTAATTATGGTTAAACAGTGTTATTGTTTATTTATTACACAAGTATAAATTTATGTCTATTTCATGACTACCTTAGTCGAAATACAGGTTTTGTCGTTTAACGTAGCATTGTTTATTTTTTTTTATTTATATGCATGTATATACAATTATTTATGTATGTGTATTTATTGTGTTTATCGTCTCATATAACCTTTAAAGTTTGATATATGGCATTAGTCTTATTTAATATTTAAGTTAATTTGTATTAGATTTGCTTAGTCCCTCGTGTTCAATTAGGTGATTGTTCCACTTAGAAACGGGAATCGAGTATTAAACTCGAAAAGTCGTATTTCTTTACTTTACACAAATCATTGAAAATGTCCCAAAAATAGGATCCAACATTATTGTATAATTTTCCTGCCTGTCATAAAACAAAAGGAAAATGGATGTATAAGTGTATAAAACGTTTTCCCTTTATGCAGACAAGATTAAAGAAAATGGTTGTGGAAGTATTTGATGTTGAAATTGAGGTAAAATAAAGACAAAAGCGAGTCACTTGCGGCAGTGACGTGTAGACGGCCCGTCATTACGGTCTGAATAATATTGAAAGTTGTTTGAAACGAAGGTGACACGCTTGCTCAGGCTTGATGACTTCAACTGTCGTGTGTAGTGAGTTCTCGCCGCCGTAAAATATTCAAAACGTCTCTTCAACTTCTTCACTTACTTTCGTTGAGAACAACTGTTTCAGGGTTTTTATTCCCGAGGTGTGTTTTGAATATTTCATTGCTGTATTTAGAACCTCGTTTGATGATTAATTTATTGTCGACTTGGAATATTCACAAAAATGTAAAACTTCATTTATCCTGACAAAATGAATGCATTTAGGGGATGTTTTAATGTTTATATTATGTAACTTTGAGAATAACTTTAAGCTGTAAACTTACGTGTATATTTGAGGTTTGCTGATCATTGTAAATATTGCATATTAGTAGCTCTATTTATGAAAAGCTTTTCTAAGAATACAATACCTTATAGAAATATTTTAAGAAATAAAAGGTGTAAAAAATATAATATTGTGCATATATTTAAGTTTTTGTTTTTCCATTTGTCGTTACAAGTTTTTAGTTATTGATTCAAAATACCAGTTTCCAGATATCTCCATACAAAAGACCTTCAGGTCGTTTTATCTCTTTAAAAACCCGAGATTACAGATCTTTTCAGAACTAAATCTCAGCTAATTGGTTTTTCATAAAATCCATGAAGCTCTGGATTCCATGATATTCTACTCTTGAAGTAGGCTACATGTCTCGAATGTAGATAGAGTCCTAGGTAGGATCATTTCAATCCTACTGTCAGATGAACTTAGTAACTTATGTGGTTAAGGAAATAAAAAAAAAGATTAAATAGAATACACAAGTAGTAGCCAGCAACTATTAGAATGAGGGAAGAATTGAATATAAGAAAGTAAAAAAACGTTTAGAATTAATTGAGAAACTCGAAAAAAATTCATATATTGACAGAGTTATGTACCGATTGCAAAACAGGAAGGGTAGAAAATACTGTTCTATGATGAACAACTTCTGGACAACAAAAATAAGAAAAGCTGGATACAGAGGAAAAGGAACAAGAAAAGATAAAGGAAAAGTTTAATCATGAAAGCGAAAAGAATGAGTCAGAGAAACCAAAAATGAAAGCAACTTGCTGAAGGTAATAAGAAAAGATCAATGAATATAAAAAATAGATGGAAACACACAAAATAAAATAGAAAAAGATTGCTTTGTAAGAAAAGAGTATGAGAAGCTAAAGCGAAGAGAATAACAGAGACTAAAAAGAGAGAGCAAACAAATTTAAAGGACAAGAGGGTTATAGAAAATGAAGAAAGTAGAGGATGAATAAAAAATAAAATAAATAAATTAGAATAGGAATAGTAGACGAGATTGGCAAAAAATACAAAAAGAAATTGAGAAACAAAAAAAACGAAATTTCAAAACGAAAGTGAAAGATGGCACCGAAAACGGTAGGAAGAGGAACGAGAAGTAAATTAATTACGAAGGCGTATGATGGAAAAAAAAAGAAGTAAAATTCATGGAAAACGATGACCATGTGAAAATAAAATTTAAAGGAAAGGAAAATGTCAACGCAATAAAAAAGGTAGAAAAATTAAAGAAAGAAATGGAAATAAGAGAGAAAACAGAATGCAGAATAAAGGAGGAAGAAAGAAGTAAAAAAAATAATGAAGAAGTTGAAGTAGATTGTAGTAATCTTCTTGATTTCACTAATTAAATCAAATAATTATTTAAGGAATTAATTGTAAACATTTAACATACCGTAATAATGCGTGCCGAAACCGTGGTAGCCTAAGTGCTACTCACCACCCAGTGATAAGGGATATTGATAGCTACAGCAGTTGTAGCATTTAGGTTTTTTTAATGAACGACGTTTTCGAAACGCGTCAGCACCGGAAATTGTTAGTATCCACTTGGTTCTTTAAATAACTACTAATTATAATTAAAGTATATAAAGTCCTAAAATAGGAAAGCCTGAAGGACAAGGGCTAACCTATGCAGATTCAGTCAATGTAGGTAATGAAACAACAACAGAAAGCAAGTAAAAAGATAACGAAGCAAAGATAAAGAAAGAGGAAATTATTCGGAAGGCTTCATACAAATGGTTACAAATATTATTGTTGACAGAAAGGTTGTAAGGGAAGTAAGAGGACAATGATTCAATTGAAAAGGGTTTACGTAATAAAAAACTCGGAGACAATTAATGGCTTATATATAATGAAATTATAAAATTAGTAACGAGACGTTCCGAAAAGGTTTTCTAAAATAAATGAATTACTGATGTGACAGAAGTTTAACAGGGGCATGATATAAATTAAAACATTAATGGACTGTTGGAAATATATTAACTGTAGGGCTAAATATCAAGTATTACGTACTTAATAAATAAACACAAAAAAGGATTAAAATAAGTAAGTAAATAATGTAGAATTGTATTTGTGGGTGTTAGCTATGTGTAAGTGGAAAACATATGATAGATAAAACTCTCCGAGGAAAACTAAAATTTAATTTTTTTAAGATTTTATTTACGACGTTATTGAGAATCTTGTAAGAATTATAACCCCACGGTAGTAATTAAAGTAAAGTAAGCAGTATAAGTAAGTGTGTATGAATATAAACTATAAATAGATGTGTGTGGGATGTTAAACCACCAGCCAGTTGCAAAATTATAGAAAGTAAAATTGAAAAATTGATTTGAGTAAATACAGGCATCCAACTCTTGAATAAATATTTAAAAAAAGGGTTCTAAGTAAACTCGAATAAACAGTTAGGGCACCTGAGGCAAAAAAATCTTTAAAAAAACAACACTAAACAAAATATTTACAACAATAATATAATCTATAGTAAATACGAGCTGTGTGTTTGTATGAGTATTTAAGCCGATGACGTCATGCAAAGGCTTCATCGCAAAGGTTCCAAGAGTACGCAGGTTGGAGTTGACTATTTGAAATAAAGAATGCAACTAATAATAGGAAGCAAACATATGTTAATAAAGGAAGTAACTAAAGGTATTAATTCAGTTATTAGAATTGTTGTGTAAAAATACATTGGAGAAGAAACCTAAATAAATGCTACAAAAATGATATAAATGTTTTAAAATAAATTATTTACCTATCTACCTCGTACAAATATAGTTAGGTTAAAACATAATTACTTATTATCAACTTCATCAAACTTCTTAGGGCAGTTGTTTATTTACGATGTTTACTTATATTGTAAAATTATATTAAAAGCAACAATAAAACCAAAATTTACTATCAAACGTCAACATCTAAAAACAAGAACCCAGAAACATAATTTCTAAGTATTGAAAAACATAATTTACCAAAAACCATCGTATTTCCTAAACTCCAATTTCAGATTTTAATGTTGAAACAAATGGATTTATAAGATAACATTTTTTATTATTTCAATTTAAAATAAATACAACGTAATAAATACGTAGTCCTAGAGTTTACGTTCTATAACCAAATATCTTGACCTGTGTTAAATTTTTACAATGTAGAAAAAATAATTGTAAATAGTGATTATTGATAATAGATAATAGTTTCATTGCAGAATAATTACATTAGAATAAACTGTGGTGAATATGTATTAACACACAGCCCATAACCCAATAAATTTAAACTAAACTTATAATTAAAGAATAAAAATATGGTACAACTCACAAATATACAATTTTTTATTTCAAACGCGTTTCAACGACTAATTTGTCGTCATCCTCAGTGAAAATACACAAATGAAATTAACTAATATATATATATATATTAAACAAAACCTATAAAGTTTTAGCAAAAGTAAAAACAGTTTACTAAAGTATTTAGTTTTTACTTTTCTTAAGACTTTATAGGTTATATTTAATATATATATATATATATATATATATATATATATATATATATATATATATATATATACATATATATATATATATATATTAGTTAATTTCATTTGTGTATTTTCACTGAGGAAGACGACAAATTAGTCGTTGAAACGCGTTTGAAATAAAAAATTGTATATTTGTGAGTCGTACCATATTTTTATTCTTTAATTATAACTTTCACTCACAAGCCAGCTCGAATATTATTTAAACTAAATTGTTTAAGTCTCGGTACATAAAAACACAGAAAACAATTGTTTTTCGTATAATGTTTGTCGTTGCCTTTGAGGATGGTTACTTT